>BSBM01000006.1:5756250-6960000 GCA_027924585.1 Larix kaempferi | reverse complement strand
CTGTGTTTCCTATCTTGATTCATCTCAGTCTAGTATAGCAAAACCTTTTGTTTCCTTCAATTCCCTGTGTGCTGGTTTACCCTACTTACAGTAGTGCATTTTCTTTCATGAATGTTGCTTTGTCTTGCACACAATAGCGCATCTTTCCTGGCATGCATTGGTTTCTATACTACATAGTAGTGCATTTTTCCTGTAGGTTCGAATCCTCTATTAGGTTTTGATTTCCAGATGTTTGGGTTCACTTCTAGCCTTTTTTTTTGCTTCTCTAACTGACTCCTAAGACTTGTGTGTCTTTTTTGACTCTTGTTTGCCTCTCTGAAGTCCTTTAGTTTTCCTTTACTTGCTTGAGTACTTGTGTAAGTTGTCTTTATTATGTTTAACCTTGTTTAAGGCTATGCACTCCTCTCTGTTAGACATAGTTGCGCACTTCTTTCCCTAGACGCTTGTTGCATTTATATAGACCTGTGTTTAGAACGCTTGTTGTCTGTGACAATAGTAGCGCACTTTTACTATGTCTTGTCCCTTTTTAGGGTTTGATCCCAGTTTGAGTTCTTAGGGTGGATTTGAAAGGTTTTTTAGTCTAGATACCTTTTGAATACCTATTCATATCATTCTGAGTGAGTTAAAGCTTTCTAGTTAGCTTTTTTTTGAGTCAGTGTGTTGGTATGGTCACTTTTTTGTTTGCTTACCTACTCCTTTGTTTGGCGAGTGCTTTATTAGGTTGTGGTGCTTAGGAGCAAACTTTTAGGTCTGTTTCTCCATTATGGGCATCTCTTTTCCTTGCTTCTTTTACACTTTCTTCCAAACCTAGAGTTTTTTCCTTTAAAACAACTCGGTAGGTGGAGCCTTTCTCAAGTCTTTTGATTTGATTGTTTTGATCCATTAGGTTGTCTTTCCTTACTCACACTTTTTGTTAGGTCTTGCTTGCTCCTTTTCAATTTCTTTTTCTTTTACAAATATTAGAAAAGAAAAAAAATTGATTTTGGTAGCTCAGTAGTGAGATTTATCATTTTTTTTTGAAGCAACATAGTTCATTTGCTTCGAAAATTTAAAAGAAAATTAAAAAGAAATTTGATTTAGGATTGCCTAGTTTTCAGTTTTGAAAGAATATAAACGAAAAAGAAAAGATCCTTTTGTGAATTTAAAAGCATTACTTTACATGCACTTTGTTTTTTGTTGAAACCATTCCACACACTACACTACCCTTATTGAGTAAAAAGTATCCCTTAAAAATAAATCTTAATAAAATTAACTAGCAACATTTTTGTTTTTAGGTATACACATCATCAACTAGCTTAGGCTAGGGTTTCGAGTTTAAATCACCTTAAACCACCCGAAATCGGCTTAATTGCTCAACAATCGTAGTACAACTATCTATTAGGTAAATCCACCTCTATTAAATTACCCTGGGAACACTCTACTCAAACCAGAGTTAAGCACGAGGCCATAGGCAATTGGAATTGTTGAGGATACCCCCTCACTTTCCTCTCAACCATAAACCAAATTTGACTCACGTACGGGGGTCCACTAGTGCTTTTTAAAGTGATTTTGGATTTTGAGCTTTGCCACCCTACCCATGTGTTTCAACTAGGCTGACGGCTGTTCCCCCAAGTTTTTTCGTATTGGTGGTATCCTTAGTATCATAACCCTAGGGCTTTACATAGTTAGAGTGGAAGGATATTCCCACTTCACCTCGGACAGATGTGGACGTTAACCCTTTGGCAGTAATCCCGGGAGGGTGGTTTGGTGATTCAAATGCTTGCACCCAGAGTACCTCCATTGGATGCCACGTAACTGACTGTCAATACTCTATTAGTCTGTTATGGGCCTTCATCATCCCAGACTTGCTTCTGAGAGTATTTTCCTTATATTGCTTAGTTTGATCACTTAGGAATGTTTTAGTGGTATGTTGTTTGCTCTTTAGTCGTAGTGGCCACTAGGTTTTTACTTAGTTTTCTTTGATTTAGCTGTGGAGGACCAACCTATTCGTAGGTCTTGGAGGTTACAAAACCTTCCCCCACTCATTGTGGAGCCTCCACTGCCACCGCGACACCGGAGGATAGATTCTCGTGGTTAATTCAAACTAACGGGTGAAATAGAAGTACCTAGAGAACCACATCCCACAGCCCAGGATCAACGGGTCTTTGATACCATTGAGATTGAAGACTTAACTTCTAGAGAGTTTAGCACTCCCTTCAACCCTCCTCTTACTGGACCCAACGATCCACTACTGGTACCTATAGGATTTCTAGGACAACCTGAGTAAAATGAGTACTTTTTTACACCTGGTTACACCACGACCAACCCAGGAGATGAGCAGGGATTTCCCCAAAATCCCACAACTTCAATGGCTACGAGGATTGTCAATCCTTCTTTCACAAACACTGAAACATTGAGCTCGTCGTAGACTGCTTCTGCTTCGACTCCGTCCTTTAGTTTTATTGATCCGTGAAAAGAAACTAGCTGTCTTAAAAGACCCTTTCCCTCATGGACAGAGTTCAGCTTCTAGCAGCTCTGGTGCTGGGGGCATCACTCATGCCAACTTAGCTGATCAATCATTCATTAATATGGTTAATTCAGATGCTCTTTTGCAAACTCGATCTAGAAATTATACCTCGGACCCACAGCATATGGATGTTCCTGAGTCATCTACCCCTCTCCACATCGAGAGATCGGTGGATCCACTGCCGAATATTTTGAAAGGTGTCTTCAAATGGGCTATACACAACCCCAACGTGAGGGCTTCCTCCAACTACAATGTTGTGGAGGATTTATCCCAAACCCTCTATTCCATGTCCACTTAGGTACTGCAAAGTTGTCCATTACAACGCAGTGCACTCCTCGTAGCGATCGAGAGTGTAGATTCATCCAACATGCGTTCTCGTTTTTATATGAAATATATCAAGTTCCATTTGTCGTACCATGTCGCTCTCCAAATAGCGGTAATCCATGGTCCCAAGACCATTGGACAAGCTGTTGTAGATGAGGGCTTGTCTACGTGCGTAATGTCTTGGAATGCTTTTGGAGAACCTGAGTTAGCCCCTTAGAACATAGTACTTACTACCTTTGATGGAATATCTTTCCATCCACATGGATTCTTACCATCATTTGATTTTGAACTTGCGGGAAAACTAGTATCGGTAGAGGTTGAAGTTCTAGATGCTCCGCTCGATTATAACTTGCTGTTGGGTAGGAGCTTGACATTTGTCACATCCCCTTCCATCAATCTAGTGCAAGGGAGGAAACATGACCAACATACTGGGCTTATTGACAATCTCAGACCCATTCAAATTACTAAGAAATGCATGGATAATTAAAAACTTATGTGTGCAATTCATACGCAATATAAACATAACAGAATTGAAACATAATAACACACACAGATTGGAATGCATCAGCATATCTATTCCAAGCAGATGATGAATCAATATGAATCGAATCGATCCCATTCTTATGCTATGTACAAGATTCATATCAACCATATTAAGATATTCATTTCATCTCATTAACATGAACAGTTAACATTCAGAATTAACACATTACAAAACACATAATGCATATAAATTAATCCATAGAGAATACTTATCTTGAAATGCAAACATCCAAGCAACTGGCTACGTGAGAGCAACATTCCACCCAACCATAGATCTCTGTCTAGCCTATATTCTTTTAGCTGAGAGATCACCCCCAAGCTGGGATGTGTATCCACTAAGGAGAAACTAGATAGGCTCACTCATAGCCATGGATTCACTCAAACGATCATGCTAAGCCAGCACATAGCTGGGTTTATCAAGCATGCAATAAGAAAAGGAGGAGGATGCTAATCCAGTGAGCTCAACCACAGAGCTACAAACATCTCAAGCTAAATTCAATCAATCCAATCCTCCATTCAAACATTCACTCTTGGATTTCTCACAAATCTGTCATCGAATAACTCAATCCCGTCACTGGCTTTATAGGCTATAAAAGTTGGGTTTCCCTATGGATTTCGGGGTATCTAATGCTCCCAAATTCGCCCCAAGGTTTGTATTTATGGATCCCCTATTGTATTTTTCTGTTAAATACCAATTCTAAGAGTTTATGGCTCTTCAAAACGTGGGTTCTTGCAAAGTTGCGATTTCTGGTTTTGCTCACTGCTAGGAATTCGTTTTTGGATGAAAATTGATGCCGGGTCCTTCAAAAATGGAATGGAAATTAGGAAGAAGCAACTCCCATGACGTAGAGTGATTTGTGGTACAAGAAAAAAGAGCCCATACTCTACCATACGAATTTATGTGTTTCACATGCTCCATTGAAGCCATGGATTGATTTCTTCAACAACCTTCTTACATAGACTTAAATGCCAGCAAAGAAAGTCAAAAGGGTTTTCAAGATGACATTTGGAAACCTATAGTTCAATCCCACAACCCCCTCACCACTCCCTAGTGGATACACATGGCCCCTTCTCATTCGTTGCCTCCATAGCCAGTTTTCGTATTTTATTGCATGATGTTTATTTACATCATTTTTACAATGTTCCATGGCTAAATAGCACATGGGTAACATAATGTCTAATACTTGCCTTTAAATAAAATTTGAGCTCCCACTAGCGGGGCCTTGGCCTTGTGCTCCACGCTAGGAAAACATACATCACATGTATACAATATTTACATTAAAAGCTAATATATCCTAAGGGTTAAAATGGGGTATTACAACATATGCCATGTAGGCAATGCCATCAGCTGTTTTCCGGATAATAATGTTCCTTCACAAAGGAAAGATCATCACAGTCGATCAACTTTAGTTTTCCTGGAAGAACAACCAGACTTCATCGAAATCGACAATCCTGTTGGTTGATTAGTCCCACCCAATTACTGAGAGTTTGGGAATAGGGCTCTAGGCTCATTAATAGGCACTTTTGACCTACCTTCTCTTATTCATGTTAAGATTCAATATGCTAAGATAGATAACATCAATATTAAACTCCATTTCACAACAATAACATATACAAGATCACTGAAAGAACAACAACCACAACATAAACACAAGAGACACAATTTATCCTAGGAAACCCTCATGGGGTAGAAAACCCAGCAAAGCTTCCTCAATATAGATGACCAACAAATACAAAGATGTAATCCCCATACATGAGATCCTTCTCCTCCATAGCAGATCTCTCTCTCTGCTATGCACCAATCACAAGTGAGGGAATGCGTGTTAAATGAGAAACACACCTCCTCTATTTATACACAACTTCGACTTGACTTTTACACTAACTAGGTCGGCCCCAACTTAACCACTTAACATAATGTTGACTGGGTCGACCCCACTAGGGTGGTCTAATAACCCTTTAACCCACATGACTCATAAAGGGCCGACCCCACTAGGGAAGTCTAATAACCCAAGTTACCACATTCTCCACGGAGGAATAAAACATCTCCGGATATACAATAGGGTCTCCATGGAGAAATGAAACATATCCGGAATAATAAAGTACAAATATAATATTCTTAGAAGTTACAATATTTCAACACTCCCCCTTAACGAGATGGATATTATAAAAGCATCTACAGGATCAAGGAGTCATCAACTACATGATACATCTATAAATCATTGGAAGCTATCTTCATACATCATTAGTAACTCAAATAGCTACAGGAACATCAACATCTTTAGTACTGAGTCTCCATCTTCTGCAACACTCGAACAACTATAGTAAAATCATCATCTAGATCTCTCGATCAACATCATCAACATCTAGATACTCTCGATCAACAGCATCAACATATGGATCTCCTAATCAACAACATCAACATCTGGATCCTCTTGATCAATAGCATCAACATTTGGATACTCTTGATCAACAACATCAACATCTGGATCCTCTCAATCAACAACATCAACATCTGGATCTCAAGATCAACGGCATCATCTGGATCTCTCTATCAATAGCATCATCTGGATCTCTAGATCAATAGCATCATCTAGATATATTTATCAATAGCATCATCTGTATCTCTAGATCAACAACATCATAGCACCATATCCTGCAACACACATGATCCAATTATGGGATGATCAATCCCTCTCTCTTTAGGACATAATTCCAAGGATTATACAATCCTAATCCACTTACGGGATGATGAATCCCTCTCAATTTAAGACATCTCTCGTTTCTAGGAAGATGCAATCCCAATCTACTTACAGGATGATTAATCCTTATCACTTTAATACATCTATCATGTCTAGGGATAATGCAATCCCAATCTACTTACAGGATGATTAATCCTTATCACTTTAAGACATCTCTCATGTCTAGGGAAGATGCAATCCCAATCTACTTACAAGATGAGTAATCCTTATCACTTTAAGACATCTCTCATGTCTAGGGACAATGCAATCCCAATCTGCTTACAGGATGATTAATCCTTATCACTTTAAGAAATCTCTCATTTCTAGGGACGATGCAATCCCAATCTACTTACAAGATGATTAATCCTTATCACTTTAAGACATCTGTCATGTCTAGGGAAGATGCACTCCCAATATACTTACAGGATGATTAATCCTTATCACTTTAAGTCATCTCTCATGTCTAGGGACGATGAAATCCCAATCTACTTAGAGGATGAATGATCCTTATCACTTTAAGACATCTCTCATGTCTATGGACGATGCAATCCAGATCAAATTACAGGATGATCAATCCTTATCACTTTAGGACATAAGTCCAAAGATGATGAAATCTTGATCCACTTATAGGATGATCAATCCCTATCACTTTAGGACATAAGTCCAATGACGATGCAATCCTGATCCACTTATGAGATGATCAATCCCTATCACTTTGGTACATAAGTCCAGGGACGATGCAATACCACTAGTCCTCTTAGACAAAGTCTAAGTACCACTTCATAGACCTCATTGTCAGAATAGGAAACCTCACCATCGCCCTCATCGTGAGAACATGTAACCTCATCATCGACCTCATCGTCAAAACATGTAACCTCATCATCGATATAGGTATCCTCATCATTGACCTTACCATCAATATAGGAAATATCATCATCGATACAGGTATCCACATCGATACCAGTATCCAAATATCATCATCGACCATATCACTCCCCCTTTCGAGGAGGGTCCTTCTGAACGACACCAAGCTTGTCTCAGAAATACTCAAACTTTACTTGAGACAGAGGTTTGGTCAATATATCAGCAATTTGTTCGTTAGTGCTCACATACTCGATCTTTATAGCTTCTTTCTGCACCATATCCCATATATAGAAGTATTGGATCTCTATGTGCTTTGACTTATCATGGAACAATGGATTCTTATTCATCTTGATACAACTCTGTTTGTCACACAATATCATAGTGGGGTCCATCTCCAAGTCAAACAATCCTGATAACAACTTTCGAAGCCATATCGCTTCACAACTAGCAAAGCAAGCAGCAATATATTTTGCTTCAGCTATGCTGAGAGCCACACTAGACTACTTCCTGCTAAACCATGAGATCATGGACGATCCCAGACAATAACATCTTCTCGATGTGCTCTTCCTTTCTGATACACTTCCTTCCCAATCAGCATCTATGTAGCCATACAACACCCATACAATCTGAAGTCATGATCTCCAAGATAACATAGATCAAAGTCTATCTTACCCTTTAGGTACCTCATCACATGCTTTGCAGCTATCGGGTGAAAATGCCTATGTTCCACTAGATACTAAATCAAGGTGTTCACAGCAAAGCATATATCTGGACTGGTATTCGTTAGATACATCAATGGCCCAATAATTTGTTTGTACAGAGTCACATCCACTAACTCTGATGAGTCATCAGCTAACAGCTTCAAGTTGGAATCCATGGGAGTGGCCATGGCTTTTGCATTCCAACATATCAAATACTTTCCCTAGTTGAGAAAGATTCTTTCCAGGACTTGTTCTACTTCCAGTCCTAGGAAGTAATGCATCGATCTGAGATCTTTCATCTCAAATTTTGTAGCTAGCTTCTTCTTGCTTTCCATGATCTATTTCTCATTCCCTGTCAAAAAGAGATCATCCACATAAAGTAATAGTATGACAGGTTCATCATTTATAACCTTGAGATAAAGGTTAGGATCATATTTACTTTTGGTAAAGCCCAATATTGTCAAGAAGCTATCAATTTCTCCCTTTGTGACTGAACATCATTCACACTCTGCATTGAGTGATCTTCTGCATATCTATCTGTTCCATCTCTCGTCAGATGAGTCTACTGATATGAGCCTCAAGATCATTCAAACTCAGTGGTGAGTTCCTTATTGCATCCATCTAAGAGATGAATTTCATATGTATATAGACACCATCTTCAACCTTATAGAAAAGGTTGAAATCCGCATCACCCATGGTGATCATTAAGCTCATCAAATCACTATCGATCCTGGGTACCTGTTGAATCCATACAAATCTTTCTTCAATTGAATCCTGGTATTTTTCTTGATTCGCACTTCTTCTTCAATTACACCATTAAGAGAATGGTCTTATCTAGACACTTGGAGCAAACATCTCATCATGATCATCTTCCTCTTTCTAAGAGAATCTTCTAGCCATGAGCCTTCTATAGTATGTTTGATTTGTAAGTCTTCTTGTTGAACATCCATCACTTGTTTGGTGTTCATCATTCTTCATGATCTTTCCTACAAATCAAATCTAATTAAATGATTAGTAATACTTCATAATCATCAAATCATGTTGACATGGTAACCTATTATGCATACATATATGATTCACATAGTTATGCAACTATCTTGACCAATACTTTGGCACAACACTTTTTCATATCCTGTATGCATACAGTGGCTATCTAGATGCCTTCCATCTCTGCCAGAACATACTATCAAGAGTGTGCACATCTATCAGCATGTCAGCAAAGAGGTTTCATTCTAGACAAGCAACAATAGAATGTTTATCCAACTTACCCATCATATGCATATTAGTAGTATACTATTCAATGCTATACTATGCATGATATATTCTAGGAATACAAATATGCATACAACTATTGTGAACAATATCATTAACTATTTCAGAGATTCAAATAACAACTCAAATACTTATCTTTTATGTTTGTGTGGTTTCCTCCCGCTTGATCTCTATATGTCTTTGAACTTCTATTCATTTTGTACCGCTATGCATGCTTAAGTGTGCACTAGTGTCATCCTCATGATCTCATACATAATCATGCATTCATTAGTATAATATTAATACTATCAAAACAATATGATTCTAAATAATCTTAAGTATATATGGTCATGATCATTTCATGCACAGGTATACTTACCTAAGATCCTAACAAAAAGTAGGACTCTAACTTGTTATAGGAAAACATACCTGGATTATTATACCCACACAATATCTTCTTTGTTCTCTTCAATGATTTAGAGACCTTGTGCTAGAATCTACATATCTCATAAGTTCAACATAGTAGAACAAATTCATACATACCTCGTAAGTAGTGCTTCTATGTGATCAAAGACTATGGATTAGTCTTTGCCTTCATGTCATCATGGTCATAGAACTCGATTTGTCTTTCTTGATATATCTTTCATGTTAGCAGACAACATCATCCTCATACAACACCACAGGTGCATTAGTACAATCATAAGTGTCATAACCTTAATCAATGAATGTCTTCTATCATTCACATGCATTCATACCTTTACTAGGGTGATAAGACAACCTAAAACTAATCATTATTGTACTAACCTATTATGAAGACAAACATAATATGAAGTTAATCATGAAACAGATTTCAAAACATACCTGTATCTTCTCAAGTCACACCTGAGTAGTCTTCTCTATAAGGGTAAAACCCTAACCATACAAGGTAGATCACTTGTAAACATATTATTTATGTTCATGGTTCTAGGATGATAGGATATTAGTGCCATTTAAACCTTCTTCATTGCTGCCCTATGAGTCTCCCAACTTTGCTAGGGTTTCTTCTTACTTGGAAACCCTAATCTTCAATCTCCTTCCTCCCACAACATTTTGATAGAGGATTAATATATATGATTAATAGATTCCAAATTCATTATCAAAGCTTCCAATGTTGTATCCGGTGTATCCAACATTGTATCATGTCCTTCCAGACCTAAAAACTGAAAACCCTAAGTGAGAGCTTCTTCCTCCTCTTCTAGATTTCCTCCATTGAGCCAATTCAGATGTGTTATATCTCTCCAATTCTGGTGTATCTCTCCAATTTTATATCTTTAGAGTCTAAAAATTCAACTTGTGTTATCCTGGCCTGTCATCTTTCCAAACCCATAGGTATGATCTTTAATAGATTCTCTAAGAGATATTTATTCCAAGTGTCACAACATGACCTGTTTATGAGATGAAACAAAATAGCAAACTTGTACGGAGTGCCACATGTCGTTGTTTCAACTTAGGCATCTGAAAAGAGTACCTGGGAACCTGTAGTCCGTTCCCTACCTTTCACTTTTTATGAAATTTCATTTGGAGATTCCTAGCCCGAGATATGACCTTTTTTCCTAGGTCACCTGTTTAGGACTGCATTCTGGAAGAGGTAGAAACCCTAACTTGTACTGATCATATCTCACAAAGTACAACGAATATGAGGTTTTCCTTTGGACACAAGGTACAAGGATATTTTATATACAACCTCTAGATGTCACCGGTCCTGAACCTTCTCCAAAATGGATTTATAGAGAAAGTTCCACGATGACTGGTTTTTTCTATACAAAACGCTAAATTTCAAATTGTCGCAAGTGAAGCAAGTATCGTAAGTGCCATACATTGCCTTCCTTCAGGCTATCTTTGATAACATGTTGAGATTCAATATGCTAAGATATATAACATTAGTATTAAATTCCATTTCACAACAATAGCATATACAGGATCACTGAAAGAACAACAAGCACAGCATAAACACACGAGACACAATTTATCTTGGGAAACCCTCATGGGGTAGAAAACCCAGCAAAGCTTCCTCAATATAGATGACCATCAAATGAAAAGATGTAATCCCCAAACATAATCTCCTTCTCCTCCATAGCATATCTCTCTCTCTCTCCAATGCAGCAATCACAAGTGAGTGAAAGTGTGTTAAATGAGGAACACACCTCCTCTATTTATACACAACTCCGACTTGACTTTTACACTAACTAGGTCGGCCCCAACTTAACCACTTAACATAATGTTGACTGGGCCGACCCCACTAGGGTGGTTTAATAACCCTTTAACCCACATGAATCATACAGGGCCGACCCCACTAGGGTGGTTTAATAACCCTTTAACCCACATGAATCATACAGGGCCGACCCCACTAGGGAATTCTAATAACCCAAGTTACCACATTCTCCACGGAGGAATAAAACATCTTCGGATATAGAATAGGGTCTCCACGGAGGAATGAAACATATCCAGAATAATAAAGTACAAATATAATATTCTTAGAAGTTACAATATCTCAATAGTTCATTTTATTGGTTCTGAAGAATGTTCTTCGTCTGATATTTTCAAGGTCAGTCCAATGATAGATCCATGGATTCTCCCAACTGAATCAGAACCAGTTGTGCCTTTATTTGTTACTGGCTTACTTAAATTCAAAACATGCTGCAACGGAACATATCGTGACTCCATTGGTCTCTGATGAGTTAGATATGGACTATGCTCCTGCATGGTCAGTGGACTCTATCCACTCTTTTGACTATCTAGACATTGTTTTTCCCTCTGATGAGGCGATCTTGGAAGCAATGATTGGCCTAGACCATCCTTGGGAACACATGCACCACAGGTATTATTTTCTTCCTTATCTGGATAGGATTGAGAGAGGTGAGTTTTTTATGGGACCCGGTAGGAATGTTGATTTTTCCGCTGTCCCTTCTACATCGAAAGTTGTTTATGCTGAAGGGAATATGGAAAATATATCGAGAACCATTCCGATCAACATTTCCATCAAACCTGGGGTCATGGAAAATAATTTCATTGGAGCAGACTGTTCTCCCTACGAGATCATTTTGTATACCAATCTCTTTAAAGAATTTCGTGACTTTTTTTCCTAGTCTTACCAGGAGATACTAGGCATTGACCCCACCATTATTGAGCATGTCATCACAATGTACCCCAACGCTAAACCTGTGAGGTAGAAGCTCCATTCAGTTAACCCTCGAAAAGTTGCTTCCATCAAGGCAGAAGTAGAAAAGTTGCTCAAAGTTGTATTTATCTATCTGATATCTATGATGGAATGGGTTTCAAATCTTCTTTTGGTAGACAAGAAGCAAGGTACTATTAGAGTCTGCAATGACTTTCAGGACCTACATAAAGCTTTTCCAAAAGATAATTACCCCACACCATTCATAGATCAGATCATTGATGCGTGTGTGGGCCATGAGCTATTCTCATTCATGGACAGGTTTTCAGGATATAATCAATACAGATCAAACCTGAATACCAACACAAGACATCTTTTATTTGTCCTCGAGGTACCTTTTCCTATCGGAATATGCCATTTGGTTTGAAAAATGCTGGAGCTACCTTCCAAGGAGCAATGAATGTTTCTTTTCATGACATCAATCATGTAGTCGAACCTTACCTTCATGATCTCTCAGCGCGATCTCTGAAGAGACAGGAGCATCCTAATCATTTAAGAATCCCAACAAATGTGTATTCTGCATTGAATCTGCATGAGTACTGGGTTTCATAGTATCCAGTCATGGCATAATGGTGGATCCATTGAAAGTTGAGGCGATTGTAAATATGCCTCCTCCTCAAACCCTGAGACAACTTCAAAGTCCGCAGGGCATGTCCAACTTCTTGAGACACTTTATCATTAACTATTCCAAAATTACAAAAGGTTTCATGAAACTGCTTAAACAAGACACCTACGTTTTGTGCGATGAGGCTGCTCAAGCATCATTTGAGGCCTTGAAAAGGGAATTACTGCCAGCTCCCTTGTTAAGCCTGCCAGACTACACGAAGGATTTCCTCTTGTATCTGGATGCATCAGCATACACAATAGGCATAGTATTGGTTTAGGAGGATGGCATGCTCCAAGAGCATGTCATTTATTATCTGTCGCGCGCTCTGATAGCTCCTGAGATCAAGTATTCTCACATAGAGAAGTTGGAATTAGCTGTTGTCTATGTGGTTCAAAGGCTACGTCACTACATATTGTTGCGTACCACCACAGTGGTTGCAAAGGTCAATCCTTTCCAATATGTCCTCACTCGACAAATAATCGGTGGGAAATTTAACAAATGGATTGTCATCTTGCAAGAATTTGACTTGGTTTTTCATTCCGCTAAGTCAAAGAAATCACTGGTGTTTGCCGAATTGATTTCAGAGTTTCCTAGTGACATAGTATACATTCAGGAAGAATCATCATTCCCGGATGAACATATATTTCTCATTGCATCCTCAGACCCATGGTATGGGGGAAGCCTGGTATATCTCCAGACTTTGAGGTGTCCCACCACTTTATCCAAGGATGAACGGCGCAAACTTAAGAGTCATGCGAAGAACTACCTCATCATTTCTGACACTTTGTACAGACGGGAGGTAGATTCCATCTTACGCCATTATTTAAGCTTGGAGGAAGCAGAATCAGTATTGAATGATGCCAACAGTGGAGCTTGTGGGGGTCATCTTTCTAGGTTGGAAATAGCCCAGAAAATACTGTGTGCCCATTATTTTTGGCCCACAATCTTCAAAGATTCTGTGGAAGCTGTGAAACGCTGCAAGCAATGTCAGTTTTTCACCAGGAAGATGCGAGCACACCCAGCTCCTCTCCATCCTGTAATAACAACAGGCCCCTTCACCAAATGGGGGGTTGATTTTATGAATTGTAATCTAGTTTCAGTTGGAGGACATCATCATATAATTATTGCCATCGACTACATCACCAAGTGGGCCGAGGCAATGCCTACTATTAGGGCAGATGGAGAAACGGCTGCTTATTTCATTTTCAACCAGATCATTGCAAGATTTGGTATACCCAAAGATATCGTGACTGATCACGATCGTCATTTTCATAATATCATGATGACCGATCTGTACACCATGTTAGGTTTTTCGACAGGAGCATTTGTATTCATTTTACCCGCAGGCGAATGGTCAGGTTGAAGTAGTCAATAAAACTTTGAAGACCATCTTACAAAGCACTGTTAATGCCAGTAGAACTAACTGGCACATTATGTTGTATCCTGCTCTTTGGGCCTACAGAGCCAATGTAAAGACTGCTACCGAGTTCTCTCCTTTCCAACTGGTACATGGGATAGATGCAGTCATTCTGGTTGAGTGCGAGATTCCTTCATTGAAGTTAGTTGTACAACTACTACCGTACACTTCATTCTTGGAAGAACGTTTGTTGCATTTATAACATCTGGATGAGCAGCATCGCGATGCACTTACAGCAAACGAAACGCATAAGAATCGGGTCAAGGGATAGTGCAATAAGTCTGTCAGACCTAGGGTCTTTCTCGAGGGAGACCTTATTTTGCTCTGGGATCAAGACAAGGAACCTCTAGGGGCTGGAAAGTTTAAGTCCATGTGGCTCGGTCCCTACATAGTTTCTAAGGTACTGAAGACAGGTGCATATGAGTTAACAGACTATGAAGGTAATAAGTTGTTGGAGCCTAGAAATGGGCTCTACCTGAAGAAGTATTACGCTTATGCATATGTGCTTTTTCATTTATTATAGATATACATTTTGTAGAGTTAGATTTGTTTATGGTTGTAGTTACGTCTTATGCATCTATTGCTTTTTGTTTCAGATGTTGAATGAACACTTCATAGGGTTTTCTAATGGTGCTAGTCGCCACACCCATCAGTTGGCCGCAGTTGCTTGGGTTATTTACTCACCAACTGGCCAACTGGTTTCTTCAGAAGGGGCTTGTTTAGGTCCTACAATGAACAATGTAGCTGAATACAATGCAGTCATAGAGCTACTCCAATATGCTCTATTCCATGGCATTTCACATTTGGAGGTATGGCTCGACTTGCAGTTAGTTGTTTTTCAGTTAATGGGTGTTTATTAGATTAGAGATCCTACTCCGCTACGTCAATTTTTGCGCATTAAGCTACTTGGGAGACAGTTTGATTATATCACATATCAACATATTCCAAGGAACTTGAATGCATTAGCTAATTCATTTGCAAACTACGTTTTAGATTGGCATTTGCATTATTCACACACATAATAATTCATGCATAAAACACAATAACACACATGTAAATAACCAATCCTGTATATATATAATCTGTATCAAAAAGTAATATGATTTTGGGTCATAAGTCTGTCACAGAGTCATGTCATAATATACAAAATTGGTCTCGATGGCCTCAAAAATATACATAGAATATCCTTCTCCTATGGAGAAGGAGGGGCCTCATCTACCATTGCTGCCTCTCGATAGAAAATGACCAGCCTAGCTACTTTCCGCAGTAGCCTAATCCAAGTTGGGGGAACACCAACCACATTCTACTGCATGTCAAGCGACATCTGCTCAATCCGATGAGTTGGAATGTCATGAGTCAACCGACTCACCTTCCCCTCTATGTTTCCTAGCATGGCATCAGCTGCACCCACTATCACTGGTCTCATGAAAGTACGGGGGTGTCCCCCAGGACGTACTGGTCCAACATCTAAATATGACATTTTATTTCAGTACTTCAAACTCATCATAAAAATCATATATTTAAAAAATGTAAAAATTAAATAATTTTTCAAAAGCATAAACATACCCATATCTCACCAGGTTGCTCCTGGAGGAAGAATTAGCTTATGATCATTGCAAAAGTATATGCCCGCATATGGAAGCTACTCAAGAGTTGGCACTTGCTGTTACCACCAACCCCATAAATCATCCTCATGATAACAGAAGTTGCTCTCGCCACCACCCTGGCGAAGGAAGATCTCACCCCAACGAGTCAACATTGGCTCACGAGGGTTGATTGGGAGCAAGGTCATGCCAAGACTGATAGTAGGAACCCTTTCAAAGAAAAAGGTGCAAAGTATGCTTCTATACCCAAAATTCTTCATCCTACCGGTCTTACACCTCGAGAGTTGAAGCTTCATGATCGCCAAAAGACTTGAACACTAGTCATATACCTTGCCTTGCAAGCATTCAATACCTATATGCATGTAATGTCTCGAAGCAAGATGTTGCATAGCACTCCCTCCCATCCGGTTAAGGATACTCACGATGACTTTGAGAAGTAATCTTGCAATAGTTGAGATAAGAATTGGACTACTGGACTTCTCAGTTCCCGGTAGGCAGTAGGCATTGACATACTCTTGCACGAACAAGGCACCCACATTGCAAGAGGACCCTTTCAAGGTCACCAAGTCTCCCATCCAAGAGAGACACGTGATAAAATAGATGTCATCTATGGTGAGTTCCATTATTTCTCCTTGGATATCGAATACCAATGCATTGGCATCCCAGTATTGGACAAGCCTATCAAGCAAGCGGATTTGTGCCCACATATTGACCATTCTATAAAATTTAAACAATCCACATCTTCGAACCACATGGAGAGTCAATGGATCTTGTAATGCTTCTCGATCCATATCCTCATGTTCCCTTTCACACCATATGAGAACCATCCTTCCAAGCAAATAGTCAAGTGTTGGTCATTTTGATTTTTTACCCTATTTTCAGCGGTGTGCGCTACTATTTTCACTACATAGTCATGCTCAAACACTACTGTGTTTGAAGTAAACCAGCACATTTGTGTATAATGCACTAGTTTTACTCAAACACGAAAACGCACATGCAGAAACACGTTTGAAACAGTGCTAAAAAATGAATTTGACCATGAAAATTTACAAAAATTATATGAAATTGCAAGTATGGGAGGAAATAACTTACTTGGTGGAAGTAGAAGATCGATTGGTGGTCCAATTTGATTGAAACGAACGAAGTAAGATTAAGGTTTTTCTCCAATGTGCCCTAAAAAATCCAATTGTGATATTTGATTTCTAAATTTGAAAGTATTTATAAAAAATTGACTTTGATTTTTACCCACTTTTTTCAAAAGTGTATAGTTTCATTTTATCTCTAAAATGTTCTATTTAATCACTAATATTTACAAATTTTGGTGAATTAAATTATTCTATGTATTTCAAATTTTCACTATAAGTTCAAAGTATTAAACCGGATGTGACTTATTTTCTTTATTGACAAGACCAATATAGGTACCATATTGTTTCGTATTATGTCATTTAGAAAATTTGTCAATCATTACTAACTGGGTTGTTGAGATTCTATTCTCTGGCAAGTCATGAACTTACGATCCTAGAAGCTGTCTTTTAAGTCATTTTAAGCTCTTGTTTCGACTATTTAAAAACTCAACAAGATTTCCGAGCATACTTGTTCTCTTCAAGCTCGTTAAAGGAATTGAAGGTACATCCACTTTAGTATAAGTTTAACCCTTTTCCAGACTTTTGTGGATTACTTACGAAGAAGGAATACTCTAGTCGTCTGTGGCTAGAAGAGTTCTTCTCTCATCATTTTAGAATTTTTTGGGGGAGGAGACTAACTGTACGAAAAAAGGAATTTTGGGCCCTTCTTTAGGGTTTTCAGGCTCTTGAAACATGAAAACACCAAGCGAGCATTTACTTGCTCGGGCTCAATGTGAAATCCATGAGAGGGTATGTTGGCTTGGTTTTGAAACCAAGCTTAGTGCTATGGGAACCTGCTAACTAGTAGCAGCAGTTTCAAATATTAAAGCAAAAACAATTGTAAATCTAAATCTAAAACTAAACTAAACTAACATGTGCATATCATAATAAACTTCTGAATTGAAAACAAGAACAAGAAATAGAATAAAGAATGGCTTTGTATTGAAAATAAGGGCAAGCAAGTGCTTGCAATGATAATACCTCCAAATGGTGAAGGTTGTTGAGTAGCTCCAAGGGTGAGCAACTCCAAACTCCAAAGGTCCCTTCTCCAAGGTAGCTACAATGGCCAAAAGCTCAGGGGAGATTTTGGCAGCATGAGGATAGGAAGATGGATGGATGGAAAGTGAGGAGCCCCTACCACCTTTTTTTAGTTTTTGGTGGTGGGGAATACCATTATGGTTTTGAGGAAACCAATGGTATTGACCAACATGGTTTAGGTACCTTTTCCCTCCTTTTTTTCTTTTTTGAATATTTTGAATATTTTTTATTCCCTTTTTAATATTTTGGGGAATTTTGGACCCTTTTTGAGGGTTTTTTATGCTTTTTGAGGAAAAATAATCATTTTGAGTGGAAAAAGGGGTGTATTAAGATCTTTTGGTGACCTTTTGGTGGCTTTAGAGGCTCAAATGGTGGAAAAGTAGACAAATGGGTCATGTGAATAAGGAAATGAGCTAGTGAGCACTTTTTAGGTGTTAACAGGGTATATAGAGGATTGTTTAAGTTTTTCAGACTCTATAAACAAGAAAACACCGGAGAGCATATACCAACCCGGGCTCGATACTAAAATCCACGGGTGGGTGTATGGAGTTATTGTTTAAGTTTTTCAGACTTGTTAAAATTGAAAACACTGGCAAGCAAGAACAGATCTCGGCTTGATATTAAAATCCAGAGATCAATATTATAGAGTATTCTTCTATCTCTTCTTCGAACTCTGTAAACAATGAAGGTCCTGAGTCTTCCTCCCATGGGCTCGTTAAACTTTTACATCGTTGGGATTATTGAGTTTTCTTTCTTGGACTCATTAAAACAATAAGAAGGACATTCTTTTACAAAAAAGAAGGGTATATCACATATTTTTAGCTTCAAAGGCAATTAAGTCAGTCATGTCCTTGAACACAACACCTATTTGAGTCTATCAGTTTAGTTGGGTTTTAGTTTTTTTACCTTAGGGTGAACCTGATCTACAAGTTTTTACTCCCCCGGTTGGTTATTCTTCCAATCATATGGAGGGTCTGTTAATGTCTCCTAAATTGCAGGATTATATCACTTTCCTTTCATGTTGAAAACTACCTAAGTCACTTTGTGTCATGCTCACTCTTCAAGGATACAGCCTGTGTTGGCCATTCTGCAGTTTACCTTGACTTCATGTGTCGGCCATCCTGGTGTCATTTCGTTTCATCTTGTTACTTGTCCTACTCCACATCATCTCAAACTTGTGAGTGTTCCTCGTGTTGGATGATGGAGGATTCCTTAAGGCCTCCCTTCTAGCGGACTTCTTCCCATCAAATTCAACTCATTATGCTCTGGGAATGAAGTTTAGAGTTTCGGTTAGTACCTTGGGGATTGCAGTCATCAGTGGCAGTTTCCCTCGCTGTTGGATAATGGGAATACATCAATGTCTCTTATTTGACAGGTTCCTCAAGTGTTCCACTTCAAGTCCACTTATTCACACTTATTTGATCGTACTATGTACCTTGGACCCCATTATCATTATCGATGGAATTCCTCGCGTTTGTTAACGGTATACATCAATGACTGGTAATCAAACGATACCCCCCATGTTCGGACCTCAGCTCATTTATTCACATGGTTAGGGTTTGTACCTTGGGTTGTTTGGATGAAGACCTTAGGACTCTGATAGATTTAGCATATTTATGTTATCACCCAAGCTGCACAAGACTGAGCCTCACTCATTTTCGCTCTTCATGAGACATAGATCCAGTTTGTTGTTATGGCTATGATCTCTCATTTTGACATGGATCCACGCTTGTAGTTCATTGACCATGCTATATATATACATCTCCTAGTTATGTATTGGCGATCATGTTATATCCTGTTACACATCTATATGATGTCAATATTGTAATTGCTCGCTGACCTTGATCGTTGTTTTAAGGTACTTTTGTGACTTGGTTCTCCGGTTTCTTGCTCCTCCTCTGACTTGGAATTATAATGTATTTCAGACATCATTTCCCTCTGACCTCACACATTAGGGGGCATCTGTTATAGGTCAAATATGAACTTCTCCATCCGTGATCACATTGCTGTGTCGATCACACAAAAGGACACTATGGATGGAAGAGCTAGATTGACCCTGGATGAAGTATTGCTGAGATCACACTCTTCAGCTGAAAAACTTATTTTTTCTACAGTTTTCATGACATGTGCACTACTATTGGCATAGTGAACCAGCGTTCTAAACACTACTCTACTCAAATACAACCATCGTACACCTTTAAAATGTTGCAAATGCTTGTTCTAAAGAGTAAAAGTTGCTTACTGTGCGCTACTTTGGTTGTATGAAACCTGCGCATATCTTAAGATGAAATGAAAAAATATATTAAGATTATGAATTGGGATTAGTTGAAGTTGGTTCTGCAACTTCCACAACCTCCCAATTCAACCACCTCTTGAATCCAACTACCTACCTTGTCCCATAAATACAAGGAGGATGAAGGAATGCTTTAACTATTGTTACGTTGGAGGAATTCCCAAGTCATTGTGAAGAGCAGGAGCCAAGACTCGGTTGTAGAAGTGTCTGGACAAATCGGGTATATATGTACTTTTCTACATTTCTTTGACAATAAAAGGTAGAAATACCCTTCCCATCCCAAATTGAATGTCTATTAGATTGAATTTTCATTTGGTTTAATGTTTGATTGCATTTTATGTAAAGTGGTTTCTGATTTCATCATATTTATTACATTCAAGATACGCTGAGGAAGGTTTACTCTATGTTGTAGGTTCATGATAGGGGAAGATCAAGCAAAATTTAGGACCAACCATCAATAAAAAGTTACTTCTTTCAATATCTTGATCTTTTTCCATTTGTAGTAACTAATGCAAGACAATGAATGTATTTACCTGTCACCCCACCCAAGTTGGTAGTGTCTTCTCCTCACTATAAGGTATTTTTCCTGCACAACGACGACGATGATGATGATGACAATGATGAAGATGATGATGATGATGATGATGATGATGATGATGAAACCAATGAAGATGGTGCTGACGATGACGATGAAGAAGATGATGATGATGAATATGTTGATGAGGAAGAAGGTAACGAAGAGATGAAGATGACGATAATGATGACGACGATGATGAAGATGATGATCATGATCATGATAATGATGATGATGATGATGAAGATGATGATGATGAATATGAAGACGATCATGATCATGATGATCCAACGACCTAGCCATACCACCGACGACAAGAGGTGCATCAAATATCAAACTTCTGACTTCAAAAGAAATATTCGATGAGCTCACTAAACCATCGACGACAAACGTCATTGGTATTTCTAGGTAGCTGTATCAGATATCATACAAGGATGATGATCATGATGAATATGATCTTCAAGATCAAGCATGCCATTTGGGTTAGCATGATAATTGTGCATTTCCTTACTAAGCTTCTCTCTGTTTCAAGAATAATTTAATATTCTCTACTAAACAGGGCCAACCACGTGAAGGTGGAATCCCTTATGGACCCTCCCCCCCCCCTCACATCACTCTCAATTTCCCATAACCCGAAAAAAATATCTATGTACAAAAACATTAAATGTGTTTTTTTCCATACTCTATAACAAGCAATGTTTCTAATTATAACATACAGGAAAATGGAAACTCACTAAGAAACATTTAATTTGTTATATGTATCAGCAAAAAAATTCAATATTTCTATCGCAAAAATAAATCAAAGTATATAGAGTAGATATATTACTGCATACCTCGTACACTTCAATGGACTTCATCATATTCTCCATATGAGTCATCACCTGTATCATTCGATGATCGAGATTCAACATTGTAAGGATTGGCCATATCATCATCATCATCGATGTCAGTTACGATCATCATGTCATCGTTGATATCATCTTCATGGACATTGTTTGATGCGTCATCTGATTCAATAAATTCTTCGACATCTTCTTCTGGAACATGATCATCTAACTCATGTTGATCATGATGATCTTCAATGACGTCTTCTTCTTTGAGAACGTCTTCATTACCTTCATCTACGTTATACTTTATCGGCCTTCCCCTTGGATCATGTCTCACAACAAATGGCCAACCCGCTCTACCTAGAACCTCAGAGTAAAATACCTATTCACATTGGGTCGGAAGAACATAGCGCTCTATTCCTGGCTCAAACAACCTTGTATTTACCATGGTAAATCCATTATCATGTTCAATTATTGTTTTATCGGGATCACGTTGATTCAATCGACACCTGTACCATTTGACAACGAACATAAATACCTTGAAGGAGTTAAAGTCACACTGAAGAATGTATTCCAGATGCCCATAGTATCGATTTTAAGATAGTTATGGATTTCTGTCACCTCTAGAAGAAACATTGGTCACCTCAAAGACTACAAATATCCCACAATCTGATGTTTTCTTCGTTTCATCCGACTTTTTGATGTGATATCTAAAGCCATTGCACCACATAGCCTTATGGTGTTTTACCTACAACAAGGCATACAGGAAAATATTAAATAATGATCCATCATTTATGATTAACTAGTGCATGTTTATAATGCCATACAGGGAAAAAAATCAGCGTGTACAACGACAATATTTTTTACAGAAAAATAAATAGTGTGGTTGATTAATATGCTTACCTGCTTATCTTTTAAACCTCTTTCTAAATCGATTTCCCTTTGTGTTAGATTGGTACACATTTGACTGTTGATTTTAAACCCGGAGTACCCAGAGTACCCAGAGTACCTCGATCTACCTTTCCCCTTCGGGTACTCCGCTTCGAAATATTTAATGGAGTCTGGATCACAAATGTGACGTAAATTGAGCTTTGACGCTAATATAGGAAGATATTCACTAATATACAACATGTTTTGGTATACCATATATCCCTCCATCATAGAACCCTCAACATATGCTTGTTGTCTGACCAAAACCTTCATAAATTTCAAGTGCCTCTCAACCATCCACATGGACCTTGAGTGTGCAGGTCCACACAATTCAATCTCCTCAACTTGGTGTATGAGGTAGTGTTCCTGTGCATTGAAAAATGACGAAGGTAGATACTTTTTCATTTCACACATGAGACGAGGGATTTCTCTCCTCCAATACTTTATGTCTTCTTTATGGAATTCTTTAGATGACATCCATCTACAAGTGACATGACAACCCAATCAAGAGATATTTAAAGGAAAAAAACATTATATTACATAACATGAATTAGAGAACAAAAATCAAATATAAGTTCTGTGTTGAATTAAACAAACACTAAGAGCACGGAAAAAATCATCACTTACCTCATGTATTTCCCGAGATTATACATTATTTGTTTTACATTGTTGTTGAAGTTGTTCGAGATAGAGAAAGGTAGAACATACTGTAAAAATATACAAATCATTTCATTTTTTCAACAAAGAGTAGACAAACAAAAATACCAACCATAATCACTAGAATAGAAAAAAAAAAAAATTAAATGCATACCATAATAATTACCTTCATGAAGACATTCCAATCGTGTGTTTTCACCCCTGTGAAATCACCTTTATTTGTTATGATATTCTTCATGTTCGCACAAAATCCGGTGGGAAATTTAATTTTTCGCATGACTTCTTTTACAACATTACTTTTTTGGTCCGTTAACATCCATGCAAGTGATTTTATATTAATTTTCTCTCCATTGCTATGAAATTGAATGGCGTCTTTCATTGCATGGTTGCTATCTTGAATGTCTTTGCAAATTTTGACAATTTTTTCTTTCTCACTCCTTCCACACAATATTCGCCATAATGTGTCAGTCACATTCTTTCCGATATGCATTGTATCAAATAGATGAGCAATTTGTAGGTGCTCATAGTAGGGAAACCTACTAAATTGTCTAGGATAACTTTTCATTCCTCGTGGAAGCCCATTAATGCCTTCATGATCACATGAACGACAATTATGAATAGTAGTTTATAAAGAAATTACATAAATCAATGTCAATTATAGTAAAAAACACACAATAAAAAAAATACAATATAACATTTCATATACGATGATTCATACGTACCTTGACGATTTCTATTATATTGCAACTTCCATAGGTGAGGTGTCATTCTCTGCGGTTTTAATGTAGTCTCTTGCTTGCCATTGAACATATGTTTTTCGGTAGTTCGATGCCTGTGATTCTTAGAGAGGAAGTTCCTATACTCATCAAACACCTCCTTTCCTAAGCTTTTTGAACGACGAGATTTGATCTTAGTACCACAAACTGGACATGCAAATTCCCCCTTTATCTGAAGACCTGCATAAAGAGATGGAATATCTATGTCAATTATAATTATATACAAAATGAATGGATTATGTTGAAAAACATGCGTGCGTAGTATATTAACTAGTTCAATATAAAATTAAATGCAAATAAAGTGTAACTTATAATTACATACCGCAAAAATGGGTTAACCCTGGGGCATCATGTATTGTCCATACAAGCATTGCATGGAATTGAAATTGCCTTTGTTGTATTGGTCTAGATACGTCATACATAGTGATGCCATTCCATAACTTTAGTAGCTTGTCAATAAGAAGTTCGATATATACATTCATATCTTGACTTGGTACTTACCTGATCGATTTGAACATATAAAAAATATAATTATGAGACGTACCATTTAGATATATAAACCAAATTGCACAATAGAAAAACATTAAATATATATATGACATTATGCAACAAAATACAACAAATGAGATACCACTACATTAAAAAAAATGTAGACATAATATACCTAGAAAAATCATCGACAACATTATGTGCTCCCTCTTTATTTTCAACCATGGAGGAATGTTATTGTTGATAAAAAAAATAGGCCACACCTAGTAAACAGATCTCGTCTCTGCAAATGGATTGACACCATCTTTTGCCTTGGAAATCCTAAGATTACAAGGTTCTTCTTTCAAGTGAGGCCATTTTTCCTCCATATCTCTAAATGCAGACCCATCTGCGAACATCTGAATAATGTCGTCTTGACTTTTGTTCCGTGCATGGTAATCCATAAACTACGCTATGTTTTTGCACCTGAACAGTCGTTGCAAACGTGGAATAATGGGAATATAACGTAGAACCTTGCGAGACACCTTTTTTGTTACTTGATCTATTCAATATCTACTGATATGACATTTAGGACATTCTGTTGCAAATTCATGTTGATTATAATATAGAACATGGTCATCGGGGCATGCATGAATTGCTTCATGCTGTATTCCAATTTCTTTCATGATGGCAGATAAATCTCGATATATGCGAGGTAAAATATTTGACGGTGGTAACAAATATTCACCAATCATGCTACAACAAATAAAAATAAAAATCTAGTTAATATAATATAGAAATAATATTAATGAAACACATTTCATCCGTATTAATTTGACTTATGAATTAACAATAAAATTAGTAGACAATCATATATATTATGTGATGGAATATATTACATACCTTAACATCCATGTGATTGATATGTTTGAAATACCATTCATAACCTTCAAGTTCATTATCAACAATATAGCAGAGAGAAGATTTGTCTTAGAACCCTCATAAAGGGGTTCGTATGCCTTCTCAAGAAGAGGTATATCATGAATATCATCAAAATCATCATCATCATCATCATCATCATCATCCATTCTAACACTAAATGAATCATGGGTCAAAGTATTTGTAACATCATCTTCAACTCTATTATCAGTATGATCATCTTCTTCAATATTATCATTAACTTGTTATCCATTATTCATAGCTCCATGTTCCTCTGATACTTTTTCTGGAAACACTTCCTCCAAACGATATGTCGTAGGATGTATTTCCTTTAAAATTACATGAAACCACCAATAGATAAAAGTTAATATAAGAAATTAAAACGCAAAATGTAAAAATTTCAAACGCAAAATGAAAACATTTTTGTGATGCATTAAAAATTAAACAAATTTTGTATGGTTAATAGAGAATATTATATAATGAATAATGCAATCAGTACTGTAATGTTCATGTTTTATTTTTTCATTTAGAGAAGCAAGGTGATCTAATTTTTCTTGGTAAACAAAACATGCAATCAATCAAATAGATCAATCAACTACTCTTTATTATTACCTTTGAGTGTAATACAAACAAGAAAGAAAAATACAAGAAAAACTAAAAATAACAGGTTAAAAATGACTATTTTCATGAGTGGTCTCTACAGTTAGATAAAAAGGGGAAGCAAGAAGGGTCTAGTCACTACTTTAGGGATGAAAAGAACAACATCCAATTGTACTATTGGTCAAATAGGTGCATACAAACTATCCAAGAGACATAAAAATTGACCCAATTACTGAACAAATCTACTCAAATATAACTCAAAATTTCCCATATTGTCCACTAAGGTAAGATAAATGATGCTATGGTTTCTATAGAGAAAATAGAATAGAAACAACATGCCAATATAGTCGTTATTTCTATTATTTCTATTATCGTTATTTCTACTATACCCTAGATTCAACATGCACACAAGAAAAAAATATTATAATAAAAATTAAATATTAAAATAATATGTATTGTCCATGTTAGTACCCCATCTATTGAAACCATAATCAATAGATAAAAATTAATAATATAAGAAATATTAAAATAATACATACATTTACAAAAGCAATCAAAATAAAAACATATATAATGCAAAACTTACAAATGGATGATATTTGTCCCCCCTCGGCATGTCCATGTTCCCTACAATGTTTTGGATATTTTGTGATCAAAATTATTCTCCTCTTAAATCCCCTGCATTCACTACATGGACAATAACATTTCCCATCACCCGTTCTTTCAACTCCTTCCCACAATCTAGCAAGAAATTATCGATTTTGTTCATCTGGATCAGGAATATTGCTAGTTGACATTTTCTCGTAAAGAGCTTGAATGAAGATTATCGATCTTAGAAAATCAAGATCCACACTTCGCTTGTTGAAATCACAAAAAAATGGAAGTAATGAAAAACAGTATGCCAAATAAAAAAACTTCCGCAAACCGTCGCTTGTATAGAAAACATGTCGAAATGTTTCGAAATTTATAGGTTTTAAAATTTAACACTCCATCGGATATCCGACGTCTTGAACCTAGTTACCATTGGAAAGTAGATGTTGGATATCTGACATGCTAGGGCATCATATGCCGTCGGATATCTGACAGTCTCGGGTATTGATTGTCGTCGAATAGCCGACGGCTAGGACCATAATATATCGTCGGATATCTGACACCCGTTGGCTTAATATTAGGTCGAAAATCCAACAAAATTGGTGACTATGCCAGGGACCTCGTCGGATATCCAAGAGTCGTCGGATATATGATGGGGACTTCTCTCAATTTAAAAAAAAAATCATCAAATTTCGTAATTTTGAAGATGAAATCCGACGACAGAGTCCTTTTCGTCGGATGTCGTCGGATTTTGTCATCGGATTTTGGGTTCAAATCTTGTAGTGGATACAACAATTATTCTCCATTTTCTGTGTTCATGAGTGATTATTGACTACATTCTTCTCTTCTTCTCTATAGTTCTTAAGTGATTTTTGTGTGAGGCTTGTTACAGTTGTCAGATCCTACTGTATATTATCACACTAATGTGGACATTGCATACAAATATTATGTTAAATCCTATACTATGATCAATTTCAACAAGAAATGAAATTTCTCAAGAGATTGCAAAGCAAATCGGAAAGGAAAGTTTCATGCTTCTATCTCCATAGAAGATGAAATCACTCAAAAGAATGCATTAGAAGAAAAGGAGACAAGGAGTATTATCTTGTCTCATCCATTTCGGCATCCGTCATCACAAATGCAAACACATGGTTGTTTGATAGTGGTTCATCCAAACATATGAGTGGTTACAAGAGTACCATCACCGATCTAAAAGAGAAAGAATTCACATGCATGGTAGAGTTGGGGGATAACTCAACTTATTTGATACAAGGAGTTGGATTCACCTCATTCCAACTGAGGATAGGTGATAATATACATGTGGAGGACATTATATATGTTCCAGGATTGATGAATAACCTCCTCTAAGTTTTGGTTCTTGAAGACAAAGGCTTATGAGTTATCTTCATGGATAACAAAGCACTTTTATGGCCAAAGAACAAAATCCTAGAATCTACTACTATGATTGGAGTTCGAGAGGGGGGACTGTACAAGGTACCCAGGAAGTACATTCAATATATGATTCACCAAACTATCAGTCCATACGATATATGGCATAGAAGGCTTGGACACCTACACTACAAAGCGCTACCAGGACTTCAAAAGATGGTAAACGCTATGCCCGTATTTGATTTTGAGCATGATAGTGTATGTCGAGGTTGTGCACTTGGGAAAAATGTTAAGAAAATTTTTTCTAGAAATTATACTAGATATAAAGGGATTTTAGATTTAATACATTCTTATGTATGTGGTCCCATGTCATCCCATTCCCTGAGTGGTTTCTTATATTATGTATTGTTAATAGATGATTTTTCCAGGAATTCATGGATTTATTTCATGAAGGCTAAAAGTGAAACTCTTATCAAATTTAAAGAGTTTAAATCCCTAGTGGAAATTCAGAAAGAAAAGCACATTCATGCATTAAGGTATGAAAATGGAGGTGAACTTGATTCACATGCATTTAATGAGCTATGTCATGATGCATGAATATGTAGACAGTTAACAGTACCATACAACCCTCTTCAAAATGGGGTTGCCAAAAGAAAGAACATAACCATATGTGAGGCTACAAAATCCATGATGCATGAGTTAAGATATGTCTACCTCATTATGGGAAGAAGCCACTTGTACAGCTGTGTACATACAGAATAGAAACCCTCATGCCATTCTAGATGAGAAGACACTAGAAGAAGTGCTTACCAGTGAGAAGCCAAACATCTCACACTTGGGGATATTCGGGAGCCCAATATACATTCATATACCGAAAGAAAAGAGAACAAAGATGGAGCCTTCTGGAAAGAAAGGCACCTTTGTGGGTTATAGCAAGTCATCCAAAGCATACTGAATATATGTATCTTGTGAGAGACACATTGAAGTTATCCAGGATGTTACCTTCCATGAGGAAGTTGATTTCAAAATATCGAAAGAGATTCAATGTGATTCAGAGATGGAGGATCCTGAGTCTGATTATCCCCCTTCAAAGTTAGAGAGGGAGATACTAGAAGATGCCTCAGATTCACTAGATCCTGAAGAAATAGTAGAACTGGTTGAGTGGTCACCTAATGAACCTCCCACTAAAATAATATATGCTTGGTGCTGAGACATCTTACAAAATGCAGAGAAACATGGAGCACCAACAGGCTCATCCAAAGAGCACAAGCAACCTGACAGATATTTAGTGTATGTTGCACTAATGAGTCACATTAGTTATTCATAACCATCCTCATATCAAGAAGTTGCAAAGCAACAAGTTTGGAAATATGTAATGACAAAAGAGTGCAAATCTATAATGAAGAATGATGTTTGGGAGGTTGTTCCCAAACCTGATGGGAAGTCCATTGTGACTTCTAGATGGATTTACAAGATAAAGCATGTTGTGGATGATAGCATTGAGAAGTATAAATCCATATTCATTCCCATAGGTTTCTCTCATAAATAAGGCATCGATTATGATGGGACCTTTTCCCCTGTAGCAAGGTACACCACAATTCGAGCAATGTTGCACTTGCATCTGTTCTAGGATGGAAACTTCACCAAATGGATGTGAAGACAACCTTTATCAATGGTGAGGTTTAGGAATAAGTATATATTCATCATCCTGAAGGATTTGTGGTGCATGGGAAGGAGTCCCATCTTTGCAAGGTAAAGAAATATCTATATGGGCTTAAGCAATCCCCCAGGGTTTGGTACTCCATAATTGATAGCTACCATTAGAAACTGGTTTTTTGTAAGAGTGAAGTTTATCCAAATTTGTACTTCAAAATAGTGAAGAACCAATCGTTGATATTGGTTATGTATGTTGATGATTTGTTTCTCACTGGAGAGGAACATCGGATTGCTTGGTGCAAAAGGGAGCTCACCTCAGAGTTCGAGATGAAATATGTTAGAGAAATATTATACCTTAGTACCTTAATCATTAATTAATGGTTATTAGGTGCTAAACTGGTTAATAATTCCTCCCTAGGTGTGAAACTGGTTATTATTAAGTTGCTAGGACTTGTATGGGCTAGTGTGAACAAGATTACATGGTTTGGGCCAAAGTATGAGCCAAGGAGGTGGTCAAAATAGATGTTAAGCATGCTTATCCATGCATTTATTTCCCATCATGCCTAAGGCACCTCAATCCCCTATTTTAAGGGATATGTTTTGACCAAGGGCGCCCATACACTGATCCTAGTCTTTTATGCCATTTTTAGCTATTTTTGGCCTATTCTAACCTACCTAACTTCCACCCAACCAACTCCTTCACATGTGTGACATCCATCTTGGTTCCCCATGCTTACCGAGTGTTCACATGCATAGTTTGAACCAATTTGGGTTATTTTCGAAACCATTTGGTTAACCTAGGGGAATTGGGATGAATCTAAGCTAGCTAAGTGTGGACACTCCAAGTAGATAGTTTTCCTTCCTATTTCTATATAAGGATGATCCAAACTCATTGTAATACTGGACTGTTAATAATATCTCATATTTGATCATTTGTGCATTTCTGAAATTTTGATCATTTGTGTTGAGTTTTGATCATTTGTTCATTCTGAAATAGTTTTACACTTGTCTCTTGCTTAATGAATTTAATCTTTTAGCTGTGAGGAATCCATGGTAGCTAGATTCTACTATGACATAGATTTTACATGGTATCAGATCTCTTGGAGCTATTGTTAGTGTAGATCCCTCCTGAGTATTGAGAGTTTTCATTTGCAGGTTTTCAAGAGCACCATTGTTACCCAGTGCGCAAGCAGCAGAAGAAGATGGATCCATCTCACCCAAATCTTCTCACTCCTTTCAACTATTTCAATTGGAATGCTGAAATGGTGATTTTGCTGAGATCCAGGGGTCTTTTCAGGATCATAATGGGCACAGAGGTTGAGCCAAACTCTATTGTGGAGAGATCGAAGTTTTTTAATAGAATGGATGAGGCATTCGGCCTCCTTTGTCTCAGTATTTCGAGAGACCTCTTGTTTCAGGTGGAAAGTCTAGCTACACCCAATGAATTTTGGCTCAAGTTTGAGTCTCTATTTGGGATGACTTATGAGATGAGAGGGCATCAACTTGAAAATGAGTTGATCTCACGTAGTCCAAGCAATTTCGAATCCATCCAGGATTTCTTCACCAAGTTCAAGATCTTGGTCTTGCAAATCAAACAGTGTGGAATTGACAAGAAGGAAGAACAGTTGATCTTGTCCATTCTTTCGAAATTGGGTCCTGAGTACTCAGTTTTTGTTTCTACATTTCAATCCACAAAGCTTACAGTTAGAAATTGGAAGATGCCATCTTTAGCTGATTTCATGGAGATGCTAACTCAAGAGAAAGAAAAGTTGATCTTGATGGGTTCCATTAATCAAAAAGATCAATTACTTATAGTTGTATATTCGAAGCAAGCTAGAGGAAAACAAAATCCAAAATCGAAACCACAAGAGAAGAAGATGAAGGAGAAGAAGCAGTCAAGTGATGAAAGCTCAAGTTCAAGTGATGAAGATTCAAAAGTCAAGAAGATGAAGAGCAATAAAGAGAATCCCAAGTGTGTTTATTGTATAGGTTCTCACAATGAAAAATATTTTTTCAGAAAGAAGATAGACACTCTAACCAAGCTACTTGAAAAACATAACATTGATGTTCCAGATTTTGCAAGAAAAGAAGATGTCAAGCTTTCCTTGGAGCAAGAACATTGTCTCTATGCTACTTGCAAAAGTAATAAGTTGTATGCTTTGGGTGCTAGAGTAAAAAAAAATCTGATGTCTTTGTTTCTGATCCACATTCTGATATATCAGATTCATAAATATCTATCTCTTCCTTGAAAGAATCTCCATCCAGTTCATCATAGTTTCCTCCCAATACTAGTCATTTTTCACTAGTTTTTGACATGCCTTTTGAAAGATCTTTCCCACTTCAATCGGATCCTTTATATTCTGATATGGAAGGTAATATGCAGGCTGATATACAGGTTATGACAGCCATCAAACCATTTTTCCCAACCATTGGATTCCCAAAAGACCATACAACCCCCAAGTTCTCCAATTGGAAAATCTCACAATTTTATTGTTTCCAAAACTGTGTCACTTATCTATGTTGTCTTTACGTCTTGCATATCATTCCTTGTTTGGAAATCCATGTCATTAGCTATCATGGGACTTATTTTCCACATGTCTGGACCTGATCTCACTACCTATGGTTCAAAAATCAAGTCTCCAGACCCTTCAAGTTCGCTCAATTGTCAGTGTGATCCAGTTGCACACTCTCTTCTTACTATAAATCCACTCGCTCATGGAGACACTATACCTCTATTTTTTGCTGCTCCATATGAATCCTATTCTGATATTGCAGAGCCCCATGAGCTCTATTGCATACTTGGGAAGGTGCTACATCAGTTTGGAATAAAGATACATGGTTTGATTCACCATATGGCAGCTACTCAAGAAGCTGATTTTGTTGAGTCTTTTGATGTTCTTTGGGAAGGATTTTGTAGAGATATATTTTCCATTATTGATTATATATTCAGATTAGAGTATGTATGCAATAAGAATCAATCTTATGATGCTCCCCCATCATCAAATTATGAGCTTCAAGGAGCCTCCCAACATGCTTTTTGTCTACAGAACATTGAAGCATTGGTGCATGATCATGGCATCCACAACATCTTCACCAAGTATTTCACCAAGAAGTTGTTCATTCAACTCATTCAAGTGAAGAACAAGACCTGTTGAAGACCTTTTGTTCATCTTTGTGTCATGTCCATGAAGGAGTATTTCCCCCATGTGGTTTTGCCTCTTTCCTTGTTTTACATGGACAAATAATTTTTTGTTGTAAAAGGTGACTTGAGCCTTAGTTTCCAAGGCCTTATTTTTGATATTCCACTAAGTATAGCTTATGGGGGGTGTTAGATAAATATTATACCTTAGTACCTTAATCATTAATTAATTAATGGTTATTAGGTGCTAAACTGGTTAATAATGCCTCCCTAGCTGTGAAACTGGTTATTATAAAGTTGCTAGGACTTGTATGGGCTAGTGTGAACAAGATTACATGATTTGGGCCAAAGTATGGACCAAGGAGGTGGTAAAACTAGCTATTAAGCATGATTATCCATGCATTTATTTCCCAGCATGCCTAAGGTGCCTTAATCCCCTGTTTTAAGGGATTTGTTTTGACCAAGGGTGCCCATACACTGAACCTAGTCTCTTATGCAATTTTTTGCTATTTTTGGCCTATTCTAGCCTATCTAACTTCCACCCAGCCAGTTCCTTCACATGTGCGAGCTCCATCTTGGTTCCCCATGCTTACCTAGTGTTCACATGCACAGTTTGAACCTGTTCGGGATATTTTGGAAACCATTTGATTAACCTAAGGGGGATTGGGATGAATCTAAGCTAGCTAAGTGTGGACACTCCAAGTGGATATTTTTCCTTCCTATTTCTATATAAGAATAATCCAAACTCATTGTAATATTGGACAATTAATAATATCTCATATTTGATCATTTGTGCATTTCTGTAATTTTGATCATTTGTGCTGAGTTTTGATCATTTGTTCATTTTGAAATAGTTTTGCACTTGTCTCTTGCTTAATGAATTTAATATTTAAGCTATGAGAAATCCATGGTAGCTAGATCCTACTGTGACATAGATTTTACAAAAGACTTAGGTCTAATGCACTACTTTAATGGCCTTGAGATCTGGCAAAGAAAAGATGATATTTTCTATCTCAAGGGAAGTACAGTGTGGATATATTGTGCAGGTTTGGCATGATAGATTTCAAATCTATGACTACACTAATGGTTTCCAATTTTATTAAAATTCATGAGTCAGAATCTAGATCAAATCCAATAGATCCTACTCAGTATAGATAGCTTATAGGCTCACTAATGTACTTGATACATTCAAGGCCTGATATATGTTATGATGTGAGCATTCTGAGTCAATTTATGTCTGATCTGAGACACCAACACTGGACAGCTGCTAAGCATGTGCTTAGGTACCTTCGAGGTACAATTTCATATGGAATCAAATATGACTCCAGTGGAGGAGTCATGTTACTTGGTTATACAGACTCGAGTTGGGGAGGAAGCATTGTGGACCGTAAGAGCACATCCGACTAATGTTATAGCCTAGGATCAGCTATGATAACCCTATCCAGCAAGAAGTAGGGCTCTGTAGCCCAGATCACTACCAAAGCAGAATACATAGCTTCTAGTGTTTCCTTCCAAGAAGCAATGTGGATCAGAAATATACTTGCAAGGTTGTTCGGTGAAAATATTGAGCCTACCATTATTAGGTATGACAATTAGAGTTGCATCAAGATTTCTGAAAACCCAGTGTTTCATGACAAGTCAAATCACCTTGAAATGAAGTATCACTTCATCTGATACATGGTCCAGAAAGGTATAGTGAAAATCTAGTACATTGATACTGCATATTGAAGATGTGTTAACAAAGCCTCTGTCAATGACAAAGTTCAAGTACTTCTGAGACAAGCTTGCTATGGCAAAGAATGCCTCCCTCACTGAGAGGGAGTATTAAATATACAACATCAAAAGACATTCTCCAAACCAATCTTGTGTAGTCAATATTGATCCTCCCATATAGAGGTGAGCACTTTGATTTCCTTCCGTGTAAAGATTATTCCTCCCGTATAGAGGTAATTGAGCAAAGTAATGATGTTGTAAAGTCTTGTTGGACAAAGCTCCGGACCTGTGTGTGTCAAGTCATGATTATCATGTGAACCTTCTGTATAAAGGTATCCATGAGATGGACCTCTCGTGTAGAGGCGGACCTTCTGTATAAAGGTAATGCTTTACTTGTTAAAAGCATTTAATTTGGTGTGATATATTATTAACCATGATCACCAAATTGCTATTAAGTCTCCTTTAGATATTGATCACCTCTAAAGTGAATTAATTTAGCATATGATCATTTGGTCTAGAATAATATAATATGATCACAGCATCCGATAATTCTTCTTAATATAATATAATGTGATGGATAATTAAAGTTAGCACATATTGACCATGCAGTAAGAGATAAAGAAATAAAGTATAAACCATAGAGATCAAAATAATTCGAAATTTTCCATGCAGACACTTCAACTAATTAAAGAGAACTCGAATTGTTAAAGCTTCAGTTAAGCATCAATTCTTCAGTTAAAGCATCAATTAAAGAAATGCCTCAGTTAATTAAAGAACTCACAGTGGTCACTTCAAGTAAATCAATCAACATGATTTCAGCTAACTATGTGTTAAATAAAAAAGGACTGGTTAACTAAAAATAAAATTCACTTTAGTTAAACTAAAAGACAACGCTTCAATTAAAGATAGTTAACTAAGTGACAACAAAGAAGATCTAGTTAACTAAGTGTTATTGCATGACGACACTTATGTTAAAATAAAAGATGATACATGAGTTGTGACACTTGCATGTCAACACTTAAGTTAGCCACCTAACTAAGTGGGCAAGGTTTCAGTTAAGAGGCGAGTTTATCTTAAGTGACAACTCAGTGAGATAAACCGTTGCATGAGAAGTGGGGTGCACCTCTGCATGAAAGATTAATACATCCAGTTTGAGGGCGAGTTCATCCTGAAGTTAGAAGTTAAAAATAGAAGAGAAGAATGTATAAATATGTTATATGGGATTGTTGAATCCAGTGTGAAGCGAATTCTCTTCTCCATTAAAGGAAAGGCACTTTTCTTTGTGCAAGGTATTGTTCGTGATTGTTATTATTGTGTTGGGCACACATCCGATTGATCTCTCTATTGCTTTTGTATCTTCACCAAGAAGTTTGGTGATATCTTATCTTCCGAAAGCAATCTGCTATGTTGTAAAAGAAAGCATTCTATGCTATCCATTATATTATACTGAGAAGAATTGTTGGGGTTTTTGTTGTCATAATTCTGAGGATTTTCCCAAGGGTATATCTTGTGTTATGGTTGTATGAACTTCATGGATTGAATTGTCTGATTGCTTCAAGTCTCTGCATCTAAAAGAATTAAAGATCAAATCTCAACCAAATTTCAACAACAAGACAAAGTCATAATAACATAAATATTTGCTAAAAGCATTGAGGTACTAAATGAGATTCTCAGCAAGAAAATATCCTCTCACATTAAATTGGCATAGGCTTCGAAGACAACTATGAAAAGAATGTGGATAAATATGTGCAATTAAGAAGGACGAGCCTGTATATTGCGCAAACAAAAGGAATGAATCTGCGCAAAACCGCTCAATGTTGGAAATGCATAATGACTAGACATATTGGAAAATACTGCAGCAATGTGCTATGTTATAAGTGCAAAAAATTAGTCACAAGGCACTGGACTGTGAAAATTCAGGAAAGACTATGAAATGATGGATAAAGAAGAATGAAAAAACGTCTGAATAAAAAATTGAAGGTAGCATCAATGAAAGTCAAAGAAAAATTCACTGTTGTAAAAGGGTCTGGAGAAAGAAAGATGATTATACACCAAAAAGAAAGGACTTGGTAGACACATCTATCTCCATCACAGCAAAAACTTGACTCATCGTTAGTAGGACCCATCGTAGTAAGGAAAGCATGCGACAATGGGGATAAACATTAATGATTTATTGGAGTAGTGGCATGAAGGACATTAATGATATAAGTGGTTAAATGAATTTAAACAAAATATCATGTCAAATTGAAACTTTCCAATTTTTGAAATAAACCTAACTCTGACAAGTTCGCAAAGAAAAGAGATCATTAATGAGGGTGATTATAAATTGAAAAAGGCTCAATCTAAACAACAGTATCTATTGAGAACAAAGGGTATTGATTTAACAGTAATTATTGAAGCAATCATTGAATATAATGGCAACTAGAAGCAAATGCAGAACCAAGAAGCCATTCGTGAGGAAGCCAAAAGACTCTAAGAAGACTGAAAAATCTGAATGTGATTGTATCCCGGTCTAGAAACTTGATGCACCAAATGTGACATTTCCAGAAGTAGAAGACACCCATTTGCAGGACTGAATGAGATATGAAGGTGTTCTTGCTGAAGGGAATCTACATGGATTACTGCATAAGTTTACATTTGCAGATAATGATGTTACTGATGAAGAAAAAATTTATAGGTTATCCATGGATAAGTATATGGACAGGAAGGAAATCTCAAATACTAGGATTCCAACTATGATGGTGCTCAAAGAATGGGAATACAAACTTTCAAAAACCGGTGTACTAAATCTCTTTGAGATACCTCATTTTGGAATATATTCACAAGTAAATATGTGCACCAAGATGTTTCTATCACAGGTACACGATTTTTTCTTATGGATAAGAAAACATATTCCAATCAATGTTAAGTTTATAGAAGAAATTACGGGACTACCCTCAACTAGAGAGGACGTAAGTCATCTAATGATAAAAAGCCAAGAAAATTCTTTGGGTAAGAAGATAGCTGAAAAATATCGAACCCGGTGAGCAAGCAGAGGATTCTCAGCTGCACAGATAAAGGATGAAGCTATAAGGTTTACTGCACAGCTACTAGCATGCAAGTTGTTTCAAAAGAATCGCCGGTATCAGGTTTCAATAGCAATAACTGCAGTAGTAGAAAAATGTGTCGAAGGCGTCCAGATGAATTGGTCAACCTTCCTATTGAACGAATTTATTGAATATTGTATGGAAGCTCAAGAAAAAGGTAATCCCTTTCACTATACTTGGTTATTAATTTGTATTGCTCTCAATAGTTGGAAGGAACCCAAGGGAAGACAATTCTTCAATAGAAATAGAAAAACCTTTCAAGCTGCAAGGTTTGCAAACATGTTGGTCTATGAAGATAAGGAAAGGAAAAAAGAAAACAACATCAATTTTTTCTTATATTGCGACGAAATCAGGTTTCTCCTGAAACAATCTCCATGGATTTCTCCTCATATTGTTGAAACCTAAAAAGGAATCGCACGTCTCCATATCGGAATCCATCCCACCTATGTACAAGAAAAAGGGGACTCAAGCAAATGATGGTGGCCCAGTAGATTTTTCTGCTCTGAAGAAGACATTGCAAAATTTATTCAATATTGGGATGAAGAATGGAGGTTTCCACTAACTTAACAGGAATAAGTAGAGCAACAGAACAACAAAATAGAAAAATAATACACAAGAATATACCAAGTTGGTGCATAAAAATAAGAAGAGAACTGAAATGGTTCAAGGTGAAGGATCCTCAAAGAATAAAACAAAGATATATGAACCTAACTCAGACCAACTACTGACATCATAAGACCTTGAGCGAATTGGCACAAAAATAAAGAATGGAATAGAATAGGAAATAAAAAACGCCAGCACAAAGGACGAGATTAAAAATCTTGCTACACAACCAAGAGAAACACTGACGAAAACTTATGAACAATCCAAAATATTAAAGAAACTGGTAAATAAAAGTTGAGAAGAATAGAGAATGGATGAGTCAACTCAAATGAATCTAACATCTCTTTCCACCAAGTCACTAACAAAGGTGGAGTCGCACCAAAAGGTGAATATCTCATCTATAGCAATGCCACTTTCTACTCAAATGCAGAAAGAGGTAAGTCATGTAGATTTAATTTTGTCACAGCTAACCTCATATTAATTACATGAACTACATATGGATGTTTGACAAGAAATCAGAATAAGACATGAAACATATGCGGATAAAATGAATGCATGTCAAAAAGAGAAGAAGGCCCTACGAGAATATTGTTTACAGTTGAGGATTGAAATGGTGATGACTGCATAGAAGACTGAACAATTAGAAAAGAAAGTAGAAGAAGAAGTGACACAGTGTAGTCCGCTAAAACACGAACTAGAAAAGGGACAACATGATGCTAGTATTTTACAAAAGATAGTGGAGGAAGTATACAACATACTTCTGGAATTTCACAAGAATGAAGACATATCCTTAGAAATAAAGCTACAAGTAATAGGAGAAGCCATTCATGAACTACAAAACAAAGTAAAAAATCAACCATAAAAAACACCTCCAGAAATGGAAAAGGAATAAGAAAGAATAAAAAATACAATAGAGGATCTCAAAACTATGGGATAAATATGCAGAGAACTAGAGGAAGAAAGTGATCAAATATGGACAAATCTGGTTGAGAATGAACAGCTGAAAGAAGTGAATGAGAATCTACAAACGACATAAGACCAAGAGCAGAAAATTATCAGTAGTCTGACCAGTCTTCCAACAACAGAATTGACAAGTAAAATGGAAGATTGCAATAAGCTGCAGCAGGAAGCGAACAAGTTGCATGAAGAACAAAGAAACATTATTGAGAGACTTGGACCTTTACAGGAGGATGCCTTCAGTATTACAAAATATTGTTCTCTTTTGTAACATGAAATGAAGGAGGCAATCGATGATTGTTGTGAAACAACAAAATCAGTTCACCATGAAAAGGTAGAAATCACTATTGTGGGAAAAGAAGAAAAGTTAAAATAAAAGGTTGCAGTTGTAACAATGAATATTCAAAATATTAAATCTATCATACAGGAACATAAAATAAAATGACGTATGAAGACAGGGGGAGTTATCCCAGGAAATAGTCAGGAAAATTTCAGGCGCAAAATTCAAGGGGAAGAATTTGCATTGCACAATGGACCTCTTTGCCATTGATGTCAAAGGGGGAGAGATGCATGAAGCGGAGAATAAATACATGAAGATGCATGAAGTTGAGAAGAGATACATGAAGCTGACACAAACAATAATCCAGACAAGATGCATGAAACATATATGAAGAATTGATGCAGTAGGAGCATTACAGAAGTTAACAGATGTGAAAGAGCATGAAGTCTACAGAACTGCAGATATCAAAAGGAACAACATGAAGCTATAGCAGACGTGAAATAGCGTGAATAACATATGGTCTACGCAGATATGATAGGAAGTAGTATAGTTCGAGCAGTGATGACAGAAGTACTGAAAGAGAGCGCAGTAGCTAAAATACCAAAGAAATCAGGGGGAGCATATACAAAGGGGGGCAATGCCACCAAAAAAATATCACGCATACAGCTCAAGAATATCATGCATAGCTTCATAAGGTTTTGGCATCAATGCCAAAGGGTGGGATTGTTGAGCATTGGTTGTCATTGATGTCAAGTGTTTGACTGAAGAATATATCAAGTGTTTGACTCGGAGATTGTTGAGCATTGGTTGTCAATGATGTCAACTAAAGAAGATGTCAAGTGTTTGACAGTCATCCAATAGAAAAGAGAATGTAAATTGATTTAGTGTGAGTCATTGAGATCATCCTAAGTCAAAGTGGATTCATCATTCGAGAATAAGTATGAAGAATTCACTTTGAGGTAGTCCATGAGCATAATGAACACCAGAAGTATATGCGCAAATGATGAAGGTGACAGATATGTATGCAACTTTGGATTATATCTAAGAGTGCATTCTGTTTGTGGATGTATATCATGTATATCAAGGATACAACACGCAAGCAACTCTGCAGTATATCTAAAATTCCATCAAGGATACATCTGGCAAGTCAAGATGATACATCATTCAGATCAAGAAGATACTTCATGAAGATTGATTCCAAGAAGAAACAAAACTAATGAATTCTACATCATGTGGTCCTTATGCATAAATCAAGTCCACCAAGTCATACTCTCTCATGACAACAAATTTAAGGAATTGGTTGGACAATGGTACAACTTCTCAAACTGCAAAGGCATTGGTTGAACAAATGGGACAAGTAAGCAAGAAATCCTAAGCATTGCTTGGTTGATGGTTGGGAGTGAGCAGGAAGAAAGGAATAATAGATGGTCAGACAATCCTGAAAGTGCTCTAGCATAGCCAATCAGAAGATGCTTTCAATAAGTGGAATGTGCACAAACTCCTAGAATGGTACAACAGTCGAATTTTATATATGTGCAAATTCCATATCCGACGAACAACACCTATGCATGTCCCACAGGTGATGACAAGGAAGAAGTAAAAAGTCCCACCAAATAAAAGTCGAAGAATGCACGGATTATGCAATGTATTAATATCACAAGGGAACATTACTCACAATGGATGGTCATGGAAAAACCGAGATGAAGTGTAAGATTGCGCACACACCATAAGTCAAGGTTACATCAAGATTGCAATGAAGGTGTAAAGTCCTACTGAGTTGTGGACCTTGCGGATGCTTCATACATCTGGGATGACACATCAATAGCACAGATGATGACACGTGGAATATGCACAATCCATGAAGTATGGAAGAAGGGATGTGATCTAGATGGATGTAGGTGGCCACCCATCTATTCCACTAGCTCAAAACAATTTTCAATTTTGGTAGTTTTCTAGTAATTTTTGTACAGTTTTTCGGGTCCCGAACTTCTAGGGCCATTTTGAGGCCCTAAACGACAGTTTTTGGAAATTCATGGGAGGGGGGAGACAATCATTTATAATAATTACATGCATTAGCCCCTAATTGAAATTTTTAAAGCTCGTATATACCTTTCCAACAGGGTATCGAGCGCCCAAAATGGAGATCGTATGCAAACGTTATGACCCTGGGAAGTTGACTATTCAACTAACCACCATGGGCCGAAACCTTTATGACTGTTCATCTTCTAGGGTTAGTTTTTTGGATGTTTAGGGTTATTTTCCTCATTCTTATGGTAAATAGGATCTTTTGGACTCTTCTTGTATTCATCTTGTCACGAATGAGCATAGCCGCCACATCTCTTCTCAGAGATATGGCTACCACCATTCTAGCTGCTTTTATTTTACAATTTGTTCTATTTCATTCATTTTAATAGAATCTCAGTTTATTGTATTACTGTGTTTCTTTCCATATATATTGTGTATGTGAACATATATCTACTCCTTCATTTTGTTCTCACATAAATATGGACCAGTGGTATTAGATTATTTTGCTCTTGTGGTTTCTCAATGCATGTCCCTCACAAGATCTTAATATTGAGAGTTGGGTCTTGAACTAGTTGACCTTCGGGAAAACCCCTCTCGTCGTCTCAAGAAGGCTCACATGGCGGGAGAATAAAAGATAGACGATGGAGCATGAGATCCTATTAATTTTTTTCTCAAGGAATCCCTCATGCGACAGAGGAATCGGATGATGGATAAATTCGTCTAGATACTTCGAAGAATACCGACGGCGGCAGATGCACGTTCAACGAGCATCTGTTTCTGGGGTGCAACTCTGTTCAAGGTACAAGTTAAATTTGACATTCCCTTATTTGAAGGCAATATAGATGTAGGTGCTTTGGAGAAATGGTTAAGAATGTTAGAGGGTTACTTCTCTGTTCAAAATTTTACCAACAACAAAAGGAATACATTCACGCTCCTTAAGTCCCTTCCGCATATCAAAGACTGGTGGGACGGGTACTGTGAGAGACATGTAAGATATGAGTCTGAACTACTAATGACAGAACCCACTTGGGAATATTTTTTCGATGCCTTCAAGGAGTATTTCTACCCAGCCGGAAACTATGATGACAAGTATAACAGGTGGACAACGTTTTTTCAGGAGAGAGACCAGACAGTGCTAGAGTTTACCAACATGTTACCTACCCTACGCTCTAAACTGGGAATTACAGACTCTGAATGACACTTGGTCCTAAAGTACCACAGTGGCCTACACAGGTACATTCAGATGGAGATGTATTTCCTGGACATATCATCACTAGGAGCAGCTTATCAGTATGCCATCAAGATTGAGTATAAGTTTAAGAAAAATAATAAGTGTGATTTTGGGTCTACAAATCAATAGAAAATTCTGGAAAGGTGGTCCTAATTCACAAAGAAAAGGACAGAGAAAGGACGGCCAAAGCTCCGACAGCCATCCCAAGCCACAGGAAAAGAAGGGTAATGGTAAATCAAATGAGGACACTGGAAAGTAGTGCGAATTCCAAAATATCCCTTGGCACAACACTGATGAACACCACTCAAAACAATCCTTGATAGCGGAGACTAAATCCACGGAACCAAACTCTGGCTCACACTCTGATGTAGAGACAAAAAATTGGAAGTAGATCATTGACATGGAACCTAGTGCCACCATTGCAACTGTAAAGATCCAACCAGAAGAGTCAGAGGATCCATAGGAATGGGAGTGCCTCTTCCATTCACAAATATGGGTGTAGGGGACTCCACTACATTTCATTGTTGATAGTGGTAGCCAGAAGAACCTCATCTCAGGCAAGGTTGTCAAAATTTTGAAGCTTCCGACGGTTCCACATCCCCAACCATACAACATTCGTTGGCTAAGCCAAGGATGAAATATCTGCGTCAGTAAACAGTGTCTCTTTTCCTACGACATCAAGCCGTTCAAAGATGAGGTAATGTGTGGTGTTTCCCCGCTTGAAATTTGTGGTGTTCTTTTAGGACAACCATATATGTGAAAACGTCATGTTGTGTATGAGTCTAGACCTCGTAGTGTCATTATTACTTTGGGAAATAAACTCTATAAGATACCAGAGACACTTCCCATTATTGCAGTGTCCCTCATCAGAGCTAAGCAGTGCATGAAGTTAATCTCCCAGACATGGAAATTTGTCCTCTTCATGGTTCATTCTGAAGGTGAACGAAAGATCACAACAACATCCACCACCTCCACACAAAACCCCTCTACGCAGCAAAAAAAGGTGGAAAATATCGTGGAATCATACAAAGACATATTCACCACACCTATTGGGGTGCAAGTACATTGCCAGGTCAAGCATTCCATTGATTTGATACTTGATGCGCCTTTTCCTTTTTAGGATATTTTAATACTCCATCCTTGTCATATCTAGCATTATTTCATTTTCCTAGTAGCTGATGATGTCATTTTCCACCTAGTGGTGTGCATATTTAATCCAGGATCCATATACCACCTTATGAACCCTGCATGCATCATTTTAGGACCACTTTAGTCAGTTCCCTATTTTTAGGAACCTAGTTAGTGTTCCAAGTCAGTCCACCTAAGTTAACTGACTCTTATGGGGGGTTAGAACTCCGAATACCACTGATTGTGGCCTCATGAACCCTTTTCTGAATTCTTTGCATGGAAAACTCATTGATGCACCCTCCTTGGTCAGTTAACTAATTGTATCTTCGATTAACTGAGTTTAGGATCAGTTTGGTTTAGTTTGAGTCTTCCGAAGCACTTCAGTGGTGACAATTCCTATGCTAGACCAACTGAGACTCGAATTCTTATGTGTGATTCGAATTCTCTCCATTGTAACATAACATCATTGTTGATTATACTGATTATTGGATCATGTGACATTATTCTTTTCTTATCTAAGTTCTCATGCATGACTAATTGTCTACTCATTTTTACTGTAGTTTTCACTATAATTCATTTTTTCTGCTCATTCTTTATTTGTGAGGTATACTCAGCTCTTAGATCTGTTTTGATTTATAATTTCACATGGTATCAGAGACATTGAGCATAGGTTGAGCAAATACCTTTAGTAGTTCACCAGAAGCCTCTAGATTTCCACAGCAAATCCTGGTGCCATTACATTGAATTCATTAGAGAAATCCCTTGAGGTCTATCTAGGTGTGAAGGATTCTTAAAAATGTGCATATTGTCCTAAAGCAATGCTCAGTAGTAGTCTATCTATAAAATTGATCTTTTTTTTAGGTTATTCCAAGTTTTTTTTAGTGCAGCAATAGCGGTAGTTTCACCTTGTATTCGCTCCAACAGTTCTCATGGACAATTCGAACACTCCTCTCTCTCCTAGGATCCTGACACTCTTCAATTACCTCGATAGGAGGGATGATTTATAGATTTTCTTGTGCAACAAGTCATTGTATAGGGTAACTATGGGAAAGGAGTTCGAACCTCAAGCAGCTATTGAGAAGGCCAAGTATCTGAATAGATTGGATGAATCATTTGGTTTCATGTGTATTCATATTTCTATAGATCTACTCTTCCACCTCGAAGGATTGAAGACTCCAAGAGAGGTTTGGTTGAATTTGGAGACCATCTTCAAAAAAAAATATGAGCTAAGGGGACATTATCTAGAGAATGACTTGATTTTTCTTCAACCGAGCAGTTTCGAGAACATCCAGCAATTCTTTTCCAAATTCAAATCTTTGGTCATGCAATGCAAGCAGTGTGGAATTGAGAAGAAGGATGAATAGTTGGTGCTATCCATTCTGAGAAAGCCAGGTCCTGAGTTATCCATATTTTTTTCTACCTTCCATTCAGGGATGTTTTCAATCCTTGGTCATAACATTCCATCTCTATATGCATTCACCGAATATCTCATCCAAGAACAAGACAAACTGATTCAGGTGGGAGCTTTGCAAGCCTCCAAAAATTAGGCTCTTATGGTTGGAGAGTCAAAAAGTGCGAATGCCAAAGGGAAGCGCAAGAGAAAAGAGAAGAGGAAAAATCAACCCAAGGAGAATGCAAAGTCTAGTCCATCGGAAGGAGCCTCCATCTCCAAGAAGGACAAAGAAAATGGATTTGAGAAATCCAATTGTTCTGATTGCAAGAAATAAAACCACCTAGAGAGATATTGCATGCATAAGAACATAGATCATATGACCAAACTCCTTTGACAACACAACATTTCCCTCCCAAAAGGTGCAAGAGTGATTGATTCTGGAAGTGAGTCTGATGGTCATGGGATATGCCATGCATTGAAGGCTGGATTTTCAAAATCACAAGCCTTCCTCATAGATTTAGGAGCCTCCAACCACATGGTTTCCTCCAGAGAATCATTTTCTTCTATAGATCTCAAAGATGGTCCGATTATTCACATGGGACATAACTTTTAGATCTCTATTGAAGGGAAGGGAACAGTACATCTGGAGCATGGAAAATTCAAAAATGTTCTATTTGATCCTTCTTTGTTAGAAAATTTGTTGTTTGTATACTAGATAAATTACACAGTTTCACCAAAGAATGTGGTCTTTGGTCCTGACACAATTGATATTGCAGGGATCTCTATTGGGAATATTATAGAGAAAAGGTTTGCAAACCATGCCTCCAAGAAATATGAATTCTCCCATTTTTTTTCCATACTCTCTGTCTACCTCATTGGCATCTGATGAAGGTTAGAGTGATATCTCTTCTAATGAAGATGAGTATCAAGATATTGATGTTGAGAATAAAATTCAAGGAGATTCAGATCCAGATGCAACACATGCTCCTAATCCATGTCCAAAGCCAATATAGGCTCACAAAGTCCTTCTAGCTGTTGGGAACACAGTTGGTGATCCATCTGACCATAGAACCACCAGATATCAATATCATGCAAACCTTGCACTATGTCATGCAAATCCACTTGTCTTAGAGAGGTGCTAGATGATGGTGGGGTTTGATCCACAATCCTTTGAAGAGACTTGCCATGGGGTATCTACAACCAAGTACAAATCTCAGTTGTCTGACAAAGGGTACTCAAAGGTTCATGATTTGGACCACAATGAGACATTCTCTCCAGTAGCAATAAGGGTTCTTGAAAGACTTGTTTTGGAAAATACAACTTCTACACAATGGTAGGTACATCAGAGGATCAGATCCAGATATAGTACCTGCATTGCTATCCTACATAGGATCAGATTTCAAATATTTTGCAAAGGCTTTCACTCATGAAATTTTTTTCCTTCACTGCTTAGTATGAAGGTTCTTTGAGTTCCCTATTGTTTTTCTTTTTGAGGGGGGGTATTTTTCCCATGAGGTTTTTCCTCATTTCCTTGGTTCATGGATAGTTCTTTTATTTTTTATCATTTATTTGATTGTATGGGTGACCTTTGTTCTTAGTAACCAGAGCCAAGGATGCAAAAGTATGGATTAAGGGGAGGTGTTAGCATATTTTAATACTCAATCCTTATCCTACCTAGCATTATTTCATTTTTCTAGTAGTTGATGATGTCATTTACCCCCTAGTGGTGTGCAGATGTCATCTAAGATCATGTTAGGGTTATCTTTGACTCGGGATTGAGTTAAAGTTGGTTAGGTATAACACATGTTTTTGGGCACATGGTTTGTTGTAGCCCATGGTATTGACCCATGGTATTGCATGCAAAGAATCCTTTATAAGGCTTGGAGAGGCTCCATTGTAAAGTGGCCTGGAGGTGAGCGGTGGCTAGCTCACTTGGCCCGGATGGACGGTTTGGCCATGTAATGAAGATCTTCATTGGGTGTTGGTTTTCCCCATATGGGGTTTCCAGGGTAAATTATGTGTCTCAATTATTTCAATGCTTTTTTATGTTAATTTCTCTCACAAGTAAAAATATGTATGCTCGTATAACCTAACAATTGGTATCAGATCCATCATTTGGCATATTGGTATTATTATTGCTCATTGAATGGTAAGTTTCCAGGAGTTGAGCCATGTATGGAAGAAGAGACCATCTTGTTTGCAGTGGTTGGGTGAAGGTTGCACGTGATGGTGGAAGGCCACTAGAAGACACGTTGGTGTCCTGTGTGTGGCTACTTCTGAGATCCATTTTTTAAGTGATTGGATCGGCGTGGAGAAGGATGTTCGTGGATCACAGATAAATGACAGATCTATTGCTTTGACATTTAGATCTGCAAGGAGAAATTGCAGATCTGGTTGAATGTACAACTTCCATAAAGAAACCCCAACTGCGTGTGTGGTCACTGGTTTGTTGAGGACATGCCCAGAGAAAGCTTCCATCGAAGAAGAGATCCATGTTTTCAAAGCCCAACAAGGTCGCCCTTGCCACCACCGGCATAAGTCGCATCCATGAGATGCTCGATCTGTGAAGTGGATCTTCCTTTGAGAAATGGTGGTTGGATCTGCACGTAGGCGAGGAGGAAGACCCACCACATTTAGATGGGCCACCATCCATCATGGAGCCACCATTCCAAGTTCCAGACAACCAATGTGAAAGCTACGCGTAGGGTTGTTTTGTTCCACGTGTTCTTCTTGGAGGAGGAGGCCACTGGTGTCATGGTCTTTGTCACATCACTTAGGATCTGAACAAATCCGTGGGTGCCCGATTAAAGAAAGGACGTGAGTGGTATCGGTGGATTCCCAAAGAAATCTGTGTGTGAGGAGAAAGCCGTGTTGTTCATGAGGAAGAGCCGTCAAAGTTGAAGGTATTCAAATCAAATGAATTATTTCATAAAGATGACATCACTTAAATAAAAAAAGGGTGAAAAACAAAAAAAAATTATGATTATTAAAATGTTAAGTGTACATGATTTATAAAGGATATGCATAAAGTGATTTCACTCACGTCATATTAAAAGGAACATAAAATGGCTTTGTTCATAAAAATATTTAAAATTATTTTTATGAGCATGGTAAGAATGAGGAGGCACGATGGATATTGAGAATGGTTAAAAGCAGGAGCAACAAATGAGTGGAAATCCTGAGTGAATAGTTATGGGTTAATTCAATGTTTTTGTATCAGGTTATGTTCAAGGAAGAATGTGTTGATGAACTACATAGGAGAAAAGGATTCCTAGAGAACTAGCGGTTACAGCGGCTGAGGACCCATGTAATCCGGTAGATGGATTCTTCTTTATATGGACATCAATGACAAGGTTGGATGTAGGTACAAAAGAAGCATGGCAGAAAATAAGCAAGAAAGCGAGCATGGAAAATCTAGAGGATGAAGCAATAGATGGTGATCGTGTAGTCACCATGAAGACACATAAAAAAAATGGAGTATTTTGCATGTAAAAGGGCATATGGTTGTAAGACCTAGTAAGGCATGCATATCCCTGGTAACTCGCCAGTAAAGTTGGGAGAAAGACCTAGGTGATAGGGGGGTGTATGTGAGATTCCTCGGTTAAAAAATTGAGGAGGCATTGGGGATTACTCCAAGTCAAGTTAAAGGGGGGATTGTTAGGGTTAACCTTGACTCGGGATTGAGTCAAAGTTGGTTAGGTCTAACACATGTTTTTGGGCACATGGTTTATTGCAGCCCATGGTATTGCCCCATGGTATTGCATGCAAAGAAGGCTCCATTATAAAGTGGCTTGGAGGTGAGCGGTGGCTAGCTCACTTGGCTCGGATGGCCGGTTTGGCCATGTAATGAAGATATTCATTGGGTGCTGGTTTTCCTCGTATGGGGTTTCCAGGGTAAATTATGTGTCTCTATTATTTCAATGCTTGTTTCTGTTAATTTCTCTCGCAAGTAAAAATATGTATGCTCATATAACCTAATAGATCCATCTACCACCTTTTGAGCCTTGCATGCATCATTTTAGGACCACTTTATTCAGATCCCTATTTTTTAGGAACCTACTCAGTGTTCCAGTTCAGTCCACCCAAGTTAACTGACTCTTGTGGAGGGTTAGAGCTCTTAATGCCACTGATTGTGGCCCCATGCACCATTTTCTGACTGTTTTGCATGGAAAAATAACCGATGCACCCTCCTTGGTCAGTTAACTGATTGTGTCTTCATTTAACTAATTTTAGGATCATTTTGGTTGAGTTTGAGTTTTTTGGAGCGCTCCAGTGGTGATAATTCCTATGCTAGACCAACTGAGACTCGAATTCTTCTGTGTGATTCGAATTATCTCCATTATAACATCATTGTTGATTATAATGACTATTGGATCATGTGACATTATTTTGTTCCTATCTGAGTTCTCATACATGATTAATTGTTTGCTCATTTTTACTACAGTTTTCACTCTAATTCATATTTTCTACTCATTCTTTCTCTATGAGGTATTCAACTCTTAGATCTGCTGTGATTTAGAATTTCACATACCTAACAAGACATTATACAAGAATTCCCTCATGGAAAATGAATAAATCAAACGCCATATTCAATATTTAATCCAAAATGGCACATTCGACCTAGCTCCTCACCTTGTGGGAGCCCAATGTGTTGGTACAGAAGAAATATGGGACATGGCGACTGTGTATTGACTACCGAACTCTAAAAAATATCACAATCCAGAATCAGTATCCCATTCCCCGGATATATGACCTTCATGACCAGCTCAAGGGTGCCAAATATTTCAACAAGATTGATCTGAAGTCTGGCTATCATCAAGTGCCAATTGAGTAGACTGGTGTCTGGAAGACTGCCTTCAAATCCCGTGAAGGCCTCTTTGAGTCATTGTTCATGCCTTTCGGCTTGACTAATGCTCCAGCAAACTTCATGAGGATGATGGATGATATCCTACGTCCATTCACCAATTATTTTGTGGTCATATATCTAGATGATATCCTCATCTACAGCAGAACATGGGTGAAACATGGGCAGCATATCCACCAGGTCCTCAGCACCCTGTGAAAGCACAAGTTATACGCCAATCTTGAGAAGTGCTCATTTGGCATGGATAAGGTTCATTATTTGGGATACATCATTGATGAACATGGTGTTCATGTTGATCCGTCCAAGATCCAAGCCATTCACGTTTGGCCAACCTCGACAAATCTCATAGAGCTTCGCAGATTCCTAGGCTTTTCCAAATTCTATCGCATATTTTTGTTGGGATTCTCTAATATTGCTTGGTCCCTTAGTGAGGTGACCAAAGGGGGATATAAGGCCAAGTTCATCTAGTCCAAGCCACATCAACAAGCATTTGAGGAGATGAAGCAGTGCTTATGTTTGGCACATGGCCTTGCCTTACTAGATCTACAACAACCCTTTGAGATTGAGACAGATGCTTCAAACTATGTTGTTGTTGTAGTCCCCACTCAGCATGTCCATCCAGTGCCATATTATAGTGAGACACTTTCAGATACAGTCTGCAAGTACCCCACCTATGACAAGGAAATGTAGTCCATTGTCCAAGCCTACTGCCAATGGAATCATTACATCCTTGGAAAAGAAACAGTAATCCACACTAATCACAAGCCTCTGGAATTCATGCAAACCCAAGGGAATTGACAGAATGACCGCCACCAAAAGTGATCCACTTACTTGCAACAATTCCACCTGAACATTAAATATAAGAAGGGTGGCACCAATCGATTCATTGATTGAATCAGTCAACCTCCAGTAGAAGCACTGACCATGGTGCTGAACTCTTATGGCCACGAGACCTCTGAGTGGCCCTAGCTATATAGCAGTGATCCTAATTTTTCCCATCTATGAATCCTTGTGTCTAGGCACATATGTTGTAGAATTTCGTCTCTAGGAAGGATTTCTATTCCACCTGGGCCATCTCTTTGTTCCTTCAAGCGAGAGTGCAAAGATGATTTGGGAAGCGCATTACAGTCAAGTGGCAGGGCACTTCGACACTAAAAATATGGTGGCCATATTGCAGAAGCATTTTTATTTCCCCAAGCTCCGATAATATGTCGATCGACACATCAGATCTTGCACTATCTATTCCATCGCGAAACCTGCCATCAAAAAGCGGGGTTGTACACCCCTCCGCCCACTCCTAATGGGTCATGGGAATCCATCTCCATGGATTAGATTTATGGAAAACCTTCAACCAAACATGGTAATGATTGCGTGTTTTTGGTTGTGGATCACTTCTCTAAGATGGTCATTCTGATAGCTTGCAAGAAGAACATCCCTACTACAGCCACCGCGAATCTCTTTTTCGAACATGTTTCGGTTCATTTTGGGATGCCACAGACTATCATTTTTTATTGGGATAGAAGGTTCCTAATCATGTTTTGGTCCATCCTATGGTCATTGATGGATAACAAGCTCACTAAATCGACTGGATGATTGTTCATATTCTGATAATGTACATTTCTAAACATCCTCGCACATGGGATGGGATCCTTCCTTATGTTTAGCATAGCTACAACAAAGCCCTTCATAGATCTACTAGCCACATCCCTTTTCAAGTGTGCCTGGGGTTCCAACCACTGGCCCCAATTGATGTAAATATGGTAATCTAATTGAAGTTCCAAAATGTAAAATGACCCAAGCTTAAAGCAAAGAGATGCAATCTAATGTAGAACTTAATCTTGCTGCCATAGAAACACATAACATAGGATTAAACAAACCAAACTTTTTTTTCCATTCAATTTTTATTTCCACTTCCTAGAGTATGTTTGTGCTTTCCATATTCTAATTTACATTTCATTAAATTTTCACAAACTCCAACTCCCTAACCGTGGAAACCCCGGTCAAGGTTAGGTTCACGTACTTGTGCAAATGATAGATGAGGGAAACAATGAAGATTATCTAACCTTGAAATGAAGAGAGGGCATGGAAACACTTTACGTTGTCAAAATTTAATCAACATAATATTTACATTGAAATAGTTTCTCATGAATTTCGGTTTTCCTTGAAATCCAAAACATCCTGTTTCTGAAGCACTGCTTCAGTCACCATATTTTAATAATGCGATAGATATGTGGGATCAGAGACAAATATTTCTATGTATTCACGTTGTGATATCATGCTAAGAGAAGATGGAATATTCAACAAAATAACAGGTCTTATAAGGTAAAAGTTGTAAAAGTATCTCAAAAGAATGTGAACTCTTAGGACTCACTTTACGTGGACTTTGACGAATTATAGATCCAGTGTTTGAAGGTGTTGTTTATGATTTTGCTGGTATAGAGGATTCAATTAAATTTAGGATCCTATGGGTCTAAGGTATGACTGTGTAACGAGTTAATTAATTTCTGGTGTCACCAGATAAATTTAATCAAAATTGAAAATGATTGAGACATTTCCCAATTGTTGTTGATTAAAACAATGCCAAATTTTAGTGCTCCAAACCCATTAACCAATCATTTTAATGGTGATTCTAGAAATGTTGTTTATATAAATACCTGTCAGCTAAATTCTCTTACAACTCTCAATCAACTAGATAACAATAGATAAGTATTTGGGCATGGAGTAAAATAGCCTTCCCAGTAAAATAGGCATGAAGTATTTGAGGCATGGAGTATGCTTTGTTGAAGAGGATAGTTGATAGAAAGACTTATGAAAACTTTGCTACACTAAGTTGGCAACTAAATAATCTAATTCCTCTATATCTGGAGTTGGATAATGTAAACATTACTTGATTCTCCACATTTTCATCTAAGCATTGTGTAAGGGCTTGCATTACCTTTTATACAAGAGTCACCATATACATTGTGGTCGTTGGATTAGAAAGGCACACTTACGAGTTTCTTTTTTAATTCTATGAAGTCACTAGAAACTAAACAACAGCTAATGATTAATGATCTGGTGGGAAGATCAGATATGCATAGTTATATGGATTTATTCTTGCCTCATTCTAGATGTAACGGGAAATTATCGATATCAGAAAATCAGATTTCAAGTTCCAATCAAAAGTTAAAAACTGTCGAAATTTGAGATGAATCAAGAAAAAAAAGTTTATTTAAGAAAGAAAATTCCTTAGAGCAATCGACCCAGAGCATCAATTCAATCACTTTATCCTCTTTGAGAGCCATATCCCCCTCCTTCTCCTCTTTCTCCTCTGCTTCTATTCAACACTCCTTCTTCGTTCCCTGATATCCTATCATTTTCTCCAATCAAAAACTTCTTCTAGGTTCCCTCTATGACCCTGATAATTTGAACTAGTTGGTACTAAAATATTGACCCTGACCTTCGAAACTGCCAAGAATTGGGTCCATCTTGACCATTCTTTCCAAGTTCTAGTACAATAATAAGAATCTGTTGCAGTAGAAGAGCGGTGAATCCAGTAAGTATCCAATCTGTAATGAGTATTCCTAGCGACCCCATAATCATTTAGTTACTCTAACCACAACATAAAAGCACCAAGGTGTTCTTACCCAAATTTGAAGAAGGGCACTTGAACTCAACATGAGTTATCTTCATGAAGGGGAGATCTCTATAGTCAAAATCCCATTCAGATAATCTCCCTTCCTATCTGTAATACCCCAATTTTGACCCGTATGATATATTGGCTTTTATGTAAATATTGTGTACATGCCATGTATGTTTTCCTAGCGTGGAGCTCAAGGTTAAGGCCCCGCTAACGTATGTTCGGATTTTATTTAAAATGGACAAGTATTTGAGATATTGTTATTCATGTTCTATTAAGCCATGGGATATTGTAAATTGATGTAAATATTTAATATTGCAATAAAAAAATACCAAAACTAGCAATGGAAGCAACTAATGAGAAGGGGCTATGTGTATTCCACTATGGAGTGGTGAGGGGGTTGTGGAATTGAATCATAGGCTTCCAAATGTCATTTTGAGAACCCATTTGACTTCCTTTGCTGACATTTAATTATGTATAAGAGAGTTGTTGAAGAATTCAGTCCATGGCTTCAATGGAGCATGGGCAGCCCAGAAATTCGTATGGAAGGTATGGGCTTTGTTTCTCTTGTACCACAAGTCACCCTACCTCATGAGAGTTGGTTCTTCCTCATTCCCATTCCATTGTTGAACATCCCAGCATTAGTTTTCATCCATTACACATGCCTAGCGGTGAGAAAAAACAGAAATCGCAACTGTGAATTAACCCACATTTTGAAGTGCCATAAATGCCCAGAATTTGGTATTGACAGTGAAATCCAATGGGGGATCCATAGATATGAACCTTGGGGCGAAATTGAGAATATTAGATACCCTGAAATCCATTCGAAACCCCAGTTTTAATAGCCCAGAAATCCAGTGATGGGATTGAATTATTTTATGACAGAATTGTGAGAAATCCAAGTGTGAATGATTGAAGAGAGGTTGGGTTGCTTGATAAACCCAATGAAGGATAGAATCTCAAGGAATTAGCAGCTGGACCTTTCTATGCCCACCCTAAATAGCACTGGAGGGAAGGGACGCCTGAGGGACTGTGCAATACAAAAGGAGACCTTCCTTATGTTGGGTGAGGTAGGTATTGTGGGTGCCATGACTGTTGAGTTCATTTCAGATGCCTGTAGCTCTGTGGTTGAGCTCACTAGCTTAGGATCCTCCTCCTTTGCTTATTGCATGTTTGATAAACCCAACTGTGTGTTGGCTTAGTATGACTGTTTGAGTGAAACCATGGTTGTGAGTGAGCATGTTTAGTTCCTCCTTAGTGGATACACAACCCAGGTCGGGGGTGATCTCTCAGCTGAAAGAATATATGTTCGACAGAGATCTATGGTTGGGTGGAAGGTTTCTCTCACATAACCAAGTGTTTGGACAGCTTCATCTCAAAGATAAGTATTCTATGTGGTTTAAATTATATGCATTATGTTCTGCAATGTGTTAATTCTGAATGATAATTATTCATGTTAATGGATTGAAATGATTATCTTAATATGGTTGATATGAAATCTGTGCATAGCATTGGAATGGAATTGATTCTCTTCATGTTGAATCATCCTCTACTTGTGATAGATATGTTGATGCATTACTGTTTGTGTGTGTGCAAATATGTTTTAATTCTGTTATAAAAATCAATTGTGCATTTTATTTTAATTCTACATTTCGTTGTATGGTTGTGGGGAGAGTTAGACACCCCCATAGCTTAGCCATGTTCCCTCTGCGGGTCTAGATGATGGGAGGGGACATGACAGAGCGGTATCAGAACCCATGTTGCAACACTGGGGTTGCTTGGGCCAAACTCTGAGTTTGCAAGAATATATCAGAATGTTTTAATATGGTATTGAGGAACTTTGGGCAGCATTTTGGAATTGAAAAATGACAGGATCATAGTTCTTAGGTGTGGCATAGGATCACACCATTGCATAGAGCTCTGCAAGATATTTCCAATGGTACCAGACTCGGCTTATTTGGCTAAGGGATGAGGGAGATATGAGCCCCGCAAATTTCCAGAATATAGGTGTTTCCGCAATTGCGGATTGTGGAAATGAGGATTTCCAAACTTTGCGTTTTGGATTTCCGCAATTTCGCACCCGCAATTGTGGAATTGCGGGATTGCAAGATTGCGGAATGGAATATTTCTAGGTTGGAAGGTTAGCATTCTGCACCTACAGTACGGATTGCGGGATTGCGGGATGGAGTAGTCTCGGGTTGGAAAAAATAGCATTTCCGCACCCGCAATAGAAATTGTGGATTGCGGGATTGTAGGATTACGGGATGGAGTAGTCGCACCCGCAATAGAAATTGTGGATTACGGGATGGAAAAATTAGCATTTCCACACCCACAGTACGGATTGTGGATTGTGGGATTGTGGGATGGAGTAGTTTTGGGTTGGAAATTTAGCATTTCCGCACTTGCAATACGGATTGCGGATTGTGGGATTGCGGTATTGCAGGATAAAAAATAAATAAATAAATAAATATATATATATATATATATATAGAGAGAGAGAGAGAGAGAGAGCCAAAAACTCAATTTTTGGATAGCAAGAGCATGCAGAATCAGAATTGGATGCGTCCAATGGCGTTCTGAGTCCATTAACGAATTCCATAAAGGAACCAGTGAAGATCTCGAGCTCATTATGCTCCAATTTGCCATAAAATTGGAATTAATATCTTTTACAAATCAATTTATCGACACTTGACAAAAGGTTGGATTGAGCTAAAACTCATATGGAGTGGTCATGGAGTAGGGGCAGTGTTAATTTTGGAATTTTGGAGCCAAACTCCAAAGGATGTGGAATCGGGGTGAGTAAGAAGGCCAAAAAGCACTATTTCGGGCCACTTTTTGGAGATTTTGAAAAGCTTGCAGTGGATGAAAGAGACGTTAGATGAAGGATTCAAGAAATTTACTGAACTCAACATTTCTCAATGTCATTAAAATAGACAATTCACATTAGGCAAATATTTTCCAGAAATGCACCGTTTGGGAAATAGCCATTTTTGGCCCAAATTTGAAAATTTGGAAAAAGGTCAAAAGTTAAAAGTAGCCAAACCCAGAATTTTATAGAAGATGACTGGTATATCGGAACGGAGATCCTCAAGTTTCTCAGTTTTCCTCGTTGTATGGATTAACTTCTCTCGGTAGAAATTTTTTCCTGAATCTTTCTAGATTTGCTTCTATAGGTGGTTGAAGTTGGCAGTTCAGGATATTTTGCAACTATGTAAATATATGCATAATTGTGGTGAAAATTGTCATTTTTGGAGTAATGCAATTTCCACACCCGATGTCGGAATGGAACACGGGGATGGGCATTGGAAAGCTTGTCCAGCAGGGAATAATGGTGCATGACCAGAATTTGAATGAGGTTATCATACCCCATAGATAATTAGAGTAGAAAAGTGCCAGTAACTGTTTTGACAATTGTAGACAATATGGACAATTTCCAGAATTTTATGAATGGGAAAAAGAAATGAAGACATATTAACTTTGTAAATTATTCCATGAGTTTGATTATGTTAAATATTGTTGTTTTAGATTTCTATATGCATTCTTAAGATGTCTAATAAAATTTTTCATAATGCACAGTGTTTGCAGCTCATAAGATTTAATAGTGTAGCAGAGGCAGCCTATAGAAAAAATGGTGACCATAAATGATGCTCAGGATCCTTATGAGCATGAAGAATATGTGCTAGGAGAAAATGTGCAATAAGGGAATACTGAGACTGAATCTAATGGGAGAAGGGAGCAAGTAACTCCTCAAAATTTGGTTGAAACCATGGTGAGCTTCAATGAAAGGTTGATGAAGGCTCAAGAAGAACAAAACCAACTCAATGTTGTTATTTTGAAAAGCCTCACTGATATGCAACAGAGGATAAACCTTATGTCTAACCCAAGCAATGTAGGTGAAGAAGGAAGAGATGTGGAGAGTCGCTCTAGAGGTCATTCAAGGAAGAGGACTCCAAGCCCAAGGAAGAGTTCAGTGAGCAAAAAGCATAGAACATCTTCCTCGGGATCTTCTTCTAGCAAGTCATGTGACTCTAGGGAATCTTAAATCATTCCAAGGCATATTTCTAATAGGTTCGATGGAAGAAAGAAGTCCAGAGGAATCCCACAGGGAGAATTCGGGAAGGAAAGACCTCCCACATTTGATGGAGAAGACAAGATAGGCCAAGAGGTAGAGGCATGGCTTCTTGGGATGAAGAAATATTTCAGGATTCATGATTACTCAAGAAATGAAAAGGCCAGAATTTCCATTTACAATCTAAATGGAAAAGCTTCAATTTTGTGGGATAACCTCTTGGAAGTTAAAGGGATCAATGTTAAAGGGATGAATGAAAGGAAAATCAACTGGGAGATATTTATGAAGTATTTCAAGGAAAAATACCTTTTTGCTAGGTATTATGACCGTAAGACAAAAGATTTCAATGAACTCAGGTTGGGACAAAAATATATGGAAGAACATGTCCACAAATTTTTGGAACTGTTGACGTATGTGGACTATATCAAAGATGAGAGGATAAATATCCAATGTTTCCTTGGAAGTCTACCTCAAAGTTTCAAAGATAGAATTGATTTTTTTAATCCACAAAGTATGGATGAGGCCATTAGAATGGAAATGCATTGCTATGAGCATAATAAAGGAAAATCAGAGGTTCACCCAACATGGAAAGGGAATCCACGAGGTAAATTTGATCAGAAGAAAAGTGGCTTCAAGCCACCATTTAAAAATCAGCCCAGAACCTTTCCATAAGGGCAACAAGAAAGGAGCAGATTTAAGCCAGCAGTAGTAGCAAAAAAGACATCAAAAGGGCCACTTCAGTGTTGGGGATGTGGAGAAAACCAGATGCTAAAGTATTGTCCACATCGAAAGGGGAATCTCTGGAGCTTGCACAACTTAAAGGGAGCATCTACAATGGAGGATATGGCTAGGGAAAAGCCTCGAATTTATGCAGCATTGGATAATCATCAGGAAGACCATCAATCATCAGTGGTGGAAGTTGAAGGTAAGATTGCTAAGCAATCTATTTCTGTTTTGATTGATCCAAGATCTACTCATAGTTATGTTTCTCCAAAAGTGGTTGAAGGTTGTTCTCTTAGAAAAGTGAAGCACAATAAGTCTTGGCTAGTTCAATTAGCCACAGGGACCAAGAGAAAAGTAAGTGAAGTAGTGGTGGAGTGCCCCATAGAATTGAATGGACTCCACACACATGCAGAATTAAATGTACTACCATTAGGATCCTATGATGACTTAATTGGCATGGATTGGTTGGAAAGACATAGAGCCAAGTTGGACTATTATGAGAGAGCACTTGAATGCATTGATGAAGAGGGAAGACCAAGATTGGTAAGATGAATCCCCAAGCAACTTTCAGTAAGACATATTTCAGCCTTACAGCTGAAAAAAAAATTTCAAGCATGGTTGCCAATTATGGTCCCTCTTTAAGAATTTTATTAAAATGACCAATTTTTCACTTTTTCCCCAAATTCGACCTTTGACTAGTTTTGATGCCTAGGTCTCCAATTTGCCCCAAATGCTCCCAAATATTCTGAGAAGGTATATGGATGATTTTATAACATAAATATGTGTATCAGGGATGCTTTTGTACCTTTAAAATACTTCTTCAAATCCTCTTTCAATTATGGCCAATGTAGGGAACTTTACTAGTAATTTCCCTTTGACTAGTATTGGTCTCTACGCGTCCAATTGGCTCCAAATGCCTTCAAATATTCAAGGAAGGTATATGAATGATATTTGTACTTGATTATGATTTTCATGGATGATTTATGAACATTAAAAGACTTCTTCAAACTTGTTTAAGATTCTGGACAACGTATGGAATTTAACTAGCAAATTGAGGTTCAAATCCCTCCTGGGTAAGTTCTGAAAATATATCTCTAAATGCCTCCAAAACCACTTGAAATTCTGAACAGAGGTATAGGATGTCTAAGGGACATTATTTAGGTCTCATGTGCATTATTAATCAGTTATTAAATCGATTCTAACCTTCTCCCAAACAGCAGCAAAAATCACTAATTCGACCCTTGAGGAAATGGAACCAAATCTTCTCCAAATGTAAATAAACTGAGTAAAATGACTTCAAATGCTTAAGTACTGAACATGAAACTTGTATAATACATCAATATCACTCCATTCATCAATAAACCATCATTATTTTACTTATCCATTCTAATCCATCAACATTACATTGGTTCACAACAAGGTAGTGGGGAAATGGCACTGTTCTTTCATTAAAAATGATATTTATACATTTCTACTTGGAATTTTGACCTATACAATTTCTGGAGATGAAGAACAGAGTATTTACTTCATATTACAAAATAAATGGGGCATGAGAAGCTCCCCTAAGGAGTACAATAGATCACCAAAAATGCCCTCCCTCAAGGAGCAAGAATATGCCTTCAAAACTGGAAATGGTTGAGAGAATGTGATGCATTAGAAGAAACCATGATCTTCCCTATAGCTTACACCTACAACAAATGACTCCATTAAATCTCCAAATGAAAGGTCTGAATGGAATTTCCAATTTGGATGGGAATCTTTCACCCTTGAAATTGGCTAAGGCAAGAAACTAGTCATCCACTAGCTCTCCCTCTTCACAAATGCAATTGCAAATTTCTCAAATGATCAAAAGCTAGTTTCATTATTTTTTATTGAAATTTATAAACTTCTAATGTCCTCCATGGGTCGAATGCCTTCCAAGAGACTCATGCCAACTCAAGTTGGGAAGAGATTCCAAAGAACGCCACTTGTACAACAATTCTTAGTCTCCCACTTCCACCAAATCACATGTGGAAGTATCTTAACTTCCCTAACTCCCTTGATATCCCTCTTGGAGGATAGTTTTAGCCCTAAAATGTCATATATGTCATATTTCAACCTTCAGGTCTGATTTCTGTCGTAGGTGTCATAGCATCTTCATCATTGTTGTCATAGAGCTAGGGAATCTAGCCCAAGTGTCTCACTAGCTCCAAATTGCCTCTTCCTCTTCCATGGCAGTTTCTCTTCCTCTACATTTCGACCTTAGATGATTCATGGAATGAATAATACCTTTTTAACTCCCCCAATTATGTTACCATTCACCTTGAATTCAAATTGGTGAGAAAATGATGCCAAGTGTAGTGGGAAATCTAGCCATATGTGGGTCCCACTTCCTCCATGTGTCTTCATGATCAAATGCCACTTTGATTTTCACTTTTAGATATTTATTTATATCATTTATTAAATATTTATTCCATTCTAATCTACAAACATCATTTATTATCCTCCTTATGTCAAATCCCAAAGCTTCCACCCTCAACCTAGGAAACTAGTAATTGTCCTCCTAGGAAATATTTTGACCCTTAGCATCAATTTGACAAACTCTCATGAATATGACCAATGAAATTAGGATATTGTGACACAATGCAAAAATTGGGACATGAAAAATCCTCCCTTCCCAATATTGCTTGTCCTCAAGCAATTCCAAACATGGGTGTTGAAGAACTTGCTTTCTGTATAATTCTTTGAAGTTGCCATTGAATTGCCCAACCTTGAGTCTTGAGATTTTATAAATATTTTAGAGAGAAACCACCATGCTTGTTGTTGCACTACTCTGCTAAAATCATTTTATTAAGTGGGAAATCCATCTCCCATACTGCTTGTTTCCCAAAAAAAAATTGAAACCAATGAAACAAAAATTATTCCAGGGCCCCATTGCTTGTTTTGCACCCCAACAATTAAGAGTGCTCTCCAACCCATACCATCAGATAAGAGGGTTCTTGCATCCCATTTTCTTGTATGCATTCTTCCAAACATCATGAGTACAAAATATATATCATCAAAGTACATAAAATCATAATGAAAATGTACATCAAAAGGTTGCTTCATCAAAGAGTCATGAAAGTGCTTATACCTCCAAGCAAGTAGACCACCATTTTCCAAGTGCATACAATTAGCAAGTAACCAATCAAATTTTCTCCAATGACATAGGTGAAGATCCCATGTCCTATAATGTTTCTCCAAAAGTATATGATATGCATCAAAATATTCAGCCATGTATTCTTTCATCCAAGAAGTGAATGAAGAATCTCCACTAAAATCTGAACCAAATAATGAGCAGAAAAAACGAGAGTTCAAATGACTTAAATAAGTCTCACCCATACATCCATGAATGTGAGAATCATAAAGATATAACAAGGTATGTGGATTCCAACAAAAATATTCTCCAATCATAAATCTATTCACCCAAGTGTTGGATGAATTTCCTCCAACATCAAATTAACCAATCGTTGAGCAATAAAAACCATGAGTCTTCAAGTGACTCAAATGCATATCATAAGTGCATCCATGTAGATGTGCATCATCATAAAGTAACAAATGATGATGCTACAAATTTGAAGAAGAATGTGCTCCAACCATGTCATCATAAAAATTAAATCTTGGTGTTTCATACTCCTCATGTGGCACCATAAAAAAGAACCCTTTCACCCATACTTCATTGAGACTAATGCTACAAAACATGTAATTGTAGGATGTAGGTGAATGAACTAACTCACCCAAATGATCAAAAAGTGCAGAAGTTTCATCATGGGAAGGATTCATATGGGTAGTATCATGCATCTCCTTCAAAAGTGTGAAACCTTTGTCATAGATTGGTTCCAATATAGAGGAATCATGCTCTTCTTTAGAAATTGCATAACCTTCATCAAGAGACAATTCAAGTTCCTCTTTCACCAAATCAAGTGTTTGGATATCTTCAATTTCATCTTAAAACACATCAAACACACTCTCATGATCCACCATGTCATGAGAATCGTCCAAACAATCTACCATTTGACAATCTGAAACATAGGAGGAAAAACAAGTATCTTGCAACTTTTCAAGAAGGTACTCATTTTGAATTGTGAGCTTATGATTATCCTCATTATTCTTCAAGTATGCATCTGAGTCTTCTCCATGTCTTCAAGGAAGGATGTTTCCTCCAATGAAGTAGTTCTCCAACAAGAATTTGATACCAATGCTTGGGTATCATGGAGAATGATGAGGGACTCTTGTATCTTCTTTTCATTCATATTTAAGGACCCTTCAATAAAATGAGGCTCTTGCAAATGAATCTCCTCATATTCTTCTTTCTTTCTTGGATCAACTTCATGAAGTTCAAGTGGTGATGGGGAAGTTGATCTTGTTTCTTCTTCAACTACTACAAGGTCTTCATTTTCATGTTTAATGGAAGTTGGGCTTGCAACAACACTTTCAAAACTGATCTCTATGTCACCAACATAGAGGTGTGAGCACCCATCAGTAGGTACTTCTTCATAGTTCAAGCATCCCTCATAGATGCTCTTTGGTTCATGTCTAAGGTAGAAGGTGTCTCGAAATGATCTTCCATATTTTCAATATAATCTTCTTCATGCTCTTATGACGTCTCTTCCTTTTGATCCTTCAAGAAGGCTGATGCAGTTTGCCTCTTGTTTTCCTTAGGATCAATATCTTTGGAATCTCTATTTTGAAATGGATCCTTATTACCTTCCTTCATCTTGAGCTTGTTTTTGATAATGAGGTATTGATAAAATGGTATAGTGTTTCTGAAACCTTCACTCAAATTTTTCCATTCGAGATTAATTTATTCCACATATTTGGATTCAAGAAATTTTGGTATAGTATGCCTTGGTGTTCTCTGAAATTCATTTTCTCTATTATGAGGTCCTGTGCTTGAGAAAATATGCTCACCCATTGGCTTATTTTCCTCACTTTTTCATCTTCAACAAAAACACTTTTGGTTTCAATATCTAATGGTGGTCCCTGAATTCTTGTCCTCATGAATATCAGACCACATTAGGTGCCAAGATCATGCTATGATACCACTGTAATGTCCCTCTTTAATAATTTTATTAAAATGACCAATTTTTCACTTTTTCCCAAAATTCGACCTTCGACTAGTTTTGATGCTTAGGTCTCCAATTTGCCCCAAATGCTCCCAAATATTCTGAGAAGGTATATGGATGATGTTATAACATAAATATGTGTTTAAAATATGATTTTGGACCTTTAAAATACTTCTGCAAATCCTCTTTCAATTCTGGCCAATGTAGGGAACTTTACTAGTAATTTCCCTTTGACTAGTATTGGCCTCTAGGCCTCCAATTGGATACAAATGCCTTCAAATGTTCAAGTAAGGTATACAAATGATATTTGTACTTTATTACTATGTTCATGGATGATTTATGACCATTAAAATACTTCTTCAAACTTGTTTAAGATTCTGGACAAAGTATGGAATTTAACTAGCAATTTGAGGTTCAAATCCCCCCAGGGTAAGTTCTGAAAATGGGTCTCCAAATGCCTCCAAACCCACTCGAAATTATGAAAAGAGGTAGGGTATGTATAAGGAAAATTATTTAGGTATCATTTTCACCATTAATCAGTTATTAAGTCTGTTTTAACCTTCTCCCAAATAGAATAAAAAATCACTAATTCGACCATTGAGGAAATGGCACCAAATCTTCTCCAAATGTAAATAAATTGAGTAAAATGACTTCAAATGCTTAAGTACTGAAAATGAAACTTGTATAATAAATAAATATCATTCCATTAATAAATAAAATATTAGTATTTTACTTATCCATTCAAATCCATCAACATTACATTGGTTCACAACAAGGTTGTGGGGAAATGGCACTGTTCTTTCATTAAAAATTATATTTATACATTTATACTTGGAATTTCGACCTAAAACTTTCGGGAGATGAAGAAAATAGTATTTAATTCATATTAAAAAATAAATGGGGCATGAGAATCTCCCCCAAGTAGTACAATAGCTCACCAAAAACGTCATCCCTCAAGGAGCAAGAATATGGCTTCAAAACTGGAAATGGTTGAGAGATGGGATGCATTACAAGAAACCATGATATTCCCTATAGCTTACACCTGCAAAAAATGACTCCATTAGACCTACAAATGAAAGGTCTAAATGTACTTTCGAATTACCAACTTGGATGGGAATATTTCATCCTCGAAATTGGCTAAGGCAAGAAATTAGTCATCCACTAGCTCTCTCTCTTCACAAATGCAATTGAAAATTTCTCAAATGATCAAAAGTTGGTTTCATTCTTCTTTATTAACATTTATAAACTTCTAATATCCTCCATGTGTCGAATTCCTTCCAAGAGACTCATGCCAACTTAAGTTGGGAAGAGATTCCAAAGAATGCCACTTGTACAACAATTCCCAGTCTCCCACTTCCACCAAATCACATGTGGAAGCATCTTAGCTGCCCTAAATCCCTTGAGCACCCTATTGGAGGCTATTATTAGCCCTGACATGTCATATATGTCATATGTCAACCTTCAGGTCTGATTTGTGTCATAGGTGTCATAGCATCTTCATCATTGTTGTCATAGAGCTAAGGAATCTAGCTCAAGTGTCTCACTAGCTCCAAATTGCCTTTTCCTCTTCCATGGGAGTTATTCTTCCTCTACATTTTGACCTTGGATGATTCATGCAATGAATAATACCTTTTGAAATCCCCCAAGTATGTTACTATTCACCTTGAATTCGAATTGGTGAAAGAATGATGCCAAGTGTAGTGGGAAATCTAGTCATATGTGGGTCCCACTTCCTCCATGTGTCTTCATGATCAAATGCCACTTTGATTTTCACTTGTATATATTTATTTAGATCATTTATTAAATATTTATGCCATTCTAACGTGCAAACATCATTTAGTATCTTCTTTATGTCAAATCCCAAAGCTTCCACCCTCAACCTAGGAAATTAGTAATTGTCCTCCTAGGCAATATTTTGACCCTTAGCATCAATTTGACAAACTCTCATGAATATGACCAATGGGCTTAGGCTATTGTGACCCAATGCAAAATTTGGGACATGACAATGTGTCTCATGAATAGTGTCTTCAGCAAATATTTGGATAAGTTTGTGATTGTGTTCTTGGATGAGATGCTTGTCTATTCAAGGAATGAAGAAGAACATGAGGAACATCTAAGGATGGTGTTGCATGTCCTTAGAGAACACCAGTTGTGTGACAAGTTAAACAAGTGTGAATTTTATCAAAAGAAGGTGCAATATTTGGGTCATATCATTTCTGAAGAAGGAGTTGCAGTTGATACAGAGAATATTAATGCCATCATGGATCGGTCTACTCCAAGGAATGTTTCAGATGTTAGATCTTTTATGGGTCTTGGTGGGTACTACAGAAGGTTCATTGAAGGATTATCCAAGATAGCGCATTCAATCACTTCATTGCAGAGGAAGAATGTCAATTTTGTATGGTCTAAAAAATGTGAGAAAAAATTTTAGCAGTTAAAGGAGTTACTTACCAGTGCTCCTGTTTTGAAGATAGCATATCCAAAGAAGGATTTTGTAGTGTACACAGATGCTTGCATTGAAGGGCTAGGTGGAGTGCTCATGCAAGAAGGATTTTTGATTTGCTATGAGTCAAGGAAATTAAAAGAGCATGAAAATAATTATGCCACACATGATTTAGAATTAGCATCCATAGTACATGCTCTCAAGATGTGGAGACATTATTTTTGGGGAAAGCGATTCGAGCTTAGAATGGACCACATGAGCTTGAAGTATTTGTTTGACCAAACAAACTTGAATGCTAGGCAAGCTAGATGGATGGATTTTCTTTGTGAATTTGATTTTGAACTTAAGCATGTAAAATGGAAAGAGAATAAGGTTGCAGATGCTCTTCGCAGAAAATTTCATGTTGCAGCATTAAGTGTGTGTAAATTAGATTTGAAGGCAAGAGTTCTTGAATCTCAAACTAGTGATGAAGCTTACCTTCAAATTAAAGAGAAGTTGCAGCAGGGTAATGTGGATGAAGCATGTGTAAGATATCAACTGGGTGAGGATTATGTTCTCATTTATCATGGTACCAGACTGTACATTCCAAATAGTGTAGATTTGAAGAAGCTAGTGATGGATGAAATACATCAAGTGCCATATTCTGGACGCCCAGGATATCAAAAAACTATAACAACAGCAAGAAAGCAATACTTTTGGCATGGTATGAAGGACATAGCTAAGTACATTGCTAGGTGTCAAAAAATCCAACAGGTCAAGGCAGAGCACTAACAACCAGCAGGATTGTTGCAACCCTTACCCATTCTAGAGTGGAAGTGGGAAGTGATCTCTATGGATTTTATAACGGGCCTGCCCATGACAGTGAAGAATCATGATTCAATCATGGTTGTTGTGGACAAGCTATCAAAGGTAGCTCACTTTATTCCAATTAAGTCCACTCACAAGGATAATGACATTGCAAATATATTCATGAGAGAGATATTCAGATTGCATGGATTGCCTAAGGCAATCATTTCTGATCGTGATACAAAGTTCACTTCCAATTTCTGGAAATTATTGTTTCAAGAATTGGGAACTAGATTGAATTTCAGTACAACATGTTATCCTCAATAGATGGCCAAACTGAGAGGGTGAATCAGGTTCTGGAAGACATGCTGAGAATGTATGTGATGGATAAACCATCCAACTGGGAGGATTACCTACACTTGGTAGAATTTGCATATAATAATGGACATCATGCATCATTAGGAATGAATCCATTTGAGGCATAGCATGACAAAGGATGCAGGACTCCAGTGAATTGGGATAGTCCAATGAACAAGGTAGTGCTTGGACCAGAGATGATCAAAGAAATGGAATAGGAAGTTGTTAAGATCGGGCAGAATTTAAAGGCAACTCAAGATAGGCAAAAGAGTTGTGCATATTTGAAAAGAGTGCATAAGGAATTTCAGATCGGGGATCATGTTTATTTGAGAGTGAAACCAAGGAAAAGGTCTCTCAAGTAGGGAATGTGTGCCAAGCTGGCACCAAGATATTGTGGGCCATTTGAAGTCCTTGATAGGATAGGACCAGTTGCATATAGAGTTGCATTGCTTGCTAATATAAGAGCTCATAATGTTTTCCATGTATATTTGCTTAAGAAGTATGTACATAAGCCTAATCATATGATTGATTGGAATATGATACAGGTGGAACCCGAGGGAGAGTTCCAAGTAGAGCCTATGCGCATCATCGACAAGAAGGTCACTTTGCTCTGAAACAAAGCCATCAGGCAAGTAAAGGTCCAATGGGAGCACCTTTGTCCCGATGAGGCTACGTGGGAGCTGGAGGATTCCATGAGAGAGGCATTCCCATTTTTGTTCAGTTTTGAGAACACCAAGGACGGTGTTGTTCTGAGGGGGAGGGGAATGTAATACCCCAATTTTGACCTGTATGGTATATTGGCTTTTATGTAAATATTGCGTACATGTGATGTATGTTTTCGTAGAGTGGATCTCAAGGCCAAGGCCCGCTAGTGTATGTTCGTATTTTATTTAAAATGAACAAGTATTTGACATTTTGTTATCCATGTGCTATTAAGCCATGTGATATTGTAAATTGATGTAAATATTTAATATTGCAATAAACAAAATACCAAAACTGGCTATGGAAGCAACTAATGAGAAGGGACCATGTGTATTCCACCAGGGAGTGGTGAGGGGGTTGTGGGATTGAACCATAGGCTGGTAAATGTCATTTTGAGAACCCATTCGACTTCCTTTGTTGATATTTAATTATGTGTAAGAGAGTTGTTGAAGAATTCAGTCCATGGATTCAATGGAGCATGGGCAGCCCAGAAATTCGTATGGCAAGTATGGGCTCTATTTCTCTTGTACCACAAGTCACCCTACCTCATGGGAGTTGGTTCTTCCTCATTCCCATTCCATTGTTGAACATCTCAGCATCAGTTTTCATCCATTACACATGCCTAGCAGTGAGAAAAAGCAGAAATCGCAACTGTGAATTAACCCACATTTTGAAGTGCCATAAATGCCCAGAATGTGGTATTGACAGTGAAATCCAATGGGGCATCTATGGATATGAACTTTGGGGTGAAATTGAGAGTATTAGATACCCTGAAATCCATTCGAAAACCTAGTTTTTATAGCCCAGAAATCCAGTGACGGGATTGAGTTATTTGATGACAGAATTGTGAGAAATCCAAGTGTGAATGATTGAAGAGAGGTTGGGTTGCTTGATAAACCAAGTGAAGGCTGGAATCTCAAGGAATTAATAGCTGAACATTTCTATTCCCACCCTAAATAGCATTGGATGGAAGGGACGCCTGAGGGACTGTGCATCAGAGAAGGGGACCTTCCTTGTGTTGGGTGAGGTAGGTATTATGGGTGCTATGACTGTTGAGTTCATTTGAGATGCTTGTAGCTTTGTGGTTGAGTTCACTGGATTAGAATCCTCCTCCTTTTCTTATTTCATGCTTGATAAACCCGATTGTGTGTTGGAGTAGCATGACTGTTTGAGTGAAACCGTGGCTATGAGTGAGTCTGTTTAGTTCCTCCTTAGTGGATAGAAAACCCAACTAGGGGGTGATTTATCAGCTGAAAGAATATAGGCTGGACAAAGATCTATGGTTGGGTGGAATGCTGCTCTCACATAGCCAGTTGTTTGGACACCTTCATCTCAAAGATAAGTGTTCTATTTGGTTTAAATTATATGCATTATGTGTTCTGCAATGTGTTAATTCTGAATGATAATTATCCATGTTAATGGATTGAAATGATTATCTTAATATGGTTGATATGAAATATGTGCATAGCATTGGAATGGGATTGATTCTCTGCATGTTGATTCATCCTCTGCTTGTGATAAATATGTTGATGCATTACTGTTTTTGTGTGTGCAAATATGTTTTAATTCCACTGTAAAAATTAATTATGCATTTTATTTTAATTGTACATTTCGTTGTATGGTTGTGGGGAGAGTTAGACACCCCCATAGCTCGACCATGTTCCCTCTACAGGTCTGGATGACGAGAGGGGACGTGACACTATCCTTGATTCCTTCACCTCCTAGGATATATTTAGGCATGGGGAGAAGTAAATATGGTTGAAAAATAATGATCATAGGGTGAGAATCCCAATAAATAAAGACAAAGACTGCAGATGAGCCCATTGTCTCTTGAAAGAGAGCAACCCCCATTACCTACTATTCCATAGGGCCCTTATTCATCATGATAGGGTTGGAACCCTCAACCCTCTGTTTCTATGTGTTATTGAGAAGAGAGGGATGTAATTTTAGAGACCTAGATAGCTCTTCTCGTGGTTTTCCTAAAAATACCTCCACACCTTGAATTGCACCGTTTGTTATCTCGTTGCTTTCTCGCACACCATGCGGGTTCTCTTGGACTTCGATGGATTCCCTTTCTTGTCTTATTAATGCTCTGGATAGTGCACCACTTGTTGAGTTTCCTTCTGTGGGAACAATAATTTTATGCCCTCCAACTAAGAATTTTAGTCTTCTTGGACCCCAAGCTGACTAAGGGGGAAACCCAGCTGGGGCATGGTCAGTTCCTGAACTCGAAACTGAGAAAGATCTTGACCCACATGGGCCAGTGGCAGGTCCATTAGCAGCATTAGGATTTTTTACAGAACTTCGAATTGTTGATACAAATTCCTTCGATACACACCCAGTTCCTGAACTAGAAACTAGGTGAGATTCAAGCCTACATGACCCACAGACAGTTTCAGAAATGGAAATTTCTGCAGAACTTTGATTTCTTGATGCAGGGTCCTCCTATGTATGCCCCTTTCCCTTGCTCCAAGACCTACCAAATTCCATGCTTATAATATACGGTGGAAAGCAAAAGATACAATGATGCATGAACGGTGTACATAAAACCCCCCTCGGAGCTGGCCACGCACTAACAACAATTGAATTCAAGGAATCATTGAGAATACCTTAAGATTTGGATATGGTGTAGCTTCTAGAAATGGACAAGGGAAACCCTTGCTCCCGGACCTCTCGTATTCCATACTTATAATCTGGGGCAGAAAGCAATAGAAACAACAATGCCTCAATAGTGCAAACAAAACCACCCTTGGAGCTGGCCACGCACTAACAATAATCGAATGCAAGGAATCATTGAGAATGCCCTGAGAGATGGCTATGGTGCAACTTCTATCAATGGACAAGGGAAAAGTGAGTAGAAGTGTCACTCAAGAAATTTGTCTTAATCCTTCGAAATACATAATAGGACATGAAAATTGTCCAAAGATTCACGAGATTTCTCAGAGGCGGGATTTTAAAAGAAGATGTAATTTATTATTTTAACATGTATTCAATTTGTTTTTATTTAAAAGGGAAATCAAATTTAGGAGGTTGAATATCTTCTTTAAGATATAAAATTTGGGTTTTTTATAATTTAATAAATAGTTAATATTAAAAATGTATTTTTAGATAAAGGTTGTTTCAATCGAAAAATATTATTAAAAGTGATTATTTGTGTATTAAGTTTTTATTTTTTAATGAAATTATGGGTTAAGGGACATAGTTCCATCATGAGCAAATCTATGATCCAAGAATAATTTTAAAATCATGTTTGTAAATTTTGTTGAAAATGAATTCACTTTGATGTCCTTTCGTGGCACTACCTCTGTCGCCATATTCAATGTGTGCAATTGGAATTGTAATTTAATTAAAACAGTTTTTATAGATATCATTTTCTAATGATTTCACTTAGATCATGGTTTTACCATCTTCCAAAGGGGTTTTGTTGATTTTAAATCAAAACCTCATAAACCTTAAATTGCAAGAGATCAATTTTAAACATAAAAAAAAATTGGGGCATTTTGGTGAAGGTGGCCAATACAAGGTGTATGTTCGGTTAATCTTTAGACAAACATATTTTTCAAGATCAAATGAAATTATTAATTTTTTTTTGTTGGATTTCAATGAAGGTGACAAAAAATATGTTTGTTTTAGTTCACCCTTCAACAACATATTTTTTAAGATGTAAGATTGTTTGGTTTATGTGATAGCATTCTCTTTCACTTGAATATTAATATGGACTAGTGGTGGGGCCTCTGGTTCAATACAGAATCCTAGGTTTGCTTCTCTACGATGGGTATGCACATCAATGTGTACTACCCTTCAACACCTCGTGCAACCACAGTGATAGTTCTACCTGCTGCTGGGAAGATCATTGCCACAATGAACTTTAAGGAAAGCCCTGGCTCTGGGTTCACAACGTCATGAAGGGGTCTCATCAGTGGCACGAGTTCCTAGGTTAATAAAAAATGTCACAAGTAAATAATTTTTGAATTCTATCTACTACATGGTTGAATAAGTGTATGTTCACTTAACCATATCCAACCAAAAATTCTGATTAACATTATTGTTAATATTAAATATAGATCAATTATCTTGTTTACACAAGCTATTCAGAATTTACTCAATGGCCTAAAAGAGTAAGTCTTAGTTAACTCTCCGACAATACATTTTCTTAAGGTTTAAATATCTAGGTTGGTGTGATAGCATTTCTCTTGCTTGTGAATTAATATTTTTGTGTGACAAGTCAGTCCGTTTATTGATTCTCTTTAGAATAATGCACCTTATATTTCAGTTGGAGACAAAGGCTTATCCCACTACTGATATATATTCATATCTACAAGAAAAGGGTCAATTTTTTGTAACTATTAGGTTCTTTTCTAATATGAACTACAATGTAATACTTCGGGTTTTGACCCTCAGGCTTACTTGACCGAAACATATAAAAATTCTAAATACATGTATATATTGATGGGGGTCAAGCCATGCGAGCTTAAATAAATAACCCCTTGTGTAAATGATGCATATATGGCTCTATTGATTCCCGTTGTTGATCTAAAGGCCAAAGTAGATGACCAATGAATGGTTAGGCATGTAGATGCAATAAATATACCTTCTTTGGATCATGGGATAGACTTATGAGTTGGGGGTACTTGAAGCTATATAAATAGTATTGATGAAATATAATATGATGACTTAGGATGAATGTGGATTGGATGTGAGGGACTACAAGTACACTAGAAGGGAAGAGAAAAGGGGAGCCAAGAAAAAGTAATCCTCGTAGCAACTTATGAGGGTGGTTGAGGAAGTCACTTATTTAGCAGTTAGGAGATTGAATTTGGGAATTTCCTGGTGCATATATTATTTTATATTCCAAGTCATATGATGGCTCTAATTATTTCTAAATATTATATATGTCATTCATTAAATGACAAAAAAAAATAAACTCACAACAATGGATATATGTATATATATACCCATGAGTTCTTAACCAATCTGATATATTCAAGAGAAAGAAAAAAGGATCACTTGACCTTTCTCATATATTCATGTATATTCATGTTTGATGTTACTTTTGGTATTTTATAGCTTTACAAGCTTGGGAAATTGTCTAACATATCTTAAAATAAGAAAATTATTGGCCTTAAATTGATTTCCAAAGGTACCAACCCAAAGGGATCATCTTGCCTCCCAAACAAATAGTTGAAGTCGGAGAGCTAGAGAAATGAAACTCATGACTGAATTCTCTAGAAATTTAATATTTTCTAATATTATGCAATTCCTTAAGACATGATCTATTAAACAAGTAGAAACCCCATTATTTTAATAGTCTCTACAAAGATTCATTGGTACTTGGAATATTGTTGTTCCATTATTTTGTTGCACTCGATAAGATGAGGTAAATTTATTAATGTCCAAATAATGACCACAAAAGTAGTTCAATGGGATTGTCGAATACAATGATTCCATTTCAAAGCAAGAGTACCAAATGATCTCCTATAAAAAGAAAAAAAACAAGAAATGAAAATAAAGTAGAAAGGAGCGTGAAGTCTATGCTAGGTTATGAAAAACATGAAAAACCTTGACCCCCAACACAGGAGACCACACGGGGGTGGAAATGTACAAAATTAAAAGATCCATGAGCAAGAATAAAAAATATAATCAAGCTTTTACTTCTTTCTTTACGTGTGTGCATATTTTGTTACTTTCTGTCCCACTATGTTGGTGACATGATACTTTCTATTTCTATTAGTTGTACTGCATTTCATGTTATTGGAAGAATGAAAAATAAGCGCATTCTTGTGATCCATTTATGCTTTGTCAATTTTGAAGGCCATTTAAGATGGGATAATATTAACATGCTTGGAATATGACACATGTTGTTTTTTTCCAAAACAAGGGGATCACACATTTCTTTTATTATCCTTTGCTTGAATATCCTATTAATAGTTTTGATTTAATGCTCCTTAAAATGGTTTTATCGTTTACCTACATCACATAGTTGTTAACCTTTATGTTGCTTTTTATATTAAAGGTGGTGTTTCCACTTATAAATGTTCCTATGATTCACTATACACTGGAGTGGCTAAGTGGCTATCTACTGTTTGCATTGAGGAAGTCTTTGTATTTTGTTGTGCTCATTCAAAGAAAGTTATAATCTATTTGGATATATCTCACTAGAAATCCCAAACAAACTTCATTGTCACAGGAATTGAATCAAATGACTGTGTTAGTGCCGGTGATTCCCCGCGTCTTATTGATCACTCTTAGGCCAACACCATGACATCGTTCCTTTGCATCAGGACCTAATACCCTAAAAAGGGCATCATCCCCAGTTGCAAACTCTTCATATGGAAATTTTTGCTTGTGCTTCTTTAATTTTTTATGACATTTTCATGCAATTAAAGATAATCATATTAGGAAACATTTTGAGCATCTAAAATGGAATTAGAATCAATATCTAAATTAGGGGGTTCATAACTTACGATTGTTTCTCCTACAGCTAGTGTAATTGGAGTGATATAGTTGAAGAACAAACAATCACTTATCTCCATAAATGTACTTGTACACAACTTGCATAACAAAAAATATTTTCACTACTCAACGACAAAAAATATCAGTACATCTAGGAACACTCATGTACTAAAGAAGCAAAGTTAGCTATAGTAAATAACCATTCACAAGCATGAAGTGAAGTGGAAAAGAGATTGATGGTTCTTTCAAAGATATCAAAATAATATCAGGAAGTAATATACCATGGATAAACTTATATGTTAATATATTATACTTTATGCTTTCTTTCTTTTTTTTCAGCAGAAAAACCACCTTCTTGCTATTCCGAAGGAATCAAGAAAAACTTGAAAATACAATCATTACAATATGGCTCAACAAGCGCATCATGTCGCTTACAAAAATTGAACTTAAGTGAGGAAAATAACAATCTTTCCTCCCAACCACCCAAACTACAACCAAAAAACTATACCTTATACTTTCATATGTGAAAGACTTACTCCAAAAATCATTCACGAACTTGCCTTAAGACTTCAAACCTTCTCATTAATTCAGGTCCTCCTTCACATTAATTCATGTCCGTCTTCGCATAAGATATTATATAAAAGATCATAAGAAAGGTGATTTATATTTTTTTAAACTGATAAGATTAATTTGTATTTATACAAGTGCATACGTTAACCTTTTACACTAAGGGAGTCAACATGCCGTATAATGTATGTTTTTAATTCCTTTTAAAAGTTTAGGCCAAGCGTTGAATCTGTTTTTTCAATCTTTTTTTCAAGGGGCCAACTTGTCTTTAAAATAACATTAATTCCTTTTCAACATGTTTCTTTTCACTTTGATATTTTAAATATTAAATATGACCATTTTTCACTCTAATGTCATGTTAAATATAACTTTAATCATTTTCTAAGGTAAAAGGTTTTTAGGGTAGATTTACTCCTTTTGATAGGGTAATCTTCCATGCATTTTAAGGGTACTTTAAGGGATTTTTGGGGCCTTCTTCACCATGGGTTATGTAAACTTAACATCATGGTCATGTGACCCCAACACCATAATTATTTATAGGTTTTTTCACCTTTCACACCAACATTTTTTAGGCGTAAACTTAGGGACATTTTTAGCGGTTTGCTCTATATGTGTACAACATAAAGTGTCTTCCCATGAGGGCCATGCGTAGCTACTATGCCATAAGGAGATCACTTTGGAGGTTATATACACATATATTTTGACATGAATGAAAACATTATCAATAGGATGTAGAATGCTTCTTATCATGATTTTAATTGTTATTGGGTGAGAGCCTTAAATCGAACACATGGAGAGAGAAAGGACACAACTATAGAAATGTGGATCATCTTTTCAGCTATAATATTTGTAGGGTTGTGACCAAATAGACCAAAAAAAAATTGTAGATATAAAGGGACGTTAAATTACCTTTGTTGAGACTACGAGTTATCAAGATCGAAAATTTGTTGCAAAGCGAGCTTGTTCCTCTCTTGGTTGGCAGGTTGATTATTGTGTACCTCAAGCCTCTTGAATAAAATAAACGTCATGATATGCTTTATTGCTAAACAATATCCTCCTCTATGTGGTGTGTTGTGTGGGTACGTGTGTGTAAAACAACAATTATATATGTCATATTTTTCAAATTTATATATAAACTATTGAACAAGGTTGCCATTGATGTCAAAGATCAAACAAGGTTGTATTTCAAATTAAAGATCAAGCAAGTTGTCATTGATGTCAAGGGTCTAGTACAAAGAAAAGGTCAAAGGACAAGAAAGTGTCAATTTCAAAGGTCAATCGCATCTTCAGTAAGGACATCAAACCATCTACAATATGAAGCAAATCATCATCCATGTGACAAAGAAACACGGGGGCTTCACTAGAAGGAAATATAATACCACTTTCATTCATATTGCGGTATTAAATATTCATGAAAACCTAAAACTTATATTGCTTATATATTAAGCGGCAAAGGGTTTTTTTAAGTTAATGTAACAATATATAAATACTTTGGGGTCTTTTTTATATGGGTGAGCCGACAAATATCCGCCAAATGGAGATGGCGGGATCACGGTCGGATGAGAAATTGGATTGAGGCAAGGCTCGGTCTTACCAGTACGCAGGGAAATCGCGTCTTGAGGCATGCTTGAGGCCAGGGGGTTTCGTGGTGAAGTGGGTTTCCAATCGATCATAGGAGAGAGACAATGGTCATTGATAGCCAATTGTTACCAATAGCACTCGGCCAGTTGTCACCAATAGCCTTGGGAGGCTCTAAGCCTCCAGGGCCTGTTATAGGCCCTCGAAAGGCCTTGGGGGCTTGAATACCCAACCACTCATGCCTATTACAGGCCTTGGGAGGTTTAGTCAGCCTCCTAGAGCTTCTTACAGGCCTTGGGGGCTTGGATACCTAGCCCACAATAGGCTTAGTCAGCGATTGGGGAACTGTAACATGCAATCTAAATGTTGTACTATGTGCATTGGCTCTAGTGACATACAAGAAGTGATCTCATATCTCTTCATTAGACCATTAGATGGTGCAAATCATAATGATATCTGGTTGAGTAATTGCATTGTGGGTGAAGTAATGTGCATCCATAATATACATTGAAAGAAGCAAAGTGCATTGTAGAATGCATGTAGGGTAATAAGAGGGGTATCATATCAAAATACTAGGTATAAATATAAAGGGGTATAAAAAATGTTGATGAAAAAATTGATACATACAATATCTAGTGAAAATAGGGGTTTTTTTTAATTGAGAAGGCATATTGGGAGGGGGTTAAAAAAATGATTTTGGAAGGTATTTTCCAATATTTAGTGAAATTAGGGGTATTGTTTCATATGCCATGAACGAACATGCTATGATAGCGGTTTATTGAGTGAAGTCCCCGTGCAAAGAAATTATGTGCAAGTTTATGGACATAAAGCCCCTCCTGTGGGTATCAAAGCCCCTCTTCATATGTAAAAAACTCCTTGTTTATGTAAAATATTTTGTATGTAAGTGGTCCTATGATCAAGGGACGTGATGGAGCACATAAATATATGTGAAATTCCCCTACAATATATATTTCTCAAATTTATAGGCCGGCCTTGAAAAGTTAAACATCTCCTTGCAAGGGTATAAATACACCTTCATTTTACGTCATTTCATCATCAACTCAAGAAACTTTCTTATGTGCAATCAAGAGGACCTCAATGACCTTTTTAATTTTCAAGGGTTTATCAAGGTTTATCAACGGTTCTCAATTTGCATGACCTAGGGTTTCATGACCAAGGGTTTGAGTTTCTGGGCTTGAATTAGGGTTTTACCCTAATATTTCTACATGAAGAATATGGATGGTTATTTATGGACTTATTCATGATAGTATGGAAACATGATGATGGTATAATAGTGAGAGTGTGATAGGTGACACTAACAGTGAGAGGCATTGATAGGGACAGTGATAGGAAATGACAGGGACAGTGACATGTAGTGATTGTTATAGGTTTATATTCTCTCATTATATTTATATTCAGGGGAACGTTGGAGCCTTAGCTTCTAGTTGGAGATGGAACATATAGGGAGTTGTAGATCCCTTCAGGTTGGAGCCTGAAAGTTAGGGGGTAGGAGTCTCCTTGAACCTTAGCTTGTAAACATTGAAACTTTGAAGATAATTTTATGTTGTTTTCATCCCCGATGGGTTTCCATGTAAAATCCTTGTGTTTTGTGCATTGTTTACATTATGTTTATGGTATGTTTATAAATGAATGTTGCTAACATAATTTAAAGTAAAGGATAAATTGGTTAAAAATTTCTCAATACTGATTCATGACCCCCCCCCCCCTCTCGATATTGGTCATGATATTTCCAACATAAACCAATATCGTTATATATATAATTTAAAGTGAAGGATAAATTGGTTAAAAATATTTCAATATGGATTCATGACGCCCCCTCTCTCAGTATTGGTCATGATATTTCCAACATAAACCAATATATATATGTATGTGTGTGTGTGTGTATTACTGCCCCCTATAACCCCAAACACATGATGCAACTACCACAATAAAAACTAACATATATAAACCGTCTCTAAAATGTCGATTTTGGAGATGGTTTTTTATAACACTATCAGCTCCAAAAGTTCAATTCTCATTAATTTTAAGGGGATTTTCAAAACACCACCTTGAAAATTGCTAGGGGTAGTCTTTATAAACCCCCCTAAAAGTCAAGAGAATTTGACTTATGGTGGTAGTTTTTACCAAGCCATCTCCAAAAGTTAAATCCTCATGACTTGTAGGGGGAGTTGTCAAAACATTTCCTTGAAAAATATATTTAGGGGTGGTTGTTTTAAACCCCTACGCCCCCCCCAAAAAAAAAACGTTATGAGAATTAAACTTTTCGAAGAGGTTGTAAAACAACCTCCTACACAAGTTCAATTCTCATGACTTTTGGGAGGGGTTTCAAAAAAATGCCTCCAAAAGTTAATTTTTCATGAATTTTAGAGGGGGGGGGTTGAAAAAACCCCCTCCAAAAGTTAAATTATCATGACATTGAGGGAGGGGGTTGTCAAAAAATTTCCTTCAAAAATATATTTACAAGTGATCTTGTTAAACCACCCCCAAAAGGCATGAGAATTGAACTTTTCAAGGCAGTTGTTAAAAACCCGCCTTCAAAAGTTAAGTTCGCATGGATTTTATGGGGGGGTTGTCAAAATAATACCTTAAAAACCCCATTTAGGGGTTGTCGTTTTAAACCCCCTAAAAAAAATCATAAAAATCAAAATTTTAGAGGTGGTTGTTAAAAAACCGCCTCCAAAAATTCAATTCTTGTGACTTTCAGGGGGGGTTGTAAACAAACCACCTTAAAAACACATTTAGGCGAAGTCATTTTAAAACCCCCTTTAAAATTCATGAGAATCAAACTTTTAGAGGCAGATGTTAAAAACCCACTGCCAAAATTTCAATTTTCATGACTTTTAGAGGGGGTTTTCAAAAGCCACCCCGAAAGCTCTAAAACCACTTTTAGAGGTGTTTTTGGCAAGACTTCTGTAAGCCTAAAGCCCCGCTAAAGGGGTAAATTGTTGTAGTGTATGCCCAGGATGAACTAGTAGGAGAACTGAGAAGAATCAAGCCCCCAAACTTTGATGAAGAAGTGAAGCAAGGAGAAGATGTTGAATCCTGGTTGTTAGGACTTAGGAATTTCTTCTAGTTGCATTAGAATACACCTAATATGGAAGAAAGAGTATCCATATACCATATGAAATGTAAAGCATCTATTTGGTGGGATCATCTAGTTAAGTTGAAAGACAACGACAAGGATAGAATCTCTTGCAGGAATTTTAAGAAGTACTTCCAGAAAGAATACCTCTCTAACCACTACTATGACAAGAAGATGAAGCAATTATTTGAGCTCAAGTTGGGAAGCATGACTATCGAGACTTATGAGAAAATGTTTCTAGAAATTTTGAAGTATGCAAAATTCATCAAAGATGAGAAGGTGAAGATTCAAAGGCTCCTAAGTGGTCTACCAGAATCTTATAGAGATAAAATCCAGTATGATAAACAAAAGAATATTAAGGAAGCCATCTGGAAGGAAAAACACCTATATGAATCAAATCAGAGCAAGGCCCCATATCAGAAGAATTGGAAGGACGTGAAGAAGAACAAGCAAGAGCAGAGGAAGAAAGGATTCCATCCTTCAAAATTTATAAATATTAATTCTTACCAGTGAGGACAACCAACAGAAGAGCATTCCGATAAAATACCAATTGTTGGATGTTGGGTATGCAAGGAAAACGAATTTTCTAGTCAGTTCCTGCGTAAGAGAAATAAAATTCAGTACATTCAAGAAGATTCAACTGTTTGGGATTTTGGTGGAAGTGTTCAAAGGATCTATGCAACCCTAGATGCGAGGAAAGCGGACCACCAGTACCGAATGATTGAGGTAGCAGGTAAGATTGTTAATAAAACCATAACTATTTTGATTGATTCTGGAGCTAGCAATAGTTACATTGCACCTAATCTAGTTTAGAAATATTATTTGAAGAAAAGTAAACTTGAGACAACAAGTCTAGTATAGTTAGCTACCAGAGCTGGGAGGAAAATCTTATAAATCATAAAAGTGTGTCCTTTAGAAATGAATGGATTGAAAACCTTTGTAGACTTAAACATCATACCCTTGGGATCATATGATGTATTGATTGGCATGGATTGGTAGGATGCACACCATGTGATAATTGACTTTCATAATAAAACTAATACTTGTTTGGATGAATGAGGAAACTGAGTGGCAGTCTAAGGTATACCTAGACGCATATCATTGAGACAGGTCATAGCTCTACAGCTGAAGAATTGTTTCAGGAAGGGATTCCAGTTATATGAAATTCATATGGAGGATCCAAAAGAAGGGAAAGAGCCAGAGTTGCAAAAATATTCATTAATACAAGATTTTGCATATATATTGCAAGAATCGCCAGGAATTCCTCCTAAGAAGGACATCGATTTCTCTATCGACTTGGTGCCATGAATAGTAGCTTCATCTAAAGCACCTTATAGAATGAGAAAACCATAGTTAAATAAATTACAGTTGCAGTTAGAAGAGCTACTAAATAAATATTACATAAGAACCATTGTTTCACCTTGGGCATATCCTGTGTTATTTGTGAAGAATAAGAATGGGATTCTAAGACTCTGCATAGATAACAAACAGTTGAATAAAGAAATGATTAAAAACAAGTACCCCTTGCTAAGGATTGATGACTTGTTTGATCAGTTGAGAGGAGACAAAGTATTTTCAAATATGTATTTGAGACTAGGATACCACCAAATTGGAATTAAGAATGAGGATATCAGTAAGACAACATTCATAACAAGGTATGGACATTATGAGTTTACAGTGGTACATTTTGGATTGAAAAATGCACCAACAATATTCATGTGTTTGATGAATGGAGTCTTCAGAAAGCACTTAGATAAGTTCATAATTGTATTCTTGGATGACATCCGTATCTATTCCAAGATAGAAGAAGAGCATGAAGAACATCTTAAATTAGTAATGCAAGTGCTTAGAGAACAACAGTTGTATGCCAAGCTAAGTAAGTCTTATTTTTATCAAGGTAGAATCCACTAATTAGGACATACCATATCTAAAGAAGGTATTTCAGTAGACCTTCAGAAGATAAGAACTATTATGGAATGGCCAACATCAAAGAATGTATCAGAAGTAATATACTCTATGGGATTAGTTGGATATTATCAAAGGTTAATCGAAGGATTATCAAATTTAGCTCATCCTGTCACATCTTTGTAGAGGAAGGGTGTGAATTTCGAATGGACTCCTAAATGTGAAGATAGTTTACAAATACTTGAGGAAAAGCTCACCAGTGCTCTTGTTCTGAATATTGTGTATCCTGAAGAAAAAATTGTTGTGTGCACATATGCATGTAATCAAGGCGTTGGTGGATTATTGATGTAGGAAGGACATGTTATTAGTTAGGAATCCATAAATTCGAAGGAACATGATAAGAACTATGACACTCATGACTTAGAGCTTGTATATATCATCCCTGCCTTGAAGGTGTGGATACATTACCTGATGGGTAAGAAGTTTAAGTTAAGAATTGATCATGATGGGTTGAAATACTTATTTGAGCAGCCTAATTTGAATACAACACAGAGAATATGGATGGAGCTATTATGTGAATATGAATTTGACATCAAACACATCAAAGGTAAGGAGAATAAGGTAGCTAGTGCACTTAGCAAGAAGATACATGTGATGCATGTAGCATCTATCAGTTCTAGTACATTAGATTTAAAGGACACATTCATTGAAGCCAATGTTACAGATGAACATTATCAGCAAGTAAAAGAAGGATTGCAACAACAAAAAATACCATAGAAATTTGATAAGTATAAGTTGGAAGAAAATGGAATCCTCATGCATAAATATAGAATTTATGTGCCTAATTCTGGAGATATTAGAAAGATGGTTCTATGTTGGATTTTGTACAACTTCAGAGGATATTATTCATTATATTTTATTGTACCTTCATTATACTTGTTTGTACCTCCTAAGCAAGATGAACTGGATGTAATTATTTATGTAATCACATGAAACAATCAATGTAAGCCTTGGGGTGCAAATAAACAAAAGAAAATTATTAAAAATAAATTATTTATTGCCCCCAGGTGAAGTGGGCCTAGTTAGGGAATTTCTGGTCTTTTGCACTTGTATAAATAGGAGGCTAGTGCACCTCATTAGCTCATTCTCACACTTAGCAAGTGCACATCACTTGGAGGAGGCTGATTTCGCATCACTTGAAGGAGGAAGATTATTTCGAGCATCTACTTGTGAAAGACACTTTCACATTCTTTCTCTTTTCTTATTTGTACTCTGATCTCGGAATTATCATCTCTCTACGAAGGTTGTTGGGTTTTCTCCCATTTGGGTTTCCCAAATCAATCTCTGTGTTGTTGTTTTGTGCTTTATCTTGCTTCTAGAGATCTTGGTTATGCATTTATGTTTTATGTTATGAATGTATGAAATTTAACATGGTATCAGAGCCATTCTAGAAGAAGCCATTGCCAAAGCATTGTCGGAACCCTGTCGGAATTAGGGTTTCATCTGGTGAAGTCTTCACCCACCATTTTCAAGAAAAAGAGCCATGGGAATTTCGTTTTTGGCAAGGAGAGTCTATTGGTGAAGATGGAATTCAATTCGGAGAAATTTCAATTTTTGACCTAACTCTATGGCTGCAGTAGAATTAGGGTTTCCGTTTTAACTCAATTTTCTCCACATATTTGGACCATCCCACCCTCTATTCAACTCTCCTTAGCAAGGCAAATTTATCTATGGGTTCAGTTTTTCAAATTATTAACTTTCATTTTTGACCTAGCTTCTGCTAGGGTTTCTGAACCAGATCTACATTCAAGATGATTGGGATGAAGGTTGAAGATCGTTTGGAAGGAGCCTCCAAATTTATCTCCTGGGAGTCTAGGGTTCTTCTACTCCTAGAAGAAAATGATCTCTTGCTATATGTAAATGAGAAGGTCCGTGAACCAAAAGCTGAAGAGGATAAATCCTGATGGAGAAAGAATGATGCTAAAGCAAGAAGAATTCTTGTGGATTCGGTGAGAGACCATTTGGTTCCTCAAATATCAGGAAAGAAGAATACTAGGAAAATGCTCAAGACCATTATGAAGTTGTTTGAACACACTATCCTAAATGTATCCATGAATTTGAGAAACCAGCTCTCAAATATGAAGATAGCAAAGTCAGAATCCATTGCCTCATACTTTATGAGGATTGCAGAACTCAGAGACAAGATCAACACGAGTGGAGATCCTATTGGCGATAAGGAGCTTGTCCTCCACACTTTAAATGGTATTCCACCATCATGGGAGTCCTTTATCCAAACCATAAGTGGTAGATCCAAACTACCAAAGTTTGACAAGATTTGGCCAGATTGCTCTCAGGAGGAGACAAGGATCGCAACACGTCAAAGACTCCATGGCCATGGCAGTCAACCTGAGGAGAACCAAGCTTTTGTTTCTCATGCCACGAAGGGTAAGGGAAAAGGTAGAAAGTTCCATAAACACAAGCACCAATATCGGAGACCAAGTCCTCACCCAAATCAAAAGGAGAAGAAGGACATATCTCAAGTTCAATGCTATAGGTGCAGAAAATATGGACACTACGCAAATAGCTGTTGAAGTTCAAGTAAAAGGAAGCATGAAGCCTCAACTACTGATGTAGAAGAGGATCATCATCGCAAGAAGCAAAGGGATGATGATCGTTCGGAGTTCCTCTTCTAGAAGATCTAGAATGCAAGAACATAGATCTCTTATGGTTCCCACAAGAAGGCAGTGGGGGCCCACACACCAAAACAATAAGAGACAAGTATTTTGTTTTCTTGCTTACATAGATCTATTTTTGTCTTATATGCTCTTTATATGCAGATCTAATGTATTGAGAAATTGATATAGTTTACCCTGTTATATTATGCATATGAGCTACACGACATTTCAATAAGTTAGTCTAGATGATATCTCTCTCCTACATGCTTAGGGTAGTGCACACTCTTGATGGCATGGTCTAGTGGAGATAATAGACATCTAGATACTTCCCAGAAGTGTTTGTTAGACATGTTCATGATTGTTGTGATAAAGTATTAGCTAAGATGCCTGTGTAAACTATTTTTTTTTTTCCATTTGATTATAAAATGTCACTGATCATCAATCGGGATTTGACTTGTAGGGAAAATACCATGTGATTTGGCCTACAAGAGAAGACTTGTTCCAATGGACGTATGAATCCCATTGATGTTCAACAAGAAGCTTCCTGGAATATGAATCGCATCCTAGAAGGATGACCTCGGAGTAAGCTTTCACAAAAGTGAAACCAGAAGTAAGTCACCTTCAGATATTTGGTTGTCCAGTCTTTATACATGTGCCCAAGTTGGAACCTTCAGGAAAGAAGGGAACCTTTGTGGGATACAGTGAGTATTCAAAGACTTACAGAATCTACATCCCAGGGTCCAAACAGATTGAAGTCAGTAGGGATGTGACCTTTGAAGAAGAATTAGCTTTCAAGAAAGGCAGAGGATCAGACATGGAGACCAATGATGTAATGATAGAACCAAAGGAGATGAGATCATCTCCCCCTATAGTTGAAGAGGGAGTTAGCCGAAAAGGATGAACCTATCGATTCCATTGATCAATTTGATATCCCCAGAAATGTTGCAGTAGGTTGGAAAAGACCTAGATGGGCACAACAGACTTAGCATGGAGCATATGCGAAATACAAGATTTGTTGCCAGAAGATTCTCTCAGAAAGAGGGATTCGATTATGATGATACATTTTCTCCTGTGGCTCGAGATACTTTCATCAGATCGATCATTGCTATTGTTTTAGCTATGAGATGGAAGGTGCATCAGAATGATGCGAACCCCAACCTTTGCTTCAAGGTTGTAGATGATGAGTCACTGATTTTTGTATTGTATGTTGATGACTTGTTTCTCACAGGAAATGAGAAACGCATTGTATGGTGTAAGAAGAATCTCGCCTCTGAGTTTGAAATGAAAGACCTTGTATTGATGCATTACTTCTTGGGATTAGAAGTATGGCAGAGGCAGAAAGAGATTTTCCTAGGACAAGGAAAATACACCATTGATATATTGAAGAGATTCAGAATGTTGGACTGCAAGTCCATGGCTACTCCGATGGATGCGAATTGGAAGAATTTGAGAGATTCTACTTCATATTCAGATTTGTTTGATCCCACCATGTATCGCCAGTTGATTGGTTCATTGATGTATCTGACCAACACCAGACCAGATATATGTTTTGTTGTGAATGCCCTCAGTCAATTCATGTGCGAACCGAGGAAGATTCATTGGATTGTTGCAAAACATGTGATCAGATACTTACGTGGCACTATGGGATATGGATTGAAGTATGCTTCAGATGGTGACCTGATATTGCAGGGGTTTACAGACTCAGATTGGGATGAATGTGTTGCAGATCAGAAGAGTACTTTTGGATGTTGCTTCAGTTTGGGTTTTGTAATTATTTCCTGGTGCAGCAGGAAGTAGAACTCGGTAGTGCTCAATATTGCAGAGGCCAAGTACATGGCTTCTAGCACAGAAGTTTGAGAAGCAGTTTGGCTTCATAAAGTCCTGGCAGGATTGTTCAGCTAGATTCTAGAGCCAACCATGATTCACTATGATAACTAGAGCTGTTTGCAGATGTCAGTGAATCCTGTATTTCATGATAGGTCAAAGTATATCAAGATTTGATATCACTTCATTCGTGATATGGTGCATAAAGGTGTGGTCGAGTTACAGTACGTGCCAACAGATGACCAGACTGTAGATGTTCTCACCAAGGCTCTTCCCAGGGTGAAGTTCGAATACTTTCGCAGAAGACTTGGATTCGAAGAGAACGTATCCCTCCTTGAGACAGAAAGATGACATTGAGATGCTTGCCCTGCTTTGTCCTGGTGCCTTCTGCAATCCAATTATTCAGGCATATATGGGAGAAATCCCATAGACAGATGAGTAGGACAGTCAGCAGTTGGTCGGGCTCACCAAGGTACCTTCTGTAGTCCAATTACTGATCCATATATGGGATAAATCTGATAGGAAGATGAGTAGGATAATCAGTAGTTGGTCAGGTGGTGCCTCTACAGTGTAGGTACTCGGCTAGATATGGGAGAAATCCCATAGGCAGAAGAGTGGGACAGTCAGTAGATGGCCCTGCCCTTTTTCTCATCTGAGATCTCAGCCAGGTATCGAAGGACCCCATTGGAAAATGAGATAGATAGGTAGAAAATTGTATAGTAGAGATGGTACAGCTGATAATCTCATATATCCAGGATTGAGTGATTCTCCTGGACTCACCGAAGGACTGGTGAAGATGATGCACAGAGACTATGTGTACAACCTTCAATATGCATAGAGATGATGGAGATAGTGTAGAGTACATGATGAAAACCAGATGATCATGATGCAGATGAAGACCGAAGAATACCTTCCTCGTTGAGAGGGAGTGTTGGATTTTGTGCAACTTCGGAAGATATTATTCATTATATTTTATTGTACTTTCATTGTACTTGTTTTTACCTCCTAAGGGAGATGAAATGGATGTAATTATTTATGTAATCACATGAAAGAGTCAATGTAAACCTTGGGGTGCAAATAAACAAAAGAAAATTATGAAAAATAAATTATTTATTGCCCCCAAGTGAAGTCGGACCAGTTAGGGAATTTTTGGTTTTTTTGCACTTGTATAAATAGGAGGCTAGTGCACCTCATTAGCTCATTCTCACACTTAGCAAGTGCGCATCAATTGGAGTAGGATGCTTTCGCATCACTTGGAGGACGTTGCTTTCGCATCGCTTGAAGGAGGAAGCTTATTTGGGGCATCTACTTGTGAAAGACACTTTCACATTCTTTCTCTTTTCTTATTTGTACTCTGATCTCAGAATTATCATCTCTCTGCGAAGGTTGTTGGGTTTTCTCCCATTTGGGTTTCCCAGGTCAAAATCTGTGTTGTTGTTTTGTGCTTTGTCTTGCTTCTAGTGATCTTGGTTATGCATTTATGTTTTATGCTATGAATGTATGCAATTTAACATTCTGAAAGAAATGCATGATATTCCATATAATGCCAAACATTTGGGTTATCAAAATACAGTAGCAGCAGTAAGAAAACAACACTATTGGCCAGGCATGAAGAATGATGTTGCAGAGTATATAACTAGATACATGGAATGCCAAAAGGTTAAAGTTGAGCATCAACATCTAGCAAGATTTTTATAGCCTTTTCCAATACCTGAATGGAGATGGGATGCAGTGAAATTGGATTTCATCACAAATTTTCCTAAGACAAGATTACAAAATGATGTTATCATGGTTGTGGTAGATAAGTTAACTAAGGTAGCACACTTTATTCCAATAAAGAGAACTCACAAGGTATCTAATATTGCAGAAGTTTACATGAAAGAAGTAGCCAAATTGCATGGAATCCCGAAAGTTATAGTATCGGATAGAGATTCAAAATTTACTTATAACATTTGGAAAGGATTTTTCGAAGGATTTGGCACAAGACTGAACATGAGTATAGCATACCACCCTTAGACAGATGGACAGACATAAATATTTAATCAAGTGATTGAAGACATGTTAAGGATGTATGTGATGGATCATCCATCTAAGTGGGAATATTATTTATACTTGGTATATTTTGCTTATCTAATGGATATCATGCCTCTCTGAAAATGAGCACTTTCAATGCTATATATGGAAGAAAGTGCAATACTCCTATCATATGGGATAATCCAACGGACAGAATCATTATTGGAACAAAATTATTGAAGTATATGGAGGATCATATGGTTAAGATCAAGCATAATCTAAAGGTAGCTCAAGAAAAAGAGAAAATATATGCAGATCAGAACAGAACTTCCAGACGGTTTCAAGTTGGAGATCATGTCTTTTTGAAATTTAGAACCAAGAAGAGCTCCTTTAACCTAGGAAACTATTCCAAATTAGTTGCTATATACTGTGTACCTTTTTAAATATTATCTAACATAGGACATGTTTCTTATGATCTTGCTATTTCTACTTGCATTAAAGTACATAATGTGTTTCACATGTATTTATTGAAAAAGTACATACTTGATTCTAACCATGTGGAATCGGAAGGGCATTTTTCGGTACAACCTGTTGCCATTTTGGGAAGCAAGGTCAAGCTGCTACGGAATCGATAAATCGGGAAGGTATAGTTCCAATAGAGCCATTACATCCTTGAGGATGTGACTTCAAAGCTAGAGGATGTTATGAGGGAAGCATACCCTCATCTATTTTGAAACTTTTGTGTTACAACATGTATGTAATAAATATGCATTGAGGATGATGCATTGTTTAAGGGGGAGGGGGATGTAATACCCCGGTTGTTAAGCCCTGGGCTTATGATATTTTATTTGTTAATGTGACTATGGAATTATGATCTTTTATTTGTTAATGTGACTATGGACTTATGATCTTTTATTTGTTAATGTGACTATGGAATTTGGCATTATTGATATTGTTGTTATCATTGATGGTTGTTGCAATTAAATAAACAGCTGGCTCAGCAAAGGAAACTAAAAGAGTATTGGAGACCATGGATTCCACAGAATGAGGGGGAATGGAGACATCCCTAGCAACTTAGAACTTATTTTTGGCTTGATTTTTTCCATCCTAGTTCATATTTTCACATTGGTGACATTAATAATGTTGGTCACCCAAACATTGTACGATAGACCCTATTTTTTATTTTATGGACTATGGAGTTACTATTGCACCTTATGCATACCTTAGTGGGCCCATATTTCCTATTGTGCCCTCCTTGAGTGAAATATGCCCTTTTATGGACCCCACTTGCACTAAGGTTCCCTATCCCTAGATTCTAGGATATGTACTCTAGAATTTAGCTTACACCTCCTTGATTTGTGCCTCCAACTCTACAAGTGCGCCCCCCTCCTCCATTCATCCCTATTTTTGTTCTTATGGTATATTTATGACCCTATTGGATGCTCTCTCCCACCTAATAAGCCCTCCTTCATGTTTTGTAACCCCCTTATACATTAGTGCACCTCCTTGTGCTCTTCATGGATCCACTTCTTAGTTTTTGGTAACTCCTCCTCATGGTGCTAATCCGGGAAGGGGAATATCCTAAAATAATCCCCCACTCCACAAATTTGAGTTAAGTCTCTAGGATGAATCCTAATCTTACCTATGTCTAATTTGATTTGATTCCCTTGGGTTAGGATTGGCCTCCGTGTGCAATAAATTTCATCGTCTCTTTCCAGGTTGAAGCTAATCCTAAGCTTTGGATAATTTTCCTTGTGTTATCTCATTGTGTTATGAGTGTTGACAATATTGATACTATGTTGAGGATGTGTTGAGACTGAGAGTTTGTTGCAGAATCATTTTAGAGGAGCAGTCTATTTTTCCATTCCAAAGACTTAGTCTAGTGAATTATTACCATTTGATTATATTATATCACTCTCCTAGTCCAAGTTCTCACACAGGAAGTGAGTAAATGGGATGGTGATATCTTGAGGGATGAGTTAGGTGAAGGGAATCACATCCCATAGGAAATGGAGACGGATAGGAAAGTAGTAGTGGGAATCATTGTGGTTCTCGGAGGGGTAGTTACGAGAGTTGTTAGACTAAGTGTGACTCTACCTACAGATCTGTGGTCTCAGCTCGGGGGTGACCTTTTCAAGTGATTTAGACTTGACTGTATCTATGGTTGGGAGGAAATTTGTCCCGCTAAAGCTAGTTTCCATTTGAATATAAGTAATTGTTCATATGCTTATTTATGTTATTTTCATGTTTAGGTGCCTTGGAGGATGAATTGTTTCCTAGTTATGTTTATGGTTTATGTGATAGGAATTGTATGCATGATGGATGGATTTCATACATTGAAACTATGAATTGCTATGAACATCCTCTACCATCTATTCTTTATCTTATCCTTCATGATATACAATTGTGGCTCTCACAGTGTTGAGAGGGGCACAACCATATGTTCTGGTTCACCTAATTCTACTCATTATGGTTTATGAGACCTATCCCATTGCATCTATAGCGACGTCTCTGTAACATCCCAGTATTTTCATAAAAGTTTTAAAAAAATTAAATCAACATTAAATGTTAATAATTGTAAATGCGGAAATAATAGATGCTTATAAAGACAACATTAATTAACAAAGTCATTTATGCAGAAAATAATTAATTATTGAGACTCTTAACTAAAGGCAATTTAATGGCCGCAACACGTCATACTTCTATTAAGATGCTGACGACATTGTTTTATTTTTGTTAACTGTAACTCATTGTTGGCTTGGTTTTGCAACCAAGCTTTGTGCAATGGGCACCTATCAACAATGTGATAGCAGTTTCAATATTGAAAGCAAAAACAATTATAAATTAAATCTAAATCTAAACTAGCATGTGCATATAACAAATATTTTTTTTTTTAAATGATTCAAGAACAAGAAATAAAAGAATAGGTGTTTTGTATTACGATACCTCAAATGGTGAGGATTTGTGTTGAGCAACTCCCAAGGTGAGTAACTCCAAGCTCCAAAGGTCTCTTCTCCAAGATGCTGAAAATGGCCAAAAGTCTTATGAGAGATTTTGACAGCGTGAGGATAGGATGATGGATGGATGGAAAGTGAGGAGCCCCTACCATCTTTTTATAGTTTCTGGTGGTGGGGAATACCATTATGGTTATGAGGAAACCAATGGTATTGACCAACATGGTTTAGGTACCTTTTCCCTCCTTTTTCCTTTTTTGAATATTTTGAATATTTTTATTCCCTTTTTAATTTTTTTGGGAATTCTGGGCCCTTTTTGAGGAAAAATATTCATTTTGAGGGGAAAAAGGGGTGTATTATGGTCTTTTGGTGACCTTTTGATGACTTTAGAGGCTCAAATGGTGGAAAAGTGGACAAATGGGTCATGTGAATAAGGAAATGAGCTAGTGAGCACTTTTTGGGTGTTAACAGATTGCCCCCTGATGTGTGAGTTAGGGAGCTCATCGTATGGCCGATAGAAATCATAGTTCTTTTGTCTTTTTTCTGGGGTTTGGGGAAGAGAAGAGACCAGTTGGAGACTGGATCCACGGCCCTTGGAAGCTGCAGAAACAAAAAATATTACATGGCCTTAATATGAATGAGGAATAATTTCTGATAATGGACGAGTTGGGCATACCCATGCTTGTATCAAGACATATACATAACAATTAGTCCCAAGAAGGGGGGCCTAAATAAAAAATCTGTTGGTACATCATAAAGGTCCAAAGGGGACACTATTTTTGGATGTACTCATGATCATAACATGATTGATCTCAATAACTGATACACTGGAATAAAGCGACAACCATTCTAAACAAGGTCTCAGAAGGGTTGATGAACTGTTGAATCTAAAGGTGTCCAACATCTATAGGGACTGAATGACTCTGAGTCAACTCTAAGGAGTATATGTAACTTTATACTCGAGGGAGTATACAATTGGGGTACATCTGAATACTGTCGCCATGCGCAACCCGGATATCTATAGAAAAAATGTAACTGATTGTTTCCATAGGTAGACTCTCAAATGTGGAAGAGTCAGGTGGTATCCGGGGTCTTCAACCAATGACTGAAAGGACAAATACCCTGTACGAGTCTCAATGATGTGATCAAGGTGTTGAAGTCAAGCATGTCAGAAACAATCATTTGGAGAGGTACTGAGGACTCTTCTCGAAATGATTCGTAGGCACTCATCATAAATGGTGATGAGTCCAAGACACAGGGACCTCTAGGTCTATCCTATGGAATAAATTTGGGTGTCGTCGACAGAGGGAGACCAACAACTAACAAGGCAATGATGTTTCCTAGATAGGAGCACGAGGTGTAGAACTGAAGTGTGGTAGTACTGATGGTAGGACTGACATACTTGTGGGGATGGGAAGTAACTGGGGTCATAGAGCGAGTAGACTCAAACTTCCTTTGTTCAGAGCATGATGGCATGGTTGACCTGGCAGCGTAGGGAACTGATTCGTAGGTGTGGGGATCATAGCGTTTAGGGACTGAAGGGTATGTATTGACTCTGGGGGGTCAAGCTGATGGGTGTTTTCAAGGGATTCTCAGGGTGAGATACTGCAGAATACTCTGAACAAAGGCAACCAAAATGGGGAAGCTACCATATGAGTAGACATGATCTGTTGTGGCACCGAGAAGCACCATTGGGTCCTTCTTCATAGTTTTAATGAGCTCCAAGAAGGGATAAAAGTGTGCTCTGAAATGGTATTGTCCTGTGGATTTTGTGAGCCCAGGACTGTTCGTGCTCATGGGTGCTTTCATTTTTGAGGAGTCTAAAAATGATAAGAAGACTCTGCAGTGGTTGTGAGTACCGTCCTGTGGGTTTTTACGAGCCCAGGATGGTGATTGCTCGTGGTTTCTTTCATGTTTAGAGAGTCTGAAAGCGGTAAGTGGACTCCATTGGTGTTCTTTTTCGTAAGTTAGTCTCCAAGGCCCGAAAAAGCATAAAATGATGCAAATGGATAACTCTTCTAGCCGATGTGACTAGAGTATTCGTTTTTTGTAATTAATCTACAAGGTCCGGAAAAGGGGTAAACTTATACCATGTAGATTCCCTTTCAGATACGTTTAACGAGCATGAAAGGAAGCAAGGTTGCTCGACGATCTTTTCATTGTTTTAGGAGTCAGAAAAGAGCTTAACAAAAACTCCCTAAGTGCCTTTTTCGTAAAAGGGATTGCTCGGCCCGAAAAAAGGGGTAAAACTATACTGAACAAAAGGGGATTGATGAGAGCGAGAAAAGGTCTCAAGCATCGTCATGAGTGTGGAATACTGAATCTAGTGACATAAAGATTGTCAAAAATGGGCAACGACCAATGTGGCACGCAAACTGAGGTGATGAATGGCTTTTGAAAAAATGCCCGAGAATTATGGGGTGAGAGCGAGAAATGATCTCAAGCATCATCATGAATGTGGAAAATTGAATCCGATGATATCAAACTTGTCAAAAATGGACGACAGCCGATGTGGCACGCAAACCGAGGTGAAAAGGGGGCATGGGAAAAATGCCCAAAAAATATGGAGGTGAGAGCGAGAAATGATCTCAAGCGTTATCATGAGCGCGAAAAACTGAATCTAGCAATATAAAACTTGTCAAAAATGGACGACGGTCGATGTGGCACTCAAACCGAGGCGATAAGTGGCATTTTGAAAAAATGCTCAAAAATTATGGGTGTAAGAGCGAGAAATGGTCTCAAGCATCATCACGGGCATGGAAATATGAATCGTGCGATGCAAATGGTGCGAAAAACGGAGGTCATAAGGACTCCAGAATGGTCAAAGGAAATAACTAGGTTAAAAAATGGCTACAAATGAAGGTGACCCCACCAAGCCAAGGATGTAGTGGTGGGGAGAAATGATGACCCGCACTGGCGAAATACTATGTGTATCAAATCAAAACAAATATACAAGTGACACGTGACCTCAAAAATGGTTGAGATCACAAATGTGAAAAAGTGAGCAGGGTTAATGACCTGCCCCCATATGATGTCCATGGGGTTTGTGATGGTGGATCACATATGTGTTGGTTTGAACGATGGGCTCATTGAGGTGTTGAGATAGAGGTGATGGGGTAGGGTCAAAATGATTGATCATGCCCCCTATCCCAGGTTCGAGGTAATCTATTATGTCCCCGAACTCAGAGGTGTTAATGTGGTGCAGATGTTGTCTTAGAGAGGGATTAAGAGGGCATTGACCAACTACTGGAGGGGGGGTGTACCATGAGGTTGTGGGCCGTGGTGGCATACTGAAGTGATGATATGATGATGGTGGATTCCCCTTGTGGGATGGATGCCCCCAGTATCTCCGACAAGAATCACGATGATCATGAGTAGGAAAGGTTTTGGGCCTGCCCCCATGTTGTGGACATGTGGTTTCCTCGTCGATTTGAAAGGGTTGAACATGTGTGTCAAAGGGATCAATGGAAGGGGCCGACCGGATAGAGGGGTATCCAATGGAAATCGTGTAAATGGTGTTAATTTCTTCTGATGAGGAAGATGGTGGGGGATGAATTTCCTCAATGAGAAGAGGGGATATCTCTAGGTCGACGTTATTCAACTTGTACAGTGCTGCTCTGTAATCTGGGAGATCGGGGCAGTGATGTGAATAATGGCCGTAGATTCCGCATATTGCACAAGGATGGTTTGTGTGCAATGATTTATCACGAGGTTGAGGGGGGAGTTAAAGTTTGACTACTGGAACGTTGGTGTCGTCATCCAACATATTCATGTGTTCTTGGAGTGCAGGTAATTGTGGACATTGATGAGTGGCATGGCCTACGTCATCACACAATGAGCACTTAGGGGGAATGCGAATAGTTGAGGGGTTTTTAGCTACCTTGGGGGTTGCTGGGGGGGTGCAAGTTATGGGTCTAGTGTTATAAGTTTGTGGGTCTCTACCCCCTATGTTCCGTAACGGAGGTGGGGTGTTTCTAGACGTTGATGCCTTAGTCACTATTGGGGGTGGTCTGTTTTGCAGATGAGCGACCGGAGGGGGTGGGTGGTTGGTAGTAGGGATAGGTTGTACCAGTTGTAAAATAAAATTCAGAGTCGACGGGGGGCTCAAAGAAGGTAAGTACCATACAGGTATCCCGAATGTTAAACCAGGAAGGTTGAGTGTAGCCATTACTAGCGAACTGACAACTCTGGAAAATGGGAACAAGAACGGGATAGTATGAATTGGCATTGTGCCAATATGAGTAGGCACTGTGGGTGTTTGTGGTAGTGACGAAGGCTGCTGTGCGGTGTGCGACAGGGTGCACAAATCCAATGTTTTTTTTATCGGTAAAGGTGGTGAGATCGATGGAAATGTGGAAGTCATAGGTGACTCGGTGTAGATTCCAGGACCAATTGACGACACAAATGATGTTGGTGCGGTTTGAATGGTTTGTTCAATCATTGGTAGCACATTTTGAGGGGCTAGGGGGCGTTAGGATCATAATATGTGAGTTGATCAATCTTGATAACGCGTCCTTCATGTGGGAACATCATGAGGCGAAAAATAGATGAAGCCACTGCTTTCATTTTGTACATATAGCTACGTCCAAGAAGGAGGTTGTAGTCGAGCTGGGCATTGATCACTTCGATGTCGATAAGAACTAATTTGTCGCCTAGTTCTACAAGTACGTTTGCTAAGAGGCCTTGTGGTTGAGCTGAGCGTCCGTCGTAAGCTCGTAATGTCGTGGTGGATGGTTGTAAAGAAGGGGAGCCAAGTTTCTGCCACACAAGGGTGGACATAACACAGGTTGAAGCTCCTTCATCGATGATCCATTGATGCACAACAAGGTTTCGAATGTTTACTGATACTTGGAAAGCCAAATTTGATGGCAATCGAGGTTCGGCTTGGTCTAAGTCGAAAGCCATCATGTGTGTGTCGTTAGGGTCTACTCCTCCGATGGCGGATAGTAGTAGTTTTCGTTGTGCAGGGCATGTTTTCAGTACTTCTAAAGAAGACATAGTAGCGGGGGATTGTGCTAGGTCTTCCACAACGTTATAATTGGATGTTGCGCGAGCATTAGGATTGTTGTTAATCCTTCGCAAAGGGATGCAAGGGATTTTAGGTCCTTCGTCCAATGACATATTTGGTATGCGTAGTGGTTGATTTGGTGGAAGGGAGGTGGACGCGTCAGTGGGAGGAGTTTCTGGGGGTGGGTCGTACTGATTCCTGCGAGTTTGGAGGTTAATGTCATTGGATGACATCATTAATAAATGGTGTGTGCCTGGATCCGTATGCTGATAATCAGTTGCAGCATAGGTGATTTGCTGCTGGGGTGCAGCAGATCCTTGTGGGGGATCCATAGGGCGAGTATTTACAACTCCCTGGTGTTAAGATTTAATATGCTAAGACAGAAAATAGCAGCGTTACATTTCATTTCACAATAATAGCATATACAGGATCACTGAAGAAACAACAAGCACAGCATAAACACAAGAGACACAGATTTATCCTGGGAAACCCTCATGGGGTAGAAAACCCAGCAAAGCTTCCTCAATATAGATGACCAGCAATATACAAAGATGCAAACCCTGAGCATGAGCTCCTCCTTCTCCATAGCAGACCTCTCCTCCACAAGTGCTCCTTTCTCAAGTGAGTGAGTGTATCAAATGAGGAATACACCTCCTCTATTTATACACTACTCCAACTTGTCTTTTACACAAGACATGTAGGCTCGTATTTAACCCTTGGGTTAAATACCCCATTACAACTGACTGGGCCAACCCCTCTAGGGTGGTCTAATAACCCTTTGACCCACATAACACATACAGGGCCAACCCCCACTAGAGAAGTCTAATAAACCAAGTTACCACATTCCGACGGAGGAATAAACATCTCCGGATATACAATAAGATCTTCAAGGAGGAATGAAACATCTACAGAATAATAAAGTACAAATATAATATTCTTTGTGTTACAATATCTCAACACTCCCCCTTAATGAGAAGGATATTATAACAGCATCTGCACGAGAAAGGAGTCATCAACATCATACATGATACATCTATAAATCATTGGAAGCTTTCTCAACATCATCAGTAACTCAAGCAGTTACTGGAATATCTTCAATACTGGAACATCAACATTTTCAGTACTGAGTCTTTATCTTCTCCAGCACTCGAACAATTATAACAACTACAACATCTGGATCATCTCGATCTACAGCATCTCGATCATCTCGATCTACAATATCTGGATCATCTTGATCTACAGCATCTGGATCATCTCGATCTACAATATCTGGATCATCTCGATCTACAATATCTGGATCATCTCGATCTACAACATCTGGATCATCTCGATCTACAGCATCTGGATCATCTCGATCTACAACATCTGGATCATCTCGATCTACAGCATCTGGATCATCTCGATCTACAGCATCTGGATCATCTCGATCTATAGTATCTGGATCATCTATATTAGTATCCACACCAATACATTTGTCATCAAAACATGTATTCTTACTAATACATTTATTATCAAAAGCATGTATTCTCTCTAATACATCTATCATCAAAAGCATGTATTCTCTCTAATACATCTATCATCAAAAGCATGTATTCTCACTAATACATCTATCATCAAGAGCATGTATTCTCACTAATAAATCTATCATCAAGAGCATGTATTCTCACTAATAAATCTATCATCAAAAGCATGTATTCTCACTAATACATCTATCATCAAGAGCATGTATTCTCACTAATAAATCTATCATCAAAAGCATGTATTCTCACTAATACATCTATCATCAAGAGCATGTATTCTCACTAATACATCTATCATTAAGAGCATGTATTCTCACTAATACATCTATCATCAAAAGCATGTATTCTCACTAATACATCTATCATCATAGCAGCATACCCTGCAACACACACAATCATATTACAGGATGATCAATCCCGCTCTCTTTAGGACATAGGTCCATGGACGATACAATCCAGATCGAGTTCCAAGATGATCAGTCCTTATCACTTTAAGACAAGTCTCATGTCTAGGGACGATGCAATCCCATCCGTACATTTAGGACCATGTCCAAGGATGACTCAATCCTCAACTGTACATTTAGGACCATGTCCAAGGATGACTCTATCTTCAACCGTACATTTAGGACCACGTCCAAGGATGACTCAATCCTCAACCGTACATTTAGGACCACGTCCAAGGATGACTCAATCCTCAACCGTACATTTAGGACCATGTTTAAGGATGACTCAATCCTCAACCGTACATTTAGGACCATGTCCAAGGATGACTCAATCCTCAACCATACATTTAGGACCACGTTCAAGGATGACTCAATCCTCAACTGTACATTTAGGACCACGTCCAAGGATGACTCAATCCTCAACTGTACATTTAGGACCACGTCCAAGGATGACTCAATCCTCAACCGTACATTTAGGACCACGTCCAAGGATGACTCAATCCTCAACCGTACATTTAGGACCATGTCCAAGGATGACTCAATCCTCACTTGTCCACTAAGGACTTCATTCTCAGAGACATATGTCTACGGCTCACTTTAAGACCGAAGTCCAGGGATGATCCAATCCCCATATGTCCACCAAGGACTTCATTTTCGAAGACATACGTCTATGGCTCTCTTTAGGACCGAAGTCCAGGGATGATCCAATCCCCACATGTCCACCAAGGACTTCATTCTCGAAGACATACGTCTACGGCTCTCTTTAGGACTAAATTTCAGGGATGATCCAATCCCCTCATGTCCACCAAGGACTTCATTTTCGAAGACATACGTCTACGACTCTCTTTAGGACTGAAGTCCAGGGATGATCCAATCCCATTGTCACCTTAGACCCTGTCTAAGGACCATCCACCAACCTCTTTGTTGGCATCACCAATATAGGTAACCACGTCATCGACCTTTCTGTTGATGCAGGCAATCTTATCATAAGTGATCACATCACTCCCCCTTTCGAGGAGGGTCCTTCTGAACTATTTTAAGTTTGTCTCGGAAAACTTTACTTGAGGTAGAGGTTTGGTTAGTACATCGGATCGGAAGAGGTTTGGTTAGTACATTGGTATCTGAAGAGGTTTGGTTAGTACATTGGTATCTTGTTACAAATTCGAACTTTAATTCTTTTCTGCACCATATCTTGTATATTGAAATGTCAGATCTCTATGTGCTTTGACTTATCATGGAATACTGGATTCTCTGCCATTTTGGTACAACTCTGTTTGTCACATAGGATCACAGTTGGGTCCATTTTTATGTCAAACAATTCTAAATCCATACGGCTTCACAACCAGCAGAGCAAGCAGCCATATATTTCGCTTGTGATGAGAGCCACACTAGATTGCTTCCTTCTAAACCATGAGATCATGGCTGATCCCAGACAATAACATCTTCTCGATGTGCTCTTCATGTCTGATACACTTTCTGCTCAATCAACATCTGTGTAGCCATCTGAAGTCATGATCTCCAAGATAACATAGATCAAAGTCTATCATATCCTTTAGATACCTCATCACATGCTTTGCAACTAACAGGTGAACACATCTAGTTTCCACTAGATACTGACTCAAGGTGTTCACATCAAGGCATGTATCTGACCTAGTATTCGTTAGACACATCAATGACTCAATAATTTTTTTGTATAGAGTTATATCCACTAACTCTGATGAGTCATCTGCTAACAAATTCAAGTTGGAATCCATGAGAGTGGCCATTCCAACACATCAAGTCCTTTTAATATTTCTCATCATACTTACCCTGGTTAAGAAAGATTCCTTCTGAGCCTTGCCATACTTCCAGACCTAGGAAGTAATGCATCAATCTGAGATTTTTCATTTTCATTTCTGCAGTCATCTTCTTCTTCCTTTTCATGATTTGTTTCTCATTCCTTGTCAGAAAGAGATCATCGTCATACAATAATGGTATGATAGGTTCATCATCCACAACCTTAAGGTAAAGGTTAGGAACAACTTTACTTTTGGTAAAGCCCAAACTTATCAAGAAATTGTCAATTCTCCCTTTGTGGCTGATCATCATTCACACTCTGCATTGAATGATCTTCTGCATGTCTATCTGTGCCATCTCTCGTTAGCTTGGGTCTACTGATATGGGCCTCAATATCATTCGAACTCTGTGGTGATTTCCTTCTTGTATCCATGTCATCTGTGTATAGAAACTATATTCAACCTTGTAGCAAAGGTTGATATTCACATCACCCATGGTGATCATTAAGCTCATCAATTGATTATCGATCCTGGGTACCCATACAGAACCTGATTCACACTTCTTCTTTAATTACACCATTAAGAGAATGGTCTTATATAGTCCCTTGGAGCAAACATCTCGTCATGATTCTCTTCCTCTTTTTAAGAGAATTTTCTAGTCGCGAGCCTTCTATATTTTGTTTGATTTGTAAATCTTCTTGTTGAACATCCATCATTTGTTAGGTGTTCATCATTCTTCATGATCTTTCCTACAAATAAAAATTAAGTACATGATTAGTAATACTTCATAATCATGAAATCATGTTGACATGATAACTTATTATGTATACACATATCATTTACTAATTCAAATAACAACTCAAATACTTATCTTTTATGTTTGTGTGGTTGCCTCCTGCTTGATCTTCTAAATGTCTTTTGAACTTCTATTCATTCTGTACTACTGTGCATGCTCAAGTGTGCACTAGTGTTATCCTCATGATCTCATACACAAACATACATTCATTAGTATATTATAAATATTATCAAAACATTGTAATTCTTGAATATGTATAGTCATGATCATAGATAATAAACATTAGTATTCAAGATATCATCAATCAAGATAAAAGACATAATATTCATAAACCCTTGATTACTAGATTTATGAATAAGCATAACCAATCATACCAAGTATACTTATATAAGGGATCCTAACACGAGGTAAGGTTCTAACTTGACATAGGAAAACATACCTAGATTAGTATACCTACTTAGTTATGTACAACATACCTAAACAATCTCTTCAAGGATTTAGAGATCCCGAGCTAGAACCTACATGTCTCATAGGTTAAGCATAATATAACAAAGTCATACATACCTCGTAAGTAGAACAAAGATTATGGATGAGTCTTTGTCTTCATGTTGTCATGGTGATGTACCTATATCTTGTTAGCAGACAACATCAACCTCACACAACACCATAATGCATTAGTACAATCATATAGTCCTAATCAATGAATGTCTTCGATCATTCACATGCATTCATATTGTTACTAGGTTGATAGGAAAATTCTAACATTAATCAAGATTGTACTAATAAATAATATGAAGACAAACACATCATGAACTTAATCAAGAATCAGATTTCAAGACATACCTGAACCTCCTTAAGTCATACCTGTCGAGACTTCTTGTAGTCTTCTTATGTAAGGCCTTAGCCTCAACTCCCCCTGAAACTTGATCTGGAGCTTGATTAGGGTTTTCTAGAGAAACTCTAAAAATTAAATCTTTGACTTTCACACTTCTGAATGGATAGAAGGATGTGTCTTGCTGAGCTGATCAAACTAGCATGCTTTAATTTTGAAATCTCCAAGATTTGACCCCTCAAAATTTCTTTCAAAACTTCTGGATCTTCTAAACAGGAACCCGAACTAGGGTTTGATGAAGCCCACCCTTCTGTCCAATCAAAAGGTTCGATCCAAGGTTCTAAACTCTTATTTTCTAAGGAGCTTCCAGTCGTGGTTATAGACTTCAAAAATTCCAACTTTTGTTGAAGCCCTAAATTTCCATCTTTCCGATCAAAATCCCGAATTAGGGTTTGATCAAGCCCGGTCTTCTACCCAACAAAAAATTCGATCTCGGTCTCTAAATTTTGACTTTCCTGAGTATCATTCAGCCGTGGATTCCGATTCCAAAAATTCTAACTTTCTCCGAAACCCTAAATTTCGGAAGCCATGAATAAAGGTGCTCCAAAAATAATTCTGTTTTGACAGAAATATGTACCTGATTGTTTCTGCTATAACTCTGAAATTTTTGCTCCACAGTGTCTGAATTGTTTTTTTGTAGTAGCCTGACTTGTCATCTTTCCATCCTGACAGGTCTGACCTCGTTTGTATTCTCTAAGAGAGAGTTATGCCAAATGTCGCAACGTGACCTGTTTTGGGACAATACGGGAGAGCGAACTTGTACGGCGTTCCACGTGTCACTGTTTGTACTTCAGCATCTGAAAACTTTTCCTAAGATAGCTCGCCCTGTTATCTTTCCATCCTGGCAGGTCTGACCTCAATTGGACTCTCTGAGAGAGATTTATGCCAAGTGTCTCAACGTGACCTATTTATAGGATAATACAAGAGAGCGAACTTGTACGGTGTTTCACGTGTCACTGGTTCAACTTCGGCCTCTGAAAACGTTTCCTGAGATAGTAAATTCTATGCACTACCTGTCACTTTTTACAAAATTTTATTTGGAGCTTCCTAGCCCAAGTTATGACCTTTTTGCCAAGGTCACCTGATTTTGATTGAGATCTGGAAGAGGCAGAAACCCTAATTTGTACTGATCATAACTTACAAAGTACAACGAATCTGAGGGTGCCCTTTGGCCACAAGATACCTAGGGATGTTATATTCGACCTATAAACTTTTCAGATCCTGAACCTTCGCAGAAATGGATTTATAGCGAAGTTCCACGATGACTGGGTTTTTCTATGTAAAACCCTAACCTTCAAATTGTCGTAAGTAAAGCAAGTGTCGTAAGTGCCATACCTTGCCTTCCTTCAGGTTAGCTCTGATACCATGTTAAGATTTAATATGCTAAGACAGAAAATAGCAGCATTACATTTCATTTCACAATAATAGCATATACAGGATCACTGAAGAAACAACAAGCATAGCATAAACACAAGAGACACAGATTTATCCTGGGAAACCCTCATGGGGTAGAAAACCCAGCAAAGCTTCCTCAATATAGATGACCAGCAATATACAAAGATGCATACCCTGAGCATGAGCTCCTCCTTCTCCATAGAAGACCTCTCCTCCACAAGTGCGCCTTTCTCAAGTGAGTGAGTGTATCAAATGAGGAATACACCTCCTCTATTTATACACTACTCCGACTTGTCTTTTACACAAGACATGTAGGCTCGTATTTAACCCTTGGGTTAAATACTCCATTACAACTGACTGGGCCGACCCCTCTAGGGTGGTCTAATAACCCTTTGACCCACATAACACATATAGGGCCGACCCCCACTAGGGAAGTCTAATAACCCAAGTTACCACATTCCGACAGAGGAATAAACATCTCCGGATATACAATAAGATCTTCAAGGAGGAATGAAACATCTCCAGAATAATAAAGTACAAATATAATATTCTTTGAAGTTACAATATCTCAACACCTGGTTTGGAAATGGGTTTTGTAATATCATGGGTTGCAGTTGATTAAGTGGAGCTGGCTATCCAGCGTGGCCCTGGCGTTGGGCATCGTCAGCCCAAAGTTTACGTGCTTTCTCTAGATGGGGGCAGTTGTGAGTGTAGTGTCCATAGACTCCACATATAGAACATGGATAGTTTGTTCTCAGGTTATTGGTTTTTGGTTGCTTGGGATGACGATCAGGATTTTGGTTGGGAGGAGTATCATTGTTATTATTTGGAGGATTGGGAGGTGGTGGACCTTGATTATGTTGTTGGTTTTTGTCGTGGTAACATCCTCTTCCATGGTTTTGTTGTCCACCCTGGTTGCGTTGGTTGTTTTGGTGTTGGGGCTGATTGTGTTGTGTATACACTTGCCCTTGAGTAGTGGGAGGATTTTGGGGTGCCGCAGGTGCGGTAGCAGGTTACGGTGGATAATAAGCTGGTGGGGCTGGAGGTGGTCGAGTTTCCTGCTGGGGTTGTTGGGGACCCTGAGCTATTGGACATGTTGGGTTAGCTGGTGTAGCTTGCTGTGGGTAATACATTGGTTGTGAAAGTAAATGAATTGGGTTCTGGGTGGCCGGTTGGTTATAGTATGTGGGTGGTACATATGTCAATGGCGCTTTCCCATAGCAATGTTGTGGACAAGAGGGTCCATGAGTGTGATGAGTCTGATTCATTGAAGCGTACGAAGTTGTCACTCCAGAATTAGATGTAGCCCTAGAGAGGTGTGGGGCATTTATGGTTCTCACCATGCTAAAAGGTTTATTCTATGCCGTGACTTGGCCGATAATACCATCAACGGCATGTGATTCCCTCGGAGCATCACCATGTGACGAATAACCTTGTGGGGCGTCTGGTATGATGGTGTAGAGATAGCCTGATTGGGCATAAATCAGGTCAAATTGCTGAGCTTTTAAGATAGCTTCTTCCTCTGACTGGGGTCGTTCAGAATCTACATCTTTGGCTATGAGGGGTAGGAGTGATTTAAGAAACCAGTCCAAAAATATACGGTCATCCAGTTTTATCTTACAGAGGCTACGACGCTTGCGCCACTCATGGATATGGTCGGTGATGTGGGTAGCTATGTTTTGTCTGCAAGACAACAATATTTCAACTCCTGCATCATAGCGTATAGGTAGCTGAAAAAACTGAAGGAAAGTGGAGGAGAGAGACGTAAATGTATGGTGGGTCCCATGTGGTTGTTTGATGTACCACTTGGCTGCAGAACCAGTGAAAATTCGTTGCAACAGTCTTAGTCTAATGGAGTCATCCACTATGGAGTTAGATTAACACCATAGGTGAAATGACATTATGTGGTTTTGGGGATCCTCCCCAGGTTTTCCTTCAAACTTGGGTATGTTTGAGGGGAGCTTTGTAGGCATGGGTGGCCATGTAGGGTTGTTCCTGATAGGATCGTTGGTTAGCCTGGATAGGTCTTGTAAGTTTAGACTAGCCATGTAAGGTAAACTAGCAGATGGGTGTGGCGTAGTGACTGGGACATAACTATTAATGGTGGCATTATGTAGTGTTCCAGTAGCCCCTAAGGGTATGCTAGGTATTGAAGGTATGTGTCCTCCAACCGTTGTGTTTTGGGATGGGCCAACGCTCCCAAGTGCAACATGGGTTGGAGAGGGGTTAGGAATAGTGCCAGGAATTCCTGGGATCTGGGTTGTGGTAATGAGAGGTGGTGTGATTCCTATGTTGGGCATACCCATAATAGGAGGTAGTCCTGTGTTGGGCATACCTAAAGGTGGAGTGGCCCCTATATTAGGCATGCCTAAAGGGGTTGTTGTTACCATGGGTGGAATAGTAGTAGAAGGGTTTGTGGATGTATCTCCAATAGTACTGGTGAAAAGTGGGTCATATTGTGATCCATCCATGAGGTTGGTTGGTGATATTTCAGTAGGGTTTTCGGATTTAGCCACATAATCCAATGTGAAGTGAGGCATGTCAAAATCAAATGATTGTGTGTTTGGCCAATGACATGTCGAGTCAAGGGATAAGGCTCTACGTCGATGACGTGTAGAGACAAGTATACCGAACTGAGGGGGTTCACCCTGAAGACGACGAGATCATCTTAAATTCTCAATGGTGAGAAATATTTCAAAAAATTTTAGTGCCAGGTGGTGATGTAAAAGACTCGAAACCCTAATGCAACAATGAGTGCAAGAGGGGAGTGAAAAAATAAAGGCTCTCAGGCCAACAACCAACCTCAAAAAGCACTTATTATAGAATTTGTGCTATAATAAGTGGAGGGATGCAACAAAATTGGTCAGAATACCAAAATTCAAATAGTGCCTAGAAAAAAATGGGTGTTACTAGACCAAAGGTGGGTAATGTATCATGCAAACACCTAACTCGAAGTATTGTGAGTCAACAAACCATATCCTCTGCAAGGTGATGAAATCCAATTCAAACAATATAGAGTGTTGAATCAACGGCTAGATATCCCCCTACCAGGAGGGATACTGGGTAGACAATCCTAAAGAGTGGCAACTAGGATACCCCGTTCATGACACGTTCAGTTGGGTGAATCTGCAGTTTGGTTCTATCACCGCTGTACACCCTATTGGGTGTACACCGAGAACTTTGAAAGGTATGCTTTGGTAACTAAATGGATTGCGGTATTCCACTCAGACTTCCGGAACCAGTCTGGCTACTTCAACCCTCCTGAGGGAAAGGCCTTCCCGATAAATTGGTTGATAACCATGTCAAAATTATAAGGGATTTTGGTACCGTAGACGACAACCACTATGTTTCAAATGTAATAATTGAGGGGTGTTATTGGAACACCTATCCCCTCAATTCTACCTAACTACAAAATTCTTTTAAGTGCTCCCCAAGTGGGGTTAAAACTTTGTTGAGTTAATGTAAATTTTAAGGCTCAGTTTAAATTATGTGGCAGAGTGAGTGCAAGTGTGGTATTTAAACTGAAATTGATTTGTCTCGCTTGGGCGATTGATTACAAATGAAAGAAAAGATGCTTCCAGTTTTGCAAAAAATAAAGGCATTTTTGAAATGTAAATGCTTGAAAAAACTATTCAAAAATAATGGATCTTTGAAATAATTTAAAGGGAAGCAAATAACATAAATATTTCAAGAAATAAATAGATCTTAAAAGTTGCTTGGGCAAAGTATTGAGCAAATAAATAGTAAAACCTTGATCTAAAGAAAATGCAGAAAATATTTCTTTCAATTACTGAAAAGTTTTAAAAAGACTTTTAATGGAGCATATATAAATAGTAAAAGATTTAGTATGGCTATAAAAATGTAGAAAAATTAATGTTGTAAAATATGTTAAATGGGCAAAAAATACAGCAAAAAATATTTTCAAAAAATTGGCCAAATTAAAAAACATTGCATCGCGGGTTTCGGCCACGCAGTCGCGATGTGCATTGCGGGTTTCGGACGCGAAGCCGCGATGTCCACCGCAGGTTTTGAGCACAGTCGCGATGTGTAGCATGACAAATGGCCGCGAAGACGCAATGTGCAGTGTGTAAAATGGCCGCAAAGCCACAGCGCGCCGTGCGGAAAAAAGCCGCGAGGTCGCGATGAGCCGCGCGACTGTCGGGCGAAAGCCAAAAAACAGACGCCGAAAAATGAACCCGAAAATTGAAATTTCAGGCTGTTAATGGCAATAGAAAGGGCCAAGATCTAGAACAGCAATGGATCTGCTGTCTAGGATGGCAGATCTATGAATTAAAATGATTAAAACTAACAAAAACTAAGATCTAAAAATTCGTAGCCAATGGAGTCGCCAAAAACTGTTGGCTTGGTTTTGCAACCAAGCTTTGTGCAATGGGCACCTATCAACAATGTGATAGCAGTTTCAATATCGAAAGCAAAAACAATTATACATTAAATCTAAATCTAAACTAGCATGTGCATATAACAAATAATTTTTTTTAAAAACGATTCAAGAACAAGAAATAAAAGAATAGGTGTTTTGTATTAAGATACCCCAAATGGTGAGTATTTGTGTTAAGCAACTCCCAAGGTGAGTAGCTCCAAGCTCCAAAGGTCTCTTCTCCAAGATGCTGAAAATGGCCAAAAGTCTCATGAGAGATTTTGACAGTGTGAGGATAGGATGATGGATGGATGGAAAGTGAGGAGCCCCTACCACCTTTTTATAGTTTTTGGTGGTGGGGAATACCATTATGGTTTTGAGGAAACCAATGGTATTAACCAACATGGTTTAGGTACCTTTTTCCACCTTTTTCCTTTTTTGAATATTTTGAATATTTGTATTCCCTTTTAAATATTTTTGGGAATTATGGGCCCTTTTTGAGGGTTTTTTACGCTTTGTGAGGAAAAATATTCATTTTGAGGGGGAAAAGGGGTGTATTATGGTCTTTTGGTGACCTTTTCATGGCTTTAGAGGCTTAAATGGTGGAAAAGTGGACAAATGGGTCATGTGAATAAGAAAATGAGCTAGTGAGCACTTTTTGGGTGTTAACACTCATGATATTTGCGATAGAGTTTTATTGACTAGGTTCTGACAATTGCTTTTGATGATGATGAAGGGTCCCACGAGGTTCCCGAGGCTTACTTAGCTATATGCTAAAGCATTTGTACTTTTCCTTCATGCGCAATTTCACAGGTAAGGTTAACATGACAATTCTAGTAATTTAAAGGTAACTATGTTCTTTTTCAGTTAGCCGCCCAAATTTGATGTGGATTCTAAGTGCTTTCCTGCTTCAGAAGTTGCGATAAATGAATTCTAAGACTATACTCACAAGAACATATGTCAGAAAAGCAAATACTTATACTTAGGCAAGTTTCAAGGAAAGTACTAAGTTACAATGTTTAAATGCAAATAGGATGATATTAATATCTTTTCCTTTGTACAAGCGTATCAATTCAACAAGTATTGATTTATATCATCTTGGCTCTGGTGGGGCTTTAGACTATTGACAATTGTGAAACAATTAGAATGCTATGAAACGTAATGAACTGAAGGCTATTCAAATTGCAATTATAATATTTACGCTTTTCTAAATGTTGAACAAACATACTATAGGAGTAATATACAAAAGTGTTCTACCCTTAATACATAGGGATGATTGCACTATAGGATTATAACAAAACTATAGAAATTTGCACCTCTTACATTGACAAATCTATGATGTTATAAGCTATTCTATATGGGTAATTAATACCATGGGTTTCCAACTATGGGTTACTATAAGTATCGACTTATGAATGTATAAGAGTTTCTTGGAGAATTCATGTGAATGTATTTATGTTGCCAACTGTGAACATAATGAAATGTAACACTACTTAGATAACGTCGACTATACACAAGAAATGTCATAAGCCATACATTAAAATAATCATTACGTTAAAGTGATATGAGATGTATTAACGGGGAAAACCTTGTCATGGTAGGTGCTACGATGGTAATAAATGTTGGTACAAAAAGGTTTTGGCACATCACCAGTCTAAGTCTGAGCATTGAAGTCTTCCAGCAATCACAATTAGTGAGGGTGTGAGTGTGTACCACCGTGGCTAAGAGCACGTGAAGGAACTATTGAAATGGTAATATGAATCCTAGCTGCAACTAGCTTTTCCCTTTGGGGTTGTTAATCTAGCATCATCGTGGATGAAATATTAATGGAGAATTAAATGCAGTAGGTGCTTGTCTTCCAACATTGATGATTGACAAAGTTACGTCGTTGATCTTAATAGATCTTAACCGTTGGATAGTAACCTTAGCTCCTTGTCGTAACTGATGTTTGAAGTGTATTTTGGACTTCATTTCACCCATTTAATTTTCGAGGCAACAAGGCCGATGTCCACTACTGTGTAGGGTTTGAGGAGGATGCAACAGAGGTTTCACTCCAAGGATTTGATCCTAACACCAAAGGAAAGAACTTGCAACTTCTCAAGTTTAGGAAAATTTTGCGAAAAAGAGCCACCACGCAAATCGATGAGGTTGTTAGAAGAGGGTTTCTGAGTGTAAGGAAAACATGTCTGGAGATGAAGAGTTTCTTCTACTTGATACCTGTACAAAATGGAGTCGACGTCAAAAGTGACCGGTGACTTTAACCTGGAGCTTCTGCAGAATACAGGTAATGTTTCAACCCCCAGTTATAGCTTAATCTTCTTACGTTTTAAGTTAGATTGTTGATTCAAAACTTGTTTTAACCTACGTCTTGTTGTTGTGGCAGGTGTAGCATTCGCCGAGGTTTTTCTTGCAGGGTCTTCAGGCTTCAACGAAAAGATGTTTTCTTGGCCACTGGGTAAGCCTCAGAGGTCCACTTCCTCATAGTTTCGCCGGGCTTGGTGTTGCCGTTGTTCTTGTATTTAAAAGTATTTTCTATTTTTGTAACTCTGGCATGGTTTCCATGGCCACGTTAATATTTGCTTCTTCCCTAAAAAAAATGGTGCAAGCTTAGCTTGATGCGGTTATGCTTTTACCCATACAAACTTATGGTGTCAAACGCTCAGATGTGTATAATCTATGTTGGTTAACAACTATTAGATTTTGGATCTGGCTGATAATAGGATGTATATATACGTTGGTTCATTTTCGAAATAGTTTTCTGAGAAAATGAAAAGCAGGTCTAAAATGTTATTGACAAAAAAGATGGCTGTAAGCCGATGATTGAATACTTGGTTTACAATACGCCTGTGCATGTTCCGAGTTAAGCAGTAAAAAAAAAGGGTGTTGGGTTTAGTTTGATTTAAAACTGTGTGTGATGTTAAAACCCTACCCTGTCAATGATAATGAATATCTGTCCTTGAACGGAATGCATGGTTAATATTAACTTGCCTCAGTGCGATCTAGCTTTTTTTTTTTAAACAGAAAACTATAAAGGGCTTCCAATGTAAATAGTGTAATGTCTTTGTCGTTTTCTAAATAAATAGATAACTAAAAATAGATTGAAAACTTCATTTGATGGTTGTCTTGTGGATTTGGTCCTATTGTTTGCTATAAATACTGTGGTTCGATACCAGGTTTCCACCACTGTGATTTTGTGAGCTAGAGCAGTGATTATAGTAGTCTCGAAAATTCATAAGGCAAGAACTAAGTGCTAAAATGAAATAGTACTGTGTGGTGATAATATTACATGCAAGGACAATAGTTCTATCTCTATAGTTAAATTACCTATGATAATTCTATGAAATGAACATATTTATTTTACAGCTGTTAAAAATTCATGAATGTTGAAAAAGGGGATATAATGAAATGTTGTAAGGTACTATTAGGACTAAATGCGACTATTATAAATTCATAAATGTTAGTAAAGTAAGAATAGATTATGAGTATTAAAACCATAGTTTTTCGATGCAGAGATGAAGTATTTTACTGTGTCATTTGATGAAATGATTGTTATGTTATCAAACTGTTGTTTTGTATTTTGAAATTTAATATGTACAGTTAAATGCAACATTTAAAAGATATAGCCTAGTGTAATTTAATCATCCAATCTGGCATGCAGCCTATCATTTTATCCAATCTTAATTGGATTCTCTATACTAGAGTACTATGCAGAGAACAACATGGGGGAAAATATAGAGATGGTTATTCAATCAAATATTTCACAAATCTTTTCCCTCAGAATTGTACCTAGATAAGAATGTAAAATGATTTCCTTTGCATAACTCAGTTTTATCATTCTATAATGCAGAATCCAACATCTTTAATGTAGAAAGAAGGTTGACAGGTTATGAAAGATAGAACCTGAACCAGTAGATAAGAGGAAAAACACCCAAGAATCCTGTTCCACCCATCCTACTCCTGAAAACAGTCAATATGCCTGTCCTAGGACCCCCGAGCCTGTTCACTGAACCACCAGGAGGAAGAAACTTAGAAGCTTAGGTCCTCAATCTTGCAGCAGTAAGTAGTTTATCCAGTCTTACAGACTCAGCAGTCAAAGAGACCTGCACCAGCACCTCTAGTTTTCCTTCTCAGAAATAATTTGCAAACTTACAATTGCACTCTCACATAGCCTCCCTAATTCGAATCTCTCAGTCATCACCTGATGCACATGAGGAATATTTCTGTCGAAAATATTGTAAGAGCTGCCTGCTCAATTCGAATTGCCTTATATAGGCTGCCTAGGCCTTTTAGTGATTATCTTGGTCATTAAATGAGTTTCCTGCTCACTCCTCCACCTGGAGAATAATGCCATAATTTTAGGGGTAGTTGTCCCATAACCAACAGCTAGTGGTGGAGTGCAAATGTTGCCATATGTCCCATGCCTTCTAGCAGCTTTCATTCCTCCTAGTGGGCTAGTGAATACTCTTGTAACAGATTTCTTGAGTGTTTGTGTCCTATTTTAATTTATTAAATAATAATAATGAGTCATTACATTCATCTTTGACCAGATTTGGTCATAATTACAAAACTTTGTAATTATAATTTAACATAAAGTATTTTGCAAAATAAAATCATTATTCTCAAAATTTGGGTAGGTGACATACACCCCCCCTTAAGTCTCAACATCATCCTCGATGTTGATTTATCCACTATCTGAGTGTTCCTGAAATAGAGTTGGGTATGCTTCCCGCATACTACTCTCCAACTCCTAGGTTTCCTCCATTGGGCTAAGGTGCTTCCATTGCACCTTTACCTGCACAATGGTGCGATTCAGGAGTAAAGTTTCCTTCCTTCTGAGGATACAGTCCGGTTCCACCAGAAAATTCCGTCTTGTTCCACCTGAACAACATTCCAATTTACAACATGAGTAGCATCGTGTACATATTTCTTTAACAATGAAATGTGAAAAACATTATGTGTTTTGAGGTTTGAGGGAAAGGCTAATTGATATGCCATAGGTCCAACCCTTGACAAATTTTGAAAGGGCCATAATACCTGGGTGCCAGTTCGGCACAGCTTCCCAATTTCAAGGAACTCTTTTTCGGACTTACCTTAAGAAAAATATGCTCACCAACCTAGAACTCTTTATGAGTTCTTTTAAGGTCTGCTTGACTTTTCTGCCTATCTTGGGCAGCTTTAAGATTTCCTTGCACCTATTTCACAATTAGTTCTAGCTCCTGCAACAAATCAGGCCCTAAAATGACTCTGTTAACTGGATCACTCCAAGAAACAAGTGTATTACACTTCCTGCCATACAGAATTTCAAATGGGATAAGCTTGGATGATGCGTGGTAGTGATTGTTATATGCAAATTCTGCTAGATTCAAATAGTCCTCCCACTTACCAGGCTGATCCTTAACATACTTTCTTAACATGTCTTCCAAAATCTAATTTACCCTTTCTGTCTGTCCATCTGTTTGCGGATGAAATGCGGTGCTGAAATTTAAGGTTGTATTCAACCCTTTAAACAAAGACCTCCAAAAATTACCTGTAAATTTTGAATCACGGTCTGAAATTATTACCTTTGGTATCCCATGGAGTCGAAAAATTTGCTTCATAAAAATTTCTGCAATGTCTGAAGCCTTATGAGTAGTCTTTACAGGAATAAAATCTACTGCCTTGCTAAGCTTATCCACTACCACCATGATGGAGTCATTTTGTCTTTGATTCTTTGGTAACCCAGTGATAAAATCTATACTTATGATTTCCCATTTCCAGCTAGGTATAGGTAATGGCTGTAATAATGCAGCAGGATGCTGATGTTCCACCTTTATTTTTTTACAGTCAAAACACTTAGCTATATATTATGCTACTTCATCCTTCATACTGGGCCAATGGTATTCCTTTCGTAACATAGTGATGGTTTTCTGATAACCTGGATGACAAGAGTAGTGGCTTTTGTGCATCTCATCAAAAATCTGAATTTTTACTGTTGGTATGTTGGGTACATACAATCTATTTTTGTACAACAACAAACCGTTTTCCTTCAAACTATAGTCTATCATAGAATTTTCATAATTGTTTTCTGCTACCCTTTCATGTAATTTTCTGTATTCATCATCATTTTTAATTCCTTCGAAAATCTGTTTATCCAAATCTGTTGTGTATGTGTTGATGGCTGAAATAAAATGTATCCTTGCATTACGACTTAACGCATCAACAACCTTATTCTCCTTCCCTTTAATGTGCTGAATTTCAAAATCGTACTCACTCGGAAAAGTTAGCCACCTAGCTTGCCTAGCATTCAAATTTGTCTGATCTAAGAAATATTTCAGCCCCATGTTATCTGTCATTAAAGTAAATTTTTTGCCAATCAGGTGGTGACGCCACATTTTCAAGGCATGAATTACTGCTAACAATTCTAGATCGTAAGTAGAATAATTCTTCTCATGTATTTACAACTTTCTAGATTCATAGGCTATGGCATGTCCTTCCTGTGTTAAGACTCCTCCAAGTCTGTCATTACATGCGTCAGTACATACTACAAAATCCTTATTAGGATCTACAATCCTTAAGATAGGTGTTGTTGTTAGTAATTTATTCAACCTTTTAAAACTATCCACACACTTCTGATCCCATACAAACTTCTTTCCTTTCTTCTGCAAGGACGTAATGGGGTTCGCAATCTTCGAAAACCCTTCAATGAATTTTATGTAATACCCAATAATACCCATGAATGATCATACATCCATCACATCTTTAGGAATCGGCCATTCATTAATGGCCTTTATCTTAGCGGGGTCAACTGAAATTCCTTCCTTAGAGATTATGTGTCCTAAGTACTGAATCTTATCTTTGTAAAAATCACACTTACTGAACTTAGCACACAACTGGTGATCTCTCAGAACTTGCAGAATGATACGTAGATGTTCATCATGCTCTTCCTTGCTTTTAGAATATACTAAAATGTCATCGATAAACACAACGGAGAATTTATCCAAGTATTTGTGCAGAATTTTATTCATTAGGGACATAAATACTTCCGGGCCATTAGTTAACCCAAACGGCATGAACACAAACTCATAATGTCCATATCACGTTCTACAAGATGTTTTGAAAATGTCTTCATCCTTCACACGAACCTGATGATATCCGGACCGTAAGTCAATCTTGGAGAATATCGTTGCTTCGCGTAGCTGATCAAATAGATCATCAATGAGAGGTAGCGGATATCTATTCTTGATCATCATTTTATTCAATTGACGGTAATCGATGCAAAGTCTTAAGGTGCCATCTTTTTTCTTTACAAAAATGACCGGTGCTCTCCAAGGGGAAATGCTGGGTATTATATACTTCCGATCAATCAGTTCCTTCAACTAATATTTTAACTCATTTAACTCTAGTATATTCATTCAGTATGGAGCTTTAGAATTTGGGACTGCACCAGGTATTAACTCAATAGTAAAGTCTAGATCTCTTTTAGGAGGTAACCCTGGAATCTCTTCAGGAAAAACATCTTGGAAATCATTCAATACAGGTATTTCTTCTATTTTCAGTTTGTCTTTTGTAGCACTTAACTCCTCATTTACCACATTTACTGCAAACATTTGGCATCCTTTTCTGATTGCTTTCTTTACTTGCATGGATGAAATTTGTCTAATGGATGTCTTTCTAGGAATTCCCTTAACTTCTATTGTCCTTCCTTCATCATTCAAACAAGTGAAACTTTTCTCATAACAATTCAGGATGACATGATGGGCTTCTAACCAGTCCATTCCAATTAAGATGTTGTTATCTCCTCAAATAAACATAAACTAGTTGTTTTTTCTAGGTGATAGGAATTCTTTCAAATTTTCATTTTCATATACATTTGAGGTTATTTTTCAAGAGTTTGAAGTATGTAATAAAGTTTGAAATAAAATTTGATGTTACTTTTTCTCCAAAGAAAAAAGAAAAAAAAAATTTAGGTTTCGGTAGCTTAGGCGAACATGGCAATTGTTCATTAGCTACCGAAAACCCAGCTTTCGGCAGCTTACAGTATGGAAGACAAAAGTCTTCAAGCTACTAAAAGGAAAGGCATGTGTCATGTATTGTGGAACAATTTTTGGTGGCTTAGGCGGATACGATAGTTTTTCAGTAGCCATCGAACAACAAGTTTCTAGTAGCTTACAGTTCAAGAGCAAAATTGTCCACAGCTACCGAAAGCAAAGACAAGCAAAATGATGATATTTTCGCTCAGATCAAATGTTTTCGCTGCCGAATCATTTGAGGACGATTTTAAGTGCCTTGTCATCACCTGGAATATTGCTGCAGTTGTCGAAGACATCAAGACTATCAAGATGGAGGCAAGGATATTTGCTGCAAAAATGGCGTTTTTACTATGCAGAGTCATCATTTTAAAATGATGATTATGAGAGACTGGAGAATCATTTTCTGAAACGTGCAGAGGTTATTGTGTCTAACATGTCAGAGAACAATAAAATCTCTCCGTTTTCCTACAGGTGTTTCATATTAAGAGAATCGAATCCATCTCTGAGCCCCAATTTTTGGATCTCAGAATTTTCCTGTTTGACACATGTTTTTGAAATACAGATTTCAGGAAAATGAAAATGAATCTCAAGAAACTGAGAGAGGTTTTTTCTCAAAACAAACCTATATACAATAACCTCTTTCGGTTTATACACGGGTGTCACAATTCAGAGAATTGAATCCATCTCTGAGCCCCGTTGTTTAGTAGTTTGGCCAAATTAAAAAGGATTTTTCCCTAGTTTATTGAAAACAGTTTTGAGCTTCTATCTTTAGTAAATTGGATCCAGCTTCTTAGGATCTGGAAAGATACTATAAATCCTAGAACTTGAGAGCAAGTAAGGGTTCAATTTTGGAGACTTTTATATACTTGTACTCTCAGACTTCTCGTTGCATCTCAGTTATATAAGCTTCTTTTGCCATTTATGTTCAGATTTCCTCTTCTATCTTTCTGTACTTGCAGTGTGGAATGTTTATCTCATATTTGTTCCATTTGTCTATGCTAGATAGCTGTCATCCTATCTTTGTATTGATGAATTGGATATTAAGTATCATTTATTTATTATGATTAGCCATTCATATATGCTTTGTGTATGAGTCTGCTAGCATAATAAGAGTTCTACATATATCTACCTTTTATAAACTCTCTGAACAACAGTGGTTAAGAGCCTTGTCTATCTGAGCGTTTCTATGCATGTTTTGAGTGATTGAGCTTCGATTAAGTCATCCAAATTGATCCATTTTACAAATCATTGAGAGAATAATTTAAGTTACCATGCTCTTTCGATTGCAACCTAGAAAGACTCCTGGAGAGCTTACATATGTCATATGATCCTAAAGGTAGAATATTTAACTTGATCTGTGTTGTTAGCTAATTCATAGATAAAACACAACTTTCCACGAATTCAAAAACTTTTCTTTTCATTCCTGTTGCTAGTCTAAATAACTAGGACTTATTGAATTTTTCTGTTTTCAACTTACAACTTTCTACAATATATGGTGATATATAACTCAGACTAGCACCTGGATCAATCAAAATAGAAACTGGATGGTTTTGTAGCGTACCTTCAACCTCTACCATTGAGACTTGGTGTTATGCTTGTCGATTGTCTAATGCTGCATTAATTATGGGTACTTCTCTTGCCAAATCTCCTACAATAGCTTCAGACTGTATTGAGTGAATATGGTTAGTTGTCTGCTTCCTAAGGGGACAATCTGAAGCATAATGAGGACCTTGAAACTCAAAACATTTTATAGGTGGCTTCTAGTCATTGGTTCTAGCAGCATTTGGAACATTTTTGGGTGCTGTAAATTTCTACTGCTGATTAATTCTAGAACTATTCCCTTGAAAATTTTGATTCTAGAAATTTTTCTTTTGGAAACCAGAATTCCCACTAAACCTAAAATTTTTCTTTTTCTGCTCAAAGTTACTGGGTTTATGACTTTTCCAGTTAGATACTCCTTCTCTTCCCTTGTTTTGATCAAAGCAGAAAGTTGCTTTCCTCATAGCTTCTTCTAACATTCTTGGGTTATCGTACTCTATTATGTCCTTGATGTTGAAGGGTAGACAACTCAGGTATCTTTGGACCTTCTGTTTTTCTTCCACTAGGTATGGCACATAGCAAATTTAAAAACTTGTTGTTCAATTCTTTCATGTTCATCATTCATAGCTTTAGATCATAAAATTCTTTGGATTTCTCTTCATAATACTGCTCAGATAAGAATTTATTTTTGAAGTATCTTTTAAAGGTACTCCAACTCACATCTCTGTCCTTTACGCCCTTAAATCTTTTGAGGTCTTGCCACCAAATATCTACCTTCACATTTAGGTTATATATTGCCATTTTTTCCTTTAAGGATTTTGAGTAATCATAGATCTGAAAATTCTTTTTCATGCCGGACAACCATGCTTCAACTGTCTCTCCTTTCTCAGTTTCACCATTAAAAGTTGGAGGTTTGATTTTCTTGAACTCACCATATATCTGTTCATACTGTTTCCAGCTTTTTCTTTTTGGCTTGGAACCCCCTTCACTGCTATCACTAGAGTAGTCACATTTCTTTTTACGTGGATGTTTAGTAGTTCTTGATGATTTTGAGTTGTTGTTTTCATCATCTATTTTTAATTGCTTACACCTGCCCTCATAATGTAAGTCTTCAGTTTTGGAAGTATGTTCAACTTTCCTGTCCTATTCATCTATTGGGTATTGATTGAACAATACTTGCTTCAATTCCTCTTGTGTTCTCAGAATTCTCTCATTGTCCTGCTTTACTGATCTTATCTCTGCTTTCAATTCCTGAAAAGCGCGTAACAATTCTGATGAATTGTCATTCAGATTTCCATGGAATTCTTCTTCAGGTTGCGGTCCCGTCCTATGGTTGTTTGGTGGAAATCTGTCCTCCATACGTTCAGTTGATCCTTCCATACCTGTAACTTAAAGTAATTTTCTATGTATAACAATAATTTAACTTGAGTTAGTAAAACTTTTCGCAGTCAGGAAATTTCTATTGCGTGTTTCGTGGGCCTTCTTAGGCCTAGAGTTCGAACATGAGCTCTGATACCATATGTAACATCCCAGTATTTTCATAAAAATTTAAAAAAAAATTAAATCAGCATTAAATGTTAATAATTGTAAATGCGGAAATAATAGATGCTTATAAAGACAACATTAATTAACAAAGTCATTTATGCAGAAAATAATTAATTATTGAGACTCTTAACTAAGGGAAATTTATGGTTGCGACACGTCATACTTCTGTTAAGATGTTGACGACATTTTTTTATTTGTGTTAACTGTAACTCATGATATTTGCGATAGAGTTTTATTGACTAGGTTCTGACAGTTGCTTTTGATGATGATGAAGGGTCCCACGAGGTACCCGAGGCTTACTTAGCTATTATGCTAAAGCATTTGTACTTGTCCTTCTTGCGCAGATTCATAGGTAAGGTTAACATGACAATTCTAGTAATTTAAAGGTAACTATGTTCTTTTTCAGTTAGCCGCCCAAATTTGATGTGGATTCTAAGTGCTTTCTTGCTTCAGAAGTTGTGATAAATGAATTCTAAGACTATACTCATGGGTACATATGTCAGAAAAGCAAATACTTATACTTAGGAAAGTTTCTTGGAGAATTCATCGACTTATGAATGTATAAGAGTTTCTTGGAGAATTCATGTAAATGTATTTATGTTGCCAAATGTGAACATAATGAAATGTAACACTACTTAGCTAACGTCGACTATACACAAGCAATGTCATAAGACATACATTAAAATAATCATTACGCTAAAATGATATGAGATGTATTAACGGGGAAAACCTTGTCATGGAAGGTACTACGATGGTAATGAATGTTGGTACGAAAAGGTTCTGGCACATCACCAATCTAGGTCTGAGCATTGAAGTCTTCCAGCAATCACAATTAGTGAGGGTGTGAGTGTGTACCACCATGGCTAAGAGCACGTGAAGGAGCTATTGGAATGGTAATACGAATCCTAGCTGCAACTAGCTTTTCCCTTTAGGGCTATTGATCTGGCATCATCGTGGATGAAATATTAATGGATAAGTAAATGCAGTAGGTGCTCATCTTCCAACGTTTATGATTGACAAAGTTCCATCGTTGATCTTAATAGATCTTAATCGTTGGATAGTAACCCTAGCTCCTTGCCGTAACTAATGTTTGAAGTGTCTTTTGGACTTCATTTCACCGATTTAATTTTCGAGGCAACAAGGCCGATGGCCGCTACTGTGTAGGGTTTGAGGAGGATGTAACAGAGGTTTCACTCCAAGGATTCGATCCTAACACCGAAGGAAAGAACCTGCAACTTCTCAGGTTTAGGAAAATTTTGCGAAAAAGAGCCACCAGGCAAATCGATGAGGTTGTTAGAAGAGGGTTTCTGAGTGTAAGAAAAACATGTCTGGAGATGAAGAGTTTCTTCTACTTGATACCTGTACAAAATGGAGTCGACGTCAACAGTGACTGGTGACTTTCACCTAGAGCTTCTACAGAATACAAGTAATGTTTCAACCCACAGTTATAGCTTAATCTTCTTATGTTTTAAGTCAGCTTGTTGATTCAAAACTTGTTTTAACCTATGTCTCGTTGTTGTGGAAGGTGTAGCATTCTCCGAGGTTTTTCTTACAGGGTCTTGAGGCTTCAAGGAAAAGATGTTTTCTCGGCCACCGGGTAAGCCTTGGAGGTCCACTTCCTCATAGTTTCCCTAGGCTCGGTGTGGCCGTAGTTCTCGTATTTAAAAGTATTTGCTATTTTTGTAAGTCTGGCATGGTTTCCATGGCCACGTTAATATTTTCTTCTTCCCTAAAATAAAATGCCGCGATCTTAGCTTGACGGGGTTACGCGTTTACCCAAAAAAACTTATGGCGTCAAACGCTCAGATGTGTATAATGTATGTTGGTTAACAACTGTTAGATTTTGGATCCAGCTGATAATAGGATGTATATATAGGATGGTTCATTTTCGAAATAGTTTTCTAAGAAAATGAAAAACAGGTCTAAAGTGTTATTGACAAAAAAGATGGTTGTAAGCCGATGATTGAATACCTGGTTTACAATATGCCTGTGCATGTTCCAAGTTAAGCAGTAAAAAAAAGGGTGTTTTGTTTAGTTTGATTTAAAACTGTGTGTGATTTTAAAACCCTACCCTGTCAATGATAATGAATATCTGTCCTTGAACGGAATGCATGGTTAATTTAACTTGCCTCAGTGCGATCTAGCTTTTTTTTTTAAAGAGAAAACTATAAAGGGATTCCAATGTAAACTGTGTAATGTCTCTGTCGGTTTCTAAATAAATAGCTAACTAAAAATAGGTTGAAAACTTCATTCGATGGTTGTCTTGTGTATTTTTCCCTACTATTTTCTATAAATACTGTGGTTTGATACCAGGTTTCCACCGCTGTGATTTTGTGAGCTAGAACAACGATTACAGTAGTCTCAGAAATTCATAAGGAAAGAATTGAGTGCTAAAATGAAATAGTATTGTGCAGTGATAATATTACATGCAAGGACAACAGTTCTATCTCTATAGTTAGATTACCTATGATAATTCTATGAAATGAACATATTTATTTTACAGATGTTAAAAATTCATGAATGTTGAAGAAGGGGATATAATGAAATGTTGTAAGATACTATTAGGACTAAATGCAACTGTTATAAATTCATAAATGTTATTAAAGTAAGAATAGATGATGAGTATTAAAACCATAGTTTTTTGTTGTAGAGATGAAGTATTTTACTGTGTCATTTGATGAAATGATTGCTATGTTATCAAAATGTTGTTTTATATTTTGAAATTTAATATGTACAGTTAAATGCAGCATTTAAAAGATATAACCTAGTATAATTTAATCATCCAATTTGGCATGCAGCCTATCATTGTATCCAATCTTAATTGGATTCTCTATACTAGAGTACTATGTAGAGAATAGCATGGGGAAAAATATAGAGATGGTTATTCAATCAAATATTTCACAAAGATTTTCCTTCAAAATCGTTCCTAGATCAGAATGTAAAATGATTTCCTTTCCATGACTAAGTTTAATCATTCTATAATGCAGAATCCAACATCTTTAATGTAAAACCAAGGTTGATATATTATGAAATATAGAACCTGGACCAGTAGATAAGAGGACAAACACCCAAGAAGCTTGTTCCACCCAACTTGCTCCTGCAAATAGACAATATTCCTGTCCTAGGACCCCCGAGCCTATTCACTGAACCACCAGGAGGAAGAAACTTAGAATCTTATGTCCTCAATCTTGCAGCAGCAAGTAGTTTATCCAGTCTTACAGACTCAGCAGTCAGAGAGACCTACACCAGCACCTCTGGTTTTCCTTCTCAGAAATAATTTTCAGACTTACAATTGTACTCTCACATAGCCTCCCTAATTCGAATCTCTCAGTCATCACCTGATGCACATGAGGAATATTTCTGCCGAAAATATTGTAAGAGTTTCCTGCTCAATTCGAATTGCCTTATATAGGCTGCCTAGGCCTTTTAGTGATTATCTTGGTTATTAAATGAGATTCCTGCTCACTCCTCCACCTGGAGAATAATGCCATAATTTTAGGGGTATTTGTCCCATAACCAACAGCTAGTGGTGGAGTGCAAATGTTGCCATCTGTCCCATGCCTTTTAGCAACTTCCATTCCTCCTAGTGGGCCAGTGAACACTCTTGTAACAACTTTCTTGAGTGTTTGTATCCTATTTTAATTTATTAAATAATAATAATGAGTCATTACAGTCATCTTTGACCAGATTTGGTCATAATGACAAAACTTTGTAATTATAATTTAACATAAACTATTTTGCAAAATAAAATAATTATTCTCAAAATTTGGGTAGGTGACAGTCTCTAGTAAGGAACACCTCTTGTTTCACTAGAAAATATTTTCGTATGACCAAGTTATGGTCGTTTTAACATGTTTATGTGCCTTGGAGGCTGAATTGTTTCATGGTTACGTTTATGCTTTATGTGCCAGGAATTCTATGCAGGATGGATGGATTTCATACATTGAAACTCTGAATTGTTGTGAACCTACTCCTTCATGATATACAATTGTGTCTCTCACAGTGTTGAGAGGGGTGCAACCATATCATGTTCTGGTTCTCCTACTTCTACTCATTTTGGTTTATGAGACCTATCCCATTGCATTCGAAGCAATGTCTCCAGTAAGGAATACTTTTTTTTCCCTACAAAATCTTTTTGTATGACCAAGTTATGACTGTTTTGGCCCGGTAGTGTTTCCGGTGTTGAAAGGAGCACACCATGCCCTTCGATTGAGAATACATTTGTATGAAGATCTGTTATATTGTTGCAGATGTGATTTTATTATTGTAGATCTATTATATTGTCACATATCTAATTATATTATTGTAGATTTGATTTGTATTGGTGATTGATGGCTTGAGGGAACTTAGGCAGCCATACAATCTAAATCATACTAGTGAAAGTTGGTTGTAGGGGAAAACCATGAGATTTGATTTTTCAAAGGCTGTATATGGAAACCCATGTCTCTATTCTACTATGGTTGTGTGGCTTGATACTTTATTTAATTACTAGTTAATCACAACAATCAGCACGCATGCACATACGTACTAATATATTCATATCGATACATGAGCAGGATGATAATCACAACAATTGAGTATTTACAATCCAATAACTACTACTAAGTACATGGATAATTATATGTTTTAACATATGGTTACTGGAGATTCCAATTATCCCATCTTACTCACATACCTTTAATGTTTATTTTTACAACAAGTTTGCATTCAATAGTATGCACATTGGGAGAAATTTTGTGCTTGGGTTTTATGCATTTTATTTTTAAAGGGGCTAGAAGTTTATTTTAATTTCTTGGTTGTATGGCTTGTTGGACTAATCCTTAAATCACCTTAATTCGTTGTTGTATACTAATCTTATCCCCTTTTCCCTACATTTTCCAGTGCATTTGGCCTTAGTTGGGTCAAGGACACTATAGAAGACATTGGTTGAGATAGTTAATTCCTTGGGAAAAGAAAAGCATAGATGTCATTTTCGAATTCATGTCTCCATGCAATTTGGAAAATTTGTGTTGTCTTATGGAGCAATCAAAGAGCCACAAATTGGATCCCAATTCATTCATTCCTTCATCAATTCTCATCCCCCCCCCATGATTTTGGGGGATCCATGCTAAGTGTTCTATCCGTGGATATGGATTGTTCAAAAGTGTTTTAATTCCCAGAATTCGTGTTTTTTTAATTGCAAGCCTACTTGATATGATAAAGAGTCAAACTTGGGTTTAGAGCATTGATTATATGCTTCTTTTGCTGGGCTATTGTCTGAAATATGATTTTTAACTTCTTGGTTGATATGCTCTTGCTTGGAATTCATTTTAGTGTGCCCAACAGTTGTAATTTCGCCCCAAGAGTCAATTCACTAGCCAAGCAGTTGAAAATTCAACCATAAATCATTATGTATTGGCCCAATTTGCAAACATTTTCCCCAGCACTCATTCTTGTTGTTGTGTCTTGTGATTTCACCCAACAAATGAACCGTGTTGCTTGAATCATGTGTATGGGTTTGAGGCTAAAAATGAGCTAGGAAGGTTCCTTGTTTTGGTGGAAAATTATTTGTCTATATTAGGGGTGGCCTCTCAGTAGAAAGAAAATGTGCTAGACAGAGAGCCTACCCAACATAAAGAAAATGTGCTAGAAAAAGAGCCTACGGTTGGGTAATGTTTCCCTTGCCAAGTTAGTTTCTCAAATACAATAGCATACCATATAAGTACTTGTTTGTATTCTATTGTTGGTTGTAAGTTAGTTGTTTAAATAATGAAACTAACAATTGTTTAGGTGATTATGAATATGAAAAATAGTGCTTGAATGCCATTGTAAATCATGTTGTTATATATTCAAGATTGAATGTAGGTAGGATTACAATTGGTATATGCATTGACGAATACAATTGTGTTTAAGAGAAATTAAGCAAATCATGGTATCCTACATATATGCTTCATGTTTAGAAAATCTATGAGTAGGTGCATATGGACCTTGCATATCTTAGGCTAGTTGCTACTAAAATCCATATTTTCATCCTTATGTAAATCCTCAAATATTTCCTAAGTATTCACGTCTGGGTGCGTGACATTTTAGCAATAGTTGTGGGTCCTAGGTCCCTAGACATGATGAAGAGATAAAACTTGGGCTATGGATTATAAAGGAATTTTTTGGGCATCCATGGCTATGAATGGAACTTAAAAGAACCACACATGACCTCTTTATGGTATCCTTTGTCTCTAAGTGGAAATATCTATGTCATTAGGAGGTTGTAAGAATTAGGTATGGGCCTTAGAGCTTTGGACATGGTTGGGCAAGGAAAATCAAGCCTTATGCTGTAAACAGATCTTCAAACATCAAAAGCTAAAAACAATTCCTCAAATCCATATACATCACTACCCAAGATTATCATTAACCTATGTTTTATAAATTTCATTGTATTTTATTTACTGAAACAAGATGTGAATAAACACTTTATTTTTCACTAAAAACAAAGTACAAAATAATAATGTTTCATGATTAAAAAAAATTTAAACATGTTTGAAAAACTTAAAACAATCCATTAACAAAAAGTTAAACTTTAATGAAATATTTCTTATCAATCAAACTAACTTTCCTCGATCATAATTGATCACCTTACAATCACTTTTTACTTTTAAATTTACTCACAATGCATTTTTATACTACATAAATATTAAATATTTTAAAAAACAATATCATAAAACAAATATAATAAAACAAACAAATATTTTAAAAACTCATTATAAGTTAATGAATTTTAACCAATAATAAAAAAGGCATCTTAATATTTAATTTAAAAACATTTTAATATTAATTGACCATTTACAACCCTAGATGGACTTATGGTTCATGCTTTTTTATTATTATGCTTTAATGAAAACATCTTAATATTGGACTACTTTTCTCTATGCTTGAAGAACCAAAGATTTGGATGTTGGATTGGCTTTTCTCGTTGTAGAGAGGAGGACGCAAGACTAGAGAGCAAGAAGCGCTGAGAGAGAGGAAGGAGAGAGAGGAAGATGTGTGACTAGAGAGCAAGAAGAGATGAGAGAGGGGAGCAAGTTATATATATTTTTTAAAGTGAATCATATAAATATATTAATTTCAATGTTAATGTTTTGTGTCATAAAATTTTAATCTACTTAGGATTGATTTTGGGGGTTTTACCATACACTATGGAATGTCACTTATTCATTTAACATCAAAATTAACATCTTTTACAAATTCCACTTTTGCACAAAAAAACTTAGCACCATTTTTATATCTCCACATTATCTCTACTTTTGCATCACTATTTGAAAATTGAGAATTTTCTACATCATTCACAAATAGTGGTGCTAATGTAAGGCTAAAATGTCATTTTTCTTGTAGTGATGGTTGAAAGAATTTGTGATGTATGTTACACTAAAAGTGTTGAAGATGAAAATCATGTCTCATAGAATGTCCTAAATAAACCCACATATAAGTGCAATTTCAAAATACTTGGTACAATACTAACCTTCCAAATATTTTCACTCAACAAAATATGGTGATCTAAGATTGCTTATCTTAAACTTTTTTTAGCACATAAATAAAATTATAAAGCAAACCAAGTGATTCCTTACATCAAAGTTGGTTTTACTATATGTTAATAACCATCCTTGTCTTTATTATAATGAAATATTATGATAGATGAAGAAAATGGCATACACTTTTTTAAGTTTTTAAAATATTAAAAGAAATTTATCTTTGTATATATGATTTACATTATTTTTTTTAATTTAATATAAAAAATATTGTTATATCTATATTGTTAATTCAAAAATATAATATTTACAAGTGTGTATGTGTGTGTGTGTGTGTGAGAGAGAGAGAGAGAGAGAGAGAGAAACTTCCTAAAATTGCTTTAAATTCTAGCCAAAACCTCATTCAAACAATGGTGGCATATATGTGCAATGGGTTGGTTAAACCATTTGATGAAAATGTCATTTTGCAAAATATTTATAACAATAAAAATATTATTTCATGTAAGTTTAAAGAGAAAATGTGGTGTGAAAAAAATTTAGATGTTAAAATAAAATCGAGATACTATAAGAAGGTCATTAACCTTAATCTAGAGGATCAAAATTGTTCTTATGTTTTAATAAGTTCAAAGAAGAAAGTTAATATTTCCAATATAAGAATGAACTTTCACAAGCTCCATAGTGAAATAAGGATTTTTAATTTATGCGAGACTATGAGAATTGATTCATCATCATCATCGCCGTCGTCACTGTCGCCCTCACCATCAACATCGCCGCCGTCGCCGCCATCATCCTCATCATCATCATCTTTGTATATATTATTGATGTTATTTTTTAACTTAATATATATATATATAATTGAAAATATAATATTTATAATAAATACTAATACTAATAACATTTAATTAAATATAAATTTAATATATATAGAGAGAGAGATAGATAGATATAGATTTAAAAAATGTTTCGATATATATGATCGGATAATGGTGGTTATTAAAGACCAACTTATATATAATATAAAAAAAACTATTATAAAATATATACATATATATCATGTATATCATATTTATATATATAATTTGTTATATTACATTTAATGAACAATATTTAAATTATACTTTATATATTTATATCTTTATATTTTATAAATTTTAAAATTTTAGTAAATGTATAATAAACTTAATTTATTTTTAAATAATTCTTTGTTATTATTAAAAAAAGTGAGTATAATAAATTTAATCTATTTTAAATAAATTTTTTTAATATTAAAAATTTTGATTCTTCTTAATACAAATTTAGATTTTGATTCTTCTAAACATTTATAAATCTTTAAACACATAGATTAACATGAATTTAGATTGGTTTATATTCACAAATGCTAATCATCTCACTCATACACTATTGTCATTTTTTAAAATCGTATACTATTGTCATTTTTTAAGATCGTATATGGAGGTATTTTTAAATGTTTATACCTCTCTCTTCTTCATAGTGGCCATCTTACCATTTTTCCAAATATAAAATAGATCAGTGCTACATGACCCTTGTATATATGCACGATATGTGCAAGAGTTATGAATCTTTGAGATACTGAGACCTTGAGAAACATAGTAACTCCAAGTGAGATTGATTTTTATTCGTTAATGTGAATATTATTAAATACATGAAGAGTGATCTTTGCTTTTTACCTTCTAAATATACATTATTTTTATGATTTTTTAGTTTGTAGGTAATTAAATATAAATCCAAATATATTTATAAATGGATTATAATCCTAAAAGATTATGTATCCAACATTTATCTTTTAATATGAAGGGGTGTTTGTGATTCCAATCATCTTTATGTAATTTTCAAGCTTTTCTTTTATGAGTGCTTTGATGAAGAATGTTTTCAATCTGTTTACTTGTGGAACAATGTCCCAAATCATATGGTTTTTTGTGTGGATGTGCTTAGTTCAACCATGGAATCTAGTATTTTTGGCCAACTTTATTGTAGAAGTATTGACAACCATAAGAGGAGTAGAATTCACTAGTTTCTCCTCCAAAACTTCAAGTATCTTCCTGAGCCAGATAATATCCTCTATTGCTTTTATAGCAACCACATATTCCGCCTCTATTATGGAATCTACTCAAACAAATTATTTGCATCATCTCCAAGAAACAACTACTAATCAAGGACTCATGAGGTAGTCTAATGTAGAAACTCCATTCTCTTTATTGCCCTCAAAGTATGAATCGGAATATCCACTCAGTTTGAAGTCATCGACCCTAGAATATTTGAGTCCAAGATCTCATGTGCCCTTTGTGTATCTTATAACTCTCTTTGTAGTTACAGATGAATGTCCTTCACATGGTTTTTGCATGAACCTAGAAAGGATCCCAATAGTGAATAAAATATCTAGTATGGTGGTGGTAAGGTAGATAATACTCCCCACAAGATGTTTGTTCTTGGTTGCATTCTTTAATTAATTGCCTTCTTTTCATTTGAGCTTCAAATTATGCTCCATTGGAGTAGAGAGGGAGCTACTCTCTATCATGCCAAACATGTTCAATAAATCTCCAATGTACTTCTGAGAGATGAATATTTTATTTGGATTCTAAGTCACTTCAATACCCAAGTAGTAGTGAATATGTCTTAAATATGTCATCTCAAAGTCTTTCTTCAACTTTTCCCTGATGGATGCAATGTATCTTTCATTGTTCCCTATCATTAACAAATCATCCACATACAGTACAAGATATACAATAGATGTTCCAACCTTCTTGAAAACAGAGTTGCATCATCAAGGTTGAAGTGCTTGGAATTCCATTTCAAAAGATACTTAGTTATATTTTCATACCATTAGTAAAGTGCTTCTTTCGATCCATACATAGACTTGATGAGATTACATACCTTTTTTTCTTGTCCCTTCATAACAAAACCTTCTAACTGAGACATGAAGACATTATCTTTCAAATCTACATTCAAGTAAACAATATTCACATCCATTCAATGAACTTTTGATCCATTATGTGTAACCAAAACCAATAGAGTATGAACGGTAACCCATTTTGTTGTGGAGGAAAATATCTCCTCATAGTTAATTCCTTCTTACTATGCAAAACATTTTGCTACAAGACTCATCTTATCCATGACAAGTGATCCATATGATTTCTACTTGTTATTGTCGATCCATTTACATCCAATTGATTTGGTTCCAAATGGAGGGTCCACCAATTTCTTTTTCTCATTCTTATGAGAGTATCATATTTATTATGCATAGATTCATTCCACTCATCATGAGAAGCAACTTCTTAAAATAAATTTAATTAAAGGTTAGCGGATGAATTTAATTCACAATCATATAAAGCATCCATAACATCACATCACTTGAATTTGAATCATTTGCATCACTTTATCTCCTTTCCTTGTAGAAATTTTGGTTCATGTATTGAAGTAACACTTTCAAGTGTCATCATGAGCCACTTTGTAAGTTTCTATAAGGGTCCAGGTTCCACAATTAGCGGTGCTTCATTCCCTTCAAGTTCCCTTGGATCTATGGGATTCCCATCCTTATCCCCTCCCCGTGAGGTTTGAACCCATGACTTGATGAGAACTAAACCCCGCACAAACCAATTGATCTATACTTCATAGGTATTGTGCACTTTACACCTTACGAATACATTTTTCATTCTTCTACGAATAAAAAATATAATTTCTTTTAGAAAACAATATAATTTTTATATTTAATATTAAATAAGTTTAAATTTATTTTAATTAGAATAAAAAGAAATTAAATTTTGCAATTACATCTTGGAAATTTAATTAATAATAACTTATAATATATCTATATATAATATCGATTTACTTTAAATTGATATGATATGATCTAAATTGTAATTGTACTTTTTTATTATTAATGTTTATGCAATATATATTTTATATTATATTTTTCTAATTTTATTTCTTTTTAATAAATAGAATTTTTAATTAATATTATTCTATTTCAATTTATATTAGAAAGATATTCATATTTCAATTTATATTAGAAAGATATTCATAAATCAGGGATGTTTATTGAATTTATATTTTTAAGGTTTTGTAAATCAAATGTGTTCATTCATTTTATATTTTTTATTAAATAATTATTAATAAGAAAGTTGATTCTATAACTAAAAATTAAATAATAATAATAATAATAATTAATTCTATACTCTGGATGTGGGTGTCTTTCCCGATCACATCATAGTTGGCAACTTGGTCCAACCACCTAGCGATAACACACTACACCAGTGACCTCCTCATGCTAGCAAGCACTCCAGTGATCGTGGTTATGAGGGGGCCATGCGGATTAATGGAAATCAATCAGCGGTTAATAAGCCGAGGCAGAACTCGGTCATCGATGTCCCTTCGCATTAACTGGGGTAGTTGGTTCCTGAAGCTCCCATGTGTGGATCACTTGCGTCCCTTCTCCATGACTCGTAAAATAATGGATAGGCCTCACTCCACCATCATTTGCAATCCTATGCTTCTCTATGTTGTGAATTTCTCTGTTGCGAATTTCTCTGCTCAAATTGTCACTGCTTGGGAGCTTGATTTTTACACCATGACTCAGCCGCGAGGAAACTCCAGGCATGGGGATGGTCATGGCGCAGGACGGGATGCTGCTTCTCCGAGAAAGAATAAGGAAACCATCAGTGGTTATGATAGCATTGTTTCGGCTTCGATTCACCTGTTAATCGATGACTGGGAATCAAGTTGTGTGGCTGATATTCTAGCCACTGGAAACCAAGGAAACCAGATTAATTACTACTCGCTTATAAAAAACATGATGGCAAACCTAGTCGAGGAGATGCTGGAAAATTGGAACTCTAGTGAGTCCTCCATTTTGGATATCAGGGCTATCTTGGTTCACCTGGATGAAAAGGTGGTCAATTTAGACACTAGTCTTGCTAGTGGTAAATATTCCCTGGAAAGGTGCTCGACTCTTCGCAGGGGCTTGGATCAAGCTGAACCCAGTATCAACAGTGTTGGCTTGGCTGGAATGGACGTCCCTCAGCTTGGAGTAGTCTCCTCTGCTATCGAAGCTCCTCCAATTTCGTAGGAAATGATGGATGTCGTAATCTACCATTTACCAATGAACATAACTCTGTTCACATATCAGTCCAAGTGCACTGCACCCGAAGAGATGCATAAAAATAGTTCTAGTCAAACTGTTGTAGTCTCAGCAAAGTTGTAACCTTAGGTCCATATAGTAGTTTTAAAGTTGTTCTAATCAAAGGCATTCGGCGAGGCAGATAAAATAGACACAAGATTCCAAAACAAGCAACAAGATTTCAGGAGAGTTTAGAAGGAACAAGCAACCCAATCTACCATTCAACAATGAGTATAATTCTATTCACATCTCAATTTAAATGCATTGCACCTGAAAACAAATGCATAAATATAAATCTGCTTAAGCTGTAGTATCAGAGAATATTTATATAATACAATATTGCACTGTCAATGAACTCATCAATACTTATTGTATATATAGTGATACCCACTAAAATTATAACTGCCACGTCATAGGTTTATCACTACCCTATTTTTCCAAAGCTGCCTACGTTGTAGCTGATCTCACACAGCTAGATTTTAAATTTAGAATATGTCAACATCTAACACCGAGATGGAGATGTTGATTTTGCCTACAGATTCATAATATGGAAAAATCTTGAACATTAGGAAACACTTTACTCACCCAGGCTTATTATGAAAAAATCTTGAACATTAGAAATTACACTGAAGGAACTTGAGCTTTCCTTCATTTAGTGTGACATTCAGCTTCTGATCCTGGTTTGAGGAAAGAGGATGGATAGTCATTTGAATCTCAAGGAGAAATAAAGAGTGTATCCTCCTCCAAGGCATGCATGAAATCTGGATAGAGGCAAATCTCCAAATCAATATTCCCCCCACCCTCTTTGCCTGGATGAGCCCACACTTTCCCATCAGCCCGAAACGACCCTCCTCTCCTCACCGCAAGTGGCTCTCCCCATCCGAAGTCATTATTGTACATGCTGAATCGCGGAGAACTTCCCATGACCACACAATTACTCTCTAATTTATCCATCCGATACACAATCGGCCTCTCCTCCCATCTCTGTAAGGCTCCCCTTATGACAGCATCTCTGTGACCGTCAATGATATCATGCAGCAAACCGGCCGGGAAGGAGACATCGCCGCTCAGGATCTCTCCGGCTGTGGCGGTGCTGTATATGCTCTGAACGGCATCTCCAAAATAGGATGGAGCCAATGGAGGAACCAGCCGACTACGACAGTTTACTGCGACTCTAAAGGTCGTGGGTTCGTGGGCCGCCAAGCGCCGGGCTCGTGTGATGGCCTGCCACACATGCGCACAGAGCGCCTGGAACGAGGACACAGGGACACGGGCTCCTCCGTCGTTGGAAGCCAGGCGGTTGGCTCCGTCCTTCAACGCTTCGATCGTCTCCCGCACCCGCTTGAAGTGAAAAATATTTACCCGCAGTAGCCGCGGGTAAACCCTAGGGATGTCTCCGGCCGGATCCAGATTCAGCCTTATGGTGGAGTCCTCCAGGCCGATAATGCTACGGTCATGGATAGGAAAGGGGGCAATTATCGGGATCCCTAATTTGCAGAGCTGAGACCAAGAATTAAAGAAATGCCAGAAAGAAGCTCCGTCGGCTATGGCGTGATTAAGAGTGCATCCCACTGAAAGGCCGTCTCTGAGCTTCGTTACCTGCACCGCAAGCAACGGAAGGGAATGGCCCTCCAGATTAAGGGCACCGTTCAGAGCGAATAGCTATTTGGCCACATGAGGAACATCTGTGCTAACTAATTCGGCTACGCTCAAATCGTCTGCCGAGGCTTCGATGAATTCAACACCCGCTTCGTTGCAGTCAACATAGATGACTCCATCTGCCAATGTAGTGAGACGACCGGTCAACGGATAGAAGAAGACCAGAACCTCCGAAAGGCTCTTCCTCAGTAGCTCCACGGTGGATCCGAAATCGTGTTTGGGCATTAATGAACACAGAAGCCCTTTCTGAATATAGTGACAGTATAACATGGGTAAGTCCAAGATTGAAAGTTTGCATCGCTGTCGTGGAGATGGGCGAACTGGGATTATGGCGCACCGTCCAACTAACTGGATTGTTTTTTTCTCATCATGAGATGAGTGCTGAAGGGCACTACCATCTGTGGCCATAATATTAGTAACCTGCACAAAGCACATAAAAATGAGTAGGACCACAAAGGAGTTTGAGCTGGTTTATATATATTTTTATATTTTATTTTTACATTTTGAACAGTTATCCTAGTGCGCTTGTACCATATTGTTTTGCTGTCGTCACAAAAGTTAACTTTACCGAAATCCCTCTCATTCCTCTTGAATTGATAATAAAAAAAATTCCAATAAAAAAACTAAGGAGAGGTATCTATTTCGGAGAGGTGTCTAAACTAAGGAGAGGTATCTATTTCGGAGAGGTGTCTAAACTAAGGAGAGGTATCTATTTCGGAGAGGTGTCTAAACTAAGGAGAGGTATCTATTTCGGAGAGGTGTCTAAACTAAGGAGAGGTATCTATTTCGGAGAAGTGTCTATTGTTGAGCACTAAGGAGAGGTATCTATTTCGGAGAGGTGTTTATTGTTGAACACTACAGTAGTTGTTATAGTAGTGGTTCCACACAACCATCAAATAATGACATAAAAACATTTAAATATTGTACATAACTGGGCCAACATGTGTCCATAAATAGTCTTCATGTGCAAAAGAGTACAAAACATCTTGTCCAATTACCTACAGATCTCTTTGAACATACAAAAGTACATGAACTACAATATAACCCTCATCGTATTTGCCACCACTGCAAGGTACCTATCAAATCAACCCCCACGGATCTCTGTTGGAGCCATCACATAATCTATTGGTGCTAAATATCCCATGCCACATTCATACATGTTTAAGAAATGGTCATTGAATGTAAGCCATAACTGCATGGTAGTTCAACAATTCAACCCACTATGTTCAATAAATGACACATACCCATTAAATGCACCCATTACACAGATGAAAGCACAAGGATCGACCATGAAAAATTCCCAGCCATTGGATCACATTTAAATAAATCCATAACACACATTCAAATTTGAGAGATTGCAATCCATGTGCACCCTTCTTAGCAATCGAATTCAACAGCAAACGACTATAAAAGAACCACAACCCTTACTGAGGTTGCATTTCAGACATTCAAACTCCAGAGTGTGTGCACAGTGGAGACATACCATCAGAGAGTGTGTGCACAGTATAATCAGGTAACTGCATAATAGTTTTGTTACATTGATTTTTGTTATAATCAACTTCAATTTTTGTGTTATTTCTATTTATGTTATAATCAGCTTCCAGTTTTCTTGTATAATCAACTTCCCTTATAAATCTGCAAGTAGTTGTAGGCATGGCAAGAGTCAACAATGCAAGGAGAACAAGTTGTTGACTGAGCAAGGTTTCCCAGCTACGTTGCACCTCATCGAACGAGGAGAGAGTGGATCATGGAAATTCAAACAATGCTCCCAGCAATGTTGTTGAGAATGGCCATGCGATGGTTGAGGGCAATGTTTTCCCACCATCAACCACAAAGCCACCATCAACCACAGTCCAAGGTGTAAGTTCAACCAAGAAAATCAATGCAATAAGAGGCTGGACAAAATAAGACATGTTAGTTGTGATTGATGATATAGAGTTCAATGGATATTCCATTCGTGCAGCTGCTAAAAAACATGGGGTTGCTACCTCATCAATACATTATTGGATAAGTGGGCTCACACATACAAAGCGCAGAGGGCCTGTTACAGTTATGACTGAAGAGGAGGAGGTCGAGGTGGTTCAGTGGTGTAAGGAGATGGCCCAAATGGGACATGGGCTAGAGCTGATACAACTAAAATCCACAGTAGCTCAAATCTATCAAGGGAGGCCAAACCCCTTCAAAGATGGGTTTCCTGGTAAGTCATGGTGGTTTGGGTTTAAAAAAAGGCATCCAGACCTTGTGGTATGTACAGCCGAGTACCTAGATAGAGACAGGGCTCTAAATCTATGCCCTGCAATTCTGACTAAGTTCTATGCCACACTTTCTAGTGCATACGAGAAACATTCTTATGCTCTATACCATATATGGAACTGTGATGAAACGGGTTTACAGGAAGGAAGGAACTGTGGCGTGCGGGTAATTTTCAAGAGAGGGAGTCATAATGTGCCAAATATTTTTCCTAGGAGCAGGGAGTGGATCACTATTCTATGTTGTGTCAATGCAATTGGTGCTTCAATCCCTAGATTTTATCTATTCAAAGGTAAAACTCAACTCAAAAACTATATACAAAATTGTGAACCAGGTGCATGCATGGCTACACATCCCCATGCATGGATGACTAAAGAACTCTTTTTGAATTGGCTTACTCACTTTGTTGCATCTATACCAGGCGGTGTCTCACCTATAAGTAGACACCTGTTGGTTTTATATGGACATGGAAGCCACATTGTTGTGCAAACAATTGATGCGGCTAACAATTTGGGCATCGACCTGTTGACACTGCCTGCTCATACCACTCACAGATTGCAACCCCTAGATGTTAGTGTGTTTGGGCGTTTCAAGAACTATTTCAGGGGTGAGCGAGCTTCGTGGATGGCAAAGAATCCAGGGGTGGAGGTAAACAGGTTTGAGCTAGCTGAGCTTGCAAGTAAATCCTTTAAAAGGGCTCTCGCACCTTCAAATATCAAGGCTAGGTTTAAGAGGACTGGAATATGGCCATTCAATTCTGAGGGTCTCATGCATGATACTAGTTGTAGCCAGGCATTTGATGTGGATGGTCATGAAGAAGGGTATGTCCAAGCACATGTTGATGGCCAAGAAGATGTGGAAGTAGAAGAAGACATTGTTCATGTTGATAATATGATATCCCTCTCTCAAGGAGGACCCTTCTGTGGTGATGATGATGAACATGTAAGTGAAACACAATATAACAATGAACCATTTGACAGTAACATGGAGGTTGTTAAACCAACTGAAACACCTGCAACTTTTACATGTGATCTTCTTAATGACTCTATTGATTATGCAACTATCAATGAGAATGCCAATGAGAATGTAGTTGGAAATGACAACGTTGATCATGCTCTAGGAAGCAACAATGGAGAATTGACTTTTCCAAGCCAAGTAACCCCACCATCATGGCTGGCAGAAGCCATGATGAATTTGGACAAAAATAATGTTTTAGGAACCAATGAAGAAAGCATGAACATGCCTTCACAACCAAGAGAATTGGATGATGAAATTTTTCATTATTTTGTGGACAATGGAAATCTGGAAGAAGATGCTGTCCATAATGAGGTTCCAGCTGAAGAGGACAATATGGTTCAAATAGATGTCCAGAACATTGACCCAAATATTGAAAGGAAAGTGTCAAGTAAGGAGCAACAAGTGTCAACGAAGGGCCAATTGCTTGGTCGGTTCCTAAAGTTACCAGTAGAGAGAGTGTCAGCAAAAATAAGGAAAGGAACAACAGACAATATTTGTCTATGCCAAATTTCACAGTTACTCACCTTAGAAGACTATATAAAACTATTAGTTGAGTCTGAGCATAAGAAACTTGAAATACGAGATTTAAAACGGAAAAAGAAGGACTTAGCCAATGAAAAGAAGGCTGCAAGGATTGTTGCAACAGAACTTCGAGCACAGAAAAGGCTTGAAAGAGAGAAGGGAATACAATAAAAGGCCCATCAAAAACAAATGGAAAGGCAGGAAAAGGAATTGAGAAAGGCTCAACAATTGCTTCAAAAAGAACAAGGGCTGGCAGAAAGGGTTTCCACTGATGCAAACATAGTTGAGGAAATCAGGATGATGCCAAACACATTGGAACATATTGCATATAATACACCATGTTTCCAATACCTCCTAAACATCCAAGTCCCCCGCTATCAACAAGTGTGCATGCCCACGTTATTCTCTCCTACCAGTGCAGGTGTCAATCGTATGTATGATTATCAGGGGGCTCCACTTAATGTAGGGGTTAGTAGCACAAGTGTGCACTGTGTCTACTCAATTCCTCCGCGGATACAAGAAGCAAATTGGATATCATATGGAGGCAATCAGCCACAACCTAATCATCCATTGTTAGGTATCCCAACCAACTTGGCTCAAGAAGGAAACTCAACAAGATTGGGCAGTGAAGATATTGGAGGACTTCAAGCATAGGGGTGTCATATAGGGGTGCCATAATTTTTGTTGTGACCACATTGCGATGTGTATTTTGTAATGACTGACTCTATTGTTTGTAACATGGCCATTTTGGATGCAATCCTAGGTCATAGCGTTCCCTACTGTTTGCGGCATTGTAATCAGTGGTTTATCATACAGTTTAATGTACCAGTTATGTGTTATTAGTTATTATTGGCATTTTCTTGTCTCATGCAAAACATGTAAAACTATTATCAATTATTCAATTATGCTATGAAAACGATTATCACTTATTCAACCAATAGAAACTTCATGCAAAATGCAATTTCATCATTTCAACAGAACGTTGTAATGTGCCCTAAATCGGTATTTCATCAACAATTTTTCCTTGAATGCATAACAATTATGACATGAAAACTATTATCAATTATTCAACCCATAAAATCTTCATGCAAAATGCAATTTCACCATTTCAACAGAACTCTGTAATGTGCCCTAAATAAACATTTTGGCAACAATTTTGCATAACATTATTGCATAACAAGTTTGCATAATAACAATTATGGAACTCTGTAATAAGAAGTCCTAGCATAATATTCAACAACAATTTTGTATATCAATTTTGCATAATAATTATGCATTATAACAATTTTGGAACTCTGTAATAAGCAGGCCTAGCATAATATTCAGCAACAATTTTGCATAAACAATTTGCATAATAGCAATTTTGGAACTCTGTAATAAGTAGGCCTAGCACAATAATTCCCGACAGCCATGCCAAAGACGGTGTTATTTTTCTTGGGCTCGGTGTGTGGTCGCATACCATTATAGCCATAACATTCGAAATCAAGCATGACTCATGAAAACAGTTCAAACTTAAACCAACAAAATCCTGCTACAACGAATGCAACAGTTCAGAGAAATTCACCATAACCCTACTGCAACGATTGCAACATAAGGAAATAACACAAACCCTAAATAAACCCTACTGCAACATAAACCCTATTATTATCAATTATTCAACAAATAAAATCGTAATGCGAAATGCAATTCAAACTTGAATGCATAAAATAGAATTCTGCGTTGTGCCATAAATAAATAGACATTTCAACCATTTCCAGCATAACTAATCGAATGCAACACATTCATTATTCACCATAATTCCCAGCATAATAAGAAGCGCAAGGATTAGAACAAGCACAAGCAGGAGCAGGCCTGGCATACCAATTCCCGGCAGCCCTAGAATGCAAACCAAAACCACCAAATAGTTCAAACTTAAACCAACAAAACCATGATGCAACAAATGCAACAATTTGGAGTAATTCACCAAAACCCTACTACGGTGAATGCAACATAAACCAACAACACAAGCCCTACATAAACCCTACTGCAACGTAAACCCTACTATTATTTATTATTCAACAAATAAAATTGTAATGCTAAATGCAATTCAAACTTGAATGCATGAAACAGAATTTTGCATTGTACCATAAATAAATAGACATTTCAACAATTTCCAGCATAACCAGTCGAATGCAACACATTCATTATTCACCATAATTCCCATCATTATAAGGAGCACAAGGATTAGAAAAAGCACAAACATGAGCAGGCCTGGCATACCAATTCCCGGTAGCCCTAGAATGCAAACCAAAACCACCAAACAGTTCAAACGTAAACCCACAAAACCCTATTGCGGCCAATGTAACAGTTCGGAGTAATTCACCAAAACCCTACTACAGCGAATGCAACATAAACCAATAACACAAACCCTACATAAACCCTACTGCAACATAAACGTGAATGTACTAAGAAATGAAACATTAACCTACAAATGCAGCAAAAAAGGTCCACACAATTCCCAGCAGGTTGAAAGTGTTGAAAAACACAGTCGCAGAGATAGTTGGTAGGAGATTCCTACTAGTGAGCCACTGAACGAAGCCACTGCACCCACTGGATAACGAACCCATGAAGAAACCCACGAAGAAACCAGCTGCACAAAGCCACCAAACGAACTCGAGCAGGAAGTTGTAATGTCCCTTTTTAGAAATTTATTAAAATGGTAAAATTTTCAACTTTTTCCACTAGTTTGACCTTTGACTAGTATTGGTCTCTTGGTCTCCAAATGACTCCAAATGATCCCAAATTGTTACAAAAGGTGTATGTATGATATTAGGACATAATTATGAGGTTCAGGTATGCTTTATATTCTTCAAGAGGATTCTGAAACTATCCTTTAAGTTTTGGCCAAAGTAGGGAGTTTGACTAGCAATTTCTCTTTGACTAGTATTGGTCTCTTGGTCTCCAAATGACTCCAATTGCTTGGATAATGGGTCTGGAGGTATTTGAGAGGTATTAATACATAAAACAGATGCTGATGGATGCTCAAAAACCCTTAAAACGCTTATGCAACATTCATTTGCAATCTAGACAAAGTAGGGAAGATTACTCGTAATTTCGAGCTTCAAATCCCCCAAGGGTAGTGGACAAACATGGCTTCCCAAATGCTGTTAAAACCTTCCAAATTTATGAACATAGGTATGTTACTGATAAGTGGCTTTAATTATCTCCCCAATGGATCCTTAATTAGTTCTTATGGCCTTCTTCAACTCCTTAAAATCATATGTTTATATGCAAGATTTCACATAGGGGGAAAAGCTAGTTATTTTCACCATGACTTATGAAATTCAAATTTTAGGTGCCAAGGGCTTATGCTCTATTAATGAAACTTCTTCAAAACTTTAATGACACTCCATACATAAAAAAAAAAATCATAGATAATAACTAATATAACTCGAAATAGTGTCTCTTCAAACTCCAACAACAAGATCTAGGGGAAATGGCATCATTTATGCATTGTTTGGTATTTTTACATAACTCCACTTAGTATTTTGACCTAAGAGTATCATGAGAAGTAAAAAAAGATTATATATATCATATTAAAAATACATTGGGCCTCAATAGCTATCCCAAATATTTCATCACCTCAACAAGTGCACCTCTCCTCAAGGAGCAAGAATATGCCAAGAAATAGAAGAATGGTTGTAGAAGCAAGCTGAAAGAGATGTGACCATGAGCTTCCCTGTAGCTTCGACCTGTAACAAAATACTCCATTAAATATCCAAATGAAAGGTCTGAATGTCCTTTCCAATTACCAACTAGGATGGGAAGCTTTCACCCTCGAAATTGGTGCTAAGGCAAGTAGAGTAGCACTCCACTAGCTCTCCTCTCCAAATGAAAAATGCAAAATCTAAAAATAATAAAAAGCTACCATCCTTCTTTGTTATTGTCCTTTATAAACTTCTAAGGTCCTCCATGGTTTGAATTCCTCCCAAGATCTTAATGCCAACTCAAGTTGGGAAGATATTCTCAAGTATGACACTTGTCCTTCCAATTCTAGCCCTCTCCTTCTCCAAATTCGAATTGGTGTCTCTTTGGATGCCCTAACTCACTTGAGCACCCTCTTGGAGGCTATTTTTAGCCCTGACATGTCATATATGTCATATGTCAGCCTTCAGGTCTGATTTGTGTCATAGGTGTCATAGCATCTTCATCATTGTTGTCATAGAGCTAGGGAATCTAGTCCAAGTGTCTCACTAGCTCCAAAATGCCTCTTCCTCTTCCATGGGAGTTATTCTTCCACTCCAATTCGACCTTAATTGATTCATTCCAAGTATATTGACCTTCCAAATCATCCCAATAACCTTGCGCTTCTTATGGATTCGAAATGACAAGAGGAGGATTCCATGTGGCATAGAAAATCTAGCTTGTGTGGGTCCCACATCCTCCATGTGTCTCCATGATCAATTGCCACTTTGATTTTCCATTGTATTTATTTATTTAGCTCCTTTATTAAATATTTATGCCATTCTAATGTTCAAACATCATTTATTATCCCCCTTATTTCAAATCCCAAAGCTTCCACCCCCAACCTAGGGAACTAGTAATTTTCCTCCATGGGAGTTCATTTGGATGGGTATATTACAACTTTGAATTGGGAATGTCTCTTAATGTGACCCACTTTGTCCATTTGGATCTAATTTCACATTATTACTAACTTGGACTTTATTATTGGCATTTCTTTGACCCTTAGCATCAATTTGACAAACTCTCATGAGTATGGCCAAGGGGCTTAAGCCATTGTGACCCAATGCAAAATTTTGGGACATGACAAAAGCCACTACCAAACCCACTGGAGCAAGAACCCACCATATCCACCACCGAACCAAGGGAAATCTCCAACAAGGTAAGCTGCAGACGGAAACACCAACCTCCGGTGCGCCGTGGGCATGGGGCAAGGATCCATGTCGTGAGAACCAGTAAGCCAACGCATGCGCACCAGTGAACGCCTTCCGACCGCAACCGAGGCACCTTCCAACCGTAACCAGCATAGAACCAGAGTAGGATACGACCATAGTGGAGGGAGAAGTGAACAGGTTCTGGGGCGGCAGAGCGACCAGACACCGGGCCCAAGAAAAATAACACGGGACCTACAGGAGACCGTGGGAGAATGGCAGTGGGACCTACAGGCGACCGTGGAAAAGCACACTATAAAGGATGCATTAAAGCTCCCACCCACCACGACAGGTGGTGCTGCCATCTTAGCCTACAAATGCCAACTGTCAAGGTGGCCACGTGGTGTGGGGAGTGGAGCCACGTGGGGTGTCCAACTAATGGCATCCCTCCCCTAGTTACTTCTTATTCCATAAGATTCAAAGAAAACTGTTACCACGCATTTCAATTTTTTATATTTTTTTACTTATTATCGAATCAAAGATAAGTGTTACTATACATTTCAATTCTTTCTAAATACATATTGATCACCAAAAAAATTCAAAGATAACTACAAAAAAAATTTGCGGATTATTTCATACGAATCAAAGATAAGTGTTACTTTCTTTTTAAATAGATATTGATCACCAACAAAAGTCAAAGATAACTACAAAACTAGACAATACTTCACAGCTGCATGCATATCAACAATATCAATGAGTCTATACAATCTCCCTATATTTTCTAAGATATTTTATACAACAACAAACCAAAAATAGAAACTTTAGCTATAAAAACTAAACTTCTTAATAAGATTTGTAGGACCCCCTTGATACTATAGAAGAGTCCAAGTAAGCCAACTACTCCTATTAGAGAAAGTTTGAGGTAAAAAATGGGCCTCAAAACAAAGAAAATGTACTTTAAAAATCAACTAATCACATTTTAGAGGATGCCATCATCCCCATCCCCATGGTTGAGGTGGCATTGTTTTTTTATTTGTCACATTTTCAATGGTGGATGAAACTCATAGTTAACCATGGTAATTCTATAAAGTCATAAAGTAAAGTACTCATAATAAAGGTCTTTCACACTTTTGATAAAATAATATTATTGTCATTTTCTAGTAAAGTACTCATAATACAATAATATAATAATGTTTATGTTTAATCATTCCATTATATTTATGAGACAAGTACTAAATACAAAATGTTAATATAAAAAATAAAAGTAAAAAGTATATTTTCATTATAATTTATTTTTTAAGATTTAATTTCATTTCCAAGTTCAATGCATATAAATGTTAAAAGACAATATATTTTTGGGAATTTACAATTGAATTTTAATCGCATCAATGTTGTTTTTTTTATTAACTTATTTCTAGTCAATTTTGAAATGTAACTCAACCATGGTTATTTAGATTGTGCATAGAATGTAGTGTAGGAGGTGAGTTGTCAAATATACCTACTGTATAAAATACCCAACTCATAATTTTTTAATATATCGCATAATTTTTTAATATATCTCTTAGGAGGCCCATTTTTTACCTCAAAATCTCTCTAATGCTTAGATAGTCTTTCTTCCATTGCATTAAATTGATTATATATATATATGCCTGAAAGATAAAACATATAAAGAGGATTATAGGCTTCTAGGTATAGAAAACCAATGTTCCAACACACCACATGTAGAGAAATTTTTCTAGCAGCCCAGTCAACAATGACCTTTTAGTCACCCAAGGCCTATAGAGATAAATATTGGAAGTTAGCAGCAAAAAGAAGAAGTCACCACAAGGCTAATAATTATGCTCTAGTATTAGAGCTAGATCCACAACCCATTCATGAGTGGAAGCTATGTCTACTATCAATTTGAAGTATCATCCTTTCCCCACGCTACCTATCTGAGATGCCCGGTCAAAATATCCTACAAGATATTCCATTGACAAGGAAGGATCAGAAATAGAAATAGGCATCTTTTGTTTAAACTCCTTGAAATACTCCTTGTAAATTCCAACAATCTTAGCATTAATGACAGAAGTATTTGTAGAAGTGTTCTAAAAAATAATTGAATTCTGAGTCCTCCATATCCCCCAACTTATAAAAATTGAAATCTCTTTATGATTTGGAACATATCTACTCCACAATTCCAGACTGATCAGAAGATGAGCTGTCCCAATTCAGATCTAATTGAAAATCATACAAGACTTCAGACCAGAATTTCTTAGAATAAACCAGAATGTGATTGATTCTCTCAGCATCTTTGAAACATAAACATCGCCAACCAACACCACTTCTACCATGCTAATCCTAAGAATTTATATATATGTATATATGATTAATGCTATTCATTATTTTTATGTGTATGTGTATATGTGATTGATGTTATATATTATTTTTATAATTTTAATTTAATATTACAAAGATATTTTTATTTTTATTTAAAAATATAATATTTATAACAAATAATAATATTTTAATTTTAATTTAATAAATTAAAAGATATTATTTTTTTTTCCAGCAGAAAAAAGTCGTACTATTGTTATTCATCAGAATCAAATAGTACAATGATAGTCTGATTATCTGATACCATGATAATCAAAACAGTTACTGATTACATGATAGCATTCTGATGCTCTGCATACGAGATGCTCATTCAAAAATTATCGATCATCCAAAATTTGAATACATACAAAAAAGATCAGCCTCATATGATAACTTAAATACAACATAATTTTAAAAAAAGTCTAATTGACCCTTGTCAATCAAACAGTCATCCAACCATTCCTCCCATAAGAGGATCCCTACAGGACCAGCATAAGCTTCTTTTGATAATAGATCCGCCTTTTTGTTGTGCTCCCTATATATATGCTCAAACGAGATCTGTCTCATTTTTGTAATTTCCTGTCTTGTGCGTTGACACCAATAGAAGAGGTCACTGACATTGAGGTAATAAAAGATATTATTACCTCAATGAGAGTAGTATATTTATATTTTTAATTCAAAATTATAATATTTATAATAAATAATAATACTTATGCTAATTCAATATAAATTAGTTTAAATCTATAGTATAAAAAGAAATAAAAGATAAAGGGGTGTTAGGTGCATATGGTTCTTTTCAACATTAATGGATATATCGAAGTCAATTTCTTATGGGAATAGGTGTTAATAAGAATAATCAAATCGAAGTATATGCTTGCTCTAAGGCATTGTCGTCCTTCAAGCTCATGAGGTAAAGAATGTTGTGATATTAAGTGATTCTTTTTTGTCATAAATCAAATAAGGAAAAAGACTTGTTAAGGAGAATCGATGTTAAACAAAACCCTACAAAGAATTGTGGAATCTTGAATTGTTGGACGAAGTCAAGCTATTTCACATTGAAGATCCAACAACAAATTGATTAATCAACGAGCAAAGAGTTGCTTAGGATCTTGAACTATAGGATAAAGTCAAGTTATTTCACATTAGAAGATCCAACAACAAATGGTTTATCAATGAGTGAATGGTGTGGTATGCTTGGACAAGGGGGTCCTTGCAAAAAAAAATAGGGACCGCCATGAGAGATTTTGGTTACCATAGGTTCATAATATCACACAACAACATGTATTAAGTATTTTTATTAATCTTTTCCAATTGGGTGGAGAAAATCACACGTTTCAACAAATGAAATACGGAAAACATGCAACCCTTGACATTTTAATGTCACATGAGGGAGCCTTCACACTTCCCCATGCCTCAAGTGCTCTCACATCTTGGCTTATGGCACATTGTGTACACTCTTTATGGATCATTTACTCAGGTTTTCTCAATGGGGTAGGACAAATCCTCCAAAGGATATGATTTGGTTTACCATTTGTAGTAGGGATCATGACAATGGCTCTCATGGTGGATGAATTCTTATGGAAATCACTCTAGTAGGTTTTCTATTTGATAGGGGTAAAATTTATTGTGTCGAATGGTTGGTTTCTTTGGATTTACCAATAGTTTGGTTATGGGATTCTCCTTCCCTATGAAATGTGATCAAATTGGTGATTACTGATGTGGTTTAGTCCTTCCTCCTCTTAGTTTACATAGCTAATTCCTAGGAATTTCTATTGTTGAAATCTAGTTATCTTCTAGGGTTTTATTTGTTGTATAAAAGTATAAAAGGTTGGGCCTCCCTATTTGTCTTTTGAGCATGGCCAATTCCACTAGTTTCAAAATGGCTAGAAGTGAAAATATTGTAGACATTAAAAGAAAATATTGAGAAAAATGAATGCTCGGCTTTTAGTTATGAGGCAAGTCATTGAATACTAAAACATTCATATGGAGAAATAAGAGGCAAAGCAAGAAGAAATGGAGGCTTAAATGCATGAACAAAGGATGAAATAAAAAAAACTAGCTAGTGACATTGAAATGCATTAAAATGTAATGCTCAGATTTTCTCAGAGTTCTCAATCTATTTTAGGCCACCCATTGGTATCAATTAGTTCTTTCAAGGATAAAGCAATTGAGGAAAAAGTATTGCAACAGACTACTAAAGCAATTATAGAACAACTACATTTACTTATTGATCATGGTCTAGAATGAGAAGATGGAAGAAACCTATAATGGACACCATTTTGGTTAAAGTTGTTTTCCTTATATGGTTTATGCCTGTGTTTTGTTACGTGGGCACTATGTAAGACAATATATTTTTTATTTGATAGGAAAGTTTTGTATTTTGGTTTATTTAGAAGCCCCGTGGAAGCTCAATCTATGAGGGATTAGCTCCTCAGAGAATTTTTATTTAAATTTTGAAGCTCTTTGTATATTTTGGCTAAGTGCATTTTTTGTACTACCTTTAAATACAAATACTATCCATTTCTATAAAATAACAAGGGTTGCAAGCAACAAAGTCCCTTCCTTTCAAAAAAATTAAAATGAAAATTTGGAAGAAACTTAGAAGCCTGTAAAAGCATATATTGTATTTTGTGAATCGTCTTAGATTAGTCACATCTACATGAAATATGTTCAGCATTATCTTCTCATTTTTAAAAAGATGTTTGAAAAAGTAAATCGTAAAAACATTGTCAACGGTGAAAAATTGTGCAACATTATTTGCAAGTAAAACTTAGGTATTTGATGTCCACTACGACATTGTGAAATGCCACTAGGAAGACTGTTTTTTGTAATGTGTGCAATAGTTCTAGCAGTGTAGATAAAGAGTTTGAATATTATTATTTTGGCATAAGTCTATGTATTTTTCCACAAAATAACATCAATAATATAAGTAGCTCGCTAAAGTTAAAAAATTAAGAGAGTGAGAGAAGAGATGATTCCATAGCAATGTTATGAGACGGTGTATATAAAAAAGAAAATAAGAAATAATAAGAGAAAAATAATCATGTTCATGTTGAAATGTTGAAATGCTTAGAAAATAAGAACCTAATAACAAGAGAAAAGTAATCTCAAAATATCATGGTTTTTATATGCTTGAAAAAACTATTTTAACTTTGTTCTTTAATGTCCAATATGGCATTGAGCACAAAGACTACTTTATTTTTAAATGTGCATAATAGTCTTGGCACTATGGATATATCATTCATGTAGGCTTCATAGCTAGTTTGAACGAGTTCTAGAAGGAGTTTGTCCACTAGAGGTCTTCGCAGAGTGCATTCAAGTTCTATGCCTTGTTTTTTAGTTTGCAATGAAGACTATGGTTGTAAATGAATGATGTATCTTCACCACATTTTTTGCAATATCATTGGCCATTAAGCCATTAAGTGACAAAGTAGAAACAAGGATGGCTTCACCACAAGTGTTGCAGGTTGGATCAAAGGGAGGTGAGTAAACACTTTTTGGTTGAAGCATCCTTTCAACCTGAAACATGAATGAAATTTGTTAGTCTAATTGTTTTGTTTTCAATTTATTATGGGATTTGTTTTTCATAGGACCAATAATAGAAACATAGAAGTAGAAGCAATAAAGCAATATCTCTGTAGATTCAATGAGCAGGTGGAGATATTTTCTTAGAGGATTGCTTTAAACTAATGAAAGAACATGAGTTGTTTTTAAGTTTAGATGTGGTCTCCTAGTTTACAATGAATCCAATTGAAGAGGCTATCAAAGTTATAGAAGATCTTACAAACCAAGAAATGACACAACTTGTTGGCTTGTGTCTCAAATCAACCTTTTTTAGCTTCCAAGGAGAAATTTATGAGAAAACCCATACACCATGGGATCTCCGCTTTCACTAATTGTAGAAAACTTGTTTATGGAGAGCTTTGAACAAAAATATCTTAATACATCTAGTTTAAAACCAGATTGGTGGTCAAGATACATTGATGATATCTTTGTTATTTGGAGCCATGGAAGAGAAGAGCTTGATAAATCAGTCCAACAATTGAACAACCAATGCAACACACTCAAGTTCGTGATAGAGTCAAAAGAAAACCGATCACTCCTTTTCCTAGATGTCTTGGTTAGCATAAAGCAATATGGTGATGTGGCACATGAGGTTTATCGAAAGAAAACACACATAGACCAATATTTGCATGCAATATCACACCATCATCCTAGCCAAAAAATGGTTGTCCTTAATACTTTGATCACTAGAGCCATGAGGATATCTGATAGGGATCACATTGAACAGGAAAAATAACATCTTCATAGAGTATTCATAAGCGATGGATATCCTTGGGCTCAAATCAATAGGCCTTCAAAAAGGCAGAAAGGCATGAGAGTAAAATTGAGAGAGATACAGTAAGCAATGTAGAAGGCCATAAAGTGTTTCTACCTTACATTCAAGGGGTTACTGACAAAATCGCCAAGAAATTAAGAAGGAAGAATATTTTTGCAATATTCTCTCCATTAAACAACATCAAGAAGCTTCTTAGATCATTGAAGGATCCTACTAACCCAAGGTTACAAAAAGGAGTTTACAAATTCCTTGTGCTTGTAGAAAAATATACATTGTGGAAACATGGAGGTCTATCCAAATGAGAATTAAAGAACATACTGTTGAAATCAACTTGAATAGAACACACTGAATCAACTTTGGCAAAGCATTCACATGACACAAATCACCCCATAAAAATTGAAAATGCAACGATTTTAGCCAGTGTGGACAATTGGAACAAAAGAAGAATAAAAGAGACCATTGAAATTGTGAAAAACAACAACTTCCTTAATCAATATGATGGTCTCATCACAAGCAGAACATGGTTTCCATCCATCATTAGATAATTCCAAGTTCAAATTAAATAATTAAATGATTTTAAGTGCAAATATTTCAATTTTTTCTTTTGGTAGTGGATGACCCTTTGTTTCCTAATGTGTTGAGTCAACATGTTATTTCTCGTGGTTATTGGTGGTAGCACCGATATATACTCCACTACCATGGACGATGGATGTGACAAGATTCAGAGAATATCTACTTGCATAGTCAATGTAATTGACGTAACAAGTAAGATGATAATCCATATGGAAGAGGTAATAAAATAAATCGTAAGGCTCATCCTAGAGAGGGGAAAATATATTTTTAACGTAACAAATAAGATGATGATCCATATGGAAGAGATAAAAGTAATAAAATAAATCGTAAGGCTCATCCTAGAAAGGAGAAAATATAAAAAAAATACGATACAAGAAAAAAAGTGTGCCAGTCTTATGAATAGCATCTCTTGAAATACAACCCAATGCGAGTGTGCTTTAGGAGTTGGCCATCCACACTGGAGAGGAGCCATGTCGCCTTACCAAGGTAGTGCTTTCTGACATAGGGGCCATGTCACAAAGATTTTAGGAGCCATGCCCCCTTACCAAGGTAGTGCTTTATGACATAGGGGCCATGTCACAAAGATTTTAACTTTCCTAGTCCAAGTATAATATCATAGGCTTGGTTTAAATAAGGACAACATCTCCTTCTTGGAATGAGCATGGGTAGACGTGGATGTCATAATGAAAGCGTGGATGTCATAATGAGCTTTCAAATGTTGTTTGGAAGCCTTGATGGTATGCAAAGAAACATAACATCCACTTTTTCCATGGCAATCAAGTGTTGTTCTAGAGATGAGGTATATAGAAAAAGTACGACGTTAAGTTGCAAGGAGAGGATTTGACACTTGATGGGTAAAACAGATTCCACTCCATGGATGAGATGGAATGGAATGAACCCATTCATTGTTTCGGTAGACCTTTGATATGAACATCAATCTATAAAGAGAACATGATGTCAGTTGGACTTGTTCTTACCCACCATCCATTGGAGCACGGTTTTGAGGACCCTATTGGTGACCTCAACTTCATTTTCCTAAGGGTAAAAGGAAGAGGAAAAGTGGTGCTCAATTTTCACATGGTATGATAATTATTTTCACTCAACATATTCAAAGTGAGTACCTTGATTAGACACCAATTTCTCCGGGATGCCAAATTAAATAATGGTGTGGTTTAAGAAAAAGATCACCTTGATTGTGGTAGTGTCATTGTATGTTGGCATGGCTTCATCCCATTTAGTGAAATATAAATATCCATTGCAATGTATTTACGGACACTAGTCGACACAGGTCTATATTACATGAATTCAATGTCCCATTTACAAAATGAATCAATGGTGATGACTGGATGTAGGAGAGTGGAGGGGTCTTCATCTTTTGAGCAAAGATTTGGTAGTCTCAGCAATGCTTACTACCTCTATGCAATCAGAGAACAAGTTAGGCCAAAAATTACCAGCACTGATGATATTTTGGGCAATAGCCATTCCATAGAGGTGGCCACCATAAGCACTGCTATGGAATTCATTCAAATACCTTTTTTGCCTCATCAAAATTGAGGCATCGACATAAGATAGTGTAAACTCCTTGATGGTATAAAATATTGTGGATAAGAAAGTATTAGGGAGCTTGGTGGAGAATATTACAATGTTCATCATGAGAGAGGTGAGGGCTTAAATTTCGAGTGCAAAGTATACGAGAAAATCCCCATACCAAGGATCATATGAATAAATGGTGAACAAGTGTTCATTCAAAAGATAGTCATTAATAGGAGAATGGTTGGTATCGGGGAGTAGATCTAAAATTAAATCAACCAAGTCCAAATCATTTTTACTCTTGGGGGTCACAAATTCAAGGTCATATTCTTGAATGATAATTATCCACTTAGCAACCTTGCCTGGAATGTTGCATCGATGCAAGATATGCAACATAGGATTTGAATTTAAGATGTCTTTGGTTTTTTTCATAAAGATGTAATGACAAAGTTTCTAAACCGTGAAAACAACGGCTAAATCTATATTCTTTGCATGGGTATCCAATATAGAGAGTCCATATAGGTTCTTACTAATATAATAGGTGACATGTTCCCAACAGTCAGCATCCTCTTAAATGAGCACTCTAGTGATAACATAAGTGGACATTGAGATACAAAGGATAAAATCCTTTGCAAAGTTCGAGGGGATAATCAAGGGTGATGAAGTAAGAGCATGTACAATAGAAGCACAATTTCAAAACTGTTTTTTAGGTAACACTATATAGTTAATTGATTAATATTTTATTTTAATTATTTATTTCATTTATTTGTCTTATTGAATTATGTTATTATTTAATTGGCTTTATTAGCTTACACACAAATGTCACATTTCCCCTCCTTGAAATTTTTCTTTGTCCTCAAAGAAATGGTAAGGAAGGATGCAACTATCAAAAATGTTATGAATCCCAAGTTGCATATTCTTCAAAAATATTTTTCCATTTAATAAGATACCACTTCATTACTCGAGAATGCAATATCTTCTCCCTAGTGGCAATAATAGCTTCTAGCTCAAAAAATATTTGTCCTTTGTCATCCAACATAGGAAGCATTGTCTACACCTTTTGATGAATAAAAATACTTTGAGTTTCTAAACATTAAATGCATAGTAAAAGATAGAAAACCATTCACAAAAAATGACACAAGATGTACCTTGGAAACCCCAATGGGGGAACCCAACAAACTAGAGAGCTTTCTTGAAGGTTGCAACGGAATTTTAATAACAATTAAATGAACCAAAAAACTACCTTGGGAATCATGCCATGTTGTCCCAACAGTCTGTACAACCTATCCTCATGTGTTATATGGCATGTATGACCTACCAAATTATCCATGCATCCTCTATTTTAAGATCTATGGATGTGACTTAATCATTTAATAAATCTTCATGTAGGTAGACACTTAGCCTATAGAAGTACCTATCTAAGCTATAAAACTTAACATATTTTCCTCTACACAAACTCCCACTCAAACCAATATTAGATCCAAAAACCATGTCCCTGACACCTGGGATCTGCGTTGATCAAGATTTGATACCAAATGAATGAAATAAGAAGTGTGAAATAACCTTCCTACTATAATCAATGAGAGAATAATGTGTAGGAACTCTAAATAAATAAAAAAATATGTAAAACAAATAAAAACATGCAATCATTACACAATGATTTCCAGCGAATACCCTTTCAGTGGAAAGAAAGAAAAGCTAAAAAAACACTTCAACACAAGCTCAATGTATTATACAACAATTAACAAAGGTTAAACTACACTTTTAGATTTTGTATCCTCCTAACAAGAGTGATCAACAACATTCATGTTTTAGAGAAATTTTAGTAACATAGCAATACCATCTATTACAGTTCAATTTAGCACTTTAGTGGCAAAGCCCCAATCCACTAATTCTTAGAAATGTAACTTCAAAAGACTCTTGCCGTTGTCACCTTAACTTGAGTCTTCCCATGTTTTATGCCACTTTTTGAGGCCAGGGGAGGCTTTCCTATCAAGTTTAGGAGGATCTTAGAATGTTCATCTTATTATAGACTTAGAAGTGTTTAGTAAAGTTCAGTTCCCACAAATTACTTCAACCAATGAATGTAAAATGATCAAGAGATAAAGTGTTTCATTATCATTTCTCAAAGTAGAGAATTCATGTACATAAGAAGAAATAACTTCTGGAAATAAAGATCAACAATGTACCACAATGTATCAATTGTAAAACTGCATTATAGTAAATGTCTCAATCTTTGTATTCATCCACATGTGAGTGTAATTAATAGTGACAAATTAGCTTGATTAGTTTATGAAATTGTTTACTTGGATGGGACCCTCTTTGACAGATGCAAAACTCTGCAAAATTGTGTCACCCAATCTTTCTAAAAGTTGTAGTGGCTATCGCTGCAACAAAAATGGCTTGCTGTTAATTTATTTGTTCACCATCACATTCATAATCCATGAGCAATAGATAAATAGTGAGACCACTTGCAATGATTGTTGGCACTTTGATTCAGTTGTCATTGATGCTTGGAAAGTAGCGACTGAGCTTTTAAATACAAGAAAAGAATGTTGTTAGACAAGCTGTGACTCAGACAATTGCAACTCAGACAATTGTGACTCAGACGGCTGCAACTCATAAAGCTGTGGCTCAGACAAGTTGTGACTCAGACAGCTACAACTCAGACAGCTGCGACTCAGACAAGCTGTGACTCAGACGGCTACAACTCAGACAACTGTGACTCAGACAAGCTGTGACTTAGACGGCTGAGATTCAGACGGTTGTGACTCATATAAGAACACAGTGATTCGCGTCTGCATTTGTGGGCAGCTGGAGACGAATCTCGAAAATATGGGACATGGGTTTTGTGCGCAACGGCCTCATTTACTTGAAGCGTGAGGAAATTGCCAAACACCCATACATTTTGAGCTATACAAGTGGTTCTCTGAACATGTAATTCTCATATTTACTGTTGCGGCCGATTTTTACAAATTAGCAATTGGTTGAAACAACCGTGACTCAAACAAGCTGCGACTCACAAACATTTTTTTTTAATTAGTCAGTTACAACGTGTAAACTATGGAATTCAAAGAGACAGTTAAAATGTCAGTTACATCATGTAAATTTTGGAAGTTAAAGAGACAGTTTTAGTTTTAGAATTGGTATATCTGGAAGTTAAAGAGACTGAGGCATATAACTTCAGCATCTATAAAAAAAACAATAGATGAAAAAAAAAATTATATAGTGAGATTTGAGAGGATGAAGAGGAGTCGTTACTAATGAAGTTGTGATTCGAAGAAAATGAGAACAAAATGTATGGCTCGATTTAATGAAGAACAAAATGCCCAAAAAATCAAGCCGTAGAAGCACAAAACAAAATAAAAAGGGTATGTACTGATATATCTGAACCAGTGTGATATAATTGACTGAATTTTTTCTTACATAGGGTGGTAGGGAGGAGCAAGGGAAGACTGTAAAGTCTTCTTGGCAAGTTGGTGCTTGTACATTTGGGAGTTGTAGCTTCCATTCAGTTGGTGCTGAAGAAACAGAGGTAGCAGCCTCATCTGGGTTGTAGCTCAGATAAAATAGAATTTAAAGAGAAGTTGGAGCTTTCCTTTCATACTAAGAAGAAGAGGTTTTTTCCCTTTATGGGTTTCCTCAGGAAAATCAGTGTCTCTGCATATTTTTGTGATTGAACATTGTTTATATGCCTTATATTTAATTCTGTTATAACAATATACCTACTATAAATGAATGTGCATAGAACATCTCATATCATATTGATCGTCACATGTCATCAAATTTAAAAGGGAAAAGGAATGTAAAATTGTTTAAGCACGGTAATAACTGATTCACCCCCCCCCTCTCAGTTATTTGAATACTTTCAACAATTGGTATCAGAGCAATGTTCCTTTAGTCTAAGGTAGATCCAAAAGCTTAAACATGACAAGCCATGAAGGCTCAACCAATAAAGCACCTATGTTTGATGGAACAAATTTTGCCTTTTGGGAAAGTTAGAATGAGAACATATTTAATGTCCTTAGGTGCTGATGTTTGGGAAGTTGTAGAAACTGGATATACAAAACCTGTGGTTCTTGCTTCCAAAGATGACAAGATGGAATTCAGTTTTAATGCTAAGGGAATGAATGCAATATTAAGTGGTCTTGTTGAATCTGAGTTTGTGAAAGTGATGCATCTTGAATCTGCTAAAGATATGTGGGATAAACTTATTAATAGCTATGAAGGGAATGAGAAAGTAAAAGATGCCAAATTGCAAACATACAAGCTGAAATTTGAACAACTAAAGATGAATGAGGATGAGCTTCTTAGTAAATATTTCCTAAGGGTTGAAGAGCTTGTGAATGCTATGAAGGGCCTCGGTGAAACAATTGAAGAAGCATCCTTAGTTCAGAAAATTTTAAGATCATTGCTTGATAAATTTAACCCCAAAGTTTCAGCAATAGAAGAGTTAAATGATCTTAAAAATCTGGGTATTGATCAACTCCTAGGAACTCTAACTGCCTATGAAATGAGGATCGACAAAGATACAAATACAACTAGAGAAGCCTCCTTTAAAGCAGATAAGAATATTGATTCTGGATCAGATGAGATTGAGTAAAAATTTGTAAGAAGATTGAAGAAAGGATCAGGTAAATATAGAGACAAGCTGTCTTTTAAATGTTTTAACTATGGTAAGATAGGTCATTTTGCCTCTAAATGTCCTCACAAGAAAAAAGATCAGAATTCTGATGATGAAGATAAATACAAATTTAAGAAATACAGTAAAAAGAAAAGTTTGTGTGCAAATAATGATGTCTCCTTAGAGGATATAGATAGCAATTCATCTTGTGAAGATAGAATGAATGATTTTATGCTTATGGCCATAGAAGATCTTGACATTGAATATGCAAAAAGTGACATGAATGATGAAGATGCTATAGTTGATATGGAAGGTGAGTTGATTAGTGCATTGGAAGAAATTGATAGACTCAGGTTAAAGAAGAGGCAACAAAAACAATTGCTGATACAATATGAAAAGAATGACAAAGAACCTAGTATAGACTATATTTTGGTAAAAATAGAATTAGAAGAGGAAAAGAAAATAGAAGACATTCTTAAACAACGACTGGTTGAAAGTAAAACAAGATGTAAAAAGTTAGAGGAAGAAGTGGTGACTGTGAAGAAAGAATTAGAAAAATTCCAAACTTTGTATCATCAGAATTGTTCAAGTATTAAAGCCTCAAAAGAGTTAAATAGTATCTTGAGTAAGCAAAGATCTCCTTTGATTAAATCTGGTTTAGGCTATGAACAAGGTTCAAGAAATAGTCACTCAGAGAACAAAGAAATAACTAAGGTGATCAACTTTCAAAGCAGCAAGAAATCAGGATTCACAAAGTCTGCAACCTCCATCAAAGCTGAAGCAAATAAAACCAACAGTAATGATTATCTAATGAATGATAAAAAGGATATAGGTATAGGAACAAAAAACAATATTCTGTAGTCAAAAAAGCATGAAGAAGATATACAATACAAAGTGACAAGGCAATCAATTCCAAGACGACAACTAAGATCCAGGTATCAAAATTTCTTTAATGGTTACTATTATTGTTGTTTTAGCTTTGGTCACAAAGGTGCAATCTGTGTATTTAATCCTAGAAACATGCAATAAAGAATATTTAGTAAGAATCAAATGCTGCAACACAGAGTGGAACAATCAGTGAGTAATCAAAACTATCATACTCTATCAACATTCAGAAGAGGAATTCATGATAGAAATGTCAATGCTTTTGATCTTTTGTACAATGAGCCAGAATGCTATGTTTGTCATAACTTTGGACACAAGTCTATAGAATGTTATTTGAAGAACTACAAAATAGATTCAAGAGTGTGTTAGAAAAACAGGATCGCAGAGCAATAACAATAAACAGAAATGCAAATATAATCACACATACACATTACAAGAGAGACACAGATATATCATGGTTCACCTAACTTGGGCTACGTCCACACTGAATTTTCCAGTCCTTATTATTATTACCGTCCAGCAAGGTGAAGGGAAACAACCTGCAGCACAATCGCTGCAATTCCTCTTCTCTGTTTCACAGTCTCTCTTCTGATCTCATAGATCTTTACAATGCATAAAACCTAATACATCATCATCCCTAGCCGTATTATAATGTCTTTATTTTATAAGGGAAATACAATGGGAAAATACCACGGGATACCCAAAACCATGGGCCGGCAAAACAGTTGGCGAAAAAAGCCCCAAAAATTTTCTTTGGGGCGTTGCCCCCGAACCCCCACCGGGGGACCGCTGGCCCCCGGACCCCCCATCCAGGGGGGATGGTCCCCCTTGGAACCCCGTGGGGGGGCGATGCCCCCCCACACCCCCCCGCTGGGGTGACTGTACAGTCCACCTACATATCATATAAAACTAGGGTACAAACACAGCTGATACAATATCATCTATGAGACTAGAAGATCTGGCTCCACAACCAACAGAGTGAATTATGCAGCTAAAAGAAAAGTGTGGAAGAGAAAAGAAAGCAATCAATGTGATTTAGTACTTTCTGCTCAAAGACAGAAGGACCCATGGTATATTGACAGTGGATTCTCCAAACACATGACTAGGGATAAAAGTATGTTTTTGTCTCTAAGAGATCAAAAATCAGGAAATGTAACTTTTGGAAATGATGCTCCAGGAAAAATCAGAGGCAAAGGAATGGTAAGTCTGATTAATGGCAAAGGGAAAGCTCAAGATGTATTGTTTGTGGATGGTTTAAAACATAATATTCTCAGTGTCAGTCAGGTCTGTGACAGGGGATGTGAAGTGGTTTTCACTACTAAGGATTGTAAGATAAATTCTGTAAACTCAGGCCAATTAGTTGCCAAAGGTATAAGAACAAAAAACAATGTTTATGTCTTGAAAGAAGAAAAGGAGGAATATCATCTAAGCAAGTATGATGAGAGCTGGCTATGGCATAGAAGACTTGGACATTTAAATTTTGATCATTTAATCAAACTTAGAAACAATGGAGCAGTGAAAGATTTCCCAAAGATATCAAAACCATATGATGTTGTCTGTAAACCTTGCCAAATGGGAAAACTAACTAGAACATAGTTCAAATCCAAGAGCTTTCCATCTTCAGATAAACCTGTTCAGTTAGTGCACATGGATTTGTGTGGACCATCAAGGAAGGAATATACAGGAAAAGAGAATTACTTTATGTTGGTTATAGATGATTATTCTAGACTTACTTGGGTTGCTTTTCTGAAAGAGAAATCTGAAGGGTTTGAAAAATTCAAAGTATTTAAAGCTCTGACCGAGAATCAAACAGGAACAAGACTGAAAGCAGTAAGGTCAGATAGAGGAGGTGAGTTTAGCTCAAGGCATTTCAAGGAATTTTGTGATGAATAGGGTATCAAAAGAGAGTATACAATTCCAGGGACTCCACAACAAAATGGAGTGGTTGAGAGAAAAATAGATCAGTTCAGCAAATGGCAAGATCAATGATGAAAGAAAAGAATATATCTCAAGGTTTTTGGGTAGAGTCAATTCATACAGCTGTTCATATACTTAACAAAGCTCACTTAAGGCCGAATAGTAATAAAACCCCCTATGAATTGTGGTTTGGGAGACCTGCTACAATCAAGCATTTCAAAGTCTTTGGGAGTAACTGTTATATCAAGAATAATGATGAACATCTTGGAAAATATGATGATAGGTCTGATGAAGGTGTTTTCCTAGGATATGCTACAAATAGCAAAGGATATAAATGTTACAATAAGAGGTTGCAAAAGATGGTTGGTTGCATTGATATTAAAGTATATGAAGGGAGTCATGTAAAAGACACTTATATAAATAGTGATGAATCATGTACAAAGGATACAACTGAAGATGAAGAAGAACAGGTTCAAGAATCAGAAAAAGAAGAATATGAATCAGAGAATGAAGATGCAGACTCACAACAACAATCAGTAAAACCTCCTTCAAGAATTATTCAGAAAAATCATCTTGAAAGTCAGATCATTGGTGACAAGAATGAAGGTGTGCAAACAAGAAGAAAGTTACTCAAAGATACATAACAGTCTCACATTGCCTTTTTATCTATAATAGAACCCAAGAATTTTTATGAAGCTAGTGAAGATGAAGATTGGATAAAAGCCATGAATGAAGAGCTTGATCAGATTGAAACGAATAATACTTGGGAACTTGTTCCTAGACCAGCAGATAAGAATGTGATAGGTACCAAATGGGTATTTAAGAATAAGATGAATGAAAAAGGACAAATTGTGAGAAATAAAGCCAGATTGGTTTGCAAGGGGTATGCATAAGTTGAGGGACAAGATTTTGATGAGACTTTTGCACCTGTGGCAAGAATGGAAGCTATAAGAATGTTTCTTTCTTATGCCTGTCACAAAAATTTCAAAGTTTATCATATGGATGTTAAATTAGCTTTTCTAAATGGATACCTAAATAAGAAGTGTATATGGAGCAACCTGAAGGTTTTTCACTGACAGACAATCCTGATTATGTCTGCAAACTGAAGAAGGCACTATATGGATTGAAACAAGCACCAAGAGCCTGGTACTACAGATTGGATAAATATTTACAAGAAAAAGAATTCAAGAAAGGCACTGCTAATAGCAATCTGTACATCAAAACTAAAGGTGATGATTTAATAATTATTCTAGTTTATGTTGATGACATTATCTTTGGATGTACTAATGCATCTTATGTCCAGTGGTTTGCTAATGCCATACAATCTGAGTTTGAAATGTCAATGATTGGAGAATTATCATACTTTCTTGGTCTTCAAATCAATCAGAATTCTGAAGGTCTATTTCTCTCTCAAGAGAAATATCTGAAGGAGATGTTGAAAAAGTTTCAAATGGAGGATTCTTCACCTGTTAGTACCCCTACGATTGTTGGCTACAAGCTTAGCAAAGACGATATCTCACCATGTGTTGATCAAAGAACATACATGTCAATGATAGGCAGTCTTCTATATATTACAGCAACTCGTCCTAATATCATGCATGTTGTTGGAATGCTAGGAAGATTTCAGTCTACTCCCAAACAAAGTCACTTAGTAGTTGTGAAGAGAATTTTCAAATACTTGAAAGGCACAATGACTTATGGTCTCTGGTATCCTAGGAATCAAAACTTTCAGTTGATTGCATATTCAGATGCTGACTGGGCAAACTGTTTGGATGAAAGAAATATCACTAGTGGAGGTGCATTCTTCTTAGGTGATTCATTAGTAGCATGGATGAGTAAAAAGCAAGGTTCTATATCTCTATCTACTACTGAGGCTGAATACATAGCTCCTGCAACATGCTATACACAGGTATTATGGATGATACAAACTCTTGCTGATTTGGAGGTGAAATATTTTGAACCTATTCTTGTTCACTGTGATAATACAAGTGCCATTAGTGTTTCAAAGAACCCTGTTCTTCATTCCAAGACCAAACACATTCCAATCAAGTATCATTTTTTAAGGGAACACGTTACAAACAGAGTTGTCCAATTACATTTCATTCCTTCTAAAGAACAGATTGCTGATATCTTTACTAAACCCCTATCCAAAATCCAGTTTGAATATCTACGCCAGAAATTGGGTGTCATATCTTGTTCCAACTAACTTGTTCACTTTGGCAGGGGGAGTTTATGCTTATTGCATATCTGATGTAATTATAAGATGGTTCCATAATGTTTTATTTGTTGATTTATGAGTTAATATTGATAGGGGGAGATGTATTGTCATGATTTCTTTGACATTGATGTCAAAGGGGGAGAAGTTCAGGTAGTTGCAGATAACAAGCAGCCAATGATTACACTTGCAACATCATAAATTTTAGGTTTCCATCAATGCCAAAGGGGGAGATTGTTGGCACTTTGATTCAGTTGTCATTGATGATTGGAAAGCAGCAACTGAGTTTTTAAATACAGGAAAGGAATGTTGTTAGACAAGCTGTGACTCAGACAGCTGCAACTCAGACAGCTACGACTCAGACAAGCTGTGACTCAGACGACTGTAACTCAGAAATATGTGACTCAGACAAGCTGTGACTCAGACAGTTGCAACTCAGACGGCTACGACTCAAACAAGTTGTGACTTAGATGGCTACGACTCAGACAGCTGTGACTCAGACAAGCTGTGACTCAGACGGCTGAAACTCAGACTTTCGTGACTCAGATAAGAACACAGTGATTCACCTCTCGATTTGTGGGCATCTAGAGACGAATATCGAAAATATGGGACATGGGTTTTGTGTGCAACGGCCCCATTTACATTATTGTCGAGGAAATCACCAAACAAAGCTACGGTTTGAGCTATACAAGTGGTTCTCTGGACATGTAATTCTCATGTTTACTGTTGTAGCCAGTTTTTACAAATTAGCAATTGGTTGAAACAGTTGTGACTCAAGCAGCCGTGACTCAAACAAGCTACGACTCAAACATTTTTTTTTTAATTAGTCAGTTACAGCGTGTAAACTCTGGAATCCAAAGAGACAGTTAAAATGTTAGTTACAACATGTAAATTCTGGAAGTTAAAGAGACAGTTTCAGTTTTAGAATTGGTATATCTGGAAGTTAAAAAGACCGAGGCATATAACTTCAGTATCTATAAAAAAAAACAATAGATGAAAAAAAAATATTATATATTGAGATTTGAGAAGATGAAGAGGAGTCATTACTGATGAAGCTGTGATTCGAAGAAAATGAGAACAAAAAATTATGGCTCGATTTAATGAAGAATAGAATTCCTAGAAACTCAAGCTATAGCAGCACATAACAAAATAAAAAGGGTATGTACTGATATATTTGAACCAGTGTGATATAATTGACTGAATTGTTTCTTACATAGGGTGGTAGGGAGGAGCAAGGGAAGAATGTAAAGTCTTCTTGGCAAGTTGGTGCTTATACATTTTGGAGTTGTAGCTTCCATTCAGTTGGTGCTAAAGAAACAGAGGTAGTAGCCTCATCTGGGTTGTAGCTCAGATAAAATAGAATTTAAAAAAAAGTTGGAGCTTTCCTTTCATACTAAGAAGAAGAGGTTTTTTCCCTTTATGGGTTTCCTCAGGAAAATCAGTGTCTCTGCATATTTATGTGATTGAACATTGTTTATATGTCTTATATTTAATTCTGTTATAACAATATACCTGCTATAAAGGAATGTGCATAGAACATCTCATATCATATTGATCGCCACACTTCATCAAAGTTAAAAGGGAAAATGAATGTAAAATTGTTTAAGCACAGTAATAACTGATTCACCCCCCCTCTCAGTTATTTGAATACTTTCAACAATGATCACCATCATCCATCTTCACTCAAAATAAGTTCAACTAAGTCACAATGGTATTAAATGCATTGAAATGCTCAAATAAAGAATCACCATCACCCATTCTCAAGGTGTACAACTTTTTATGCTTAAAAAAATTTATTAACCAAGGATTTAACTTGGTACAAGTCTCCCAAGTTCTTCTTTAGCCTTACAAAAAAACGTTATTCAAAAACATTTAATATAATCGAATTGAACAAATAAAGCCCGATAAGGTTTCTCACCTTTCTCTCCAAGACTAGCCAATCTTCATCTTTCATAGTAGAGGGTTTCATTCCAAATACTTCAACCCATAAATCTTGATTTATGTGATAATAATCCATCTTAAGATTTCACACTTCAAAGAGCCAGTTATATTTTCCATTTCTAGTCTTGATATGCTTGCCATTTTCCTATAACAATATTTTCCTATGCCGCAATTCATCCACAAGTGAGCGTAATTAATGCTGACAAATTAACTTGATTAATTTATAAAATTGTTTAGTTGAATGAGACCCACTTTGAGAGATGAAAATCTCTGCAAAAAGGTGTCACTCAAACTTATTAATGTGTTCACTTAAATTGTAATGACTAAAATCATTAAACCAAAATGGCTCACTATTAGTCCCACAAACTTTAAGAGCTATTAATTTATGTTTTCACCATCACATTTTTAATCCATGAGCAATATATAAATAGTGAGATTACTTGTACTAATTTATAACCATTTCCAGAATACCATATGAAGTTAAAAGTGCATTTAAGAACCATAAAGAATCTAGAAATTAGACAAATATTTGCTAAAACAATATTCAAAAAAATAGATAGTAGATTTGGATAAATCGTCTCATTCACATTAACTTATTGTTCACCAATGATGATAATATATCCAAAATTAATTTAATGTGTGAATTAACAAATGTGTGAATTAACAAGATATATCACTTTGGAATGAAATTATCCACTACACAAAAATGTCCAAAATTTATATCACTATTGTTATAATCAATTTGAGGCATATATCAGCAAAACAATCACTTGAAATTTTCAGATTTAGCCTTATAACATTTTCAAAAAAATCAATATAACATCAAATATATTTTGTTATGTGTTTAGTCACTTTAAACAGTATTTTCAAGAATTAATAATATACAAAAAAAATAATTTCTAGAATTCAATTTAGTGAGTTAAGTGACTTTAAACTAGTCAAAACATCACATAAACATGTCAAATATGCCGAATAATTTTTAGTGAAATTTTAACAAGTAAAACCCTCTCAAAAGATTTAAAAATTTATATTTTTGATAGCTGAAATTTAGTATTAAAGTGCAGAAACAAACAAACAAAAAAGTAAACTACAGGGAATTCAAGAAATTGATCTAAATATTCAAAAACAAATCTAAATATTGCTAAAAGTTAGAAAAACATTTTGTTTTTTTTTTCTACTTAATTTCCATTTTTTTTAGATCTTTTACTAAATTTTTAATATATCTATTACTCTAAAGATTAAATTGATTTTTCAGAATTGTTGTTTGAATAATGGAAGAAAAGACTAGTGCCTTCTATATCCTTGGGTTAATAGAGTCCTACATCTTCCCTCTTCATCCGTGTTTGTATGTGCTTGATGTAGAACCCCTGCAAAATATTATGACAAATTTTCTATAAGCAATTCATTTGGCTTGCCAAATTTACCAAGGAAGGGAAACCTTGGATGCACCTTTAATTTACTTGTCTAGCTCACACACTAACATAAATCACTTGTTGGATATCTCTTCTAAGATGTCAAATATCTCAACATGCAACATACACTAGCATATGATTAATCATGTAGAAGCACTACTCTTCAACGAAATAGAAAATAGAAATAACAATGATAAAATTTAGACAAGTGACCTCAATTACAGTGACCATGTTGAGATCATCATGAAGACACTAAGAGACAGGAGCCAAAGATAAAGTAGGTATGATAATATTACCCTCCAAAATCAACAACAATGAAAGTGAAAAGTGAGCTCCCTTATATAGGAAAAAAACTCAACTTCTAATACAATAAAATATTAATACCATCATATATCCATCTTAAACCTAGATCTATCAAGCACTAAGAGGGATCCAATTTCTTGAGGTGTAATTTTTTTATCTTAAATTTTTACACATTAAGTTTACACCATAAGATATCTGATCCCTCTCGATGCTTGATATATCTAGGTTTAAAATTAAATCAATATTATTTATGTTTTTGTATAAGCCGACATCACTTGGAACAACATGTTACATAATTCTACACAATGCTATGCATTACAACATCTCCCCCATACTAGGTTGTAGAGCACATCACTACCCTCGATGCAATCATGCCCAAAACCCTAGATCTAATCTAAGAATCTTCCAAAATGATAAAATAATGCTCAAACCCTAACAATATATTTAATGAGGGAAGGTGCACTAGCTGATATGGTCAAGAGATGAGCAAATAATACAAAAGAGTCCCCAAGAGAGGGGGTGCTCCATATATACCATGAACAAAATATGATCAAAAGATAATAAAACCACAAAACCATCCATGAAAGGAGAGAACTCTCAATAAATAAGATCCAAGACTCAACCATAAGGCCCAACAATCTAAGGTGCTCCACCAAACCACTCTCAAAACCATCAATAGAATGTTAAACCATGGGAGAAAACCCACAAATGTGGTCCAATGTGTCAATAAAGTGGTCAAATGTGCCAACCCCTAGCCAAAAAGGAGTGATAGGGTCCAAATGGATGAAAACGGGTCCAAACATGCTCCAAAACTCAAATAACTCAACAAGACGCTCACACGTGTGGTCAAATTCTCATGGAAATTCCAACGATCCAGCTCCAAGTAGCATAAAATGATAAAAGAATGATCCAAAGTGAAGACAAAGGCCCAACAACTAGGATAAAGGCTCTAGAAAATTCCACATGCTCCAAGTAGCAAGGGTCTTCGTCATGAGGAAAGGGGTTGGCCCCTTTTCCTACCTAGGAAACACAACATGTCACATCTCCCAAAAGAAGTGCCTCATCAAAAAATTTCTAATAGAAATCAATAATGTCCAAACATTAAAGTACATGTATCCCTGGTGGGTTAGCTTGAGTGGTTAAGAGTTGTTCTTGCAAACAGGAAGTCTCGGGGTCAAATCCCTGGGAGGTTGTGTCGCAATTGTATTGGGGGCCTCACTCAATGTCCCCATGGATTTAGGATCTGTAATCATAGCCGACAATTAACACTATAGACAATAGTGGCTTCTCCTCGAGGGGGGTATTTCGTGGATGTAGCTAGTACCAATATTTGGGGCGATGAACCATATGAAAACAAAATATTCCCTCTAGTGAAATAAAAATATACCAACATCAAAACTTAAGCAATGTTAATATAACATGATAATAATACACAAGATGTACATTACAAGCACACTTTCTTTAAGTAACTTATTAATTAATAGTGTTTACATATCCAAACTAACATTGGTGTAACCCTTGGAACTCTTTTATATATGAGACCCTAAATTAACCTAAAGAGCTTAACTTACCTAAGTCAAATGAAGTTATATTAAATAAATTATGTACATAGGGAAAAATGGGGTCTTTCTAAAATAACTATCATAGCAATATAGGGTGATTGGTCTATCTTTAACTTTCAAGAGTTATGATTCTTTTAGATTTTTCTTCCACATGTGCCTACGAAGCGATGTAATGGGACATCCATCCTTGTGTCTTCATATTATGAACCTTTTTTATTTTTTCCTTTTTGTTTATTGGTGCCTTTTCATTTGCACATTTTGCTTAGACCTTTTATTGTATTAGCCCATTTCTTCTTTAGATGTGTCTTATACAACCTAAGACAAGGGAACCTGGCTTTTGTGATATTTTTTTTTGCATTTAATTTATCAGCATCTTCCTTTTTTGAGAGTATAAAACTCTTTTGACTTTTATTAAGGCATTCATACATTAGAATAGTAGAAAGACCATATGTCATTATTATTAATAAATCATTCACAAACATGAAAATTAAGGGGATGGGTGAATTGGCTTAGCGGAATGAAAATGGTAGAGTACTATGTTATAAGATGGATGAAATCACATTGACTTAGTTCACAAAAGTGCATATTAACATCAAATAACACACTTAATAAGTAAAAAGAGAAACAACCAAGGTTAGACTAAGACAAGCAATAATAAAAGTGTGAGTCATCATGAAAGTGTTTGGTCTAGCTAGGCATATAAGGGACAATGGACCATGATATTATGGTGTTGGATGAATATCTAACCATTGATCTATAGTGCAACCACAAATTTGCACCACAAATCTCATCTAGGGACAATTAATCAACATTTACCCCTTATTGAAAGATGGGTAACACCTTCAATAGAATCTCTCTCTCAATACCTCCAACACAACTCAATATATAGGCTTAAGAAACCATAAACCATTCATGGTTTATAATTACACATGTTGGAAACTACCTACATTTTTTGGATTTTATTAAAAAATATTACTTCATGCATTATTTTTAGCCTTTACTAAAAAAACATTATTTCATGCATGAGTTTTGGACTTTACTAAAAGCATTTACAATTTTTGGATTTTATTAAAAAATATTACTTCATGCATTATTTTTAGCCTTTACTAAAAAAACATTATTTCATGCATGATTTTTTGCCTTTACTAAAAGCATTACTTCATGCATGAGAATTTGCTACAACATGGGTTGGAAACCTTGTGTTGTTTTGGCACATCTAAAACCATTCACTGCAAGATGTATGACACCTTTGGCCTTTACTAAAAGAATTACTTCATCCATGAGAAATAGCTATAACATGGGTTGGAAACCTTGTGTTGTTTTGGCACATCGAAAACCATTCACTGCAAGATGTATGACACCTTTCCTAACATTCTGCAGAGTAGGATTAAATTATGCCATATTTGCATTGGTTGCAAAGGATAGAGAGATTGACTTGGAAAAAAGTGAATTGACTAGTTCATAGAAGAGGTCTGAGTGCAATGAGGGAATTTGTCACTGTAATTGTATTCCTTGTGTGTAAAAAAGACCCTATCACTGAGAACACATTAATAATAACTAGAGGAAGATGTCCATTTCAACCCAAGATATTTCCAAGACAAGTTTCTCTTCTTATATTATATATTTTGATTTTTCTTGAAAAATATTACTTCTTGAATGGTTTTTGGCCTTTACTAAAAATACATTACTTCATGCATAAGTTTCAGCTTTTACTAAAAACATTAATTCATACATTAAGATAACCGCCACAACATGGATTGGAAACCTAGTGTTGTTTTGGCATCTTCTAAAACCATTTCACTGGAAGGTGTATATGACACCTTTCCTCACATTCTGGAAGGCAAGGTTAATGCCATATTTGCATTGGTTGCAAAGGTCAAAGAGATTGACTTGGACAGAAGCACATCGACTAACTCATAGAAGAGGTCTAAGTGCAATGAGGGCATTTGCCACTATAATTGTATTCCTTATGTGTACAAAAATGAAAATACCCTATCACTCACTAACAAAGTCTTGATAATAAGTAGAGGAAGATGGCCATTTCAACGCTGGAGATTTTCCCAAGACAGGTTTCTCTAGGTATCTCTTATATTATCTCTTGTATTATAATTTTTGGTTTTTATTAAAAAATATTACTTCATGCATATTTTTGGCCTTTACTTAAAAAAAATTACTTCATATATGAGTTTTGGCTTTTAAGAAAACATTTCATGCATGAGAGAATTGCCACAACATGGGTTGGAAACTTCGTGTTGTTTTTCCATCTTCTAAAACCATTCATTGCAAGATGTATGACACCTTTCCTAACATTCTGCATGGAAAGGTTAATGTCACATTTGCGTTGGTTGCTGTTCTATTTGCGGTGTCTATGGCCACTATACACACGCTTTCCCACATTTGGAGCGAGCTCGGCAACTATGGACAGATGACGCCCATCGTCAAGGGCAGGCGGCTCCTCAGCCGCCACCCAACCCTCCACCACTTCAACAACAACCTTTGGTGCTACAAAACCCTTTTCCAACACAAGGAGTGGTAAACACTCAGCCATTAGCCCCCCCACAGGGCAATGTGCAACCACAACAAATCACTTACGCCGCTCCTGATCAACCCATGTTTGATTCAGGCACTCACCACTTATTGATGATGTCCACTGCTGACGTCAATATCCAAACCCGTCGGAATCAGTATGGCCCTACCTCCGAAGCCCCCCCCAAAAAAATTGACTTGGACAAAAGCGAATTGACTAGCTCATAGAAGAGGTCTGAGTGCAGTGTAGTCATTTGCCACAGTAATTATATTCCTGGTGTGTAAAAAACTCCAAAGACCCTCTCACTGTGAAAGCATTAATATTAATTAGAGGAAGATGGCCATTTCAACACTAGAGATTTTACCAAGAAACGTTTCTCCAAGGTAACTCTTGTATTACAATTTTTTGTTTTTATTAAAAATATTACTTCGTACATGATTTTTGGCCTTTACTATAAAGACATTACTTCATGCATGAGTTTTGGCTTTTACTAAAAACATTACTTCATGCATGAGATAATTTCCACAGCATGGGTTGGAAACCTCATGTTGTTTTGGCATCTTCTAAAACCATTCACTGCAAGATGTATGATACCTTTCCTAACATTCTGTGGGGAAGGGTTAATGCCATATTTGCAATTGCCACTGTAATTGTATTCCTTATGAATAAAAAACTCCAATTACCCTAACACTGAGAAAGCATTAATAATAAGTAGAGGAAGATGGCCATTTCAACGCCAGAGATTTTTCCCAAGACAGGTTTCTCCAGGGTATCTCTTGTATTCTGGTAATTATGTGATTGCCTTTAATTAACTATTTCCATAGACTAATTAAGGAAAAATAATTCCTGGTTTAGCACAACACGTTACTAAGGCTTTTCTATTTATAATTCATTTTATCCCACATTAAGATCTATGTTGATGAATCGGTAAAGCCATAGGCCTAGAAATAAAGATCACTTAAACACAACTTGGAGGATCTATGAAAGGGTCATTATCTCAGCAACCGTGGCAACTTAACCAAAAATGAAGCAGTCATGATGATTCAACAAACCTCTCAAGTGTTAATGTTTATAGCAGCATAACCAGGATCACTAAAAGAATGGAAAAGCACAGAAACAAAATGAGTGTGGAGCTCGTTTAACCATGATGATAAGAACAATCATCTCCCAAACATAGACAAAGCTATTTGTCTCCCTCGAGCTTAGACCTTCCAATAGAGAATGATGTACATCCAGATAGTGGTAGCGCAAACCCAAGAAAATAAGAGATAAACTTCTCCCATAGTGGAGAACCCCAAAAATCAGTCTCTTAGCTGCAATAGCGAACTTCTCTTGACTAGTGCGAACTTGTCTTGAGTGAATGACAAAATGAGAGGTCGAACTCTCTATTTAAACACATCAAAATGTGACTTTTTCCCTTACTAGGCCAACCTAACTTTACCTAATTGTGCCAACCTTACTGGGGCAGTTCTGCCCATTATTTGGGGCAGACTTCCCACTGTTTTGGGGCATTTTACCCACTGGTCCGACTTGTCTTGAGGGAATACAAAAATTTACATTTAATGAATCTTTTCCTTTTGATTTCATCCCAAGGTTTACATTGATTCTTTCAAGGTTTTTACATGATCAAATACATTGATTTCTTCTTCTCTTCCTTTCGACAACTCTCCAAGAGTGTTATGTCCAATTTTAGGTCAACAATGGTTCTTTTTGGAAGATGTGTAGGAATTTCCTTGTCTTTCCCCTTCCAACCAATTAACTTTTTCATTTTATCATATGTTCCTGTTAATTTTTTTTTATAACTGAAGCTTCTTCAGATATCTTCTTCAATATGGTAACCATTTCCTTCAACTCATAATTTTGCTCAGTGAGCAATTCTTGAGAGTGAAACGATTGTCTCTATAATTCAGAAGCATGCTCATAAAATGGTGTTAGGTTGTCACGTCCCCTCCCATCATATAGTGAGATGGAGAGGATCATGATTCTAAAACTGGGAATCTAGCCCCATGAACTTATTAAATAAGCATTCACATAATATAAAAAGACATGGAAATGTATAATTATAAGAAAACACAACGGAAGTAATTTCAATTACACATCCATCATACATTCAAGATATTCATCAAATAAGTAATTGCAAATTTAACACAAGAGAATAATTATCTTAACAAAGTAGTCCCAAGCAACCAGCTATGCATCTGCAACGTTCCACCCAACCATAGGCCAGTTCTGCTTATCAACCTCTTGATACAACTGCCACCCCTGAGCTGGGCATGATTTCTACAAGGAACCAGGGAACAACAGACTCACACATAGCCAAGCATACACCAAGATGATCCAAGCCAATCTACAATCGGGTTTATCAGGCTACTAGGAAATGGAGAGGAAGAATTGCTAAGCTAGTGAGCTCAAGCACAGAGCCAGGGATACCTCTACAAGATCTATCTAACTTGGCCCCCACAATACCTACACACCCAACACAAGGAAGAATTCTCTTCACTGCTACACAGTCCCTCAAGCCATACCTTCCTTTCTAGTGAAAGTAGCCAAAGCCCTCTTGATCTTCTTGAGAGGTTACTCCCTTCACTAGGTTTATCAAGTCAATTCTGTCCACTACCACTCCAAGTTTCTTGCTCACAAATTCAAACCAAAACAAGGATGCACATAACAACATAACCACAATTATTGGGCATGATACAAACGTTTTTACAGTGAGATGCCCAGAGATGGGGTTTCTACCAGTCCATAAAAACGTGGGAAGACCCAAAAACGAAATGGCAATTGGGGATTCAACCCTGGAGAGCAAAAACCATTTTCAGAAAAAATTCTCATGGGTATTTTGGGGCAAAAACGACCTCTATAAACCCCCAAAACGTGACTCCCTTTCTCCCATCTACTGTGCAACACAAAAACGAGCTCCTAGCTATGGAAAATGTAGGAAATTGGTGAAAAACGTGATGAAGGAAAGACCTAGTAGTTTAGACTGCGTGAGAGAGGAAAGATTATGGGTTCAGAATGGCTTTGGGCACCATTTCGTGGGTGTTTTCTTGCCCCAGAAGCAAAAGTACATTTTTCCAAGTTGATGGCTTGCCCATGCACGAAATTGGATGCCATACCTCTTCATTCCCAAGGCATTAACTGCCTCAACCAATTTCTGGAAGAATTAAATGATTGGGTGCATAACCGAAAATGGGTAGTTGGTGGTTTATGGGTTTTCTCATTGACACATGGATTAACACCATTGGCTCAAGGGTTTGAATAATTTCCTTCCCTATTCCTTGTAGAATCATGCCCCCATCTCTTTGTTGCATTGCATAGCTAGTTGTGGGTATTTCATTAAAATCCGTAATTACATGATGTCTTATTTACATTGTGCCTATCTAGCACAAGAACCATAGGCATCTATTTTTAATTGCCGATACATAAAACGCTAAATCAATGGTGGGGCCTTGGCCTTGAGCTCCTCACCATGATTAAATAACAATATTTACATCATTTACAATTTAATGAAAAAGGGGGTCAAAATGGGGACATGACATAGGTATTGTGTTTATTCTTGAGCATATTTAATTTTCTCCATAAAGGATTCCTTTTCTCTCGTTGATTCAACTATTTGAGCTTGCAAACTCCCTTCCTCTATCGTCAGAGTTTTCACCTGCTGGTCTAGTTGAGATTCCTTATCTTCTAACTCACTTATATGTTCCTGAAAATCAAATTTCTCACTTTCCATGATGACTAATTATACATTCAACGAGTCTTTTTCATCCTCAAGACTTTGAACATCCTGCAAGATTTTCTCATTTTCTAGCTCCAGAGCGTCTTGCTGCCTTTTCATTTATATTCCCCCACTTCAGGATTTTACTAGCTTGTCTTTAAGTTTGATCATTTTGGTTTTTCTCATTTCTAAATATTCAGTCAACTGGTCAATATTATATGCATTTACTTGAGTAGCAGCGACATTGACTGAAGCTATGAATTTTGGATCTCTATGTGTGACTTCCATCACTGTACTTTCATGTATGGTCATGATGTCTAGTTGTGTAGCTATATTTAATCATTTCTCTATTCTTTTCAAAATAGTATTTCTCTTTGGATTGAAAACTATCGTATCAAGTTTTGCAATTGAATGTTGCTTTAAGGGCATAAATGGCATGAGTCCAATATCATCCAAAGGGAAATGACCCCCAGTAAGAGGTACTTATGTATCTAGATCAGCGGGATTGTCTATCTCCATATCTTGTTGATATTTACTTTCTTCTTTCACTTTATTATCTTCCAAATATTTCTTGACTTTCTCTTCTTCTTCTATTTTCTTCTGTAGTGCTTCTACTTCCAATATCTTTTCTTCTTCTTTAGTTTCTTTCTTAGCTTCATCTTGTAACCTTTTCTCCTCCAATTCTGTAGCTGTTATATCTGCCTTTTCTTGCTCCATTTTTCGTCTTGCCTCCTTTTCCCTTTCTTCTATCTATATTTCTTCTTCCCTTTTCTTAGCTAGCTCCTCTTCCTGCAACTTTTTTGCATTTTCTGCTTCCAGAGCTTCTGCTTTAGTTTTCTTTCTTGCTTCTCCTTCTAGGTCTTCTTTGTCTTGTTGGATCTAGCTTCCATATTCTTACCGAACCTCTTATTCAAATATGTGATATTCATTGCTCTTCAATATACTTATCCATCTTTCAAAAAATGATCGGTGTACTCAAAATTGATATTGTAAGATAAGCAGTGCTTAGCTACTTTCCGTTGACTATCACTTCTAACAAATATATTTTCTCCAAAATGGTGAGCCTCTAATTCTTTCACAAATCCCTCATCGCATTTGAACTTATTGAACTTATAGGATCCAACAACAAATGGAAGTGGTGGATATGATGCTTTCTTATGCTCATTCAGAAAATGTGCGACACCATTTACAAATACCTGCCTCACTACCTCCTTCAAGACAATGTAATATGTGACATATCTGGGCATCAATGAAAGACTCTTCATGCCTCCATACATGCGGAGATAGGTGCCTTATGGGGTGAAATATTAATCTATATATGCACTGATAACTTCTAATGCTACGTTTGACATGCAATTTGGCTCTTCGTTGAAAATAAATTTATAGAGAGGCATCAATTTAATGAGACCACATGATCTGGTAAGCCACATAAATTGGAGTCTAATTCAGAACCTAATGGAATATGAGCTTTGGTAAAGGGTCCCTAATGAGAATGCAATCAACCAAATATGACGACATGTAAAATTCAGCCTTGTTTTGCTCTAACCCTTCCTGAGCTTATGATATGGCCTGAGCCATATTTTTCGAAATGATGTATCCCCAATTGAATATGGTGTCATGTGTTGTGACATGGTACATCAGTGGAACCCAACTAAGCTTCTAAATATTTGCATTTTCTCTCCCATATATCCTACATAGAAGCATAGCAATAATCCTAAAGAGAGTTCTTAGATTCTTGTTTTCATGCTCTCCACTAGCGCTTTGTCGCAAATGTTTGCCCGGTATTAACATTTTTTTTGCATATTCCGAATGTTCTATATTTATACTCTTAATCCACTCATTTGTTAGGAAAAATTTGGGTGTAGGGACCCCCATTTCGGGGTTCCTCAAAAAGACTATCTAAACAATACTAACATCACATGAAAAAATTTTAAACTTGAAAATCAAATGCAAAACCGTAAATAAAATGCTAAAACTCAAACTGTACATAAAATGGAACCATATACCTGATTTTTTAAGGTTGTAGGTGGTTGTAGCTGACATCCCTTTCCGCTTCGATCTAGACATCCAATCTCCCGATTTACTGAATACCTCTCGGTTGACCACCCTATCATATCGGGGTTACTCTCCTTCACCCCAAACCCCCGATCATTTCGGGGTCGTAAGAACATACAATGCAAGCTTTCTGGTGGGATTCCCCAATCTCCGGAAGCTAAAACCAACTCACAATAACCACAAAATAGATTCACTATTACGGTGCCTGTCCAACACTAGGGAGCAAGAGATGCTTTACTCCTTCTCCTCCCTTCTTTTATAACAAAATTATGTGTGCCATGTGTCTTCTCATGCACATAATTTATTTAATTTAATAGTTTATTAATATTTATTCTCAAGTTGCAAGTGTCCCTTCCTATCTTAATTGTGCACCTAATTTCCTAAATTGGTGCAAGGTGGGTGTAGTGGTTTTCAATTAGAGTCCTAGTTATGTTTTGCTTTGCCAACTAATTTTATTCAAGAAATATTTTTAATAAAACTTTTAGTAGACCACAAAATGTTTTCTATTTTCTCTCCTTCCCAATTAATAAAATGAAAATAGAAGAAATTTCTTTTATTAATATTCTACTTTAATTCCAATTATTTTTCAAAGTTTATAATATTAAATAAAAATCAAGATTTGAATAAATAGTTCTTGTATTTTTATTCCAGTTCATTTCCAATTCTTTTTCAAAGATAATAATGTTAAATAGAATTAAATATTTGAATAAATAGTTCTATTATTTATTTTCCACTTTATTTCTAATTCTTTTTCAAATATAATAATGTTAAATAGAATTAAAGATTTGAATAAATAGTTCTATTATTTATTTTTCACTTTATTTCTAATTATTTTCCTCTTTTCAAATTAATAAAATAAAACAAAATGGAATAAAGTATTTCTTAAATCTTATGTGAAATTTCCATTTATACATTTGATTATATTCTCCCTTTGGTTCTTGTCCAGGTACCTCTTCAGCGGGTCATTCCGACAGTTCTATTTCTTTCTTCTTATGGGGAGTACTACGTAGTGATCGAGAATCTTTACCACAACCTTCCAACTACGCTTTCTTGGAGACTAAGGACTGCCAAGGTATAAGGTCCTCCTTATCGCGTGCCCCTCAACTCATCGCATGCGACCACGTCGTTATGGCCTCGTCCGTACGGCACACGCTTCCCTGGGTGAGTTGAAACGGCTTCCTAACCGTGCGTGGATTGCTCTTTCAGAGTCGACAGTCTGTCGTCGTACCCCTATGTGTTCTTTCCATTCTTATGACCCCTATAATTCCATTGTGGGTTAGTCGGTAAATCATCTTACCTGCCACTACACACACACACACTTAAGCACACATTAGTAGCGCTGCACTATGAAATATTTCATCATCCATCATAATATCTCAGTCAGTCGAGCATATATTTCATTCATCATTTTCTCTCAATCATTAAATCATATCTATCATTCATCATTCTATCTCAATCAGTCGAGCATATGTAACATTCAGTCATCCTATCTCAATCAGTCGAGCATATCTAACATTTAGTCATTCTATCTCAATCAGTCGAGCATATCTAACATTTAGTCATTCTATCTCAATCAGTAGAGCATATCTATCATTTAGTCATTCTATCTCGATCAGTCGAGCATATCTAACATTTAGTCATTCTATCTCAATCAGTCGAGCATATCTAACATTCAATCATCATTCACTTCGTAAATTCGCAAATCATTAAGCAGAGCATTCATTTATTAAATAAAGTATCAATTTCAATAATTGTCGTTCATTGTGTCATTTTCGTTTATCATTTGTCGTCATGCAAATCATCATGCATTCTTCATTCATTCAAGTATTTTCAATACTCAAGGGACCAATTACTAAAGTTTATTCGATCAAGTCACTTGGAAAGTGTCCTCAAGTCTACGGTCAGTCAATGTAAGGAGCCGGGCATTACATACACCCCCTCTTAATAGAACTTCGTCCCGAAGTTGAATTTTGTTCTTGTAATTTCGATGCTAGGATTTTCTTTAGTTTCCCAATTTCATCTTATTTTCCTTCTCTTCTATTTTTCTCAAACAATTGTGGTCATAAGTGCAGGTGGTTCTAATCATTAGTTTTCTATTCATCAGTATGGTTCCAATACCTCCTTGGGAACTCAATCATAATTTCGCGGAATGCAAATCCAATAATACCTTCATAATTGTTAGTCCTAACTTAGATTTCTTATATATCCTATTCATCAGTGAAGATCCATGGTATCCAATTTATTTACTAGTTATGTTGCATCAAAAGCCACACCATAGTTATCCAATCATCTTTTGCATAAAAAATCCGAACAAGAATCCAAATCCATTGGTTATACCTTCCTCTAAGATGAGAAGGTAATGTCATACCATATTCAGTCGAATATTGACGGTATGTTTTAATCATAATTTAACAAATCAAGAGTGGTCACCCAAAATTCTAAAAGTCAATCCCCAGCAGACTACTTCCAAAGCCCTAAATGTTTTACTTCTAACTAATGTGTTGTTTCGCTAGTTTCGTAATGTCCAGGTCAAGGAACTCATCATGTCCTTACCCCATTTCCGCATTCTCGTTGTCATGTGAATCCTTTGGCATACTTTCCCTATCTCATCATGTGTGGGTTGTCGTATTCACATTGAGTCATATCATGGGAATTAGTTTTATTTCAATTTAGACTTCATCATTTCATATGATTAGCATCACTCCGTTTAGTTCATCGTGATTATCGTCTACATATTTCATCTGACAAGATCATCTTCAATTGACCCCTCAACAAGTTCTCTAAGTTCTATGTTTCCAATTATAATATAAGACAATAACTATCATTAATTTAATCATTAACTATATGTTGACACACATGACATCCATCGTTTTTAATTATTCACATAACTTTTAATCCAAGAATTCTCCAAACATCTAAGTATCCTAAGTTTTCCATTTCAAAATAAGACTTTGAATATCGTAAATTAAATATACAAAAGCTTCCTTCATTTTCCATGATACATTTAAACGCTCCAATCTCAAAGTTCTTATCCTATAATATAAAGAGTACAAATAAGAACAAATATTCACTCCCTTCCTTTTTGGTAATTCGTCGACATGGACATGTTGGTGTATCAACATTGTGAATATATTCATTTCGTAAATTGGCAAATCATTAAGCAGAGCATTCATTTATTAAGTAAAGTATCAATTTCTATAACTATCGTTCATTGCGTCGTTTTCGTTTATCATTTTTTGTCATGCAAATCATCATCCGTTATTCAGTTGTTCAAGTATTTTCAATACTCAAGGGACCAATTACTACATTTTATTCGGTTAGAACACTTGGAAAGTGTCCTCAAGTCTACGGTCAGTCAATGTACGGAGGCGGGCATTACATTGGGTGGTGGTAATTTGTATGATGTGCTTATGTGTGTGGCATGAAATGAAGCAAAAACATTTCCATTAGCTCCCAAAATGATTCTAAATTGTACATCTACATGCGACAGAATCCAGTCGATCACTTCTGAACATGGGAAAAATTCTAGTCGAGTGGCAGCTTTGAGGAGACCAGACCCCTTGATATTCTGATATATCACAAGTTCTTCTATTGTTGTGTCTGGTATGTTCTGGTCTCTTATAATGTGATAGAGTTCTCCCCATTTATATTCGGGAACTATCCCTGTGGTAGCCTTTGTATCCTTGAACTGAGTTTCCATGGTGGGTCCCGAGACCATTTCAACATCTGAATCTGATTCCACCAGCTTGAGATTTGCGCTTAGAAATCCTTTTGGACATATCTGAGTCCTGTAACATAACAACAACATCAAAGAGTGGCATTGTATCCATTTATAATACAACCAGATAGATTTAATCTGAAAAGAATGACAACATGAGGACTTCAAGGAAAAATAAAACATCTTCATTTTTCAACCAGTTTAACCAAATGAAACTAACATGCAAGTCATACTATCAATCCATTCATAACAAAAACTAAAAATGTAAATTTGAAGACTCTTCTATTATGCAAGTATTTCGAAAACAATGGATCATATTCATCATCTTTTATCAAGCAAATGACCATATTGAAGACTAAATAGAAATGAAATTGGTCGAGCAACACCTCCTTTGGTGACTTCTTGGGTTCAAACATCAAAGCTCAATCGCTCCTACTACATAGGCCCGATCTTGGGGCACCAATCCCAGTGTGTTGGTCAGGGTTCAAATAGGGAATCTCAACTCTTAGGTTAGGGTTTACATACGTTTTCCCCAAATCAAACATACCCAACTGAGCGCTTAGGGTCAAAATGTGAGCAGGAAGAAGAAGAAGAATATGCTAGGGATCATATTTGCACAAAGCCAACAAACTTCATGCAATAACGGGAAAAGGATTAGGTATGTTTGTCTTTTTTTTTGTAAATACACACATTTGGAAGAATTGAAGATGAATAGGTAAGAGCTTTGAGAATCCCAACTACTGGTTAAATACGCAGTTTACAGGTTAAGGAATAGCTTAGGATTGAAGTTTTTTACAAACCACATGCACTTAAAACCAAGGCTCTTAGGTTTAACACTATGTGTAAAAATAATCCGATGCATGATAGGGTTTTCAAGTGTTAAAACAATTAAACCGAGTTTGAGACAGTTATAAGGAGTTAGATTTTCTGGGTGAATGCATTAAAACAACTTTAAAATATCTCAGGTGAGATCGACGAGGAACACAAATTTCATAGTTTCAACCAATGATTAAATACGCCTCCAACTAGTTAGAGTTAAAACCTTCTTCCCAAGTTTGCTTGATAGCTCACGAGCAAAAACTAGGGTTTAACTAGGTTTTATTAAGTCTTGAAAGGAAACGGCTTGGTTTACTCTAAAAAAAACTTCCCTAAATCCTAATCCTTAAAATCCAAGTGTACATTATTTAAATAGGAACAAGCATACTTACACAGAGTACTGTGTGACTAAGACGAAAGATGCCCTAGCAGGATTCTTTGCCCACGTGTTTCAAGAAACATAACGGTGTGCAGGAGGCAAACAGGCTTTGCGATGGGGTTTTATCCCTATTATAAACGATTCCAAAACCCTAAAGGGATATGACTAGTCAACAATCTCTTCAACTCAGATTTATTCACAAGAAAATCACATAACGCATGAATTTATGCTTAGAAAAGAACCATGTTTTAAAAGCCAATCCCCTAGCAGTGGTAAACAAAAAACTTCATTGACGTATGTCGGATTGAAAAGGGTTTGGGTACCTATCATTTAGATGCTAAAATCAATTTGATTCCGACGTAACTTGGTATAGCTCACCGATAATATGACAATTAAAGTATTTCAAACCAAAAACAAAACTCCATCGAAGAAAATCAGATAGAAAACAAATTATGTATCGATAGCTTCGCTGCTGAAAACAATTCAACTCCAACTTGATTCGGCACTAAAACCAATTCTACGCCAACATCAAAATCAATTCTACAATCATGCGAAAGAGAATCAGGATCAAAACTCTTATTAGGTCGACCGTTTCGGCACCAAATCGAAAAATATTCCGATGTATTTCAGGTCTAAACCCAAAGTAGGATCTAAACGCCAAAGTTCGTAGAAAAATTATGTGTCGCGACCAGCTTCGGGGCAACATCACATAAGTTGTTGATATGAAACTTCAACTCAAAAATTTAAGTGTGGATAAAAACCAAGCAAAAATTCTAACAAGATTCAAGTGAAACCCTAAAACTCTGACTATTTCAGCGTAAAATCAAAAGTGGACCCGACCATTTTAGCACAAACTTGCAAGTTTCTTCGACCGTTTTGGCACAAAATTGAATTTGGTTGCGACCGTTTTAGCTCAAAATTGATTTTGGCTGCGACCGTTTCGCTTCAAATTTGGCAAGTCACTGAAACATTCAAAATGAAAAAAAATTCTAAGTGTCAAATATTCCATAGGGAATCAAACTTCAAGAAGATCTTTGGTGATATAGACAATGACAAGCAAAAAATAAAAGTTAAAAGTTGAGCTCAAAATAGGAGGGGCACTAAATTTGCAAAAATATTAGGAAAGGGTTGCAGCTGCAACACTATGAAATGCAAGATTGCATTATTTATGGTTGTAGGTAACAGCTACATGTATAATATATTAATGAAAATTGTGTACTTTCCACTCAAAGATAGCCATTGAGTGCAAGCTGGAAACAAAGAAAACCACATAGTACATGTTGTTGAAAGTGAGAGATGTGGTATCTTGAATATGAACAAGAATGTTGGAAAAGAAATATTGCCCGGAAGGCACTTGAACTATGAAAATTCCTTGAGGAAGGCTATGCATTGTATTGTAGTACAGAGGACAGCGATAATTTAAGGGGGCGGGTAATGTAACACACTAGTTTTACCCTATTACATAAAACAATGTAAATGTGTCAATGCATGTAAACATGACAAATTCATGGTGAGGATCTCAATTCCAAGGCCTCACCATTGAATACTCGAACATGTAATAACTATTAAAATTGACATCATGAAAATTGCATGCTAGTGAGATGCGGGAAAATTGTTAATATGATTTAAATATGCATGATGTGATAAAAAAATAATAATGTAATAAGCTAACTATGGAAAGGAAACCAAAATTAGAAGTGAGGCATGATTCTCCACAACGGAAAGGAAATGAACCAAACCCATTCATTGAGATCCAGGTGTCCAGATGACAACCCATCTACCCATTAACTTTGTGTCCAAGCATTAATGATTCCAAGAAGACATCGATTGAGATATTTAATACCTTGAGAAAGGCAAAGCATGGATGTCATTTTTGAATTCATGTCTCCATGCAATTTGGAAAATTTGTGTTGGCTTATGGAGCAATCAAAGAGCCACGAATTGGATCCCAATTCATTCATGCCTTCATCAATTCTCATTTCTCCACCTCCCACAGTTTTGGGGGAGCTTTGTTAGGTGTTCTATCCATGGATATGGACTATTCAAAAGTGTTTTCATTCCCATAATTTTGTTTTTTTAATTGCATACCTATGGGATATGATAGGGAGTCAAATTTGGGTTTAGAGCACTGATTATATGCTTCTTTTGTTGGACTATTGTCGTGAACCTGATTTTTAACTTCCTAGTTGATAGGTTCTTTCTTGGAATCCATTTTAGTGTTCCCAGCAGTTGTAACTTCTCCCCAAGAGTCATTTTACCAGCCAAGCAGTTGAAAATTCGCCAAAAAATTGTTATGTCTTGGCCCAACTTGCAAACAGTTTCCCCAACACTTTTTCTTGTTGTTATGTCTTGTGATTTATCCCAACAAATGAGACATGTTGCTTGAGTCATGGGTATGGGTTTGAGGCTAAAAAAGAGCTCATAAGGTTCCTTGTTTTAGTGGAAAATCATTGTCTAGATTGGGGGTGGCCTCTCAGTAGAAAGACAATGTGTTGGACATAGAGCCTACCCAACTGAAAGAAAATGTGTTAGACAAAGAGTCTACAGGCTACGATTGGGGGGAATGTTTCACTTGCCAAGTTAGTTGCTCAATGGCAACAGTAAACCAGATAAGTACTTGTTGGCATTCTGTTGTTGGTTGTAAGTTAGTTGTTTAAATAACAAAACTAATAATTTATTAGTTGATTATGAATATGAAAAATAGTGCTTGAATGTCTTTGTAAATCATGTTGTTATATATTCAAGATTGATTGAAGGTAGGATTACTATTGGTATATGCATTGACAAATACAATTGTGTCTAAGAGAAATTAAGCAAATCATTTTTTCCTACATATATGCTTCATGTTTAGAGAATCTATGAGTAGGATCATATGGCATAACCCTACATATCTTAGCCTAGTTGCTGCTAAAATCCATATTTGCATCCTTATGTAAATCCTTGAATATTTCCCAAGTATTCATGTCTGGGTACTTGACATTTTAACACTAGTTGTGGGTCCTAGGTCCCTAGACATGATGAAGAGATAAAACTCGAGCTATAGATTATAAAGGAATATTTTGGGCATCCATGCCCATGAATGGAACTTAAAATAATCACACATGACCTCTCTATGTGATCTGGATCTTGGGGGCTGAGACTCGGAATACTTGAATGTCGTGAGAGGAGGAGAAGTGATAGCTTCAAAACAGAAGCGAACAATGAACCAGCTGTGAAAAAGACAAAGTAGTGAGATATGGGATATGAATAGCATAGATGGACAAACATAGAATAAATATGCCAGATGGAGGGGTGAGGCTCAAAGAGGGTTCTTTGAGCCTCACCTCTCAAACTATACTAAGAAATACACTCAGAAGCAATACCCCAATAATAACTCAATAAAATAAGAGAAATGTAGGATAGAAACCAAATGAGTAACTTGTTATCATGAGAAGGCTTGCTAGGCCTTTATATAGTATTATTACAATGTGTCTGGAGGCCATACCATGGGCCAAAACCATGTGCTACCAAATACCATGGATATGAGAGGGTGGCCTCTCCATTTAATGCTTTTATGATAAATGGGAGAGGGTGGCCTCTCCATTTAATGCTTTTATGGCTTATACATCCGAATTTAGATCATATGCCCCCTAAAATTCGGATCATTCCTCCCCCCCTTAGAAAGTGATGGTTCCCATCATTTCATGCTAAAAAGAGACCCATGATTACAATGTGCTTGGTACCAATGAAGAGAAGGGTTTTGTGTGGTTGACCCATAACTGTTTACATTAAAAAAATTTATAAGAAAAGCAAAAAAAAAATGGAATAATCATGACTTTGGGGGTTTTGAACATTCTTCTGCAAATTTATTTATAACTTCTGCTACAGGTGATGAAATTCGATTCCGTTAAAGACCCATTTGAGCTACTAAATGTATCTTTTCGTCGGTATATGGTACATGTTTTGAGGTGGTTCATGGAGTGATTAAAAGCAGGCCAAATTTGAAGGACATCCAGCCAAGCTAGTTACAGACATGTGCTGCTTCAAGCAAGGATATCTCATTTACAGACAACGAAATGAGATTCCGTGAAATACCCATTTGAGATGACGGACTTGTTTTTCAAATGAGTTGTAGTATACCTTCTAAAACATCCTATAGAGTCTGTGGCACTTGTTCAAAGTTGATTGTGCGTGCGGCCGCAATGTGTAAAAACATGTGCTACTTCAAATAAGCATATCTCACAAACCAAGAAAAGAAATGAAAATATGTAAAATATCCATTTGAGATGACAGAAAATCCTTCGAAATGAGCTATGATAGATGCTTTGAAACATCTCGTAGAGTCCAGAAAGTCTCTTTAAATTTTGTTGAAAATGTTGCAAACCAATTGATGTAGTGGATCCATGTATGGATGTAGCAGATCTATATCCATGTATGGATGTAGCAGATACAGATCCATGTATGGATGTAATTAATCCTTGTATGGATGTAGCATATCTAGATCCATGTATGGATGTAGTAGATCCAAATCCATGTATGGATGTAGTGAATCCAGATCCATGTATGGATGTAGAAGATCCATATCCATGTATGGCTCAACAAATGGATTCCGATCGTACCAAAATGAATTTGGTGATTGCTACAAATATTTGAAATCCGTAGAATGCTTGAAACCCTTGTTCCGATGGAGAGCGTACCTACTCTGATACCATTGATCTGGATCTGGGGGCTGAGATCCGGAAGGCTTGAATGTTGAGAGAGAGAGGAGATTAAACATGCAAATATTTCTTAAAATTCACATCAAAAACACTAATCTTGCATGAGAATAAGCATGAACAAAAGCATATGAAGTGAATGGGAGGTGAGGCTCAAAGAGGAGCCCCACCTCTGAAACTAATTACCAATAAGTCACTCAGATCTAATTAATCTCACAATGAACAATAGAAAATAAGAGAGAAACCAAATGAGTAACTTGTTATCCTGAGAAGACTTGCTAGGCCTTTATATAGCATTATTATAATGTGTCTTGAGGCCATACCATGGGCCGAAACTATGTGCTACCAAATAAAATGGATATGAGAGGGTGGCCTCTCCATTTAATGCTTTTATGATAAATGGGAGAGGGTGGCCTCTCCATTTAATGCTTTTATGGCTTATACATCTGAATTTAGACCATATGCCCCCTAAAATTCGGATCACTATGGTATCCTTGGTCTCTAAGTGGAAATATCTATGCCATTACGGGGTTGTAAGCATTAGGTATAGGCCTCAGAGCCTTGTACATGATTGGGTGAGGAAAATCAATCCTTATGCCGTAAACAAATCTTTAGGCATTAAAGGCTAAGAACAATGCCTTCAATATTTGTACATCACTACCCAAGGTTATAATTGACCTTCGTGTTTTAGAAATTTGATTGTATTTTATTTAGTAAGACAAAATGTGAACAAACACTTGATTTTTCACTAAAAACAAAATACAACAATAAAATAATATTATTTCATAAATAAAATGAAATAAATAAATTTTAAACACCTTTGGAAAACTTCAACGATTCCATTAACAAAAAGTTAATCCCTAATAAAATACTCATTATTCATCAAGCTATCTCTCCTTCACCATAATTGATCACCTTGCACAACCACTTTTTACATTTAATTTTACTCACATTACATTTTTATACTACATAAATATTAAATATTCTAAAATCAATATCTTTTTTTATACTACATAAATATTAAATATTCTAAAATCAATATCTTAAAACAAATAGAAAAAACATAGAAAAAAAATCATAATAAGTTAACTAATTTTAAATTAATTCATATAATAGAGAAACTGGCTAATAATAAAAATAAGCATCTTAATATTTAATTGACCGTTATAACCCTAAATGCACTTATAGTTCATGCTTTTTTATTATTAATGGAAACATCTTAATATTGGATTATTTTTCTCTTTACTTGAAGAACCAAAGATTTGAGGGTTGGATTGGCTTTTCTCGTTGTAGAGAGGAGAATGCAAGACTAGAGAGTAAGAAGAGCTGAGAGAGAAGAGGACACGTGACAAGAGAGCAAGAAGAGCTAAGAGAGAGGAGGACGTGAAACTCTAAAGCAAGAAGTGTTGAGATTTTTCCTTTTGCAATTTTTTTTAAAGTGAATTATATATATTATATTGATTTCAATGTTGGTGCTTTACACTACAAAATTTCAATCCACTTAGGATTGGTTTTAGGCATTTTGCACCATACATCATGGAATGTCACTTATTCATTTAACACTAAAACTAACATCTTTTACAAACTCCACTTTTGCACCAAAAAATTTAGCACCACTTTTATATCCCCGCATTATCTCCACTTTTGCACCACTATTTGAAAATTGAGGATTTTCTACATCCTTCACAAATAGTGATGCTAATGTGAGGCTAAAATGTCATTTTCTTGTACTGATGGGATGAAAGAATTTGTGATCTATGTGACCCTATGAGTGTTGAAGATGAAAATCATTTCTCATAAAATTTCCTAAATACACCCACATATAAGTACAATTTCAAAACACTTGGTAAAATACTAACCTTCCAAATCTTTTCACTCATCAAAATATGGTGATCTAAGATTTCTTCTCTTAAACCTTTTTTTAACACATAAATAAAATTATAAAGAAAACCAAGTGATTCCTTACAGTTTTAAAGTTGGTTTTACTATATGTTAATAACCATAATTATCTTTATCATAATGAAGTATTGTGATGGAATTGTGAGGAAGGAAAAAAATGGCATACACTTTTTTAAGTTTTTAAAATATTAAAATAAATTTATCGTTGTATATATGATTTATGCTATTTTTAATTTAATATAAGAAAATATTTGTTATATCTATATTTCTAATTCAAAATTATACTATTTACAATAAAGTGTGTGTGTGTGTGTGTGTGTGTGTGAGAGAGAGAGAGAGAGAGAGAGAGAGAGAGACTTCCTAAAACTGCTTTAAATTCTTGCCAAAACCTCCTTCAAACCATGGTGGCATAAATATGCCATGGGGTGGTTAAACCATTTGATAAAAATGCCACTTTGCAAAATATTGATAACATTAAAAATATTATTTCATGTAAGTTTAAAGAGAAAATGTGGTGTGAAAAAAATTTAGAAGTGAAAAGAATATTGAGATTGTATGAGGAGGTCATTAACCTTAATCTAGAATATCAAAATTGTATTTATGTTTTTTAACCAGTTCAAAGAATAAAAATAATATTTTCAAGATTAGAATGAACTCTCACAAGCTCCATATTGAAATAGGGATTTGACATCTCTTAGAGACTATTAGGGTTGAGGATGAAAATCGCTTTCTCTCGTGTGTACATCCCCATTAGATCTCACTTTCAAAAAAATTGTTATAATAATGACATTTTTAACCTTCTAATTTCTCAAAACTATAGTAAGTTAGGAATGCTTATCTTTAAACTTTATGAGCATAGAATAAAATTTAAAAGCAACCAAATAATTTATTTCTTTTATTTTCTCTAATTTGATCTTAATGGATGTTGTTAATCATCATCATCATTAAAACTAGATATTTTATATATAATGATGGTTTTAAGTTTTTAACAAAAAAAAATATATGTATATTTATATTTATGATAAATACTAACACTAATTATATTTAATTAAATATAAATTTAACATACATATATATTAAAAAACGTTTTGATAGATATGATGATAGTGGTGATTATTAAAGATCAACTTATATAGAATATAAAAACTATTATAAAAAAATAAAAGATATGATATATATTATATTTATATATATAATTTGCTATATTATATTTAATGAAAAATAATTAAATTATATTTTTATATATCTCTATCTTTATATTTTGTGAATTTTAAAATTTTAATAAAAGTATAACTAATTTAAACCATTTTAAATTATTATTATTTTACATTCAAAAATTTTATTCTTCTTGATATTTCATAAAAATTTAAGTTTTGATTTTTCTCTTTAAGCACATAGATTAACATGAATTTATATTTGTTTATATTCAGGAATGTTAATCATCTCATTCATACACTATTGTCATCTTTTAAAATCGTATATGGCGTTGCCTTTAAATGTTTACACCTCTCTCCTCTTCATATTGTCTATCTTACCATTTTTCCAAATATAAAATGGATCACTACTATATGACCCTTGTATATATGCACTATATGTGCTAACGCTGGTAACCTCAAGTTAGATTGATTCTTCTTCATTAATGTGAATTTCATTAAATACATGAAAAGTGACCTTTGGATTTCAGTTTTTAAAGATACATTATTCTTATGACTCTTTAGTTTTTAGGTAATTGAAGATATATCTAAATATATTTATAAATGGATCATAATTCTCCTTTAGGTATTAAACATTCCTTTTTTAATAAGGGTGTTTGTGATTCCAAGCATCTTTATGAAATTTTCAAACTTTTCTCATATGAGTGCTTTGGTGAATATGTTTGCAATTCGTTCACTTGTATAAAATGTCCCAAATGAATAGACTTTTCCTCAACATGATACTAAATCATATAGTTTTTTGTGTGGATGTGCTTAGTTCAACCATGGTGTTTGTGCTAAAATATGTTCATTGACTGCAGAAAGAACATGGCTAGCACATCTTAAGCTCTAGAGATGAATAAAATTTAAATGGGTTTGGTAAATCAATCAACAAGACTGAATGGGAAAGGGGGAGGGCAGTGAGCTAACTATGGATCAAAGATATTCCATTGGGCATGGAGTCAAAACTTGAATCTTAATGGCTTATAGCTAATAACTGGCTAAATTCCTTTATAATAACTCTGAGGCAAGGTAAGTATCATGTTCAGTGCATCATTAGGGGAATTTTGAGGTCAAAAATGGTCCTCAAAACAAAAAATGTACTATCAAAATCAACTTTTAAAAAACTAATCACATTCTAGAGGATGACATCATCTATAATAGTTGAGGTGGCATTGGTTGAGTTAAAGATGTTTATTTGTCAAATTCTAAATAGTGAATGAAAACTCATAGTTAATCATATTAATGTTGTAAGAAGAGTACTCATAATGAAAATAATACTCTTAGATTACTTTTGAATATAATATAAATGTACTAAAGTACCTTAAAGTACTTAGAAAAAAAGATATTATTTATGTTTCAATATAAAATAAATAAATTACAAATACAAAAAAAAATGAATGATATATTCAAAATCAAAACTATAAAATTACTTTTCAATGTATAACATATATCTTTAAATAATAAATTATTAACACTAAAAAAAATAAAATTTCTATTCAAAATTATATAAATAATTTACATTACATAAGATATAATTTTAAAGCTTTATTTAAACAAAATATAATATATAGATAAATTTGCAATATAATGATAATGTATAATTTATAATAATTTAAAATATATTGATGAAGTTTTAAAACTTTATGTAAAAATAGGTATTATTCAACTAAAATCAAAATATGTCTATAATATATAATTTAAAATTCTTTTAAATTTTAAAAACCTTATTGAATACTTACCATTATACTTTAATATTTGGCATAATTGATAGGATATTTAAAGTTTTAAAACTTTTGGGATTTCAACTTTTTAAACCTTATGTTATGGAAACGAGATTCTTATGAAGACATAATCCATGAATATATTATTTTATTTTAGTATATGATATATAAATTTAAATCCCTAAATATGTGATATATGTGAAATAATTACTATTTATATAATATATAATTTAAATTTAAGAATATTAATATAAATGAGATATGTTTTCTGAGATACAAAATAAGAATAATAAAAATAAAAATAAATTTGTAAAAGATATAAATTAAAACAAATGAGGATACCAAGTCTGAAAATCCGGCGACCTAGCTCTGCAGCTAGGGTTTTGAAAGTCGACTCTCGACGAAGCTTTCTAGCGGCCATGGATCCTTCCATGGCCGTACCTCTCCTTCCTCGCGTAGGCTTCCTGTATTAGGTCGACGGCTGGGTTTTTTTTTTTTCCACCTTGGAGCGACGGGTATCGTCTTGGCGCGGCGACCCATTGGGGGCTGGCTTCTTTTGGCTTCGCAGTGGCGGTGGCGGTAGCGCTTGTATAGATGGATGTTGGGCCGGGGCGAGGCGTGTTCAGCAGAGATTTGGCGGTTGCGAGGGCTGTAGAGCAAGGGCTCCATATCACTCTTTGCTGATTGATCTTGCTGTGAACACTGTGCGACGGGGTATCCAAAACCCTGGTTCGTCAAGGGCAGGTGGTTACTGCACAACAGCCTTTTCGGTGGCAGCCGCCTTGTGGAGCTGCATCCCTTGGGCTTGGGCTATCATGGTTGCTTTGTCTTCGGCAATTGGGGGTTTTTCTTTACAGCTGCTAGTGGCAATGCTCTCAATTCAAGGATTCTGGGACGGTTTTTCTTTGGGTTTTCTTTTATCTATGGAATTTTCGTTTTGTGCCATTCATGGTTGACGGGTTTTAGGTTTTCTTTCTGTATTCAGATATATGCAGACTGTATGTACAACCGGATTCATTGTAATTGATCTATGTATGGGACTTTAGACAGGATAGTAATATGGGACAGTAAATATGTGTCAATGTAGGGGTCTTCTTTGACTCCATTACATGTGCAGAATGCAATTTTGTTCATATTTTATGAAATAAAATTACAACTTTTTCCAAGGAAAAAAAAATAAATTTAAAACAAATGAAAAATAACTATGTTGATTATTAAACGAATACATAAAATAAATACTTGGTTATCTAAATTATAGATATGTAATATCAATATAGATATATAAGTTAATTAAGCATTTTTAAATAAAAATAGATTTAAATAATGTAGATATTTATGTAAATAGATTATTAGTATTTATGTTTTGAAGCTGGTTCAGACTTATCATATTGATAAGGACATGCAGACTGTTGATAGAATCAATCATTTCTCCTTTGACTATTGATAGAATCAGTCATTTCTCCTTTGATGTTAGACAACCTGTTCTCTTTTTTTATGGTGCTACACAAAGTGGCTTATGTGCGGCTAGTGGAGTAATATATTTAAATGTTGATCATTATTTTACTTTGCGTTTAAATTGTGGGAAAGGGACAAATATGAAGGCAAAGTTAATGACACTTTGATGTGTTTTGAGGCTAGCTAACATCTCTGGATTAGTTGACCTTAAAGTGTTTGGTGATTCACGAGTGACAATAAAATCGGCAGCAGAAGAGTTTCAACTTAATGTTATAGCTCTCCGTCATTGGTGTCAGCGTACAAGGAAAGAAATAGATTTGCATGTGTTCATTTCCTTTGAACATATTTACAGGGAACATAACTCTTTGGTTGATAAGTTATCCAAACAAGCTCTTGATGGTGTTGAAGGACATCTAGTATGGGAAGAATGATGAATGCCAACATTCAAGACATGGGAGTCCGTTATTTTTATGACTAGGATATCTATACTCCTTTTGTTTTTAGATGGGAGTTAGAGACTTGTCATCTTTTGATCTTATTGGATAGTTGGTTTCATCCTTTTTTGGATATTTTTGTATTGGATGTTATGCCACGGTTATTAGCATTCGGGATCTTGTGAAAGATCTAGAACTATCTTTGTACTATGTGATTCACCTTGAATAGCAATAGTACGTTTTTTTTCTGATAAAAAAAATAATGTTAATATTTACACAAATAAATTATTAAGTTTTCGTTTAATAAATTTAACTTAGCTTTATATAATAGTTAGCCAACACATTTTATAAATATTGAAATATAAGTTAGATTTATCTGAATGATTTTTATTCTTAATGAATATAAGTTAAATTTATATTATTAATATATATTTTAAAAGAAATAACAATTTATCCATATAAATTTAATTTATGTTTAAAATTCAAAACTATAAATTATAAATGTTATTATAATCATATTTTGAATATTGAATAAGTTATATTTCAAAATTCAAAATAATATACTTTATTTTATTTTATGAGTACATTACTTTTTACTTTATAAGTACATTCATCATATTATATTCAAAAGTAATTTATGTACTCAAGAGTAATACTTTTAGTCACATCAGATAATGATTTTTTTATTGATTTTATTTTATATATCTTTTCAATTTAACTTAACCATAGTTACATTGATTGTAGTGTAAAAGGTGAGTTGTCAATATACCTCCCTCACAAAATGCCTAACTTGTAATATGTTATTATATCTCTAAGGAGACACATTTTAGACCTCAAAATTCCCCTAATGTGAAGTGATGAAAGACAGTTCGAAATGAAAAAACAGTTCACTAGGCAAGAGGCATCTATCAAGGATGAATCTCTAACATAGCTTTAGAAGAATTAACCTAAAGAATGATTATAAATAGAGCTTCCAATAGTGATGAATTCTGAAAACAACCATCACTACTACAGGGTGGAGTTGTTTAAAACGATTTTTAAAGACAATATTAACATATTGTCTTAAATATTTGCTTTTAAAATTTGTATGATGATGAAGACAATTTTTAAGACAAAATTAGTCACAAAATCGCTTTCTATTTTCTATTTTTTGAAGTTACTATTTTATTATTAAAAAACTGATTTTTTTTTTGAGGCAAATAGATTTGGGTTTCCTTACTAAAAACTGATTTTTTGGGGAGGCAAAGGAATTTGGGTTTTCGCATGAAGCATCTGCTCTTGCTCAGCCATCAATGGATGGGTATCAGTCTGATCGGCGGTCATTTCCATCAATGGATCTAGTTGCATAACAGAAGCTCCACAGGTATGCTCTATCCCCACTAAGCAGCTTAATGTTATTCAGGCTATTAATATGCACATAGGATCTATCAGTGTATTTGTGATCAATGTATATGTTGTGTGAATATCATAGATTCTAGCTTTGTGTTGCCAATAATATATGTAATTTTGGGGAGCTCCAAAGACCTCGTTGTGGAACTGTGGCTGTTGTATCGCTTATTCTACCATCTAAGATTGGGAGTGAGGTGTCTCCAGAGGAGAATCCACACTTGTATATGCGCTTGGTTTTCACTGCTACGCTTTTTGTTGGAGTTTTCCAAGCTTCATAGGGCCTTTTCAGGTACTCATTCATGCTGATCACTTCCTTCATTGAATTCACTAAATAAATCACTGTGCCCCTTCTGTTCTGAGTAAGGGGTAGCTTGTCGTTTTTAGGGTTTCTATGACCAAAAAAATTCAACTTATAAATAATTTCATGTTCTAAGGTGCAGGTTGTGCAGGTTGGGTTTCATAATAGATTTTCTTTCCCTTGCAACAATAGTGGGATTCATGGTAGGAGCAACTACAACTGTGTGCTTACAACAGCTGAAAGTGATTCTCGGGCTAAGACACTTTACAACCAAAACAAATGTACAGTGATGAGCTCAGTTTCTAAACAAGTTGACAAGGTTAATCCATGTCATATTACCTAGATAGCTTATACAAGGTACGTATAATGTTATATTTATAATCTGTTGATGCGTGGTTTTAAACTCTTGCTTTTGCTCAGTGGAGGTGGGAAAGAATTGTGATGGGAATCTGCTTTCTGTGCTTCCTTCTTTTTTCTCGTTACATTGTAAGTGTTGTTTTTCTTCTCCATTTGAGATTGAGAGTTGGCATTGAATATGAATCCATTCAGACGGATAGCTTGAGGTTTTCACGTGTAATTGGCAGAGGAAAAAGAAACCGAAGCTCCTCTTAATAGCCTCCGATGCTCTGCTTCTCTCAGTAGCTCTTGGAAGTATCTTGGTCTTTTGCATGCGTGCAGAGAATCACGGAATACAAATTGTATGGAATCTCAATATTATGATAAATGGATTATATTATGAGCTTAATATGAGTATCTTCTAACCATAACTATGTATGTTGGAGGGGCATAGGCTGGTCATTTGAAAAGGGGTTTAAATCCCCTTTCCTTGAATTTTCTGGTGTTCGAGAAAGAGTATCTGATGATCACTTTGAAGGATGGAGTGATTTATGGTATCATTTCACTCACTGTAAAGCTTGTTATGTTCCCATACTCATCCTTAGAGGAAGTATTTCATTAATTTATATATCAGTCATACCATATATAAATTAAATGGTTGTTTCAGGAAGGGATCACAGTTGGAAGAACGTTTTCCATTTTTAAGAATTATCATATCGACGGCAACAAGGAGATTATGGCTATTGGAATGATGAATATAGTCGGTTCCTGCACTTCTTGCTACATAACTACAGGTATTTTTCCACTTTATTTTCCGGAGCATAATCACTGGGCATTAATACAGTGTATTTTTTGTTTTGAAATGTCACATGTTCAAAGCAGCTCTGGTCAATGTTGTGAAAAAAGCAGCTCTGGTCAATGTTGTGAAAAAGATTGAATACCTTGGATTGTCCCTATCATATAAGGATACCGACTTTTATAACTTCATTTATATATTATGTATTACATTATTGTTTGGGTAGACATAAGAATAGTCTTATCGTAGAGGACCTACATCATTTATCTTATACCTTCAACTATATCTTTATGTGTGCGAACCTGAAAGCCATAGTCGTTGTTAATTTTTTATACTGGGTATTAGTTGTGGCTTGGCTACTAGGTGGGAACCAATACTCTTTCTGTCATATATACTCTGTGTGTTTAGTGTATGACTAAGCCATGGCTTGGTCTCTTAATGGAAGCCCACACCCTTCTTTTATATGTAGATTCTATGTGTGAAACTGTGGCTTGAACTCTCTGAAGAGCCATTTCCTTCGTTTATATAAATATTTTATGCATTCATGGCTTGATCTCTTGGTGGAGAGCCCACGCTATCCATTCATACATAATGTATCACAAATCATGACTCAGATTCTCAAAAGAGTACTAGAGTTGATGTATCACAAATCATGACTTAGATTCTGAAAAGAGTACTAGCACAACTGTAGTTTAATTTTCAAATACTTTTGAGATAAAGTTGTTTAGTAGTTATGGTTGCATGAGGCCAAGAGAGGGCGCAGCCCTTAACTTGACTTTAACCTTTGGTTAAATTACTTTTTCCTTTATAATATTTGCGTGGACTAAGCTATCTAGGGTACAGCCCTTGGATTGGCTTGTATCCTTTATTAAATAATTCAAATAGATAATGTTATGTTTGATAAGTCCACAATGGAGTAGTCCTGGTTACCCTTGACTTGTATACCTCACCCGAAATTTTAGCATGGAATATGCATTGAACTAAGAATACATATGTAAGATAGAACACGCTTAATTATACGATTACTTATATTTTCAGTGAAAAGCTAGATATTCAAAAAAAAAAGGTGAAGCCCTAGGTTGATGTTTGGTGGTATATACTTCTTACTTTACAATTCCCATTTTGGATGATTAAAGTGAAAATATGTTAAATCTATTTGTTCATGAAGACTTTGCAATAAAACAGTGTACTATTTTGAATATTTTGAAAAAGGTTTCTATGTGAGAGGCTTTGAGAAAGTGGTTAGTAGAATTTCAGCAAATGTCATCGATTACATAGCATGAACTCATTGGGGCTTGATACTTGCATGCTTAGCACTTGGGCACTTAGGCATTTTGAGATTTTGGGACATATATGATGCTTGTGGTAGAGCGAGTTGCATTTCATTTAAGCACATATATTCTTCTTGTATATGAAGTTGCAGGGTACTAGCTCAATGGTAGAGCATCTGCATTATAATGCAGAAGATTGGTGGTTCGATTCCACCGTGCCCTATCATAAATATTTGCATTCTATCACTACTACATATATAAGGTATTAAGACAATATTTGTGTAAATTGTCTCAACTTAAGACAAAACAAAAATTGTGTATTGTCTTAAATATTGTCTTTAAGCTAGTGTCTTAAACTATTGTCTTAAATTATTGGCTTAAATTATTGTCTTAAATTTAAGACAATAGTTTAGGACAATAGTTTAGGACAATAATTTAAGACAATAGTTTAAGACACTCGCTTAAAGACAATATTTAAGACAATACACAATTTTTGTTTTGTCTTAAGTTGAGACAATTTACACAAATATCCTCTTAATACCCCCCTCTGTGTAGTAGTGCATGTACACATAACAGGTATAATCATAATGGAGAGGAGCATCAAACAGATGATATCCTTCACCAAAATACAGAGTATACCGATAGATAGAACACATACTGAACAATAATACCTTAATGAAACTCAGGTTAAAAAGAAAGAGCTTATGTATTAACTTCAAAAAGATAAACAAGTTTCAATACAGTCCATAAATATTCGTCTCTTTGGCTTGAAGTCCCCCAACAACTCTCTCCAGCGTTTCGGCTGGAACCCTTGTTACAATATCAATTATGAAATTTATAACACTTACAATTCATGAACTATTCCCAGCTTCTCAGGATAAAGATTGAACAGCAAACTAAATATAGAAGCAATCTCGAATTGTTACAAGGAATATTGAAACTGCTGGGATCAAATGCCAAAATTATGCATGTAATGGCTCTGCCACCAACGATTTGACTACATGTTTCTGTGGGAATTCATTTCACTTGCTCTTTTGCTTGATCTGGGTCTTGATCTACCCAAAGAACATTAGCTAACAAGTGTTGAGGTAAAACTAGCTGCAGATAAGCTTCAATAATGACTTGATATGTTGGATGCTAAGAAATAGAGCAAATTGTTACAAACCATTAATTTAGAGGAAATTGCTTTGACTAACTTTTAACTCCTTGAATCACCAATCTGTGCTTGTTCAAAACTTATTGACAGTTGCAAACCATCACTTCGGATCTCCCTTAGCCTTTGAATTCGAGATATATATGATCATAAATTTTGAATGATATTTTTTTAGAAGCTCTCAATGCTCAATTGTTGCCTTGAATTCTAGAGTTAGCCATAATTCGTGAGATTTTGTAGCTTCCAGATATTCGATCTATGACCCAAAGAATAGTTTACAATCAGGTACCCTGCCTAGGAATGATGAACTGCTTTCAAAAAATAGAACTCAAATGAATTTTTGGATGTTCTGCCTTCGGATATCAAATACCATTTGAAGATGCCCATTGAGCTCTTGGATATTCAAGATGCAAATTTTACCCTTTAACTATTGATTTTACTCTCGAATCTCGATAATTTGATTGTTGTCCTGAAAATCTAGAAATATTTGAGCTTTAAATGCCATCAAATCTGGAAATAGTTTCTGATAGTTGATCTATCACTTGGTCATTGAATGATGACTATTACTTAATACTCTGCCTCTATCCTCCATGTGGACGTTGCCTTGATACCTTATCTATTTGTGTGATTCGTGGAGGTTCATCGATCTTCCTTGGTTCCTGATGTGAGTGCTTTTAACTTCATTCCTTTTGTGGTGGAAAATATCCCACATTCCTTTGGTTCCATTGGAGATTTGTCACGTGTGGTGCACAAGGCCTAGCAAGGCGATATTTGACAGGTTGATCTTGAGTTCTGGTAGAATGATGGTTAAACTTGACGTTGGGAATAAATCTTTTAATAGAAAAAAGACTTGACATTTGACCCAATACTTTATTTTTAACCCAACGCAATACTTTATCATTTTAAAATAGCCATGTGACATAAGATCTAAACCTTTTAACAATTATAAAATATATACCTTTTATACTTTTTCCATATCCACGTGACATAAGATCTAAACCTTTAAACAATATAAAATATTATTTTAAAAACTATACATAAATAGTTTTAAAATAATTTTAATTTTCTATTTATTTTGTATTTTTTATGTTTTAAATATTTGGTTTAGTCTTCAAACACTAAAGCAACTTGGCGATTGGCGATTTTGAAGGAGACCGGGAAAGTTTCAATTTTGAAAGGTAAAGACAAATGACAAGATTTCATCAAGCTGCAGGTTTAGGTGAAGGGAGAGTGACCAGATTGAAAAAAATTGGGGCTTAGACAAAAAAATGCAAGTAGACATTCTGGCAGCAAGAACTGAGGTCCATCTCTGCCGGAATTATAAACAATTTTGTTGGAGTAGATTCTGGTGACAACATATGGCTTCGTTTGGGGATGGCATGCTCCTTGTGAGCTGCCAAGGACAAGTAGACCATGTGCCTTCTACTAAATTGTCTCTGATATATGCAATCTTTATTGCTCATCCAACTCTGAAATGATTCTACAATTGAAAAATAAGAAGCATCCATGCTCTGTTTCCATTGGGTCGGAGTCTTTCATCCCAAACTCTGCAATTTATTCAAAAACTTAAAAAAACATTGTTCGTTGAATGCTGAAAATGACTCTTGCAAACTGAAAACAATCCACACAATAATCTGATCACATTGTGCAAAATAAAGCAAATTCTGGAAGACGGGCTTATTTATATGCACTATATACACTAAGCAGATCAATTCCTTGTTTCAAGTATAACTAGATTTCCAACACAACCATTCAAATATTTCATCAACTAATTGAAACTGCCTTCCACCTTTGTGCATGCATATGACTGAAAAAATGGACAACATAAAAGAAAATGAGCCAAGGAACCATACTCACAGATTTGAAATTCTACGTTTAAGAGGTGAAGGATGCAAGACTTATCACTCTGTTTTGATTCCATGAAACTTGCCGCGAGGTTATAAAAATCACAAGAAGAAGCAAATTGACAAAAGGTAATTACCACATATTCTTTTTTACGAATAATAAATTTCTGTGGAATTTCTGCTCCCTCTTTCTCAACTGATATAACTGAAATTAACTTGTCATTTTCTCCTTCGTTGGCTTCAGATTCATAACTATCATAAATTGGATCGTTGTTATTCAAGCCAACAGAGATTGATATGAAAGTTTGTTCTTTTTCATACACTGACTGATCTTTATGAATTCCTAAATCTTGAAGATCAGAAACCTCTGCTTCATGATGCTCTTCAATCTACTTGTTGACATTTGATGGAGAATAAAATATAGTGGACTGATCTGGTAACTTCTCATCATCAGATTTAGAACTCGCATACATAGGTTGATTGTTGAAAAATTCAATATGTATAGATTCAGAATTTTTTTCTTCGTCACTTGAATATTCATCATAAATAGGTTGGCCTGCATAACTGGAAAGAGTAATTTGATCATCTGTACAATTAGAAACTTCTTGAAAGATATGGGGATCGAGTATTTCTATAGCAATATCTTCATTATAAGGCTGATCTTTATCACAAAAATGGTGTCCAACATGATTTAAGTCAACAGCTTGTTCAACAAAAGATTGATCTTCACAAGGATCATGAACATGATCAGCATTCATATGATCATCAAAACTGTTAAAAACATTATGAGTACATTCCAAACTATCTTCGTTGATCTCATCACTATGACTTAAAACAACAACTTTGTTATCAAACTGATCATGAGATCCTTCCTTGACAACAGAAATTGAAAATGTTTCCTCTTTATCTTTAACAAATTCTAAATCCACATCTTCTTCATGACATGTTTCGAGTCCTTGATTATACTTATCATCATCAGAAATCGTATTATGGAAATCATCCTACTCGCAGAAATATTTCAAAAGGAGTTCAGCTGAGAACATATACTTACAATGTTTCCACAAACATGCATGGAATTCTTTCAGTGAGGAAATGATAGCATCTGGGAGAGATCGGTACCACTCCCAAGCATCTCCGTCCAAGGAATGCATAAACATATTCATTGGTACATCTTCATGATGAACTCCCAGCTGATACATAAATTCATGGAATTTCAACAAATGTGTTGTTGGATTGTCATCATTTTTCTCTCTGAATCACGGAAGGAAAACTCCCCACTCGTCCATGACAGGTACTACATTTGGAAAGCCTGGAATAGCTGAAAATTTGAGTGGAGCAAACCTTGCAGCCACAATGGCAGCCATTCGATCATTTGTTGTCATTCTGGATCTTCAAACAGTGGATTCGCTGGGTCGAAAATTGCATCCAAACTGATGTCCTGCCCTGTCTACCATCAAGAGCTGGATCTGATCGTTGTGGTTCTTCTCGGGGAAGATAATATTCACTTTTGTCCCAGGCAACGATGCCGAAAGATGTTTGTGCTAAAATATGTTCCTTGACTGCAGAAAGAGCATGGCCTGCACATCTTAAGCGCTAGGGATGAATAAAATTTAAATGGGTTTGGTAAATGGATCAACAAGACTGAATGAGAAAGGGAGAGGGCAGTAAGCTAACTGTGGATCAAAGATATTCCATTAGTCATGGACTCAAAACTTGAATCTTAATGGCTTATAGCTAATAACTGCCTAAATTCCTTTATAATAACTCTGAGGCAAGGTAAGTATCATGTTCAGTGCATAAAGTTCCGAAAGACAGTTCGGAATGAAGAAACAGTTCACTACGCAAGAGGCATCTATCAAGGATGAATCTCTAACACGGCTTTAGAAGAATTAACCTAAAGAATTATTATAAACAGAGCATCCAATGATGATGAATTCTGAAAACAACCATGTACACATAACAGGTATAATAATAATGGAGAGGAGCATCAAACAGATAAATTCCTTCACCAAACTACGGAGTATACCGGCAGATAGAACACATACTGAACAATAATACTATAATGAAACTCGGGTTAAAAAGAAAGAGCTTTTGTATTAACTTCAAAAAAATAAACAAGTTTCAATATATTCCAGAAATATTCATCTCTTTGGCTTGAAGTCCCCCTACAACTCTCTCCGGCATTTCGGCTGGAACCCATGTTACAATATCAATTATGAAATTCATAACAATTACAATTGTTGAACTATTCCCAGCTTCTCGAGATAAGATTTAACAGCAAACTAAATATAAAAGCAATCTCAAATTGTTACAAGGAATATTGAAATTGATGGGATCAAATGCCAAAATTATGCCTATAATGGCTCTTCCACCAACGATTTGATTACATGTTTCTGTGGGAAATAATTTGACTTGCTCTTTTGCTTGATCTCGATCTCGAGCTACCCAAAGAACATTAGATAACAAGTGTTGAGGTCAAACTAGCTACAGATAAGCTTCAATAATGACTTGATATGATGGATGCTAAGAAATAGAGCAAACTGTTACAAACCATTAATTTAGAGGAAATTGCTTTGACTAAATTTTAACTCCTTGAATCACCAATCTTTGCTTGTTCAAAACTGATTGACAGCTGCAAACCATCACTTTGGATCTCCCTTAGCCTTTGAATTCGAGATATATTATCATAAACTTTGAATGATAATTTTTTAGAAGCTCTCAATGCTCAATTGTTGCCTTGAATTCTGGAGTTAGCCATAATTCTTGAGATTTTGTAACTTCCAGGTATTCGATCTATGACCCAAAGAATAGTTTACAATCAGGTACCCTGCCTGGGAATGATGAATTGCTTTAAAAAAATAGAACTCAAATGAATTTGTTGGATGTTCTGCCTTCGGATATCAAATACCATTTGAAGATTCCCATTGAGCTCTTGGATATTCAAGATGCAAATTTTACCCTTTGATTGCTGATTTTACTCTCGAATCTGGATAATTTGATTTATATCCTGAAAATTTGGAAATATTTGAGCTTTAAATGCCATCAAATCTGGAAAATAGTTTATGATAGTTGATCTATCACTTGGTCATTGAATGATGGCTATTACTTAATACTCTGCTTCTATCCTCCATGTGGACGCTGCCTTGATACCTTTGCTATTTGTGTGATGCGTGGAGGTTCATCGATCTTCCTTGGTTCCTGATGTGAGTGCTTTTAACTTCATTCCTTTTGTGGTGGAAAATATCCCACATTCATTTGGTTCCATTGGAGATTTGTCGACGTGTAGTGCACAAGGCCTAAAGCAAGGCGAGCTTTGACAGGTTGGTCTCGAGTTCTGGTAGAATGATGGTTAAACTTGACGTTGTGAATAAATCTTTTAATAGGAAAAAGACTATATATTATTTTAAAAACTATACATATATAATTTTAAAATCATTTTAATTTTATATTTATTTTGTATTTTTTTTATGTTTTAAATATTTGGTTTAGTACTTCTTCTGAGAGATGAATATTTTCTTCGTTCTTAATGGATGCAATGTATCTTTCATTGAGATCTATTTACATCCAATTGGTCAGCCCCTCCCCATGAGGTTTGAACCAATGACTTGATGGGAACTAAACCCCACACAAACCAATTGATCTACACTTCATGGGTATTGTGCACCTTACACCTTATGAATACATTTTTCATTCTTTTACAAATAAAAAATATAATTTTTTTTAGAAAACAATTTAATTTCTAAAACATTATAATTTGTATATTTAATATTAAATAAATTACAGTTTAGTCATATATATATTACATTTTTCTAATTTTGTTTATTTTCAATAAATGAAAATTTTAATTAATATTATTCTCATATCTAAATATTTAAATAGAAAACAATATCTTATGAACAATTTATATTAGAAATATATTCATAAATCAAGAGTGGTCATTGAGTTTATATTTTTGAAGATTTCATAAATTTTTATATTTTTATTAAATAATTATTAATGAAAAAGTTGATTCATATAATTTTAGACAACAATCTATAAAAATAATTAAAAATAATTAATCAATTTTCTATTCAACCTATATATATATAGTGTTACTATTTAGATTAGATTATAAAATTTTATAATTAATTTTTATAAACACTAAAACTTAAAAAAGATTTAGAATTTTTAATTATATGTAAAGCTTCTCAAAATATCCCATCATAATTTCTTAAAAGATTTACTCATTTACTCTTTTCATGAAAAAAGCATAACATTTCAATTTCAATTTCAACAATTTCAAACCATAAATAATAATTTCACTTTAAATTTCAATAATTTCAAATATATATCAATGCTCAACATAATTATTTCAAACATATTTCAATTGCAAATGAATATCAACATATATCAATGCTTATCATTCTAAGGAAAGTATCTACTATACAAATTTCTTTAAATTAAACTCATTCTTTCGTTTGCAAATGAAAATTAAATTTTAGATTTTAACAATCTACTAAGTTGTATCAAACTCAATGGAATGACTTTCCAGGATGGAGTCTTGAAGGGCACTGGATTCCAAAATACTTATCGATTTCGGCGGAATTTAGAATTAACAAGTAACCCAATCTACCATTTACCAATGAACATAACTCTGTTCACATATCAGTCCAAGTGCACTGCACCCGAAGAGATGCATAAAAATAGTTCTATTCAAATTGCTGTAGTCTCAGTAAAGTTGTAAACCTTAGGTCCACATAATAGTTTTAAAGTTGTTCTAATCAAAGGCATTCGCCGAGGCATATAAAATAGACACAAGATTCCAAAACATCTCACTTTCAGGAGAGTTTAGAAATAACAAGCAACCCAATCTACCATTTACCAATGAGTATAATTCTATTCACATCTCAGTTTAAATGCATTGCACCTGAAAACAAATGCATAAATATAATTCTGCTTAAGCTGTAGTCTCAGTGAATATTTATATAATACGATATTGCACCATCAATGAACTCATCAATACTTATTGTATATACAGTGCTACCCACTAAAATTATAACTGCCACATCATAGGTTTATCACTACCCTATTTTTCCAAAGCTGCCTACGTTGTAGCTGATCTCACACAGCTAGATTTTAAATTTAGAATATGTCTCAACTGTAGTCCAGTCAACATCTAACACCCACATGGAGATGCTGATTTTGCCTACAGATTCATAATATGGAAAAATCTTGAACATTAGAAAACATTTTACTCACCCAGGCTTATTATGAAAAAATCTTGAACATTAGAAATTACACTGAAGGAACTTGAGCTTTCCTTCAATTAGTGTGACATTCAGCTTCTGATCCTGCTTTGAGGAAAGAGGATGGATAGCCATTTGAAGGTTAAGGAGAAATAAAGAGTGTATCCTCCTCCAAGGCATGCATGAAATCTGGATAGAGACAAATCTCCAAATCGATATTCCCCCCACCCTCTTTGCCCGGATGAGCCCACACTTTCCCATCAAACCGAAACGACCCTCCACTCCTCACCGCAAGTGGCTCTCCCCATCCGAAGTCATTATTGTACATGCCGAATCGCGGAGAACTTCCCATGATCACACAATTACTCTCAAATTTATCCATCCGATACACATTCGGTCTTTCCTCCCATCTCTGTAAGGCTCCCCTGATGGCAGCATCTCTGTGACCGTCAATGATATCATGCAGCAAACCGGCCGGGAAGGAGACATCGCCGCTCAGGATCTCTCCGGCTGTGGCGGTGCAGTATATGCTCTGAACGGCATTTCCAAAATAGGATGGAGCCAATGGAGGAACCAGCCGACTACGACAGTTTACTGCGACTCTAAAGGTCGTGGGTTCGTGGGCCGCCAAGCGCCGGGCTCGTGTGATGGCCTGCCACACATGCGCACAGAGCGCCTGGAACGAGGACACAGGGACACGGGCTCCTCCGTCTTTGGAAGCCATGCGGTTGGCTCCGTTCTTCAACGCTTCGATCGTCTCCCGCTTGAAGTGAAAAATCTTTACCCGCAGTAGCGGCGGGTAAACCCTAGGGATGTCTCCGGCCGGATCCAGATTCAGCCTTATGGTGGAGTCCTCCGGGCCGATAATGCTACGGTCATGGATAGGAAGGGGGGCAATTATCGGGATCCCTAATTTGCAGAGCTGAGACCAAGAATTAAAGAAATGCCAGAAAGAAGCTCCGTCGGCTATGGCGTGATTAAGCGTGCATCCCACTGAAAGGCCGTCTCTGAGCTTCGTTACCTGCACCGCGAGCAACGGAAGGGAATGGCCCTCCAGATTAAGGGCACCGTTCAGAGCGAACAGCTGTTTGACCACAGGAGGAACATCTGTTGTAATTATTTCGGCTACGCTCAAATCGTCTGCCGAGGCTTCGATGAATTCAACACCCGCGTCGTTGCAGTCAACATAGATGACTCCATCTGCCAATGTAGTGAGACGACCGGCCAACGGATAGAAGAAGACCAGAACCTCCGAAAGGCTCTTCCTCAGTAGCTCCACGGTGGATCCGAAATCGTGTTTGGGCATTAATGAGAATATGAGCCCTCTCTGAATGTAGTGACAGTATAACAACTGTAAGTCGAAGATTGAAAGTTTGCTTCGCTGTCGTGGAGATGGGCGAACTGGGATTATGGCGCACCGTCCAACTAACTGGACTGTTTTTTTCTCATCGTGGGATGAGCGCTGAAGGGCGCTACCATCTGTGGCCATGATCACAAGGGTAATATATTAGTAGCCAGCACAAGCCACATAAAAATGAGTATGACCACAAAGAAGTTTGAAGTTTGAGCTGGTTTATATATATATATATATATATATCTTTTTTATATTTTATTTTTACATTGTGGACAGTTATCTTAGTGCGCTTGTAACATATTGTTTTACTGTCGTCACAAAAGTTAACGTTACTGAAATCCCTCTCATTCCTGTGGAATTGATAAAAAACAAAAATCACGAGTAAAAAAACCGAAGTACTTCTTATTCCATAAGAATCAAAAATCAAAGAAAACTGTGACCGCACATTTCAATTTTTTACTTATTATATCATACGAATCAAAGGTAAGTGTTACTATACATTTCAATTCCTTCTAAATAGATATTGATCACCAAAAAAAGTCAAAGATAACTACAGAACAAGACAATACTTCACAGCTGTATGCATATCAACTATATCAATGAGTCTATATAATCCCTAAGATATTGTATACATCAACAAACCAAAAATGGAAACTTTATAAAAACTAAATTTCTTAATAAGCTTGGTAGGACACCCTTGATTGATAATATAGAAGAGTTTAAATTTTTTTTAGTCATTTTTATTAAAAGAAAGTTTGAGTTAAAAAATGGGCCTCAAAACAAATAAATGTACTTTAAAAATCAACCAATCACATTTTAGAGGATGACATTATTTTCATGGTTGAAGTGACATTGCTCACTTATTTGTCACATTTTCAATGATGGATAAAAACTCATAATTAACCACAATAATGCTTTAAAATCATAATATAAAGTACTCATAATAAAATTTTCACAGTTTTGATCAAATAATATCTATTGTCATTTTCAAATAAAGTACTCATAATAAAATAATAAAATAATATTTATATTTAATCATTTTATTATATTTATGAGAAAAATACTAAATACAAAATGTTAATATATAAAAATTAACTCATAAAAAGTGTATTTTCATTATAATTTATTTTTTAATAATTAATTTCATTTACAAGTTCAATGCATATAAATGTTAAAGGAAAATATATTTTCGGGAATTTACAATTAAATCTTAATCACATCAAAGTAGGTTTTTTTATTAATTTATTTCTAGTCAATTTTGACATAGAATGTAGTGTAGGAGGTGAGTTGTCAAATTCACCTACTATATAAAATACCCAACTCATAACTTTTTAATATATCTCTTAGGAGGCTCATTTTTTATCTCAAAATCACAATCTTTCTTCCATTGCATTAAATTGATTATATATATTATCCTGAAAGATAAAACATAGAAAGAGGATTGTAGGCTTATGAGCCTAGAAAACCAATGTGCCAACACACCACATGTAGAGAAATTTTTCTAGCAGCGCAATCAACAATGACGTTTGAGCACCCTTTGAGTCACCCAAGGCTTGTAGAGATAAATATTGGATGTTAGCAGCAAAAAGAAGAATTCACCACAAGGCTAATAATTATGCTCTAGTATTAGAGACAAATCCACAACCCATCCACAAGTGGAAGCTATGTTTACTATCAATTTGAAGTATCATCCCTCCCCCACACTACCTATCTAAGATGCCACATCAAAATACCCTACAAGATATTCCATTGTAAATTCCAATAATATTAGCATTGATGACAGAAGTATTTGTAGAAGTTTTCTAAAAAATAATTGAATTTTGAGTCCTTCATATCCCCTAACTTATAAAAATTGAAAGCTATAAATTCAAGATATTCCATTGTAAATTCCAATAATATTAGCAATGATGACAGAAGTATTTGTAGAAGTGTTCTAAAAAATAATTGAATTTTGAGTCCTTCATATCCCCCAACTTATAAAAATTGAAAGCTATTTGTGACGTGGAACAAATCTACTCCATAATTCCAGACTAATCAAAAGATGAGCTACCCCAATTCAAATATAATTGAAAATCATACAGGACTTCACACCAGACTTTCTTGGAGAAGCTACAATGAACCAAAATGTGATTGATTGTCTCAACATCTTTGAAACATAAACATCGTCAACCAAAACCACTTCAACCATGCTAATCCTAAGAAGTTATATATATGTATATATGATTAATGTTATTTATTATTTTTATGTGTATGTGTATATGTATATGTATATGTGATTGATTATTTTTAAATTTTTAATTTTATAATAAAGATATTATTACATCAATATTTATATTTTAATTTAAAAATTATAATATTTATAACAAATAATAATATTTTAATTTTAATTTAATAAATTAAAAGATATTATTACATTAATAACATAATAATACTTAAATTTTCATTTAATATAATAAGGATATGATTACATCAATGAGAGTAGTATATTTATATTTTTAATTCAAAATTATAATATTTATAATAAATAATAATACTTATGTTAATTAAATATAAATTCTTTTAAATATGTATTATAAAAACAAATAAAAGATAAAAGGGTGTTAGGTGCATAGGGTTCTTTTCAATCTTAATGGATATATCGAAGTCAATTTCTCATAGGAATAGTTGTTGATAATGATGCAGGAGCATCGGGACCTAGGCAGATCAGTCGAAGTTGATCGACCGAAGGGCGCCGACCAGCGGGAGTGCCGATGACCACTGGTGCGAAGAGCAAGTTGGCTTATCGAAGACAACAAGTCGAGCAGAAGTGGTCAGAGTGCGATCGACTGAAGGAACAGCAGATGTCGCGAGAGGTGGAGGATCGACAGGGAATGGTCGACAGATGACGAGCGATGTAAGATGTCGGGTAGTGGACAAGTGGTCGAACTATGACACGACAAGGTTTGGCGAAGCGAAGTATATTGGGAAAGGAATGAACCGACAGGACAGTCGAGATGTGACTGACTGTTGTAGCAGGGTCGGAAGGACAGACAGTCAAGGGACTATACTAGTAGTCGTTCAGGGTTGCTGAGGAAGTTATTACAATTATTGCGAGTTGGTGAAGGACATGACAGTGGGCGTCATGGACAAAGACTGTGCAGCACGGATAGGAGCTAATAGTGCAGGTTCATAGGATTTGGCAGGATCGGTGAACGGAAGGGAACGCGTTTCTCGGGATTGTAATAATCTTGGAACAACACCCGCGGAGTAATAGAGGAAGAAAAGGTCTTCAGTCTAAGGAGACAAGGGAGCAATAGAGGAGAGAGCAGAGCAGAGCAGAGTCCAGAGCCGAGAGAGTTATGAAGAGTCACACTGGCCGACTGTAGAGTGTTGAGATCGAACCATAGCTCAGAGTTCCATGGTGAACCAGGAGAGGGTGAGGTCGACACACTGGAAGAACACACCACAGTTACTTCTAAGTTGTAACGGCCGAGGCCGATTGCAGTTAGTTATTTGCTTACAGTTATCTTATATTGTAACCAATTTCAGAGAAGTAATATAAGCCAATCTAGGCATCTTGTTCTAAACCTTGTTTGTGTGAGCATTGTGGTTTGTGTCATGTGTATTGTTAAGCAATAAAGTATCCCGTAGGGTGACTTGCGTCAGTTGGTATCAGAGCCCAGAAGCGAGTCCAGTTGAAGAAGAAGACTATACCAACCTGACTTGCGTCAGTTGGTATCAGAGCCCGGAAGCGAGTCCGGTTGGAGAAGAATACTATACCAACCTGACTTGCATCAGTTGGTATCAGAGCTCAGAAGCGAGTTCAGTTGGAGAAGAAGACTATACCAACCTGACTTGCGTCAGTTGGTATTAGGATCTAGAAGTGTGAGAATTTTCAGCAGAAGTTGAAAATGGCTCATAGAGGCGTTAATGTCCGAGGACGAAGAGCGTGTGGCGCAGCAGCCGTCACAGTGGATCGTGAGATGTTTAACGAATGTGTTCGAACGATGCGGACTTTGACAAATGAAGTCACAGTGATCAAAGAAAACCATAGGCATGGTTGCATTCCTGAAGAGCTAGACCACAACGACGAGGAAGTCGAGGAAGTGGAAGCTCAGGAAGTCGCAGTAGAAGAACCAGAGGAGAAACTCAGCAAAGCTTATGATAGAAATGAGAGGTCGGGCGAAGATAGATGTGCGTACGTACTCGGGAAGCCTGGACCCAGAAGACTTGATTGAATGGTTCAGAGAGATGGAGAAATATTTCAATGTAGAGCAGATCGAGGATCCTAAATGGGTTAAGACTGCATGTCTAAGGTTGAAGGGTCATGCCTCATTGTGGTGGGACAATATATAGGATGATAGACTCAAGAAAGGTAAGGAGAAAATCAAATCTTGGGACAGGATGGTTGCCAAGTTGAAGGGGAAGTTCTTGCCAAATGACTATGTAGTTTCCTTGTTTCGAAAGCTACAAAACTTTCGACAAAAAGAGATGACCATGAAAGAGTACACGGAAGACTCTACCGATTGTCGATTCAGTCAGGAAAAACTGATGAAGGAGAAGAAGCTGTCGCCAGATATGTAAATGGCTTGAAATACGCTGTTCAGGATGAACTCAGCATGTCGAGATTCAAAGCAATCGGAGAAGCCTATCAGTTAGCTCTGAAGGCGGAAGAGAAACTGGCGAGAAATTCCGCAGCGACTAGAGGCAGGATGATTGGTCGGGGTGGAAAGACTGTATCCGTGAAAGGTCAAGGTAGAGGCTACAAGAAAGAAGGTGTCAAAGATAGTTGATGCATAGAAGGGGCATCGGCGAAAGAAAGAGTGCAGGAGAACCGATGCGATGGTCGTGAGAACCACAGTCAAGGCGCGTATGGTCTAAGTGGTCCATCCGATAAGAAAGGAGTTAACATACCAACCATAATCTGTTACAAATTTTGAGGGACGGGTCACAAGGCATATGAGTGCCCAGAAAACCTACATGTTGCAGAAGAGTCGAGACCCAGATGTCGAAAGGATGAGCAAGTTGACGAGAGGGAAGAGTCGGCATCAGATAGCAGTGGAGGTGAGAAAAAGAAGAACTGGAATCTGACGGTTCAAAGAGATTTGATCCAGGAAGATCAACGCGACCCGATGGAACCAACACAATAGAATGTTATCTTTCAAACGAAGGTGTGGATCAGAGAATGGCGTTGCAAGACCATAGTTGATGGTGGGAATACAGAGAATCTTGTGTCAACAGAAGTCATTGACAAGATTGGGTTGAAGTGTCGTGAACACCCACACCCTTACAAGATCTCATGGTCACAGAAAGGACACCATGTTAAGGTGACCAAACAGTGCCTAATCAACTTCAGAGTTGAAGGATTAGAGGACAACGTACTATGTGATGTAGTTCCCATGGATGCATGCCATCTGTTGTTAGGGAGACGATGGAAATATGATCGTAAGATGATCTATGATGGTTGAGCTAACACAGTCACAGTATGGAAGAATGGCATGAAAAGGACTCTTAAGCCGAGGTGAGGAGAGCGAGCCAATAGTAAGGACAGCGAGAGCAATCTTTGGGAAAATAGAGTGTTGATGAGCACTACCAAGGAATTCCTCACAGACGAGGAAAAGCAGTCGGGATGTTTTGCAATCATTCCAAAGGGACCATATGTCGAAGGAACAACCAATCGAGAGAGCATTCCGGTCGAAGTCGAGGAGTTGCTCAAAGAGTTTTAGGACATAATGGTTGATGAGAAACTGACGGGATTTCCACCGATAAGGAGCATATCCTATCAGATCGACTTGATTCCAGGGTCGAGTCTTCCAAACAAAGCACCATGTAGGATGAGTCCAGCAGAGGGACAGGAGCTCAACCGACAAGTCCAAGAGTTGTTGGACAGGGAATTGATCCGAGAAAGTTTGAGCCTGTGTGCAGTACCAATAGTATTGACACCCAAGAAAGGCAGGGAATGGAGAATGTGTACTGATTCCAGAGCCATCAACAGGATCACGATCAAGTATCGGTTTCCATTTCCAAGGATGGATGACTTGATGGATTGCCTGAGTGGAGCGACATACTTCACGAAATTAGACCTGGAGAGTGGATATCACCAGATTAGGGTCAGAGAAGGAGATGAATGGAAGACCGCATTCAAAACGAGAGAAGGGTTATATGAGTGGTTAGTCATGTCGTTCGAATTTACTAATGCACCCAGTACATTCATGAGATTGATGAATGAAGTGCTGAAACCATTCTTGGGAAAGTTTGTCATAGTCTATTTAGACGACATTCTGATTTTCAGTCGGACCAAGTCAGAACATTTGGAGCATGTTTGACAAGTATTATAGAGATTGCAGGAAGAGAAGCTGATGATTAACCTACAAAAGTGTTTCTTCATGAAGAAGGAGTTGGTGTACTTGGGATTTGTAATTTCAGGTAAAGGGTTGGAGATGGACCCTGAGAAGGTGAAGGAAATAGTAGATTGGCAGGAACCGACGAGTACAACTGTAGTGAGAATTTTCCATGGACTTGCTAGTTTCTACCGGAAGTTCATTCGGGGATTCAGTCGGATTTGTGCACCATTGACAGAATGCATGAGAAAGGGCGAGTTCAAGTGGACGGATAAGGCCCAAGAAGCTTTCGACAAATTGAAGGAAAAGGTCACTGAGAGCCCAGTGTTGGCGCTCCCAGACTTTGACAAAGTTTTACAGGTCGATTGTGATGCAAGTGGAACAACAATTGGAGCAGTGTTGAGCCAGGAAGGCCGACCAATTGCATACTTCAGTGAAAAACTGAATGGAGCGAAGCGGAAGTATTCAGTCTATGACCAATAGTTCTATGCTATCATACAAGCATTGAAGAAATGGAGGAATTAATTATTGCCGTAGGAATTTGTGTTATGCATGGATCACCAAGCGCTGAGGTATCTGAATACTCAATCGAAGTTGGATGAGAGACACATGAAGTGGGTGGAGATGCTCCAGAGATATACGTTCGTGTTGCGACATAGGTCGGGCAAGTCGAACAAAGTTTCCAACGTGTTGAGCAGGAGGGTTGCGCTGTTGAGCACGATGACTGTTCAGGAAACAGGAATAGAGTCGATAAATACAAAATATGAGACCGATGAATATTTAGCAAAGGCATGGAAGGCTTTCCGTGAGCCTTGGAGCACCGAAAGAACTCCATATTTGAGTTATCTCATTCAAGAAGGTTACCTGTTCAGGGGAAGTCAGCTGTGTATTCCCAGAGGATCAATGAGAGAGAACCTAATCTGAGAATTTCATAATTGCGGGTTAGCAGGGCACTTTGGGATCGACAAGACCAAAGCACTGGTTGACGAGAAGTATTTCTGGCCAAGGATGTCGATAGATGTCAGAAGATGGGTTCAACAATGTCAAGTTTGCCAGTTGGAAAAGGGAAGGAGTCAGAACACGGGGTTGTATACACCATTTCCAGTTCGAGAGAACCCGTGGGACCATCTTAGCATGGATTTTGTGTTAGGATTACCAAAGACTCAGCATGGAAGAGACTCAATATTTGTTGTAGTCGACAGATTTTCAAATATGGCACATTTCATACCATGTAAGAAAATAAGTGATGCCACAGGAATCGTTGTACTATTCTTTAAGGAAATAGTCAGGTTGCATGGATTGCCAAAGAGTATCACGTCGGATAGGGATACAAAATTCATGGGGCATTTCTGGAGAACCCTATGGAAGAAAATCAACATGAAGTTAGAGTTTAGTTCGGTATATCATCCGCAGACAGACGGACAAACTGAGGTTATAAACAGAAGTTTGGGAAACCTTCTAAGATGTTTAGCGGCCGACAGACCTAAGCAATGGGAAAATGTGTTGGCACAGGCAAAGTTTGCATATAACAATTATGTGAATCAATCGACAGGATTGAGCCCATTCCAAATTGTTCAAGGGAGGAGTCCACATGTAGTGCCATATTTGGTCGAATTGCTGACAGAAACCAGGAAGAGCGCGGATGCAGAATCATTCGCAGAGCATATGCATGAAGTTCATGAAAATGTGTGAAAGCGCATCAAGAAGAGTAACGCGGACTACAAATTGAGAGCCGACCGGAGGAAGAGGCTATTGTCATTCCAAGAAGGAGACTTAGTCTATGCATATTTGTGGAAGGAACGATTTCCGACAGGAACATACAACAAGCTGAAATTGAAGAAGATAGGACCATGCAAGATTCTAAAGAAGATTTCAGACAATGCCTATGTGTTGGAATTGCAGGAAGAATTGAACATTTCAACAACGTTCAACATCTCAGACCTATATAAATTTGAAGAAGGGTCAAGCAGCAGTAAGGGGGAAGGAACCAGTATCGACTGGACATAACATATTCCAAACCGGCATAAAGAAGGGATCACAGAAGTAATCGATGAACGCAAAGTAGGGCGTACCCGTAGATCACGCATGAATGAATACTTGGTGTGACGGGAAAATGATGAGTTGCAAGAAGCGACGTGGATTTCCGAAGAGGATTTCAGGAGATTGACAGAGTAGTCAGATTCTTTTTCACCTAGGGATACTGATGCAGGAGCATCGGGACCTAGGAAGATCAGTCGAAGTTGATCGACTGAAGGGAGCCGACCAACGGGAGTGCCGATGACCACTGGTGCAGAGAGCCGGTTGGCTTGTCAAAGTCATCAAGTTGAGCATAAGCAGTCAGAGTGTGGTTGACTGAAGGAACAAAAGATGTCACGGGAGGTCAAGGATCGACAGATGATGAGCGATGTAAGATGTCAGGTAGTCGACAAGTTTTCGAACTATGACACGACAAGGTTTGGCGAAGCCAAGTATATTGGGAAAGGAATGAACCGACAGGACAGTCAAGATGTGACTGACTGCTGTAGCGGGGTCGGAAGGACAGAAAGTCAAGGGACTGTACGAGTAGCTGTTCGAGGTTGCTGAGGAAGTTATTACAGTTATTGCAAGTTGGTGAAGGACATGACAGTGGACGTCATTGACAGAAGCTATGCAGCACGGATAAGAGTTGACAGTGCAGGTTCATAGGATTTGGCAGGATCGGCGAACGGAAGGGAACGCGTGTCTCGGGATTGTAATAAACTTGGAAACAGTACCCGCAGAGTAGTAGAGGAAGAAGAGGTATTCAGTCTAAGGAGACAAGGGAGCAGTAGAGGAGAGAGAAGAGCAGAGCGGAGTGCAGAGCCGAGAGAGTTGTGAAGAGTCACACTGGCCGAGTGCAAAGTGTTGAGATTGAACCATAGCTCAGAGTTCCGTGGTGAACCAGGAGAGGGTGAGGTCGTCACACAGGAAGAACAAACCATAGTTACTTCTAAGTTGTAACGACCAAGGCCGATTGTAGTTAGTTATTTTCTTATAGTTATCTTATATTGTAACCAATTTCAGAGAAGTAATATAAGCCAATCCAGGCATCTTGTTCTACACCTTGTTTGTGTGAACATTGTGGTTTGTGTCATGTGTATTGTTAAGCAAGAAAGTATCCTATAGGGTGACTTGCGTCAGATAAGAATAATCAAATCAAAGTATATGCTTGCTCTAAGGCACTGTCATCCTGTAAGCTCATCAGGTAAAGAATGCTATGATATTAAGTGATTCTTTTTTTTCATAAATCAAATAAGGAAAAAGACCTGTAAAGGAGAATCGATGTTAAACAAAACCCTACAAAGAATTGTGGAATCTTGAATTGTTGGACGAAGTCAAGCTATTTCACATTAAAGATCCAACAATAAATCGATTGATCAACGAGCAAAGAGTTGCTTGGGGTCGTGAACTATTGGATAAAGTCAAGTTATTTCACATTAGAAGATCCAAAAACAAATGGTTTATCAACGAATGAATGGTGTGGTATGCTTGGACAAGGGGGTCCTTGCAAAAAAAAGATAGGGACCCCATGAGAGCTTTTGGTTACCATAGGCTCGTAATATCACACAACAACATGGTATTAAGTATTTTTATTAATCTTTTCCAGGTGGGTGGAGCACATCACAAGTTTCAACAAATGAAATATGGAAAACATGCAACCCTTGACATTTTAATGTCACACGACGGAGCCTTCATAGTTCCCCATACCTCAAGTCCTCTCACCTCTTAGCTTATGGCATGTTGTGTACACTCTTTATGGATCATTTACTCAGGTTTTCTCACTGGGGTAGGACAAATCCTCCATGGGATATGATTTGGTTTACCATTTGCAGTAGGCATCATGACAATGGCTCTCATGGTGGATGACTTCTTATATAAAACACTCTAGTAGGTTTTCTATTTTATAGGGGTAAAATTTATTATGTCGGATGGATGGTTTCTTTGGATTTACCAATAGTTTGGTTATGGGATTCTCCTTCCCTATGAAATGTGATAAAATTGGTGATTATGTATGTGGCTTAGTCCTTCCTCCTCTTAGTTTCCATAGCTAATTCCTAGGAATTTTTACTGTTGAAATCTAGTTATCTTCTAGGGTTTTATTTATTGTATAAAAGTATGAAAGGTTGGGCCTCCCTATTTGCCCTCTAATCATGACCAATTCCATTAGTTTCAAAATGGCTAGAATTGAAAATATTGTAGACATTAAAACAAAATATTGAGAAAAATGAATGCTCAACTTTTAGTTATGAGGCAAGTTATTGAATACTAAAACATTCATATGGAGAAATAAGAGGCAACGCAAGAAGAAATGGAGGCCAAAATGCATGAACAAAGCATGAAATAAAAAAAAAGTAGCTAGTGACATTGAAATGCATTAAAATATAATGTTGAGATTTTCTCAGGGTTCTCAATATATTGCAGGACACCCATTGGGATCAAATAGTTTTATCAAGGATAAAGCAATTGCGGAAAAAGTAGTGCAACAAAATACTAAAGCAATGATAGAACAACTACATTTACTTGTTGATCATGGTCTAGGATGAGAAGATGGAAGAAACCTATAATGGACACCAGTTTGGTTAAAGTTGTTTTCTTTATATGGTTTATGCTTGTGTTTTGTTACTTGGGAACTATGTAAGACAATATTTTTTTTATTTGATAGGAAAATTTTGTATTTTGGTTTATTTAGAAGCCCTATGGAAGCTCAATGTACGAGGGATTAGCTCCTTAGAGAAATTTTATTTAAATTTTGAAGCTCTTTGTAGATTTTGGCTAAGTGCATTTTTTGTACTACCTTTAAATACAAATACTATCCATTTCTATAAAATAACAAGGGTTGCGAGCAATAAAGTCCATGCCCTTCAAAACAATTGAAATGAAAATTGGGAAGAAACTTAGAATCCTATAAAAGAACATATTTTATTTTATGAATCGTCTTATATTAGTCACATATACATGAAATATGTTGAGTGCCACATCCCCGGTCCCCTTGGTTCCCTTTAGAGGTGATGGGGGAGCTCCTTAGAACAACTTGCTATTTTTTTTTCCAAACTTAGCTGCAATTCTTCCCTTTTACATAGTCGCAATGTCTTTGGTCTGCAATCCGCAAGTCGGAAGTCGGTACCCCAACGTGCCACTTCAATAATTACACCTCCAACTTCCGCAATCCTCTATGAGGGAGTCAGAAAGTCGGAATGGCGAATACGCGGCGTCGAAGAAATACGCCTCCGACTTCCACATCCCACAATGTGCGATGCGTGAGTCAGAAAGTCAAAACGAAAAATACACAACGTCGAAGAAATACACTTCCGACTTCTGCATTCTGCAATCCATGATGTGAGAGTTGGAAAGCCGGAACACCCAATTCTCTGCTTCTCTGAATCACACCTCCGACCTCCACAATCCGTGATGCAGAAGTCAGAATTCCGAAATCACAGCTCCGTAAAATTACTCCTCTAACTTCTGCACTTCGGAATCCAGCTTGCGGGATTCAGGAGTCAGAACTCCAAATTCATGACTCCAGTGAAAATTGCTCCTCCGACTTCCGCATTTCGTAATCCGGATTGTAGGAGTCGAAAATCCAAACTCTCAATTCACAACTCCGAAGAAAATTTCTCCTCTGACTTTCGCACTCTGCAATCCGGCTTGCAGTAGTCGAAAGTCGGAACTCCCAAGCACCACACCGATAAACTACGCCTCCAACTTCCATGATCTACAATCCGCACTGCGGGTTCAGAAAGTTGGAATTTAACCACATACCCTTGTTACTGCCAACTTCTCAGGTTGATAACTTCCTCATCCTAAGTCCATTTTTGGTGAACCTGCTACCATTGGAAAGCTCTCAACAATCCCTATGCAACTGCATGATCCTCAGACACACCTGAGGACTCTGATCATGTCCTTCTTCCAACCTAAAATGTGGCCCCAAACTTCATCCATACCTCTTTCCCACTCTGTAAAGAGCTCTGCTCCACTCTGTCATGGCCCCTCCCTTCATCAATACAGACCCTCAGAGGGAACATGAACACAGCAGGGGTGTCTATCTCTCCCCAAAAGCCCTAACTGAACCTTATGAACCTCAATGAGACTTAGCCATATTCATCAATGAATAAATTCATTAAAACACATGGATGCATATGCATACTCGAATAAACACAGTTGAATGAAACATTAACCACACAGTTATCTATCATGTATTCAGCATATCAATAACAGTCATCAATAATTAAATCATTGCAGAAGTAAAACACATAAAATAAACATGATATGAATCACAGAGAACACTTATCCTTTTAGATGAAATCACCAAGCAACTCTGGCTATGTACTGCAACGTTCCAACCCAACCATAGGTCTCTGTCCAACCTGTATTCTTTCAGCACTCAGAGACCACCCCCAAGTTGGGGCTATGAATCCACTAAGAAGGAACTACTCAGTTCCACTCATAACCTTGGTTTCACAATCATTCAGGGTCATCCAGCACACAGCTGGCTCTATCAAGAAAGTGGGGATATAGGGATGAAGGTTTCTAGGTCAATGAGCTCAACACAGAGCTACCAACATATCCAATTGGCTTCAGACAGCCCAGGCACCCCCATCATCTCCACTCTCATCCTAAGTAACGTCCCCTTCTCTGCTGCATAGTCCCTCGGGTGCCCCTTCCCTCAGTGCTGACCTGGGAAGGTATAGCTTGTCCCGACAACTAAACCAAGGATAAATGAGCCCTCACTAGCTCTATCGTGCGGTCTAACCCCCCTTGGTCTCTCCCCCACTGCAATCCTCTCTTGGATCTTCTGCAAGGTTGTGGCCAAAAGGCTCTATCCGCAACCGGACCTTCGGGCGATCAGTCCCACTCCGATCCACTCTGGGATATCCTTCGCATTGCGGACGAAGGATTTTTCCTGCCGCTACCCTTTAGGGATTCCAAACCAGGGTTCTCCTATGGAGTTTGGGGCATCTAATCCTCTCATATTTTCCCCATGGTTTAGTCTATGGATCCGTCTATAGGATTTCACTTCCCATGTTAATTTCTTGAGTAGTCTTGGAACTCCAAAACGCAGCTTCCCTCGGGATTGCAATTTTTCCTTCTTCCTCACAGCTGGGTCTGCGATTTTCGGTTTTATTCCCTGATAGATACGCAATTTATATCCCAACTAAAACAGAATGATCCCCCATCGGATTTATCTTTCCCCATGAATTTCTAAGTGATCTTGGCACCCAAAACACAGCCTCTCCGAAGTCACAATTCATGGTTCTACCTCCCTGCTACGTATGCGTCCTCCCCCCAAATCATGCCTATATGGTCCACGATGGAATGGGGATGAGGGAGTTTGAATTCCCATGAGGTAGGGTGTCTTATGGGACAAGCAAAAAAGATCCCATACCCTGCATTACGAATTTCAGGCTGCCCATCCTCCATCAATTCATGAACTGCGTTTTAAACCACTTCCTTACACAGAATTAAATGATAGTTAGAACAGTCAAAGGGGTTCTCAAGATGACATGTTCCATCCTAGGGTTCAATCCCACAACCCCCTCGCCTCTCCCTAGTGGATACACATACCCCCTCATTTAGTTGCATCCATAGCCAGCCCCTTGGTATTTTTATTTGTATTATAATAATTTACATCATTTTTACAATTTCCATGGCTCAATGGCACATGGCTAGCACAACATAAAATACCAACCCTTCAAGGATGATCATTCACTATCGGGGCCTTGGCCTTGAGCTCCATTCTAGGAATCATACATCACATATATACAATATTTGCATTAAAAATCAATTTATCCTAGGGGTCAAAATGGGGGTATTACATTTGCCTCCCCCTTAGAATAACACCGACCTTGGTGTTCCAATACTTAGGAATACATACACATTGTTTACACATCAAAATTCACAAAATGTGGCAGGTCTATCCTGCATTTGATCTTTTACTTTGAGTTTCTAGGACTAAGTCCTTTGGCTTCTACAAGCTACTGTTGTCAGCTTTGACCTTCCAACTCCACACGTGGGCATTTCTCCACAACCGTCCCTTCCTTTTCTTTACCCTCCAACTGATCCACAAGTCTGGAAACTTTATGGCTACAATTCTTCTTGATGTCCTTTCTACTATTGATAGCTTTTGGTCTGCTTCCATGGTCAAGGTGCACAGCTTCCCACACTTTGCTTACTAGCAACACTTGACTTGTATAGCTGCAACCAATTGGTTTAAATTTCACCTGTGAAATTCATCATTGCAATTCTTGTTAGGCCAAGCATAACATAAGCATTAAGATCAGTCAATTGCTTGCCCAATTGACATGGAAATTTCATGCTTTATCCATGAGACTTCCACACATTTCACGCTTTCCCAACATACAAATGAACTCATTCTTGTTCATCCTTTCACAGGAAATTAACTAATTCAGCAGTCACACTTTATTCCAAGAAAAATAAACATAGTCAACTTTCAGCCATAACATGCATTCAACCCTTTTTTGTTTCTAAAATGCATCAATCAAAAAGGAAAGAGAAGATTAAGAGTTTCCCCCTCTTAATCTTGTTCCAATCCGGAGTCCCGCCACAACTGTGGTTCCATGCTCCTTGGTCTCTTTCACTTCAAATGTGAATGATTGAATCGCATTTTCTTTGTTTTGGCAATGACACTTGGTGTCTAAGGTCTGCCCAAGGATTCTCAACCAGGGAATCATTCCCCGTGATTTCCTACAAAACCTTTGGATTCTAGGACCCACACAAGTCCACTAGCACCATTTTCCATTGCTACTCATACTGAGCTTTCTAGGACAGTCACATGTCCACATGCATCCTTAGGATTCCTTCAAGGTTCTTTCTTCTAGCAATACCTACACTCAAACATTGAGTCAATTCACATGTCAAGTTCATTTTCATAGGATTTATCTCTAAACAAGAGTTAAAAAAAAATCATATACACACGTATATTTATATTAAATAAGCCAGAAGATGCAAAATAAACCAAATACTTATATGTATTGGACGTCTTCACGTTATTCCACGAGCTCCTTCTTTGCTTTACAAGCCTTGGATCACCTATGGATACAATAACGAATGTTTGGCCAGCACACAGACTGCTCCAACAAATTCAAACGGGAAATGCCAAGTCAGTATGCCAACTGGGTTTATCAGGAATTCCATTAACCAATATGCTAAGCCAGTTCTATGACTGGGTTTATCAAGCATTCAATGAATGTTTAGCCAGCACGCAGGCTGTTCCACAACATTCAAATAGGAAATCCCAAGCCAGTACATCGACTAGGTTTATCAATCATACAACAACCATCCACACACATAGGGATGGTACCCCTTCTTCACTTTGATTCTTAGTACGCAGCACCGAATGGCATGATATAAAATTGTAACATATTTCATAAAAATTCACTCTCTAATATTGAAAAACTAGGAATGCATCAATTCCCTTAGGGTGTAGTCATTGTTGACAACCATAACATGACACATCACCCGAAAGGTGTGCACGCCTTTCCGATATGAGCCATGTAGGCCATGATCACACTCAAGCAGTCTGAAATAAAAACACATAATCACACTCAAGCAGTATGAAATAAAAGCACATAATCACACTTAAGCAGACTAAAATAAAAACACATTATCACACTCAAGTAGTTTGAAATAAAAACATGCTCTGGATATTAATTCTAATAATCAGACATGCATATTTTTAACAAGGGTTACAAAATAATTATTTGTTTTGTAGATGTATTTTCTCTCCCTTTCGCAAGGAATGGGGCTCCCTTCTCTGAGTTAATAGTCCCTCAGGATTGTTACCCCAATCCCTTTCCTGTTTCATAAACAACACATGCCCTGTTGGCATAACTTCACCATCTCACCCGTGTTGTTTACCAACAAGCAGGTCACATGAGATGTCATCAAAATTTGCAATCGCATTTCACCCGAAACCCTTTTCCAAAGCATGGGAACCTTCCCATGGATTTTGGCTTCTGCATGACATAACACATGGTCTTCCTGCAATGTGTCTTCCTGACACACTTCAAAAACAACCAAACAGTCAGTAGCATTAGCAATCAAATTCAAATCTGAATTTACAATTATGTTCACTACATAAATTAGATTCCTTTAACCATGAGGTTGTCCTCATATTGTTTGGCTCTTGTAAGTGGTAACATTATGTCCCTCGTGGTTTTACATTTGTTTCCATAACCTGGACATCCACCTACAACATGTTCTCTTGACACAATTATGGAGAACCAGACAACCATTAGTAATCATTAGCAAAATCTAAAATTTGAAATTTACAAATTTGTTCTGTACATAAATTAGATTTTTGCAACCATGAGATCCTTCTCATAAACTTAAATTAGAATATTTACAAATCTATTTTATACAAAAATCAGATTTCACAACCATGAGATCATCCTCACAATATTTGGCTCTTGTAAATGGTATATTCAGTTCTTTATCATGGACTTACCCACATCTCCATACCTAAGACGTTCCTACCTATAATTTGAAATTTCAATCAGCCAAGCACTTGGTGAGCTTTCATGCATATAATATTTCCATTGCAGCGTTACAACATCCATTGAAGTGATCTCAGAATTATAATCAAACAATAATTCAAACACTATCAGCTATTAATATCTCAAATGCAATAAAATACAATTACTTTATATGCATTTTAGTCACAAATAGATTCTAGGATACAGTCACATTGTCTATGCAATTAAACAAACTTTTAAATACTCATGAATGCACAATCACATCCTTTCATGCAACTCTGTCCTCCCAACAGAGAATTTCGGTAGGCCATCAAACATGACTACCTTTTTCATTCATTTATTTCCCTTGCAATCATAGCAGCTCATGAAATGATCTTAGAATTGACAATGATTCATCATTTCATCTATTATCTACTTGCAATGAGATGTATGCCATAACCATGCATTCACACAATGCATAACCACAAGATTTACAAAATATTTTAATGTACATTTACTTAATGTACCCAATGCACTATGGCATTGATCTAAAACATTTTTGTGCCTACACGGGTTTCTTAACATGGTAAGTTGGACATCCCAGCCAATGCTTCAACACCATACCCAACCATCTCCCCAATCATTTGGTTAACTATTTGGTGTCTTCCTTCTCCACTCAAACAACACATCAGGATTTTTCTCATTCCTTGGTTGTTGGAAAATAGGTTTCATCCCCAATAAACACCAATAGGGAGTTCATGGGATACTTGTTGAGTACTGTAGGCTTCACAACCCAACATCCTCATGGTTTCACAAGTGGCATGCTCTTGTTTCTTATGGTTGCATTCAAAATTTTAAACAGTCACATGGTATAATGCTCATTTCCTTTACTACCACATACCTCACCATACCCTGTCGGATGTCATTCACTATTACATACATACCATTTTATGATGATTAAAACATGGTTAAAGGGATTCTTACCCATCCTCTTTCAACATTTGTACATTAATTAGCATAAATAAACATTACATGCCTACTTGCCATCAACATATATGATGTTACTTGATAAGTTGGCCTCTTACCAAGGACTACACAGTCATTCCACCAACCTTTTGACCATAGATTTTTGCTCCAGCCTTTCTTCACAAGGTTGTTGGTCACATGTAATAGCATCATCCACACTTTCATCCATGTTTCTGTTTTCTTTGGCCTTACAACCAATACCATCAATATTATTATCAACCACAATAATTATTAAAAGTGGCTCATTGCATATGTAAAACATCATACTTTTATCAATATGCAATATCATATTCATGCACAAGAAAGCTCACATGCACTATGCATTATCTCTTAATATGCCCACTAGTGCATATGCATTTCAACTACCTAATCTCTTGCATTTTCAACATTCCTATGTCATAATTTCATATATAAAACTCAGAAAATATAAATATATCAGCAAGAGAAGAGTTGAAGAATTTTCCCCTTCCACATCATAGCATGGAATTCCTATTCCACGTCATAGCTGGTCCAATTCATGGCATCTCTATCAAGCACACAAGGGATCATTAGCTATGATTTTCTCACAAAGTAGCAATTCAAGACATATACACATGCATGATATTTACACTTGCTACTTTCCTATCATGCAATTCTTATGTTGGAAACAAAATAGTTTTAGGGTAAGAAATTTCCTTCTTTATCAACACTGCCTTACTGCTCCAATTGATTTCATAAATTATGGCCAAGTCCAACTTGGACTTTCTTGGACTTCCCTGCACTTATGAGCACTGCAATTCGTTCAATTCCAACTCCATATGGAGTCCTTCAAGGTACTTTGTATGCCCTTGCACTTCATTCACATGTGATACTTTATTTCCATTCTCATGGAGATATTTCCCACAATTCTAAGCCACACAATGGATTTATACAGGGGAATTCCTCATTCCCCTATTAGCAGCCTTTGCATGGCCACCATGTCACTATCATGAGTCACATGCCAATTCCACATACTGGGATGTCTTATTCCCATGAGTGACAACCTTTGGGAGAACGAAATTGACTTACTCATTCCCCTTACTTACTCATATCTCTCAGCTTCTCTGATCATGCATGCACTTGGCCACAAGGATTATTCACCAGGGAAATGCTATGCGGTCGTCGATCATTCTCAGTCTTTGTTCATTCCACAGCTCTAACAATCCCATAAGCTCTTGCTTTGTCCCAAGAAGCCCTAGTTTTGCAACCTTGGGCTCTAATACGATCTATCACATCCCTGAACCCCTCGGTTCCCTTTAGAGGTGATGGGGGATATTGTCACGTCCCCTCCCATCATCCCGACCCGTAGAGAGAACATGGCCGCAATATGGGGGTGTCTAATTCTTCCCCAATGACATATAACAAAATTCATGATTTAATAAAATGCATGACTAAATTATACAACGGAATTAAAACATATTAACACACACACAATATGGAATGCATCAGCCTATTTATCCCAAGCAAAATGATGAAACACCAAGCAGAGATTCAATCACCCCCTTCTCATGCTATGCACAGGCTTCATGCCAATTAACATAAGATAACCATTTCGTTCAATTAACATGAGTAATTAAGCATTCAGAATAGAACACAAAGTGATTTCAATTCAACCACAGAGAATACTTATCTTCAAAATGAATTGTCTAAGCAACTGGCTATGTGAGAGCAACGTTCCACCCAACCATAGGTCTTTGTATAGCTTGTATTCTTTCATCTAAGAGACCACCCTCGAGCTAGGATGTGTATCCACTAAGGAGGAACTAGGAAGGCTCACTCACAGCCATGGTCTCACACAAACAGTCATGCTAATCCAACACACGATTGGGTTTATCAAGCATGCAAGAGTCAAAGGAGGAGGATGCTAAGCCAGTGATCTCAACCACAGAGCTACTGACATTTCAAGCTAAACTCAAACAGTTATGGAACCCACAATACCTACCATGGGGCCAACACAAGGAAGGTCTCCTTCTCTCCTGCACAATCCCATAGGTGTCCCTTCCCTCCAGTTCTCTTCAAGGTGAGCATAGAAAGGTCCAAGCTTCTAAATCCTTGAGATTCTAGACTTCATTGGGTTTATCAAGCAATCCCAACCTATGTTCTATCATTCACGTTTGGATTCTCACAATTCGGTGACCAAATGACTCAATCCCGTAATTGGATTTTCGGGCTATCAAAACAGATTTTTCCTATGGAATTATGGGTATCTAACACTCTCAAATTTGCCCCAAGGTTCATGTCTATGGATCCCCCATTGGATTTTACTGTCAACATGAAATTATGGGTGTTTATGGAACTTCAAAATGTGGGTTCTTGCAAAGTTGCGATTTCTGGTTTTTCTCACTGTTTGGTTTGTGTAATGGATGAAAACTGAAGCTTTGATGTTCAACAATGGAATGGGAATGAGGAAGAACGAATCCTATGAGGTAGAGTGACTTGTGGGTCAAGGAAACAAAGCCCATACCTGCCATACTAATTTCTGGGCTGCCCATGCTCCATTGAATCCATAAACTGATTTCTTCAACAACTTTCTTACACATAATTAAATGTTAGCAAAGAAAGTCAAATGGGTTCACAAGATGACATTTGGCAGCATATGGTTCAACTCCACAACCCCCTCACCACTCCCTAGTGGAATACACATGGCCCCCTCTCATTAGTTGCTTCCATAGCCATTTTTTGGTATTTTATTGCAATATTAAATATTCACATCAATTTACAATATCCCATGGATTAATAGCACATGGGTAGTAAAATATCAAATGTTTGTCTTTCTAAATAAAATCTGAGCATACACTAGCGGGGCCTTGGCCTTGAGATCCATGCTAGGGAAACATACATCGCATGTACACAATATTTACATTAAAATCCAATATATCATAAGGGTCAAAATGGGGGTATTATAGAGCTCCTTAGAACAACCTGCTATTTTTTTCCAAACTTATCTGCAATTCTGCCCTTTTACACAGTCGCAATGTCCCCAATCTGCAATCTGCGATCCATAAGTCGAAAGTCGGAAGTCGGAACCCCAACATGCCACTTCAAGAATTACACCTCCGACTTCCACAATCCGCGATGCGGGAGTTGGAAAGTCGGAATGGAAAATATGTGGCGTCAAAGAAATACGCCTCTGACTTCCGTATTTCGCAATTCGTGATGCCGGAGTCGGAAAGTTGGAATGGAAAATACACGGCATCAAAGAAATACGCTTCCAACTTCCGCATTCCACAATCCGTAATGCGAGACTCGGAAAGTCGGAACACCCAATTCTCTGCTTCGTCAAATCACCCCTCCGACTTCCACAATCCACAATGCAGAAGTCGAAAGTTGGAACTCCAAAATCATAGCTCTGACAAACTACTCCTCTGACTTCCACACTCCACGATCCAACTTGCTGAAATCGGGATTCGGAACTCCAAATTCACGACTCCAGAGAAAATTTCTCCTCTTAATTCCGCACTTCGCAATCCGGCTTGCGGGAGTCGAAAGTCGGAACTCCCAATTCACAACTCAGGAGAAAATTGCTCATCTGACTTTCGCTCTCCACAATCTGGCTTGCAAGAGTCGGAATTCGGAACTCCTAAGTACCATGCCGAGAAACTATGCCTCCGACTTCTGCGATCCGCAATCCGCACTATAGGTTCGGAAAGTCGGAAGCCAGCCACATACCCCTATTACTGCCAACTTCTCAGGCTGATAACTTCATCATCCTAAGTCCATTTTGGAGAACCTGGTACTGTTGGAAATATCTCAACGATAACTATGCAACTACATGATCCTCGACCACACCCGAGGACTCTGATCCTATCCTTCTTCCAACCTAAAATGTGGCCCCAAACTTCATCCATACCTCTTTCCCACTCTGTAAAGAGCTCTGCTCCACTATGTCATGTCCCTTCCCTTCATCAATCCAGACCCTCATAGGGAACATGAACATAGTAGGGGTGTCTATCTCTCCCCCAAATCCCTGAATGAACCTTCTAAACCTCAACAATACTTATCCCTATTCATCAATGAACAAATTCATTAAAACACATGGATGCATATGAATACTCTAATAAACACAGCTGAATGAAACATTACCAACACACTTATCTATCATGCATTCAGCATATCAATAACAGTCATCAATAATTAAATCATTGTAGAAGGAAAACACATCAAAAAAGCATGATATGAATCACAGAGAACACTTATCCTTTTAGATGAAACCACCAAGCAATTGGCCATGGACTGCAACATTCCAACCCAACCATAGGTCTTTGTCCAGCCTGTATTCTTTCAGCACTCAAGGACCACCCCCAAGATGGGGCTATGTATCCACTAAGGAGGAACTAATCATGTCCACTCATAGCCTGGGTTTCAAAATCATTCAGGTTCATCCAGCGCACAACTGACTTTGTCAAGCAAGTAGGGAGATAGGTAGGAAGGTTTCTAGGTCAATGAGCTCAAAACAAAGCTAATGGCATATACAATTGTCTTCAGACAGCCCATACACCCCCATCATCTCCACTCTTAGCCTAAGTAAGGTCCCCTTCTCTATTGCACAGTCCCTCGGGTTCCCCTTCCCTCAGCGCTGACCTGGGCAGGTATAGCTAGTCCCGACTACTAAAGCAACGATAAATGAGCCCTCACATGCTCTACTGTGTGGTTTAACCCCCCCTCCCTCGGTCTCTCTCCCACTTTTATTTGCTCTTGGATCTTCCACAAGGTTGCAGCCGAAAGGATTTGTCTGCAACCGGATCTTCGAGCGATCGGTCCCACTCTGATCCGCTCTGGGATCTCCTCCATGTTGCGGTCGAAGGCTTTGTCCCGTCACTTCTCTTTCGGGATTCCAAACCAGGGTTCTCCTATGGAGTTCAGGGCTTCTAATCCTCTCAGATTCACCCCATGGTTCGGTCTATGGATCTGCCTATCGGATTTCACTTCCCACATGAATTTCCTGAGCGGTCTTGGCACTCCAAAATGCGGCTTCCCTCAAGATCACGATTTTTCCTTCTTCCTCACAGCTGGGTCTACGATTTCTGGTTTTTCTTCCCTGCTGGGCATGCGATTTATCTCCCAACTGAAACTTGAATGACCCCCCATCATATTTCTCTTTCCCCATGAATTTCTGAGCGATCTTGGCACCCAAAACGCATCCTCTCCCAAGTCATGATTCCTAGTTCTACCTCCCTACTGCGTCTGCGTCCTCCCCCCAACTCATGCCTAGATGGTCCACGATGTAATGGGGATGAGGGAGTTCAAATTCCCATGAGGTAGGGTGTCTTATGGGACAAGAAAAAGAGATACCATACCCTGCCTTACGAATTCTAGGCTGCCTATCCTCCACTATGGCATTGTAAAATGCCAGTAGGAAGACTATTTTTTGTAATGTGTGCAATAGTTCTAGTAGTGTAGATAAATAGTCTGAATATTATTGTTTTGGCATAAGTCTATGTATGTTTCCACAAAATAACATGAATAATATAAGTAGCTCGTTAAAGTTGAAAAATTAAAAGAGTGAGAGAAGAGATGATTCCATATGCAATGTTATGAGATGGTCTATGGAAAAAAGAAAATAAGAAATAATAAGAGAAAAATAATCATGTTCATGTTGAAATATTGAAACATTTAGAAAATAAGAACCTAATAACAAGAGAAAAGTAATCTCAAAATATCATGGTTTTTATATGCTTGATAAAACTATTTTAACTTTGTTCTTTAATGTCCAATATGGCATTGAGCACAAATACTGTTTCTTTTTAAATGTGCACAATACTTCCAGCACTATGGATATATCGTTCATGTAGACTTCATAGCTGGTTTGAACGAGTTCTGTAAGGAGTTTTTCCAGTCGAGGTCTTCGCAAAGTGCATTCAAGTTATGTGGCTCGTTTTTTTAGTGTGCAATGAAGACTATGGTTGTAAATGAAAGATGTATCTTCACCACATTTTTTGTGGTAGCATTGGCAATTAAGTGAAAAAGTAGAAACAAAGGCTGCAGGTTGGCTCAAAGGGAGGTGAGTAAACACTTTTTGGTTGAAGCATCCATTCAACCTGAAACATGAATGAAATATGTTAGTCTAGTTGTTTTGTTTTCATTTTATTATGGGATTTTTTTTTCATAGGACCAATAACTTAAACATAGAAGTAGAAGCAATAAGCAATATCTATGTAGATTCAGTGAGCAAGTGGAGATAGTTTCTTGGAGGATTATTTAAACTAATGAAGGAACATGAGGTGCTTTTAAGTTTAGATGTCGTCTCCTAGTTTACAATGAATCCAATTGAAGATGCTATCAAAGTTATAGAAGATATTACAAACCAAGAAATGGCACAACTTGTTGGCTTTTGTCTCAAATCGACATTTTTCAGCTTCCAAGGAGAAATTTATGAGCAAACACATGGTGTATCCATGTGATCTCCGCTTTCACCAATTGTAGCAAACTTATTTATGGAGAGATTTGAACAAAATGCTCTTAATACATCTAGTTTAAAACCAGATTGGTGGTCAAGATACGTTGATGATATCTTTGTTATTTAGAGCCATGGAATAGAAGAACTTGATAAATTCCTCCAACACCTGAACAACCAATGCAACACACTCAAGTTCATGATGGAGTCAAAAGAAAACCGATTACTCCTTTTCCTAGAAGTATTGGTTAGCATAAAGCAATATGGTGATGTGGCACATGAGGTTTATTGAAAGAAAACACACATAGAACAATATTTGCATGCAAAATCACACCATCATCCTAGCCAAAAGATGGTTGTACTTAATACTTTGATCACTAGAGCCATGAGGATATCTGATAGGGATCACATTGAACAAGAAAAATACATCTTCGTAGAGTATTCATAAGCGATGGATACTCTTGGGCTCAAATCAATAGGCCTTCAAAAAGGCAGAAAGGCATGAGAGTAAAATTGAGAGAGATAGAGTAAGCCATGCAGAAGGCCATAAAGTATTCCTACCTTACATTCAAGGGGTTACTGAGATAATCGCCAAGAAATTAAGAAGGAAGAATATTTTTGCAATATTCTCTCCATGAAACAACATCAAGAAGCTTCTTAGATCATTGAAGGATCCTACTAACCCAAGGTTACAAAAAGGAGTTTACAAATTCCTTGCGCTTGCAGAAAAATATACATTGCGGAAATATGGAGGTCTATCCAAATGAGAATTCAAGAACATAGTGTTGAAATCAACTTGAATAGAACACATTGAATCAACTTTGACAAAGCATTCACATGACACAAATCACCCCATAAAAATTGAAGACTCAACGATTTTAGCTAGTGTGGACAATTGGAACAAAAGAAGAATAAGAGAGGTCATTGAAATTGTGAAAAACAACAACTGCCTTAATAAAGACAGCAGTCTCATCACAAGGAGAACATGGTTTTCATTTATCATTAGATAATTCCAAGTTCCAAGTTTAGATTAAATAATTAAATGATTTTAAGTGCACATATTTCATTTTTTGCTTTTGGTAGTGGATGACCCTTTGTTTCTTAATGTGTTGAGTCAACATGTTATTTCTCCTAGTTATTGGTGGTAGCACCAATATTGGTGGAAGCACCGATATATACTCCACTACCATGGACGATAGATTTGACGAGATTCAAATAATATCTACTTGCATGGTCAATGTTATTGACGTAACACGTAAGATGATGATCCATATGAAAGAGATAATAAAATAAATCGTAAGGCTCATCCTAAAAAAGGGGAAAATATATAATAAAAAAATATGATACAGGAAAAAAGGTGTGTCAGTCTTATGAATGGCACCTCTTGAAATACAAACGGAGAGGAGGAATGCCCCCTTAGTAAGGTAGTGCTTTATGACATAGGGACCATGTCACAAAGATTTTAACGTTCCTCGTCCAAGTAGAATATCATAGGCTTGGTTTTAAATAAGGACAACATCGCCTTCTTGGAATGAGCATGGTTAGACGTGGATGTCATAATGAGCTTCCAAATATTGTTTGGAAGCCTTGATTTTATGCAAAGAAACATAACGCTACTCATCCAATTTTTCCATGGCAATCAAGTGTTGTTCTAGAGATGAGGTTTATAGAAAAATTACGACGTTAAGGTGCAAGGAGAAGATTTGACACTCGATGGGTAAAAAAAATTCCACTTCATGGATGAGATGAAATGGAGTGAACCCATTCATTGTTTTGGTAGACCTTTGATATGAACATCAATATATAAATAGAACATGATGTCAGTTGGACTTGTTCTTACCTACCATCCATTGGAGCATGGTTTTGAGGACTCTATTGGCGACCTCAACTTCATTTCCCTAAAGGTAAAAGGAAGAGGAAAACTGGTGCTCAAATTTCACATGGTATGATAATTATTTCCACTCAATATATTCAAAGTGAGTACCTTGATTAGACACCAACTTCTTCAGGATGCCAAATCAAATAATGATGTGGTTTAAGAAAAATATCGCCATGATTGTGGTAGTGTTATTGTATGTTGGCATGGATTCATCCCATTAAGTGAAAGATAAACATCCATTGCAATGTATTTATGGACACTAGTCGACACAGGTTTATATTGCATGAATTCAATGTCCCATTTACAAAATGAATCAATGGTGATGACTCGATGTAGGAGAGTGGGAGGGGTATTCATATTTTGAGCAAAGAGTTAGTAGTTTTTGCAATGATTACTACCTCTATGCAATCAGAAAACAATTTAGGCCAAAAATAACCAGCATAGATGATATTTTGGGCAATAGCCATTCCATAGAGGTGGCCACCATAAGCACTTCTATGGCACTCATTCAAGACCTTTTTTGCCTCATCAAAATTGAGGCATCGACATAAGATAGTGTAAGCTCCTTGATGGTATAAAATATTGTGGATAAGAAAGTATTAGGGAGCTTAGTGGAGAATATAACAATGATCGTAATCAGAGAGGTGAGGGCTTAAATTTTGAGTGCAAAGTATATGAGAAAATCCCCATACCAAGGATCATATGAATAAATGGTGAACAAGTGTTCATCCAAAAGATAGTCATTAATAGGAGGATGGTTGGTATTGGAGGGTAGATCTAAAATTAAATCAACCAAGTCCAAATCCCTTTTACTCTTCGGGGTCACAAATTCAAGGTCATATTCTTGAATGATAATTATCCACTTAGAAACCTTGCCTTGAATGTGGCATCGATGCAATATATGCAACATATGATTTGAATTTAAGATGTATTTGGTTTTTTTCATAAAGATGTAATGACAAAGTTTCTAAACCGTGAAAACAATGGCTAAAGCTATATTCTTTGCATGGGTATACAATATAGAGAGTCCATATAGGTTCTTACTAACATAATAGGTGTCATGTTCCCAACAGTCAACATCCTCTTGAATGAACACTCTAGTGATAGCATAAGTGGACATTGAGATACAAAGGATAAAATCCTTTGCAAAGTTCGGGAGGGTAATCAAGGGTGTTGAAGTAAGAGCATGTACAATAGAAGCACAATTTCAAAAATGAATATATATATATATATGTTGGGCCTTAGAAATGTCCCATTTTAATCCACTTTACCTTTCACTATTCTTCACATTTCATCATCCCATTAACCTTTCTTATACCATTTCCATACATATATTTGGGTTTCACCTTATTATTTCCACTTTATTCATTTTAGTATTAATAAGTGAATTTATGATTAAATATTAGAAATTAACATGCTTTTTCATTAATATCTCAAGTATGGATGAGCTTTGTAATGTGTAGGAATATGTGAAGGATTAATTCAAAGGACTTCTCTAATATCTCCTCCACCATTTCAAGGAGATAATTATTCAAAGCTTATTCTAAGGAGAAGATCGTGGAGATTTGGATGGCATATCTTATCCAAGATTTGTGAGAGATGTGTGGAGGATTTGAAGGGATCATATTTTGTAATAATGGGATATTGGTTGAGAGAATAGTGGATCTGTAATTATGAGATGCTCATCTTATTTTCAAAGCTCTCATGTATAAAAGAGAGTGTTCTCTCTTCATATAAAAAGTAGTTTTTAGATTGTAGAAGTTAGTCTTGACTTTGTAGATTGGAGAAGGGGATTCTTAGCTTGATTCATAGTTGTAATTTTTATGCTTTCATTATTTTTGTCATGGATTTGATTTGATCATTGGAATGCAAGATTGATGTATTGTTATTGTGAGCTCACACGTATTGTCTTGTTGCTCTTCACATGTTGTCTTTCCAATTTCCTGCTTTCTTAGTTTAGTTTATTTTCATGCAATTTACTTTCAGTCGTAGTTAGTTTATTTCCATGCAATTTACTTTCAGTTGTGTGTTTCAGCTTAAGGGGGGATTATATTAGCAATCAGCAAGGGGGGTTAGATTAGTTTAATTCCACTTCAGTCCTGCATATACTTTGCATGTGCTTCGTAAGTCTACGAACTCCTCAGATTGATAAATTAAATGGTTGGGAAAATACTACAACAAAATTAAACGACAATATTTCCGCCCAACATTTTGGCACCGTTGCCGGGGAGGCACGATGGATTGAAGTTTAGTTTGATTTTTCCTGGAAGCTTACATTAGAGTGTGAATTTCAATTTCTGCAAGAGTGTTTCAATTTCTGAAAATATGAATTTCAACTCCTGCAAGCGTACACTAGAGTGTGAATTTCAATTTCTGAAAGTGTGTTTGATTTCTACAACAATGAAGAGTAATTGTTTTATGTTTCAGCGAGAGTGTTTTTCATCTATTTCAGCAAGAGTGTTTTTATTTAAATTTTCATTTAGATTTGGGTGCTGTAAGAATCCCTTTTTCAAGATGATTTAACAATGAGTGTAAGCTTGGAACAACTCGCTCAGATCCTTGCAAAAGTCAGGATCCCCTCTTCTTGGGAAGATGAGATCTTGACAGCAGCCGAGATCTTAATAACTCCTCTAGCAACGAACGAGGAATCAACATTTGAGGAATCCTGCACATTTGATGAAGAAAAATTATGCGAGCAGGAGTTCGAGGAGGAAAACGAGGAGTTGCAGTTGATGTTGCAGCATGATCTGAGTGAGGTAAATTGCGCCTACAAAAACCTTATTGAAAAATGGTTTCAACTAAGTATTAGATTAGATCAATCTTTTTGTTTTTATTTTGTTAAATCAGAATTTCCGCAACTAATTTCACACATTTATGTTTATCCTCTTTTTCTATTTGCAAAATTGACATTGAATATATTTTTATTGCTGTTACGTGAATGGCTACATTGGATATTTAACTACACGTAACTGTTTTCTGAATTTTAATTAGCATAGTGTAGGTAGGATTTTATTTTCAATTTTTAATTTTCAATAATTATGCTCTCCTCTGCGCTCGTGCGATCTGAGGATCATAAAATAGGATGTTGTATGTGTCACCAGTGAATTGCGTCTTCTCAGTCTAGTTTATTTAAGCTTGAGTGGTAACAATGCCATCTTTTTCCTTCATACTATGGCCTGGAAACTAAACATGCAACATACATAAAGGGTCATCCTTGGATTAGTTTCAAAACTCCTTAAGCGAGATCTCTGCAATTTTCTGCATGGATTTAATAAGCAACATATCTTTTGACGAGTGATGGTTACAATAAAACGACATCTACGTGCGGGCCAATTGTGCATTGTTTCTTTCATTTGACCATTGATAAGAATATCACTGTGCTCAATTGAGTATTTTGGTCCATACGGATCCCTGAATCCCGATACCAAAATGAAAATGTAGTTGAAACAGAAACTTTCCATGTCACCACTACTCCTCAAACTATCACAGGAACATATTCATCCACGAGAAATGGAGGCGGTTACTTATTTTTATGATCCTGAGTTGTCGCGTTCATCAGAAGATCACCACGAGTCATCTAGATGTTAAAATGCAGAGATGAGTATCCACTTGTACGTTCAACTGAACAAAGATATTTTTCTACCAGTGGTTGCAAAACTAAATCCCATTTATCTTTTTGATTAGGTATAAATTTAATTCGCTGCAATCTTCTTGCCAATTCATCTCTTCCAAACTTAAACGATGATCTTAATCTGCAGTCTGTCCCATCCAGAAGTCGATGCTATTAGTAAAAGGAAATTGGTTGAACCTATCTCAGGTTGAGTTATCCATTCGAATGTGTGCCCTCCATCGTCCCTACATAGTACATTTTCAATGAAGGTTTTAGCTGGAGGGATAACGAAAATAGAAAGTGTTTTATGTAAAGTCTGTGGTTCTGTCCATTAAGCAAGCGATGTAAACAACCTCGGTTACAAAATCTAAGTCTTTTTCAGTCTCGGTCTAGGGTCCATATTACATATATGGTTGACATGAGTTCTCCATCACCATTGATCGTTGTCCCTCACTGCTTCGACCTCGTCGCAGATCATAAGGATGTGATTCATGAGATTGTCACTCACTTACATTGATGTGGAAGCCATAGATCATGCAGGAAGGGATGATAGTTGTAGGCACGATTGCAGAGATAGTGAATCATTGATTTCCCTTTATTTCCTAACTGCTTGAGTTTGAAAATTTACCTGTGAGGAATGCACGAAGTTTAAAGTTTGAACCATACCAATAGTGTGTTGCGAGAACCTTTACAAGATGTCCCGACACATCTTACGTAATAGCCACATCATCCTCTTAATGAAATTATCCTGGCACATGTCTCCCTGCTCTATGCAACTATCCCTAACTAAACACTGGCACGTACATTCCATCTCAGCCGAAGCCCAGTTCTAAAAAAAATCCAGATATGACCACGGGAAAAATCAAGACGTGAACATTTATGAGTACTCCAACTCGATTGATCATATTGTCCAATGCAGTTACTTTTTTATTTTGATCTGCAAAAATCCTATGAGGCCGCCCTTGGCCTACAAAATATTAGAGGCATTTTGGAAACCTGTATGCTCACATGACATAACCACACACAGAGAAATGGATTGGGTATTAACGAGTAAATATGGTTGGGTTATATGCATCCAACCTGGGAACAATCAAGGCCATTAGAGAAGGATGCAAACAAAACCGTGGAAGCATTCATAAATTTTCTCAAAGGATTGAGGAGCATAATCTTCTGCTGGTGATACGTAGTGTTGAAGGCACTTCTGTCAGTGTTGGCAAGGTTGAGGTGTTAGTATCAAATTATGGTCTATTCCCCAAAGGACGTCCTTGAAATATCTCTCCAGTCGAAACATGCCCACCACTTTGACATACCACCCAACATAAGTTCGAAGCCATATCCATGTACTGAACTACCCGCTTTTACTGATTGGGACCAAAGATTTCTGGAATGGGCCAAGAAATTGTTCCCCAAAGTGTATTTGCTAGTGGATGTTGTAGCAATGAGATCACGCACAGGTATGTCTTGTGCTCAGGAACTTAGACCGGAAGGATACAATGATTCTTACAAGTAAAATATTTCCATTGAAAACCTTCAAGCACAAGTTTGATTTTTCTTATCTGTCCTCTTTAAAGTGTCTTTGAATTAACGGAAAACATTGAATGAAGAAGACGAGGACGATTTCATTAAAAGAAAAATAAATGTCTATAAGCTTGCAGTGTTTCGTGCAGAACACTTCTATGACGCAGTTACTACGGGGTCGTAGTTCCAAGTACAACCACGGGGAGTCTGAAAGTTGTGGATGAAATCCCAATACCGCTGTTGTTCTGGAATAGAAGCAGTCACAAGTCAATATTTAAAGTGCCTTCTACTCAGTTACTCAGGGGAATAATACATGCTGATACACGACCGATACAAATGGAGAATTACACAATGTTTTTTTGACGCGATGATACAATCACACGATGAAAGTTTCAAGGAAGGAGCTGCGAATACTCAACAGCCAAAGGAATGCCACATTGATATATGCATCCATTGGGATAAGAGGTGTACTCTTCCAAGTTTACAGCAACACAAAACACCCATTAAATGAGGGAGACGAGTTGAAAGAAGGAAGCACGCCTGATTTTGAAATATTTGTTGACTAATCCAATCTCCCACGATCCTAGCGATTACTCACATGCACAAAACTGACAGGCTTAAGGATGAGACAATTGCTAGAAGAATCAACAATGTGTTACTTATGCCCATGGGAAGATTTGATGAAGCTGAGACAAGCAGTGCTGTTGGAAGCTTTAAGGATATGAGGGCATGTAGATCTGCAAATCAGTTCTTTTATTTTGAGTATTTTTGACATTTTGCATCATTTCCTTTTAATTTCTTTTTTTGTGAAGAACAAAAACAATAAAAATCATAAAACTATAAAAAAGGAAAAAGTGCATTGTTTGCTATGATTTGCATGATTTCGATATTTCATTTTACTATTTCACTTTGCATATGCACTTTGACAATAGCGGCCTATCTTTTTCTGTCGAATATGTTAAAAATTTCCAGGAAAGGAATCTACTGAGAAACAGGCAGACCGAGCTCCCATTTGAAGTCATCTCAAAAACAACGAGAGGCACCTTTTTGCTTGTTTTTACAGGTTTGAAAATTTTAAATTCACTGCAATGGTATAAGTATCAGTTTGATTGACCACAATAATACAATGTAGGACGTTGTTTTGAATTGGTACAATTGGACTCCCAATTACTACATTGCACATAATAATTTCTTATATGAGAACCAATAAGTCACAACATTGTCTTTGCAGTTTTGGTCTATGATCTTTCCCTTCGACCGTGCCATTGCTTAAGAATGCATAAAGATGTCAATAACAATTGAGGATTATTACTCAGCAAACAGAAAAACAATTGAAGTTAATGCAGCAAATTGATGAGGATCATACTCTGGCACAATTTTGTAAATTGCTTGAATAAATTAAAAGCTTTGAAACAAAGGAATGCACATTTGTCGATTTTAATTTTGAGTGTTTTGTTTTCCATTTTCCTTTAACATCATTTTTATTTTCCTATTCAATAATAAAAACAAACAAAAATATTTTCTTTTTGCATTTTCTTTTGGTGTGTATTAAAACAAAAACAAAAAACATAAAATTATAAAACCATGAAAAGAAGAAAAACATTATAAAAATTCAAATTCCAAAACTCAAAACATAAAAATTGCAAATGGCCATCTCACTAAATTCCTGGAAACAATAATCAATACATGCTTTTATGCTTAAAGCTCATTTGTTTTTCTCAAGTCACTTTGACAATAATTAACGACGAAACCAGCATGAGAAACAGGTACAACTGAATTTTATTTTCTTTCTAATTTGCTTGCATTCATACTTATTCTTGCATTTTCATATTCTATGATGCTCTCACAAAGTTTTGATTGCAGGATTAGTACTCATATTTTTCAGGTTTCGAAGACGATCACATTTCATGCTGAGGTGATTTTCAGGAATCTCAATAAATAAATAAAAATTCAGAGAAAAACATGATTTTTTTTTACAGCTTGAAGGAAATGCTTCTCATTACACATATCATGATGTTTGCTGTTACACAACAATATTTCATGAAATCATTTGCGTCATGATCTTTTTACCCACATTTCTCCTTCAAAGAACATTAGTCATCCATGTTGGAGTCCACTATTCCATTTCCTTATCCATCATGACTTCACACATACCTATTCTTCTGAGTCGCATATAGTTGACCCCATTTTTCAGTTCATGTTTTGCCTCGCGAATAAGACCATTCATGGATAAGACCATTCCACACCCTTTCCATGATTACATTGCCTTGATTTCCTTGCCATAAACACTGCTTGACCGTGATATATTTTCACTTATAGTCTTAGCAATCTTTTTACCAACTCGCGTTGACTGATGTGGTATTCCTTAAGGCCCACCTTTCAACAAGTCTTGCCCCATCGACCTCAACACCTTATCTGGGATATAGATTAGAGTTCCTTTTTGAGTACCTGGAAGCTTGCATGCCTTAATGGCAAGTTCTCTCGATGACAATCATGAGAATACATCAATGTCCCTTGATCGTCATATCTTGCAAGTGGCTCGACATCAGCACATCTATTCACACTTTGCAAGATGTACTCAGGTATCTTGGCACTCATTGACATCAATGGTGAGTTTGCCTCACATTAGTTAATGGCATTCATCAATGGCCGGTAATCCAATGACTTCTTTTCATGCTCGACATCGACACATTTATTCGCATGACTAGAATTGTACCATCAGGTTTTGTAGCGGGTGAAGACTATACACTTTTTCATGACTCCCTCAGCAGTTACAGCAGCATGACTTCAACTATATGAGAGTACCACTATTCCACTTTCTTCCTTCGACATTTCCCATGATCTAGCTATAGCTGCAGCAGCATTGACAGTTACATTTTCATGATACTGCAGCAATGACATCTTCCACGCTCCAGTCACAGCAGTCACATGCTCCATGATTCAACAGCAGCAATTTCAGTTACATTTTTATGATCCTACAGCAGTGACATCTTCTCTGATCTAGTAGTTACAGCAGTTTCACCAGCAACATCACCAACCACATTCCTATTGCATAGTTCATCATCATTCTTGGGTAAGTGGAGGTATGTTGTTTTCTAAATTTTAATCATGCAATTCCTTACATGCTAGCAATGAATAATTTGGAAAACTCCCTCACCACGCTCCATTTCATTTTCACTTTCATAATCCATGCCGAGTTGCACAAGGACATGCAATGAGTTCAATTGGGGAGGATGAGATAGAGGTTGTTGAACACTCTATGGGATCCCAAATGCAATCTTTTCAGAGGACAGGAAATATTTTGTGGCAGCCTATTCATTTTCTCATGCATATTGTTCCTTATATAAAATGCAGAATTTGAATTGAGTATATCTCACAAACCATACATTGGATCCTCATGCTTTTTGGACAAGGAATGGATAATATTATGATGAACAAAATTGGCAAGTTTCAGCTCAATCCAATGCACGAATTTAGAAAAAAACAACTATCATCACCTTCAGCCAATTTGCATTTTTCTCGAAATCCGTGATGTGGGTTTTTCTGATTTTTGGTATGGAGATGCATTGGACTTATAGAAACTTGCTTGCAAAATTTCAGCCAAACCCAAATCGTAGTTTGTGAGATATTGTCTCAGGACGTTTGCTGCAACACTAGCTATTACTCCACCAGATTTGCCCACTTTCGCAACTATTACTCCACCAGCTGTTACTCCACAACTGTTACTTCAGCAGCTGTTACTCCACCAGTTGTTACTCCAGCAGCTGTTATTTCACCGCTGATACTCCTCCAAACCTTCCATTTTGCAGCTGATACTCCTCCAAGCCTTCCATTTCGCAGCTGATACTCTTCCAAACCTTCCATTTCACAGCTGCAATTCCGAACTATGCTCATTATCATCATTTCGCTACCATCATTCCACTCATTTACCATTCACCAACATTTCTTTTCCGACAAACTCCTTTGTTGCACTTTCCTTCATACACATTGATACACATATTGGCATGATTCATAGAGAAAAGGCTTTCTTATGCACAGTGACACTTGCTTATACATAGTTGATGATTTATTATTTCCAACGAGTGTATGGTTTAATTATTGCAGCAAGGAAATAGATGACAGAATGAATGTTGTTTACACAAGAACCAACATTCCTTACATTCAAAAGATATCAGCTGTTACTCCATTCCTTGCATTCATAAGAAAATGCCAGTTGTTACTCATACATTTCACATCATGAAATAAATGTTGTTAACACAAGAACCAACATTCTTTATGGTTGTTACACAAGAACCAACCATAAGAAAATTCCAGTTGTTACTCATGTGATGCACATCCTGGAAACATTTAAAAGACATCATCAAGCAAAGCCAAAGTTCAGATGCCAAAAGTTCTTAAGCAGATCCATGCAAGGTTGCATGAGGACATGCAACAGGTTCAGTTGGGGAGTATGTTGGGCCTCAAAAATGTCCCGTTTTAATCTACTTCACCTTTCACTATTCTTCACATTTCATCGTCCCATTAACCTTTCTTATACCATTTCCATACATATATTTGGGTTTCATCTTATTATTTCCACTTTATTCATTTTAGTATTAATAAGTGAATTTATGATTAAATATTAGAAATTAACATGCTTTTTCATTAATATCTCAAGTATGGATGAGCTTTGTAATGTGTAGGAATATGTGAAGGATTAACTCAAAGGACTTCTCTAATATCTCCTCCACCATTTCAAGGAGATAATTATTCAAATCTTATTCTAAGAAGAAGATCATGGAGATTTGGATGGCATGTCTTATCCAAGATTTGTGAGAGATGTGTGGAGGATTTGAAGGGATCATATTTTGTAATAATGGGATATTGGTTGAGAGAATAGTGGATCTGTAATTATGAGATGCTCATCTTATTTTCAAAGCTCTCATGTATAAAAGAGAGTGTTCTCTCTTCATATAAAAAGTATTTTTTAGATTGTAGAAGTTATTCTTGACTTTGTAGATTGGAAAAGGGGATTCTTAGCTTCATTCATAGTTGTAATTTTCATGCTTTCATTATTTTTTTCATGGATTTGATTTGATCATTGGAATGCAAGATTGATGTATTGTTATTGTGAGCTCACACGTACTGTCTTGTTGCTCTTCACATGTTGTCTTTCCAATTCCCTGCTTTCTTAGTTTAGTTTATTTTCATGCAATTTACTTTCAGTCGTAGTTAGTTTATTTCCATGCAATTTACTTTCAGTTGTGTGTTTCAGCTTAAGGGGGGATTAAATTAGCAATTAGCAAGGGGGGTTAGATTAGTTTAATTCCACTTCATTCCTGCAATATACTTTGCATGTGCTTCATAAGTCTACAAACTCCTCAGATTTATAAATTAAATGGTTAGGAAAATACTACAATGGAATTAAACGACAATATTTCCGCCCAACAATATATATATAATACAATAGAAGGCTGGTATTTATATTCTCTTGGGCACTAATAATAAGAGTCACGACTTATAACTAATAAAAGTAATTTTTTTTAGGTAACACTATATAGTTAATTAATTAATATTTTATTTTAATTATTTATTTCCTTTATTTGTCTTATTGATTTATGTTATTATTTAATTGACTTTATTAGCTTACACACAAATGTCACATTTCCCCTCCCTAAAATTTTCCTGTGTCCTCAAAGAAATGGTAAGGAAGGATGCAACTATCAAAAATGTTATGAATCCCAAGTTGTGTCTTCTTCATGAAGATTTTTCCATTTAATAAGATACTCCCTCATTACTCGAGAATGAAATATCTTCTCCCTATTGGCCATAATAGCTTCTAGCTCAAAACATATCCGTCCTTCATCATCCAACATAGGAAGCATTGTTTGCACCTTTTGATGAATAAAAATACTTTGAGTTTCTAAACATTAAATGCATAGCGAAAGATAGAAAACCATTCACAAAAAATGACATAAGATGTACCGTGGAAACCCCAATGGGGAAAACCAACAAACTAGAGAGCTTTCTTGAAGGTTGCAATAGAATTTTAATAGAAATTAAATGAACCAAAAAACTTGTTGATGTATATGTAACTTCGGAATGTATTTCATCTATATATTTATTGTACCCTTATAGAGATGTATTATTCCTTTATACGGAAGTGTCGTCATTTGTATTGACAAGTGTCGCAAGTGTGTTAAATTGCCGATGGGCTATTAGACCACCTTGTAAGGGGTCGGCCTGATATAATGTAATATGAAGTTATTGTACCTAGCTAGACAAGTCAGCCCCATAAGGTTATTGGGCAAACAGGACAAGTATAAATAGAGATCGGGAGATCTCTATTTGGATTACTTCGGAACTCACACTTCCTTCACTCGGAAAGTGGCGCACATGTGAGGAGGAGGATCAGTTGCTAAGAGGAGTCTATCTCTTGTACTTTGGTTGTACTTTGGTTGTGCTATTGCTCTATCTATCTCTGAGGAAGTTGTGGGGTTTTTCACCTTAGGGTTTTCCCCACGGAAACTTTGTGTGTCTATTGTCTCTCATGCTTTTGATTCTTGTGATGATTGACATGCTTGTTATGATTGATATGCATTGATATACTGTACATGTTATTCTCTTAGTAAAGATCCTAGAGTATTGTGAATTAATGCTCAAAATTTAACATGGTATCAGAGCTAACCTAGAAGAAGACATTATGAAGTGAGAGAAACTAGGGTTTCTTGCTTATTGGGTTTCTCTCCACAGATTTTGGAAAAGCAGTATAATAGATTGACTCTACTCATCAAGGAGAATCTATCTGTCCAATCAGAATTCAATTCTGAACATTTTTAGATTTGTCCCTAAAATTTAGGGTTTCCACAAAAATAGGAATTTCTAAAATCTGAATACATAGCTGAAGCTCCTTGGAAAAATTGAATTTTAGAGCTTTGGATCGAGATATTTGGCTGAATAAATCTCTGGGAAACTCAAACCCTAATTCAAGGTCCTCTCGAGTGAACCCGAGAAGACTAAAAGGCATTTTTGAAGGGTGAAGCTTTGCATATCTCAAATTCTGAATACACCAAGCTGATCAGATCATCAAGGCACGTCTTTCTATCCTTTCAGAAAGTTGAAATTCACTTTTTTCATTTTTAGGGTTTTTCCGGCAAACCCTAATCCGGGACCAGATCCAGTTTTCAGCAAAGCAAGTGGTAAGACCTAAATCTCTTCTATTTCCATTTGAAGTACTCTTTAAGATGTCTCACCACACCAAGCTTGAAGATAAGCTTGAAGGGGCTGATAACTTCCGATCCTGGAAGTATAGGATTGGGTTAATCCTGGAAGAAAATGAATTGGACTCGTACATCAGCTCTGAGGTCCCTATCCCAGAGGATGAAGAGGCTAAGGTATTGCATAAGAAGAATTTGGTTAAGGCAAAGAGAATCATTGCTTATTCTATCAAATACCATTTCATACCACATGTGTAATCTCTAAAGACACCCAAGGAGATGTTTGACTCCCTGACCAAGTTATTTGAAAGGAAGAACATAAATTGGAAGATGAGTCTGCGGAATCAATTGAAATGGGTCAAGATGTTGAATGGAGAGACCATTCAATCTTACTTCTCGAATGTCTCTCAGATCAAGGAACAACTTGAAGTTGTGGATGAAATAGTGGACAATGGTGAAGTTGTTATGACCACTCTTAATGGCCTACCTCGGTCATGGGACTCCTTTATTCAAGGAATCTGTGCAAGAAAGAAATTGATCTATTTCAGTAGACTGTGGGAGGAATGCTATCAAGAAGAAGTTAGGCTTGTGGCACGAGAAGAAAATATGGGGAATGAATATCAAGCTCTCACGGCTCACACCAAGGGAAGCAAGGTTAAGAGGAAGAAGTCTCATAACAAGAAACATTCTCACCCTTATCAGAAGAAGAAAGATCTATCTCATGTTCCATGTTTTGAATGTAATGAGAAGGGACACTTTGCTTCAGAATGTCCCAAGAGCAAAAGGGACAACAACAAAAAAAACAACTTCAACAAGAAGAAGAAGGGAAGCAAAAGAAGGTATCATGCTCATGTTGTTGAAGATGATGAACATCCAAAGAAGAAGGCTAGAGTAGAAAGTGATGATGATGATTCATCAAGCGAAGAAGAGTATGTTCTAATCTCTGCTCTCACAAGTACTATTTATCATGGTTGTAATGATTGGCTTATTGACAGTGGTGCTTCCAAACACATGACAGGGTTTAAAGAATCTTTTGTAAATCTATCTGAACATGAATCACCCCATAAAGTGAAACTTGGGGATGACTATCAATACCCCATCAAAGTAAGTGGTGAATCCTCCTACAACCTAGATTCTGGAAAGTCCTTGAAGATGAAAGAAGTTCTCTATGTACCTGGGATCAAGAAGAATCTACTCTCCATATCTGCATTTGATGCAAAAGGTATGAGGGTTGCATTTGTAGATGGCCAAGTCCTAATGTGGCCAAAGGGTAAAACTATTGATGATACAGTGGTGATTGGAGAGCAAGAGGGAGGATTGTATAAATTGAAGGGACAACCTGAACATGCCATGGTACATGATTCCATGGATCCAAGTGAAATTTGGCATAGAAGACTTGCACATATGCACTACAGAGCATTACCAATTGCAAGTAAAGCTGTAGAAGGTCTTCCTGAAATCAATACCAAGCATGAAGGTATTTGCAAAGGATGTGCAAAAGAAAAGAACATAAAGAAAGCATTTCCAAGCAGTGAAAGCAAGGCTAAAGGAATATTGGAAATCATCCACTCTGATGTATGCAGTCCGATGTCATCCAGTTCTCTGAGTGGGTATATTTACTATGTCTCTTTCATTGATGACTTCTCCAGGAAGACATGGGTTTACTTCTTGAAGAACAAAGATGAAGTATTTGATAAGTTCAATGAATTCAAAACCTTGATGGAGAACCAAACTGATAAGAAGATCAAAACATTCAGATCCAACAACGGTGGAGAATTCACCTCAGGTGACTTCAAGAAGCTATGCAATGATTCAGGGATTAAGAGGGAGTTGACTGCTCCTTACAATCCACAACAGAATGGAGTTGCAGAAAGAAAGAATGGAATAATCATGGAAGCAGCAAGGGCAATGCTGCATGACCAGGATCTACCTATGCATATATGGGCAGAAGCAGCTAGGACAGTTGTATATGTGCAGAACAAAACACCCCACAAGATATTAGACAACAAGACACCAGAAGAGGTCTTCTCTGGTAAGAAACCTAAGGTCAACCACCTCAGAATATTTGGCTGTCCAGTATATACTCATGTGCCAAAGGAAAAGAGGACTAAGCTAGATCCTTCAGGAAAGAAGGGTATCTTTGTGGGTTAAAGTGAAAGCTCGAAGGCTTACAGAATATACTTTCCAAGGTTCAAGAAAATTGATGTCAGCAGGGATGTAACATTTGATGAAAATTCAACATTCATCAAATCAAGAAAGACACATATTGAAGTTTATGAAGAACCTAAAGAAACTAGATTTCAAGACACTACAATGACTGAAGCAATTCCAAAAGTTGATCATGAAATTGAAGATCCGCAACAACCTGTAGATCCACCCCATGAGAATAACTCTCGCAAGAGAAAACCTGCATGGGCTAGAGAGCTCATTCAAGATGCAGAAAGATATGGCATTCCAGAAGAAGAACACAGAGCAAAGAATAGAACTAGATCACATACCAACTATGTTTCTTTACTCTGTGATATCATGAACAAAGAACCTTCCAGTTATGAAGAAGCAACAAAAAAGAAAGAATGGAAGGATTCCATGGTCGAAGAATACCAATCAATAATGAAGAATGATGTTTGGGATGTTGTCCGAAGACCTGAAGGGAAGTCTGTTGTGACTTCCAAGTGGATCTACAAGATCAAGCATGATGCAGATGGAAGCATAGAGAAATACAAGGCAAGATTCGTAGCTCGTGGCTTCTCTCAGAAAGAGGGAATAGATTATGAAGAAAATTTTGCTCCTGTAGCCAGGTTTACATCTATCAGATCAGTACTTTCCCTAGCTGCAACGATGAAATGGAAGATACACCAGATGGATGTCAAGACTGTTTTCTTGAATGGTGTAGTTGAAGAGGAAGTGTATGTGGAGTAGCCACTCGGTTTTGAAACACATGACAGGGAGTCATATGTGTGCAGATTGAAGAAAGCCTTGTATGGCTTGAAGCAAGCTCCCAGAACTTGGTATGGTAGGATGGACAGTTTCCTATCTAGTTTGGGCTTTACCAAGAGTAAAGCAGATTCCAACCTTTACTACAAGGTTGAGGAAGGAAATTCTAGGATACTACTCCTATATGTGGATGACCTATTTGTAATAGGAGATGATAAACTCATTGTTGATACAAAGAGGAAGCTTGTTGTCGAGTTCGATATGAAGGACTTGAGGATGATGCACTATTTTCTAGGTATGGAGGTGTGGCAGAGTGCAGATGGGATATTCCTTGGACAAGGAAAGTATACAGTAGATATCCTGAAGAGGTTTGGGATGATGGATTGCAAGGCCATGGCCACACCGATGGAATCAAACCTGAAGCTTCTATGTAATGCTTCATCAGAGATGGTTGATGTCTCTATGTATCGTCAGATGATTGGGTCCTTGATGTACCTGACGAACACGAGACCAAATATTTGCTTCAGTGAACACATTGAGCCAGTTCCTGACGGATCCGAGAAGTGTTCACCTTATTGCCGTAAAGCATATTCTGAGGTACCTGAAGGGTACAGTTGATTATGTGTGCAAGTATGAAGCGAATCAAAAGTTGAACCTGCAGGGTTATGTTGATTCAGATTGGGCAGGCATTGCTGCAGATAGGAAGAGCACATCTGGGTGCTGCTTTAGTATGGGATCAGGTGCGATCTCTTGGTTTAGCAGGAAGTAGTCCTACGTAGCACTAAGTACAGCCGAGGCAAAGTATGTTGCAGCCTGTTCGGCTAGTTGTGAGGCAGTATGGATTTGGAAGCTACTGTCAGAGTTATTTGATCTCCCGCTGGAGACTACTGGTATCTTTTGTGACAACCAGAGTTGTGTGAAGCTATCTGAGAACCCGATGTTCCACGACAAGTCGAAGCACATCGAGATCAAATATCACTATATCAAGGATATGGTGCAGAGAGGAGCAGTGAAGCTCCTGTATATTGCGACGGATGAGCATATTGTAGATGTGTTGACGAAGCCACTAGCTAGAGTGAAGTTTGAGTACTTCAAAGAGAGGCTTAGCGTTCTTCAGATCGACAACACTTCGAGGAAGAAGGGATGGACACATTTGCTGAAGCCATTCCAAGCATGGTGAAAGGAGGATCCTTCACATGGCTATGGATGTAAGCGTGATCCGGATCTTGGGAGCTGAGAATCGGAATGCTTGAATGCTGAGAGAGGAGGAGATTAAGCATGCAAATTTGTCATAAAATTCACATGAAAACCCTAATATTGCATAATAATAAGCATGAACAAAAACACATGAAGTGAATGGGAGGTGAGGCTCAAAGAGGAACCCCACCTCTGAAACTAATTACCAATAACTCACTCAGATCTAAATAATCACACAATGAACAATAGAAAATAGGAGAGAAACCAAATGAGTAACTTGTTATTATGAGAAGGCTTGCTAGGCCTTTATATAGCATTATTACAATGTGTCTTGAGACCATACCATGGGCCAAAACTATGTGCTACCAAATACCATGGATGAGAGAGGGTGGCCTCTCAATTTAATACTTTTATGGCTTATACATCCGAATTTAGACCATATGCCCCCTAAAATTTGGATCATTCCTCCCCCCTTAGAAAATGATGATCCTCATCATTTCATGTTAAAAAGAGACCCATAATTACAATGTGCTAATTACCAATGAAGAAAAGGGTTTTGTGTGGTTGACCCATAACCGTGGGTTTTGCGAGGTTGACCCATAACCGTGGGATTTTCAAGGGTGACCCATAACCATGATGGCAATGACAAGTTTGATTCCAATGAAGAGAAGAGTTTTGTGTGGTTGACTCAAAACCATGGGTTTTGTGTGGTTGACCCATAACCGTGGGTTTTATGTGGTTGACCCATAACCATGGTGGCAATGACAAGCTTGTTTCCACTGAAGAGAAGGGTTTTGTGTGGTTAACCCATAACCATGGGTTTTGTGTGGTTGACCCAAAACCATGATTACAATACATAACTATGGGTTTTGTGTGGTTAACCCATAACCATGGGTTTTGTGTGGTTGACCCATAACCGTGATTACATTAAGATTTTTAAAAAATCGAAAATTCATGATCTTTGGTGCAGTTGATGTCTTGCTGCAAATCCATTCATAGCTTCTGATGCATGTACTAAAATTGAATTCTATTGAAGACCCATTTGAGATATCGAAGAGACCTTTCCATCCATATAACATATTTGCTATGGGGTGGCCTAGAGATTGAGAAAATGTTTGTTGAAATTTAAGAGATGCGCGCACACTATTTTGCAGACATATGTTTCTTCAATGGATGATATCTCTCAAACCAAAAATCCAAATGGAAAACCATGAAATACCCATTTTAGCTGATGGAAAGAGATTTCCAATGAGCTATGGTAAAGCCTCAAAGACATTTTGTGGAGTATGTAGCACTTGTTTAAAGTTGTTGTACGTCTGGCCGCATTGTGTACAAATATGTACTACTTCAAACAAACATATCTCACAAACCGGAAAACGAAATGAAATTCCATGAAATACCCATTTTAGATGACGGAAAGAGATTTCCAATGAGCTATGGAAGAGCCTTTGAGAAATTCTATGGAGTCTGTAGCACTTGTTTAAAGTTGTTTTACGTCCGGCCGCATTATGAACAAACACGTGCTACTTCAAACAAGCATATCTCACAAACCAGGAAACGAAAGGAAATTCCGTGAAATACCCATTTGAGCTGACATAAATACCTTTCTAATGAGATATGGTAGATCCTCTAAAACATTATATGAATCCCATGTCACCTGTTCAAAGTTTGCTGAATGTGAGAGTGTTGAGTATAGAGATGCCAAGGGTTTGTAGAGAAGCAAGGGTTGTTGTAGAGGTTGTGGAACCTCCATTGAACCCGCATAATGATTCAAAATCTTTTCCCGATGGAGAGTGTACCTGCTCTAATACCACTGATCCGGATCTTGGGAGCTGAGAACCGGAATGCTTGAATGCCGAGAGAGGAGGAGATTAAGCATGCAAATCTGTCATAAAATTCACATGAAAACCCTAATATTGCATAAGAATAAGCATGAACAAAAACACATGAAGTGAATGGGAGGTGAGGCTCAAAGAGGAGCCCCACCTCTGAAACTAATTACCAATAACTCACTCAGATCTAAATAATCTCACAATGAACAATAGAAAATAGGAGAGAAACCAAATGAGTAACTTGTTATTATGAGAAGGCTTGCTAGGCCTTTATATAGCATTGTTACAATGTGTCTTGAGACCATACCATGGGCCAAAACTATGTGCTACCAAATACCATGGATGAGAGAGGGTGGCCTCTCAATTTAATACTTTTATGGCTTATACATCCGAATTTAGACCATATGCCCCCTAAAATTCGGATCAAAGCGCTAGATGATGAGCATTAGGATGATGTTCTAGTTTATGCTCTATATGATCAGTTGGATCATTTATATGTATGTATGCACGCATCATGTTGGATGCTAGATATGATCAGTTGGATCATTTATATGTATGTATGTACACATCATGTTGGATGCTGGATATGATTAGGTAGATCATGTATTTGTATATGTATCAGGTGGATACTTGTATGATTAGGTAGATCATGTATTGGTATATGTATCAGGTAGATACTTGTATGATCAGGTAGATCATGTACTTATCAGGTGGATGCATTATGTATATCAAATGGATGCATTTGTATGATCAGGTAGATCATGTATTATGATATGTATCAGGTAGATACTTTGTATGCATCATATGCATATACTGTTTGATCAGAATGATCATAGGTGACGAGCTTCAGGATGTTGCTCCAGATGATACACATCAAGTTGATGGTATAATGATGATCAGGTTGATCATGTGATGATGTACATCAGGATGATGTATGGTGAATATCGGTTTGATACTCTTTGGCCGTGGACAGGTTCTGCAGGTAGCATAGAAAAGACCCTTAAAAAATTGGACAGGTAGAGTGGTGTGCTTGTAACATCCTAGGTTGCTCTATCGATGTCCAGACAGGTATAGCGGTGTGCTCATAACATCCTGGGATTCTCTGAGTAGGGTTTGCTACAGGTAGCATAAAAAATACCCTTTAAAATTTAGACAGAGAGAGTGGTGTTCTCATAACTTCCTGGGATGCTCTATCGAGATCTAGACAGGTAGAGCAGTGTGCTCGTAACATCCTGGGATTCTCTGAGTAGGTTTTGCTATAGTTTCACATAGAAAAGATCCTTTAAAATTTGGACAGGTAGAGTGGTGTGCTTGTAACATCCTGGGATGCTCTATCGAGATCCAGACAGGTAGAGCAGTGTGCTCGTAACATCCTGGGATGCTCTGAGTAGGTTTTGCGAAAGTTCACATAGAAAAGATCCTTTAAAATCTGAACAGGTAGAGCGGTGTGCTCGTAATAGCCTGGGATGCTCTATCGAGATTCAGACAGGTAGAGCAGTTTGCTCATAACATCCTGGGATGCTCTGAGTAGGTTTTGTGAAGGTCAACATGTAAAAGAACCAATAGTCTGCGCTAGGTTTTGTTGATGCACGTATTCAGACCTGGGATCCACAGTATGGCCATTGATGATGAAGACCTGCAGGTGGTGGGCCTACATCTAGCATGAAAAAGGGCTGGCTCTGTAGAACTTCCTATGACAAGTAGATTCAAAGATTGATTGAGATAGCAGCAACATTGACGATGATTCGAGGACGATGCATCGATGACAATGATCCAGAGAAGAAGACTTGTGCTCGATGATCTATGTCAAGAAATACCTTCCTAGTTAAGAGGGAATGTTGATATATATATAACTTCAGAATGTATTTCATCTATATATTTATTGCACCCCTATAGAGATGTATTATTCCTCTATACAGAAGTCTCGTCATTTGTATTGACAAGTGTCGCAAGTGTGTTAACTTACCGATGGGTTATTAGACCACCTTATAAGGGGTCGGCCTAATATAATGTAATACGAATTTATTGTACCTAGCTAGACAAGTTGGCCCAATAAGGTTATTGGGAAAACAGGACAAGTATAAATAGAGATCGGGAGATCTCTATTTGGATTACTTCGGAACTCACACTTCCTTCACTCAGAAAGTGGCGCACATGTGAGGAGGAGGATCAGCTACTAAGAGGAGTCTATCTCTTGTACTTTGGTTGTGCTATTGCTCTATCTATCTCTGAGGAAGTTGTGGGGTTTTTCACCTTAGGGTTTTCCCCACGGAAACTCTGTGTGTCTATTGTCTCTCATGCTTTTGATTCTTGTGATGATTGACATGCTTGTTATGATTGATATGCATTGATATATTGTACATGTTATTCTCTCAGTAAATATCCTAGAGTATTGTGAATTAATGCTCAAAATTTAACAAAACTACCTTGGGAATCATGCCAAGTTGTACCAACAGTCTGTATAACTATCCTCATGTGCTATATGGCATGTATGACCTACCAAATTAGTTGTGCATCCTCAATGTTATAGGTCAAATCTGCACTTCTTCATCCGTGATCACCTTTAGCTATCGATCACACAAAACAACAACTTGGAATGAAGAGCAAGATTGCTCTAGATGATGTATGGACTAGACTTACCCCTCTGCAGCTGACAAAACCCTATTTTTTACCTTCATTTTGACATGAACGCTACCCTACAGGCATAAGAGAAGCATTCACCTGCTAAAATATGCAACTCTGCTTCAATAAAGTAGCATTTACCTACTAAAATATGCAACTCTGCTTCAGTAGACCAGCGTACACCCTCAAAAAACCTTGCAAACGCTGGTTGTAAGCATGAAAGTTGCATATTGTGCGCTGCTCCACTTAAGAAAAATCGAGTACATCTTAAAATGTAATTAAAAATATATTAATTTGACAAATTGGGATTAGTTGAAGTTGGTTTTGCAACTTCACCAACCTCCCAATCAAACTACCTCTCGATCCAAACTGCCTACCTTGTCCCATAAATACAAGGGGGATAAATGAGAGAGGGGAGGAGAAACTATGCATTAAGGGTTGTTATGCTGGAGGAATTCCAAGGTTAGTGTGAAGAGCAGGAACCCAGAATTCGGTTGCACAAGCACTCTGAATGATCAGGTATAAATTGTACTGATTATTTTCTTTTGACAATAAAGGTTGAAATACCCTTCATGTCCCAATCAAATGTCTAATGGATTGCATATTTGTTCGGATTAAGTGCTTGATTGTATTTGATGTCTAAATTGCATTTCAATTTCATCATTATTATATCAGTCAAGATACGTTGAGGAAGGTATCTTTTGTATTGCAGGTCCATCGAACGGAAGATCAAGTGGAGGATTGATCGAAGGAGCAAGTGAAAGCTAGGATCGAACTTCCTTAATAAGGTATGCCTTCAAGAACCTTGATCTCTTTCCTTTTGTAGAAGCCTATGCGATATGATTAATGTATTTACCTGTCACCCCAAAAGTTGGTAGCGTCCCTCTCCTCGCTATAGGGTAGCATTCCCGAACAATAGACTGGTGACTCCACTAGGGACCGGTTGTTTTCTGCTTTAGGAGACATAGTTAGCTTTCCTTCCAGTACTTTTTTATCTTTTTGATCCTCCGAGAGGCTCTGTAGGTTACTATAGCATGTTTCTATTGCTTGACCCATCCCAGTTTGAAGTTTCAGAGCTTGTTTCAAACCTTCTTTGGCATGAACACTAGTATCTCTTGCACACAGTAGTGTACACTTGTTGAAAAACTCTGCTTTACCTATTGCAAAGTAGAGTACACCTACTGAAAAATGTTGCTTTCCCTACTACACAATAGGGTACACCTCCCAGTGTGCGCAGGTTTATACACTGCACAGTAGAGTTTTTTCCTATAAGTCTCTGTTTGATTTTGGGATTTGATTTCCACTTGTTTGGTTTGATTTCCATCCTCTTGCTTTATCTTCTTAACTGATCCTTGAGGTCTTTATGCCCTTGTTGAGTCCTGTTTTCCTCTCCTAAATACCTTAGGTCGTCTTTTGCTTACTTGAGTACTTTTGATGTGTTTTGTTGTTAGTGACTCTTTTTGAAGACCGTGCTTTGTTCCTAGTTGGACATAGCTGCACTTTTGTACCCTAGACGCTTGTTGCAGGTATACAAACCTTTGTTTTGTAACATTTGTTGTTTGTAGCAACACTAAGCACACTTTGATGGTATCTTGGCCTTTGATTTAGGGTTTGACCCCAAGTTGGAGTCTTTAGGGTGTTTTCAAAAGCTTTTTGAGTCTAGACACTTCCCGATTGCCTTATTCGTTTTAGTCCAAGTAAGTTGAAGTCTTTCAGTTTGCTTCCATTCAAGTCTTTGTGATTGTAAGGCCATCTTTGGTTCACTTGCCTACCTTTTTCTTGGCTTAGTGCTTTCTTAGGGTTCTTGGTGCTTTGGAGCAACCTTTGAGGTTTGCCTTTCCATTTTAAGTGTCTCTTATCCCTGTTTTCTTTTCACTTTGTTTTTCAAGCCCAAATTTTTTCGTTTAAAAAACTTTGTAGGACAAGTCTTCGTCAAATCATCGATTTGATTGTTGTGAGCCTTAGAGTTGCTTTTCCTTACTTGCATCGCTCTTTTAGGTCTTACTTGTTTCCATTTTCGAGTTCTTTTTCTTTTACATATATCAGAAAAGCAAAAAATGAGTTTGGTAGTTTAAAGTAGTAAGACTTATGATCATTTCGAAGTAGCATAGTTTACTTTGTTTTGAATTTGAAAAAAAAAGAAAAAAGAGATTTGTTTTCGGTTTGCTTAGTTTTCATCCTAGAAAGAGCATAAATGAAAAAAGGAAAAAGAGTCTTTTGTTTCTTTGAAAGTTATTTCTTTTGTGCTTTACTTTCTCAAACCATTTCCACACAATGCACTACCCCATTGAGTAAAAAGTAGCCTTAAAAATAAATTTTAATAAAAACAATTTGAAACATTTTTCTTTTTAGGTATACACGACATCAACTAGCTTAGGCTCGAGTTTTGAGCTTAAATCATCTTAAACTTCTCGGAACTCGCTTCATTACGCAACAATCGTAGTACGACTTTCACTTAGGTAAATCCATATATATCAAATAGTCATGTTATTCTCTACTCAAACCAGAGTTAAGCAGGAGACCGTGGAGGAATGGAATTGTTGAGGATATCCCCTCACTTTCCTTTTGACTATAAACCAAAGTTGATTCGTGTACGGGGGTCCTTTCGGACTTCAGGCTTTGCTACCCTGCCCATGCGTTTTGACTAGGCTGACGGCTGTCCCCCCAAGTTATTTAATATTTATGGTAGCCTTAGTATCAGACCTTTAGGATTCTACACAGATAGAGTGGGTAGTTATTCCCACATCACCTCGGACGGGCGTGGAAGGTAACTCTCTGTCAGTACTCCCGGGAAAGCGGTTTGGTGATTCAAGCGCTTGCACCCAGTGGACCTCCAGTGGACGCCATGAAACTGACCATCGGTACTCTGTTAGTCTGTTCTGGGCCCTAGTCATCCCAAACTTGCTTCCGAGAGTATTTTGCTATCTGTTTGATTGGTTTGATTACTTAGGAATTTTTAGTGGTATGACCCCTTAGTCTTAGTGGCCACTAGGTTTTTACTTAGTTTATTTTTATATAATTGTGGAAGACCAACAGCTTCATAGGTCTCGGAGGTTGTAAAACCTTCCCCCACTCATTATGGAGATACTACTGCCACCACCACGACAGAGGACAGACTCCAGTGGTCTTTTTGAACTTAATGGTGAAATAGAGGTTCATGGTGAACCACAACCCAGAACCCCGGATCAACAAGTTCTTAATACTGTCGAGGTTGAGGATATTACTTCTGGTGATTTTAACACTCCTTTCAACCCTCCTCTTACCGGACCTAACGATCCGCTTCTGGTAACTGTAGGTTTCCAGCAACTCGAGTATAGTGCATATCTTTTCACACCTAGTCTTATTATGACTAACCCAGGAGACGAGCACAGAGTTCCACAGACTCCCACAATGGGTATGAATACAAGGATTGTGAATCATTCTTCCACTGCTACACCAAGTTCCTCACAGACAGCTTCTGCTTCAACTTCATCTTTTAGTTTTAACACTGGTACTTTAGGCATTCCTAGCTTAGTAGCTTTGACATCTGCCTCATTTGCCACCCCTACTTTTGGACCCAACAATGCAGTGAATTTCACTCAACCTCCTGCGACTCAACAATCATACAATATACCTAGTACTTGGATTTCCACACCCAATGTTGGGCCAAATCCCTCTGCAACTATGCCTGTCATGAGTACCATGACTGCACCATCCACCTCGACTACCCCTGGTTTTAACACCTTTGCAGGTCACAATATGAATCAAAGTAATATACCTGCAGGAAATATTTCTTTTTCTTTGTTTTCTAGAGGAGGGGGTAATATCTTTAACCAACAATATGGCGGGGCTAACACCTAGCCACAGTGGACAAACACACAGGGTACCAACCCACTTTCATTTGGGTGGGGTAATTTCAATAACACTTTCACACAACAAGAGATGGATGGGGGAAACCCCTACCAGTAGATGGCTGGAGGAAATCCCTACCTGAAAATGGTTGGGAGCAACCCCTACTAGAAAATGGTTGGGGGCAACCCTAACCAGCAGTTTACGAGTCAAACTATGGGAGGCTCCCCCTTCATGACTCCAACTTATCAAATGCCATCTTATAGACCTCGTTTACCATTTTTGGAAACTCTGAATTTGCCAAGTCTTTCCAAGTTAACGAATGATCTGGTGTGCCATAACGTTACGTGGCCACCAGTTCCCACTAAGCTACCTTCGGACATTCCAAAATTCAAAGGTAAAACTAGTGAGGATCCTGGTGATCATGCTACCACTTTTCATCTCTAGTGTTCTTCGAACTTGTTGAACGAAGATTCCATTAGGTTGAGAATTCTTCAAAGAACCTTGACCAGTGCTGCAGCCAAATGGTACATTGAGTTACCTGCAGCCACTTTTTTTTAACTTTCGGGATCTCGCCATAGTCTTTATGAACCACTTCCAGCTTCATGTTCGATACGATTCCGGGACAGACCTTTTGTCTACCTTTAAACAAAACAAAGCCACCCATTTATCTGATCATATTCAGGAGTGGCGAAGACGGAAGAGGCTCATTAAGGCCAATATCCCCCCAGAGTTCTTATTAGAGTGGTATCTGAAATCACTCCTTCCTTACGTTTCTAAGGAAGTAGCTACTTCTGGGGTGTCATCGGAAGAAGAAGCCATTTTAAGGACCCAACAACTAGACTCAGTGTATGCTCAGTCTGGGCTCCTTTATGAGATTATACCTGATGCACCGCGATAAAACATTGATCTAGGTAGACCAAAACCTGGACCACATGCTGACGGTATTGAAGGTTCAGTTGATTCTGTAGCTTTCGAGGCATTGACTAAACAAGTTCATGCCTTATCGATCAAACAATCAACTACAGAAGTGACTCCCATCACAACCTCTCCTTCTACTTCTGAATCTGTACAACGGGTTTAGACTAATCAAAAGGGTCCTCAACAACCCAACAACAAAAAGAAGGGCAATAAAGGAGATGGGAACCAACAAAAGCCCAAAAACAGAGAAAATGTTGAGGAGGGTAATAAAGAAAAGAAGAAGGTTAAGTTCCCTTGCAAGCTTTGCAAGCAGGACCACCTCACTCACTAATGCCCTCTAATCGAAGAAGCCCAGAAGCTGCTTCAAGAAAAGAAACCTGTCGTCCTTAAATATCCATTTCCCAAATGGTAGGGCTCAGCTTCTAGCACCTCCAATGCTGGGGGCACCACCCATGATTCAATTGATCAAACTTTTATTAATATGGTTAACTCGGACACTCTTTTACAAACGCGGGAAAGAAATTATACCCTGGATTCGCAGAATAAGGATAAAGGTATTCCTGAATCTTCCACTCCTCTCCACATACCTGTGGATTCACTGCCCAAGATCCCGAAAGGTGTCTTGAAACGGGCTTCGCACAATCCCAACACACGGGCTGCTACCAACTACAATGTGGTTGAAGATCTATCCTAGACCCCTTGTGCTATGTCCACCTTAGAAGTTTTGCAAAGTTGTCCATTACAACAAAATTCACTTCTGGTAGTGATTGTGTAATGTACCCACCCTTGGACCCAATGCAAGGAAGGAAATATGCTACCAATCTATGGTGCTTTCCATAAAAATCAGCCAAAACATTAGATGCATACAGTTAAAAACAAATGTGTGCAGATGTAAATCAAACAAATATGCGCAGCGGAAATAAACTCCTCCACACACATATTTTCATATGCACTCAATATATCAATAACGATCATTAATTTAAACACTGCAGAGGTAAAACACATAGATAGAAAACACTTATCTTTGTTGTGAAATTGTCCCAAACAACTAGCTATGTCATTGCAACGTTCCTCCCAGCCATAGGTCTCTGCCCAGCCTGTATTCTTTTAGCACTCAGAGAACACCCCCAAATTGGGCATGATATCTACAAGGAAAAGGGAACCCTCAAGCACAACAAATCCCAAAGAAATGGATAGCCAACTCAACCCCAGCATTCTCTTGCACACCAAACTTAGATATGGGCTCTGGAACACACTTTCAGCAGTGGGACTTAGGAACTAGATGGACAGGGGTTTTCCAAAAATGTAGGCACACGAAAAACGGATTTGTGAGAGGGAAAATCGACCATAGGGAAGAAAATGATTTCTCCCACAGATATACCAGCAATCCGTGAGCCAAAATAACCTCTATGGTCCCCAAATCGATTTTCCTTTCTTCTCCACTGTTATACAACACAAAAACGCCCTTCCCAGCTAAGATAATGAAGGAAACACAGCCAAAACCCTAGAGAAAATGCCCAGGTAGCTCTAAACTCGTGGGAGAGAAAATTTGGTTGATGGGTAATGGCTTGGGGAGCAATTCGTGTCTCTTTTCTTGCCCAAGAATCCAAACACGAATTTCCATGCAAGGTGGCTTTCCCATACTTGAATTTGGACAGCCATACCTCCCATTCCCAAGGCATTAACTACCTCAACCAACTCTTGGGAGAAATCAATGATTGGGTACAAAAGTTAATCATGGGTAGTTGAGGGTTTGATGGGTTCTCTCATTGAAACTTGGCTTGACTTGATTGGATCAAAGGTTTGAATATTTCCCTCCCAATCCCTTGTAAATATCATGCCCCCATCTCTTGCTACATTGCATAGCTAGTTGTGGGCATTTATATTAAAATGCATATTTACAATTACCATGGTTCACTATCACATGGGTAGCATAATTTCAAATACTTGCCTCTTCTAGGTCAAGCGTTCGCTAGCGGGGCCTTGGCCTTGAGCTCCACACTAGGAATCACACATAATATGCATACAATATTTACATTATAACCCAAAATATTACAAGGGTCAAAGTGGGGGACCTTACATTCCCATCCCCTTGGAATAACACCATCCTCGGTGTTCCAATACCTAGGAATACATACACGCTATATACATGTCCAAAATTCACAAAATGTGGCAGGTCTTCCCTGCATTTCACCCTTTACTTGGGTTTTCGGGACCAAGTCCTTTGGTCTTCACAAACTGCTCCTGTTGGCTGGGACCTTCTAGCTCTGCATGAGGGCATTGTTCCAAAACAATCCCTTTCCTTTCTTTACCTTCCCGCTGATCTACAATTCTGGAAACTTTATGGTGGCTACCCTCTTGATGTTCCATTGTTGGGCAGTTGCAGAGGCAATGATTTCCTCCACATCCCCAACATTTCATTGGTTGCTTTACCTTTTCCTACTCAAATTCCTTTGAGTTTTCCCACCTTGAACGTTTCTTAATCAACCGATTGGATGAATGCTCCTTCATTAATCCACTTTCCTTTCCCTTACTGATTGCTCCCATAATGCTTTTTACCTCTTTTTGCAGGCGAATAGAGTCCTGCAAAACCTTTTGGTTCATCTCATTATGTTGCATCTGTAGCTTGAGCATTTTTCCAAGATTTTCTTGGGTCCTGGCAATTGTTTGAAGAAGACTTTCAGCCAACTCTAATAGCCCTCGATCTGTTGCCATGGTTAATGGAAACAACTGACCATACTTTGCTTACAAGCAACACTTTCTTGTGCTGGTTGCAACCAATTGTTTCACTTTCTTACCTGTGAAATTCATCATGGAGATTCTTTGTTAGGACAAGCATAACATAAACATTAATATTAGTCAATTATTTTCCCAATTGACATGGAATGTCCATGCTTTATTCATGGGACTTCCACACTTTTCATGCTTTCCCAACATACACATGAACTCATTCATGTTCATCATTTCACAAGAAGTTTACTATTTCAGCATTCACAATTCATTTCAAGCAATTAAACACAATCTATTTCCAGCCATGACATGCACTCAACAATCTTTTGTTGTATAAATACATCAATCGAAAGGAAAGAGAAGAGTAGGAGTTTCTCCCTCTTAGTCTTTTTCTATTATGTAGCTACACCATCGCTGTGGTTTCATGCTCCTTAGTCTCTTTCACTTCAATGTGAATGCTTTGACTTTACTTTCTTGGCTATGACACTTAGTGTCTAATGTCTGTCTCAGGATTTTCAACTAGGAACCATCCTCCATAGTTTCCTACAGAACCTTTGGCTGCTATGACCCACTCATGTCCACTAGCACCATCTTTCATTACTGCTCATACTGATCTCTTTAGGATGGTCACATGTCTATCTGCATCCCTATGATGCCTTTCTGGTCCTTGCTTCCAATAATACCTACACTCAAACATTGAATAAATTCACATGTTTAGTTTATTTTCATAGGGTTTATCTCTAAACAAAAGTTTAGGAAATCATAACCAAATCATATACACACGTATATTTATAAGCAAGAAGCTGCAAGGTATTCAAATACTTATCTGTATTGGATGTCTTCACTTTATTCCACGGGATCCTTCTTTTCTTTACGAGCCTTGGATTTCCCATGGATACAATTATGAATTTTGGGCCAGCAAGTAGGCTACTCCACAATCATTCGAATAGGAAATGCCAGGCCAGTACGCCAACTGGGTTTATCAATCATTTCCTTTAGCAATATGCTAGGCTAGTGCTCCGACTGGTTTTATTAATTAATTAAGGAATGTTGGGCCAACATACACGTTGCTTTACAATATCAAGTAGTTAATGCCCAACTAGTCACTCTCTGGACTTATCAAGAACTTTATAACGTTCAACCAGTTACTCCCTGGATTTCTCCATAATTTATATCGCCCATTCATTTAATCTCTGGATTTTACCAGTAATTTATATCTCCCACTCATTTACTCTATGGATTTACCAGTAACTTATAGTTCTTTCAGGGTCTTGCTTTCCCACAATGACCAAGGTTTCCAACAAAGAAACAATAGTGTATTAGCTTAGCTATTAGAAGACTTATACCTGAAATCTTCATTATTCCAAACAAGACATAAATGAAAACGAATACTTATCTGTTTTGTGCATTTCCCCTCTGGTCCACAGGGTCCTGCTTCACTTTGCAATCCTTGGAATCTCCTATGGACTTTGATGTAGTTAATGCTTAACCAGTACACCTTCATGCCGACTGGGTTTACCAAGCATTTGGTGGTGCCCAACCAATCCCATACCTGGTTGGTCCTCTCCAGTGTTGAGCCAGCACATTCATCTGGGTCATCAGCTAATGGAAGGAAACTGCGCCACCAACCATTATAGGTCAAGGCTCTACTATGGAGCCTTAGGAATCTCATGGTTTTCATTCAGTCTTGGAGCCCCCCTCCTACTGCTGACCCAATAGATATTTTATGCCTTCACCAATGCCACCACACCTTCTCGCACCACAACGCTTCACACACACATCAACTCTTCATTCATACAAGGACGTCACTCCTTCTTTTGTGCGAATCGGTGGTTCCTTTTAGGAACTTTATAGGTGACTTTCTTGACTGCAAGTTAGCATGGCCCCACTCACATAAGGATGATACCCCTTTTCACTACAAAACTCCTTGGGTTTGTCCATCCCTTCCAGTATTATTTAGTGTGAGCATAGAAAGGTTACCAATTTCGATACAGTCCTTCTGCATACCCTTCTTCACTTTGCATATTAATGTGTAGTACCAATTGGAATCTATGTAGGCTGACAACACAAGAAGGATAAGCAAGCTTATCAGTATTGTTGCTCAAAATCGTAACCACATTCCATAACATTCACTATCAAGTATTGAAACACCAGGAATGCGTCCATTCCCTTAGGGTGTAGTCAATATTGACAACCCTATCATGACCCTACACCAAAAAGGTGTGCATGCCCTTTCAGATGTGAGCCATGTAGGCCCTAATCATACTCAAGCAGTCTAAAATGGTATAAATAAAATAGAGCATGTTTTGCATATTAACCCTAATAATTTAGACATGCATGTTCTTATCTAGGGTCAAAGAATACTCATTCATTTTGCAGATGTATCTTTTTTTCATTTGCAAAGAATGGGGGCTCCCTTCTCTGAGTCAACAGTTCTTCGATTTGCCACCCCAATCTTTCCACATTCCATAATCCACACATGCTTTCTTGGCGTAGCTTTACCATTTCACTCTCATGGTTTTCCAACATACAGCTTAGCTGAGATGTCATTCTTAAAATATGAAATGGTGTTTCACCCGAAACCCATTTCCAAAGCATGGGGTCCTTCCCATGGAATTTGGCTTCTGCAGGTCATCACACATGGTCTTCCTGTAATGTGTCTTCCTAGCACATTTATCAAATAGCCAAACAGACAGCAACATTTAATAATAAAATTCAAATCTGATTTCCCTAATCATTCGATGACATTAATAATTAAATTCAAGTATGAATTTGCAATTCTATCCTCTGCAGAATCGATTTGCTTAGCCATGAGTCTGTTCTCATATCGTTTGGCTCTTTCTCATGGTAGATTCCAATCTTCATCATGGACTTACCCACATTTTCCATGCCCAAAACAATCTACCTGAAATCTGAAACTTCAATCAGCCAAACATGTTGTGAGTATCTAGGCATATAATCCTTTCATTGCTACAACAGTCACTGAAGTGATCTCAAAATTACAGCACTCAATAATTCAAACACCTTCAGTTGTTAGCATTTGAGGTGCAATGAAATATATGTATATATCTACATATGCATCGTTATCATCAATAAAATTGCAAGACATGGGTACACTATCTGTGCAATTTAAATAAATTGTAAGCACTCATTACTTCACATTCCATGCAATCTCTGTCCTTCCATAGAGCACTTTGGTATCCCATCATCATGTCTACCTTCTTCATGCAATCTTTCTCCTGCATTCATAGCAGCTCATGAAATTATCTCAGCATTAACAATGGTTCACCATTTTGTCTATTATCTAAATGCATTGAAACCTATACATATCACAACCGTGCATTCTTGCAATGCATCTCAACATGTGCACTTACACATATGCATGCACATTCACAACATTTACATAATATTTTAATGTGCATTCACTCAATGCATAATACCTCAATACAACTTTGCATCAATCCGCGGATACTATGCATTCCAGCATATTATGGCCTAACCATTCATATGGCATGTACTACCGCAACATGACTATAGGTCTTTACTTTCTTTGGTTATTTAAACTTATAATCCAGCATACACAATGGCATGTTATAATTTCATATGAATGCATTGAGGTTTCTAAGCAATTATAGGGTGTAAGGATCCTTTCCCTCACTTACCCGCACCTCATCATACTCAGTAGATTAACATTCACATTCAGGCACTCAATACCATATGCAAACCAAATCAACATAGTTGAACATAGTTGAATGGATCTTACCAAATCCTCTTTCAACATTCATGCAATTAAGCACAAATAACCATTACCTGCATGGTTGTCATTAACATCGTTTGATGTTACCTGATCAGTTGACCTCTTACCAAGGCTTCACAGTTCTTTTTCCAATCTCATGCTCGTAGATTTGTTGCACCATATTTTCCTCATAAGGTTGTTGGTCATATGCAACAATAATCATCCACACCCTTAGTCATGCTTCGGTTGTCTTTGGTCCTATAACCATTGCAAACACGACTAGTTATTTAACAACCACCATAATCATCTTTAAGTGGCTCATTGCATATGCAAAACCTCACTATTATACCAATATGCAATATCATATATATACACAAGTATTTTTATATGCACTGTGCAATGTTTATTAGTATCCCAACTAATACATATTCACTTCATCTATATATCCTCTTGCATTTTCAATCATGCTTCTATGGTCTGATCAACAACATTAATTGTCGTCAACCATAGGCAATACCTTTAATGGCATACTGCCTGTGTAACTTCACTACCTTCTTACCCATATGCAACATCATGCTCAGGCATGAACACCTTCTTATGCACTATGCAATATCTATTAATGTGCCAACTAGTGCACGTTTACTTCGTCTATATGATCCTTTGCATTTTCAGCATTCCTATGCCATAGCTTCTATGCATATAAAACTTGTAAAATACAAAAACAATAGCAAGAGAGGAATTAAGGAATTATCCCTTTCCAAGCATGACATGGAGTCCCTTCTCCATGTCATAGCTAATCCTTTTCTTGGTTTCCCTACCAAGCACGTAAGGAATCATTAGCTGTCATTTCTCACCAAGTAGCAATTTAATACAAATGTAAAACATTCTTAGTTGCTACTTTTCAAGCATGAAATTCCTATGCTATAACAGAAATAGTTAAGGTGAGAATTTTCCCTCTCATCAATGTTTCCTTGCTGCTCCCATTGCTCTTCTGCAATGCATATTATAGCCAGATACTCTCCATAACCTTCTATGCAATTCTTGATTCTCATCCCAAGCATAGAGAATGTATTTCACACTTTCAACGATTGTCTCCGGGGGAAGACGGAGGTCAAGGGGGCTTTCCCCCTTGTGGCTTCCCTACGCCACTGCAGGGTGGTTCGAAAGCAGTGCCCTCTTTTTTTTTTTTTTGTAAATCCTTCGATTTCACGCAATCTGGTGCATAAGTTCCACGACATTTTTCAACTTTTGGCACCTGAAAAATCTCCCTGGAAAACAATTGAAATTCCTTGTTTCGGAGGGTTTATCATTTCTCCTCCGACCCGTGTTGGACCAACTCATCGAGTTCTTCTAACTGTTGCAGAGAAACTCGTCCATCTCTTCCGACCGTTGCGGAAAAACTCGCCGAGTTCTTTCGATCGAAACTCAACTTTTCCTTATGACATGTTGCGGAGAAACTCGCCAATTTCTTTCGATCGAAACTCAACTTTTCCTTCTGACACGTTGTAGAGAAACTCACTGAGTTCTTCCGGTTGGAGAACTTAAAAATTTCCGGTAGACCATTTCAGCAAAAACTCGCCAGTTCTTTCCGCCGTTTCGGTGAAAACTCGCCAACTTTTTCTCCCGTTCCGGAAAAAACTCGCCAACTCTTTCTGCCATTTTGGCAAAAACTCGCCAATGTTTTCCACCGTTTCGGTGAAAACTTGCCAACTCTTTCCGTCGTTTCGATGAAAAATCGCTAACTTTTTCCGCTGTTGCGGACCAACTTGCTGAGTCCTTCCACCGTTGCAGACCAACTTGTCGAGTCCTTTCGCCGTTGCGGACCAACTGGCCGAGTTCTTCCATCGAAATATACTTAGAAAAAGTTTGAAATTTTTTCTTCCTTTCCCAGGCATTCCGCAACTCTGTCGGTGCAACTCAGCCAATTTCGCCGAACGTGTCGGCTCCACTCAGTGAGTTCTGTCGTCGTTTCGGGTCAACTCGTCGAGATTCGCCGTCACATTTTTGGGCAAAAAACTCATAGACACTTAGAAACTTTTTTGCAAATTTGAAAATTATCAGTGCTGAGCATGAAGCATACTTACCTCTGCAACTGTGATAGGTATCCCATGAAGGCCCAATGCTGCAACCAGGAGCTCTGATACCAAATGTAATGTACCCACCGTTGTACCCAATGCAAGGAAGGGAATATGCTACCAATCTATGGGGATTTTCATAAAACGCAGCCAAAGCATTAGATGCATACAGTTAAAAACAAATGTGTGCAAATGTAAATCAAACAAATATGCGCAGCGGAAATAAACTCCTCCACACACATATTTTCATATGCACTCAATATATCAGTAACAGTCATTAATTTAAACACTACAAAGGTAAAACACATAGATAGAAAAAACTTATCTTTGTTGTGCAATTGTCCCAAAAAACTAGCTATGTTGCTGCAACGTTCCTCCTAGCCATAAATCTCTACCCAGCCTGTATTCTTTCAGCACTCAGAGACCACCCCCGAGCTGGGCATGATATCTACACGGAAAAGGGAACCCTCAAGCACAACAAAGCCCAAAGCAATGAATATCCAACTCAACCCCAGCATTCTCTTGCACACCAAACTCAGATATGGGCTCTGGAACACACTTTCAACAGTGGGACTTAGGAACTAGATGGACAGGGGTTTTCCAAAAATTTAGGCACACCAAAAACGGATTTGTGAGAGGGAAAATCGACCATAGGGAAGAAAACGATTTCTCCCACAGATATGCCAGCAATCTGTGAGCCAAAACAACCTCTATGGTCCCCAAATCGATTTTCCTTTCTTCCCCACTATTATACAACACAAAAACGCCCTTCCCAGCTAAGATAATGAAGTAAACACAGCCAAAACCATGGAGAAAACGCCCAGGTAGCTCTAAACTTATGGGAGAGCAAAGTTGGTTGATGGGTAATGGCTTGGGGAGCAATTCGTGGCTCTTTTCTTGCCCAAGAATCCAAGCACGAATTTCCATGTAGGGTGGCTTGCCCATACTCGAATTTGGACAACTATACCTTCCATTCCCCAAGGCATTCACTACCTCAACCAACTCTTGCGAGAAATCAATGATTGGGTACAAAAGTCAATCATGGGTAGTTGAGGGTTTGATGGGTTATCTCATTGACACTTGACTTAACTTGATTAGATCAAAGGTTTGAATATTTCCCTCCCAATCCCTTGTAAATATCATGCCCCCATCTCTTGTTGCATTGCATAGCTAGTTGTGGGCATTTATATTAAAATGCATATTTACAATTCCCATGGTTCACTAGCACATGGGTAGCATAATTTCAAATACTTGCCTCTTCTAGGTCGAGCGTTCGTTAGCGGGGCCTTCGCCTTGAGACCCACGCTAGGAATCATACATAATATGCATACAATATTTACATTATAACCCAAAATGTTACAAGGGTCAAAGTGGGGGACATTACAGATTGGAAGTATGGAATCATCCAACATGACTGCGCGTTTTGATATGTCTAATATCAAATACCGATTGCTGTACCACGTTGCTCTGTAGATAGAGGTAGTTCATGGTCCTATGACCATTGGACGAGCTATCGTAGATGAGGGCATATCTACGTGTGTAATGTCAATTTCTTGTTGGAAAGCCTTGGGTTCTCCCGAGTTAGCCCCCTCTAACACACTGCTTACTACATTTGATGGCAGAACTTTCCGTCCACACGGAGTCTTGCCATCATTTGACGTCACACTTTTCGGTAAGATAGTTGATGTAGAGATTGAAGTTCTGGATACTCCAATTAACTACAATATGTTGTTAGGCAAGAGCTAGACATATGCTATGCAAGCCATTGCATTGGCAGTTTTCCGAGTTGTAATGTTCCCCCATGAAGGAAAGATCGTCACGGTCGATCAACTTTCGTTCTCTCAGTGAAACAACCAGACTTCATCTGAATCCACAGTTCCTTTGGTTGATCAATCTGCCCCATCAAGCGAGAGTTTAGGAGTAGGGATTTATGGGTCATTAATGGGCACTTTTGACCTACCCACTCCCATTCTTTTCATGCATTTTGATGAAGGTACATCTACTGAAATTTTCATGGTCGGTTTAAGGATTGATCCATGGATCCTTCCTACTATATCAGAACCATTGGTGCCCTTATCCATTGCTGAAGTAGCATACGTGGAAACACATCATGCCGCAACGAAACATATCATGACTCTGCTGACTTGGATATAGACTATGCCCCTGCATGGTCAGTAAACTCCACACTAAGTTTTTTGACCCAAAATTCGACGGAGAAAAAGTCGAATTTGCTACAACCTATGGTCGACTATCCGACAATTCCATTCTTTTTTTATCGTTGATGGGATATCGGCTAAAATCCGACATAGTTCAAGACGTCGGATATTCGACTACCATACCTTGTCGGTTAACCGACTTCCTCCAGCTTCACAGGTAGTCGGATTACCATCCTTTCGCCATCGATTATGCGTCGGTTTAGTCGTCGTTTAAGAGACGTGTTTGCCATAAAAAAAGTTGGATAGGTCTTCGGTTAAGCGACGTGTATGCCATACAAAAAAAATAGAATCCGACGTTCCGAGCCGTCGGTAGTATTGCCAAACCGTCGGATATTACCATACGGTCGTCGGATCAGGTCGTCGGTTAAGCGACGTGTATGCCATACAAAAAAAACAGAGTCTGATGTTCCAAGCTGTCGGTATTATTGCAAAACCGTCGAATATTACCATACTTTTGTCGGATTAGGTCGTCGGTTAAGCGACTACCCATTACATTTTTTTTTTTTAAATAGCATTTTTCAAATAAAAATTTTCATACTGCAGGAAATCAAGATATTCTATCTCTATTGTGGAAATATGTAGAATAATTACATATATATATAACTAAGAACCCCATTATGCTCTTCCCACTGTATTATCAATGGAGTTCCCTAAGGGCATAGATTCGTTGTAATAAAGCCATTGTATTAGAGTCATTGTATTAAGCGGCGGAGTCAATCATTATTCAAGTGGACCTACAGGCTAGTGGGTGCCTATTAATGTGGCACAAAAGACTGTACTCTAAGTCTCAAGTGATAGTGTCTATGGAACTTATTTTATGGAATACATAATTTACACATAGCAGAATAAAAGGACTAGGAAGATATGTAGCATTGTGGCATATTCGTCACAAAGATATGGTAGTGTGCTTCCATTGTGTCAAGGTACTCTTACCTAACTTCTCTAATTTGGTATACTGAGGAGTTTGTATATTCATGTATGAGATCATATTCGTTGAAGAAGGCTCATTAGATAGTTAATGGGTAGTTACTTAATGTAAAATACTCATTTTTATTAAATAAGAACCAGTAGGTGGTTGGTAGTCATTAATTTTGAGATTGCATGTAGTTCGGGTTTTGGTAGTTATTAAGAAACTATTTATAGTGCTAGAAGGATGTATATTGTTTTGTCAAATATTGGTATTGTATTGAAGCTTTGCTCAAAGGAGCTCATCCTCTCCAAGAGGCCCATGAACATTACTCTCTCTTTTTGAACTTATTAATACAAGTGTTATATTTTGCAAGTTTAATCTCTTTCTTGCATTTTCTTTTGTTCACTTATATTTATTTGAGGTTAAGCTGGATATTGATTCCAAGGAAATTAAAGAGAAGGTTAAGGATATTGATTCCAGTGCATCATTTACTCAACCTTTGAAGTTATGGAAACTCAAAATTGGTTATGAGGAGCAACCAAAAATCACAACAAGCTCCAAGAAATTGTCAAAATTTAAACAACACGCGTGTGGGTTGTAGAAAGCCAGCATCATAGCCATTCATTGAGCTCCTCTTTGTTTCGAGAATAATTTCATATTCTCTACTGAACAAGGCCAACCACATGAAGGTGGAATCTCTTATGGCCCCTCCCCCCCCCTCACATCACTCTCAATTCCCCATACCCAATGCATGCACTCGAAAAAAACAAATATGTGCAAATTCATTCATATTTTATCATGAACTTTCATCCATTATTCATTCAATAAATGCTAACATTCACTAAACCATTGTTTGTGTCGATACACACATTCATTCAATAAAAGATAAGATTCAATAAACCATTCATTAATCATTCAGTCAACACATTCATTCAATAAAAGTTGAAATTCAATAAAAGTAACAGTTTACTACACTGAATCATTAAAACATTAGAAAATTCATTAAACCATTCAATGAATTTCCGTCGTCCAATGAGTTTCCACGGTCTTCAGTTTCATCTTGGAAACGGTTGATGATTCATGGTATTACGTTTCCCTTCAACTGCAAATAACAAACTCATAGTTCACTATTAAGGTTTGTCTGACAAAGCTAACGGTCAAAGAATTCTTGATAGTGAACTATGAGTTTTCCATATTGCAACTTAAGGGAAACATAAATATAGAATGAATCATCACTGTTGTCAGGCAAGAACTCAAGACCACGGAATCACTCCTCGGACGGCGGGCGTTGGTCATATTGAATTGATAAAATAATAGAGGGAAAACTCAACGAGAATCTGAGACGATTGCATAGTGAAATGCGTACACAATGAATCAAGGTTGAATGTGGTATGCTAGCTTAGTTGCAAATATCATGCTTCAGAAGAAGCCATCCTTGAATGGTAAATATACCAATTTGGAAGGGTTTAATGTGAGGTTAAGGATATTGATTCCAAGGAAATTAAAGAGAAGGTTAAGGATATTGATTCCAGTGCATCATTTACTCAACCTTTGATGTTGTGGAAATTGGAAATTGGTTATGAGGAGCAACCAAAAATCACAACAAGCTCCAAGAAATTGTCAAAATTTAGACAACATGCGAGTGGGTTGTAGAAAGCCAACATCGTAGCCATTCATTGAGCTCCTCTTTGTTTCGAGAATAATTTCATATTCTCTATTGAACAGGGCCAACCACGTGAAGGTGGAAGCTCTTATGCCCCCCCCCTCTCACATCACTCTCAATTCCCCATACCCAATGCATGTACTTGAAAAAAACAAATATGTGCAAATTCATCCATATTTCATCATGAACTTTCATCCATTATTCATTCAATAAATGCTAACATTCACTAAACCATCATTTCAGTCGATCAACACATTCATTCAATACACCATTCATTCAATAAAAGTTGAAATTCAATGAAGGTAACAGTTTACTACACTGAATCATTAAAACATTAGAACATTCATTAAACCATTCATTCATTCATTAGACCAAAAATAGTGGACGATATACTGTTATCAAAAATATTTAGATGTTGTTTTTCCTGTCCTTCTTTTTATAAGTTTTTCTTCTCTTCAGTGGTATATAATCTATGAGAGGACCATCTACATCATCTGGACTTTTTCTTCCAGTTCTTGGTTCTTTAGCAGGCGCTTTTGGTGATGTTTGCAATATCCTAGCTGATTGTTGTTCTAGACCTGGATTTTATGGCAAGGGGTTCGGATTTGCTGCAACAATGTGAAAATGTTACATCGTTATATTTTGCTATTGTAATGACAAGTTTTTCATTTAAAAAAATTCATTACGAAGGTGTTTTTTTTACCAGGTGTGACCAAATCATGTTGTTGATGTTCTTGTCCAGTCTCAACCTGTACAGTTTCACCCTCTACATGCTCTGTAGTTGAAATATGGTGAACTACAAATAATGGTCACCATTTGCAATGCTATATATAAAATTGTAGCATATGAATAAATTCATTACCAGGATTTGAAGCTTGATCATCGATTTGTTGTTGTCCCTCCTCGACACTAATGGGATCATTACTTTCTTGTTAAAAACAGAGTCAATATTTTACATCAAGTATTTGGAATGAAAATATTCCACAAGCAACAAATCTTCATTAAACTATATAGATTCTATATACCTGTGCACCGGATGGATTGGTACCACAAAGACTGTGTCTGCCCAGATAAGCTTCTTCTACGTTCAACAACAGCTCCAAAGCCTTCCTGGAAGCCAAGATTCATGTCTTCCTCTGTGGGTACTTCATTGAATCGATCAGCCTGCATATTTGCTTATCATCATTAATTAACATTTTACGGTGCAATAAAACAAAAAATAATTTTCAATTTATTATTTGTATTCATTGTTGGTTTCTCGAAACTTACAAACCGTGCCGCCAAATTTGAATAACCACCAGGGCCAAGCTTGTGCTGACCTACTTTTTGTAGTATTGCCTTTGTGGCCTTTGATGTGTCTGGTAGCCTATGCAAGTGTGTAAATACGTTAGATGTTCCAAGTTCGATATAGAAATCAAGGATAATAAGGTTTAGAATTACATTGCGAAAAGTATTGCATACCTCCCTGTGCCTGGTGTTAGCTTGCCTTCTCTTCTCAGAGCCTTCTCCTTTCCATCTTCCACTAGAGCTCTCCACTCCATTGTTGGAATCATTGGTGGGCGCTCATACCTATGGTTTCTTTCGAGGTGTGTCCTATATTGGTCTCAGACAACCTTCACATGTTGACAAGCCTTTTTCAAGACATTGGCATGACTGAAGGTTTTCTCCCCGAATAGGACAACCAACCGATTAGTGAGTTCATCTTTTAAATGTTTTGGTTGTCTATCCCACCTTGATTAGATGGTGGGCCTGAATATCTCCAAGCAAAATTCATTCATATGTTTATAGAAAACATTGTTTCCTGCACAACGATCATGCCATGATCATAATTAGTTGATAAAAAACGTTTTATCGATACATTACAATGAAATTATAAACATGAATTAAGCTGATCAACTATGACTAATTACCTGGGATCGTCGGTATCTTTATTGGGACGAGATCTTCGTCCACCAAAAATTTTGTCTCCAGTGTTCCCGTGCTTTTGACACGGGAAGATCCTAGAAATGTAGCTTGTTCGACATCAAAATTGATAGGAGACTCGGTGTTGACCCCTTCTTGTGGAGGATCCGTTGTTTGTTGGTCAGTAGCGGTTGTTACGCTCACAGCGGGGGTCCATGGTGTTTCGGAACGTGTTGCCGAATGTTCGGTCGACAACAATGGCGAAGGATTCGAACTACGTGGAGTCGTTTGGTCGTGATGCAAAGTCTCTCCACGATCCTCGCTAGGGACAACACCACCTTCACCAATATTGTGTGGTCCCTTATAATTCTGTAAATACACACCACGTCTTATACGTTCAATACTATCATATAAAAGAGAACATTATAAAGATTTAAATGAATTATTCTATGATTCAAGATTCCTCAACTTACTCGCAAGTTATTAGATTTATGTTCCAACAATGAAATCCTTTCTTTAATTGCGCTTGTCTACAGAACCTGGATTACTAGAGAAAGGATTTCTGTAGTATATCTATTCAACAATTTCTCTGCCATCTTTAACAGGTGTGTAGCTTCACCAATTTTTTCACAATCGTGAAGCACCTCTGCCACTCCAGGGTCTAATGGAAAATCTTGCGATGCTGATTCATACTGCGATTCACTAGTGGGTTGCAACAAACATATATAAAGCACTACTGAGTTCTCTACTGATAGATTCCAAATTTTATATTAACGTATATAACACATCTATCATGATAGATTCGTAAAATTACAACACGGTTTACATTATCATAACAAAACCAGTATATCGCACGAAAAATACATAACAAAATTAACATTATGCTACATATTATATTGGTACAATTGAGATGAATTACACCTGCGACCTCAAGGATCGTGATCCACTCATTGGATCAATGGTCATAGGCGACTTGCCCCAATTTGTTAATATATGGGAGCTTCCCCTAACAACACCCTAATAAAAAAACATAGTGAAAGTCACCTAAACGATTCCAAAACTATTTATGAGAAAACACATCAAAAAAATTATTATTCATATTATATTTTTAATATTACAAAGATGTATACCCGTTGCGCGGACCCTGGTGTGGCTGACCCTATGGAACTGGCCTGCATCAAAAACATAGACTAGAAAATTACGTAAACGAAACCAAAATATTCATTGAAACATTAATATAATGCTAAAACATTTTGACATATTTTAATTGTACAATTCAAATCAGGTCTACCTATTGCCCCGAGGGTGTTGTCGTATGATCAACATTCGATGGATGTATTTCCCGATCAACGTTCTGCATCAAATATAAATTTCATTATATAAAACAAACCAAGTTATTAATAATGGGAAAAAAAGCAAATAAAAACTCTTTTCTCTTATTATATTTGTACTATTAGAAAGATGTATACCTACTCCGTCGAGGAAGAAGTTCTCCTCCGACCATTTGTTGGCAGGGATTTATCCCGATCACTGGCTTGCGAAGTAAATATGGGAAATTTAAACGAAATGAACTAACAAAAAATCCTTATGATGTTTAATTTATTACTAAAAGGTTGGGTAAAATGTTATATAGTAACCTTGTTTGTATCTACTCAATTGACAGGGTAATTAATAAGCAACTCGTCCCCTGCAGATATTGTTTTAATAGCAACTACTAAAACACGGTTTCCTTCACGCCCCTCAAATTCGCAGTTTGGTTGCTTAATTGTAGACCCTGGTTGTGTACTGTTTATAAAACCCGCAATATTCCCTGTGGCCTTTGGCCTTCCGTCCATGTACAACGTTCCTCTTTTATTTTGATTTTTGTCTTTCAATTGTAAATACTTTGTTGACAATCCATAGCTATGCATACTTTTTGTATATCGGACAAGGCGCATCCAATCGTTGTAGTTGTATATGGGTCCAACATACTCCATCAATTCTATACATGTCCCGTAACCGACCAAGATGCAATCCATGGAAAACAACCCGAAACCATGTATCAACAACGGTGCAATTCGATATCTCCTCTCGTTCACACAAAAATCAGTGTTCGGTGGAGGAAGATCCTTCGGTACCCATTGTTTCACTAAATGTCTGTACCTCAAGGGCACCTCTTCGTCGTCTTTTGTCTCATCACCATAGGAACATGCCCCCCCTTGACCGTGAAAAAATTCATTGCGTCTATGGAATCTTCTTTTGGTTTTTTGACATCTAGTTGATACAATTCTTCTTGTAGCTAGGGTTTTACCCCTAGCTTGTGCAAATGAGCACCTACTAAGGAGAATGGACTCCTTAGTAGTAGTTCAGTAAATGTAAATTATTAAACTAAAACAGAAATGTAAATTAATCTAAAACACATACATAAAACATAAAGAACAAAAGATAAATAATGGTTTTTGTATTGATATTACCTCCAATGTGGAGGTTGATGAAGCTCTTGCAATGTCCAAGAGGGTTGCTCCAAGCTCCAATGTGCTCCTTCTCTTTCTCCAATGGTGGAAATGGGCCAAAAGGGGCTCTCAAGGTGAAAGTGGCTCAACGGTGAGCTAGGGTTTCAAGAGAGATTTTGGCAGAGTAAGGGTATACTTGATTGTGGATATGAAATAAGGGATCTCCATCACCTATTTATAGTTTTTTGGTGGTGGAGTGCTGACCCATGGTTTTGGGAACCATATGGTTTAAGGCAGCTGTATAGGGTTTTTTCCTCTTTTTCCTCATTATTTTATATTGTTTATTCCCTTTTTTGAGGGATTTTGCTATTTTAGAGGAATTTTGGATAATTTTGGATATTTTTGGAGGAAAAAGGGGTTTTTTTAGCCTTTTTGAGGCTATTTTGATGGTTTTGTGGCCTTTTGGAGGCTTTTTAGTGGGATTTTTTGGTTTTTTAAGGGAAATATGGTAGGAAAATGGACAAATGAGCCATATAATGTGGTAGATGAGGTAGTGAACACTTTTTGGGTGTTAATAGATTGCCCCCTGATGTGCGAGGGCAGGAGCTCAGCATATGGCCGATGGACATCATAAGTCATGAATGGTTTTCCTGGGGTGTGGAGAAAAGAGAAGAAACAAACTGAAGCCCGGAATAACGATCCCGAACAACTGCAAGAACTAAAAGTACATAACCTCAATAATGGATGAGGAATCATTTGATCATATGGACGAGGTGGGCATTCCCATGCTCGTATCAAGATATAATAACAATGGGGTCCAAAATATGGGGACCTGAAATATACATAACCTCAAATACTGACTGAGGAAGAATCTCAATATATGGACGAGGCGAGCATACCCATGCTCGTATCAAGATACATAAAAATAACTGTAAGGCCCGAAAAGAGGGACCTGAAAGATACATAGAGAACCACTATGTACATCATAAGAGTCTAGAGGGGACACAAATCTGGGACATACTGTTGGGCTGACCATGTCTGAGCTGAAGAACTGATACACTGGAATGAAAACAGTGCTAATGAGTGTGGTACCAAAGGAACGGATGAGCTGCTGGATCAGAGTGACAAGGGGTACACTCGCAATGGTACACTGAACTGGAACTGATCTGGGATTGAAATGGGTACTCGAGGAAGCATAGAACTGGATGGCTTCTGAATACAATCGCCAACGCAGCCTAGACATCCACGGGAACATACAACTGGGTGTTCCAGAGTGACTCACCAATGTGCTAGAGTCGGGGGAAATCCGGGGTCTTCGACAAATAATGGTAGGTATGTAAATCCTGCGCGATTCTCAACGATGTGATCAAGGTGTTGAAGTCGAGCATGTGAGAAACAACCATTCGGAGAGGCAATGATGACTCCTCCCAAAATGATCCGTAGGCACTCACCATAAATGGTGATGGGTCCAAGGCGCAGGGACCTCTGGGCCTATCCTCTGGAATAGAGGAGCTGTCGTCGACAGAGGGAGACCTGCAACTGTCAAGGCAATGATGTTTCCTTGATAGGAGTGTGAGGTGGAGAACCGAAATGTGATAGTACTGAGGGCAGGACTGACAAACTGGAGGGACAACTGGGCAAGTAGAGTGGGTGGACTCAAACTTCCTTTGTTCAGAGTATGATAACAGGGATGATCGGGCAGCATATAAAACTGACTAATGGGAAAGGGATCATAGCTGTATTGGACCTGGGATGGTGATTGGGCTGAGAGAGACTCAATGCTGAGGTAAAATGGCAGGAGACTGCAGAATACTCTGAACAAAGGCGACCTGATCGGGGGTGCTGCCGAGATGATCGATCATGGTGCCAGGAGGCACGGGATGACTTCTTCATGGGTTAAGGAACTAGAAGAAGTGTGTGTAAAATGGCATTGTCATGTGGATTGAAACGAGCCCAGGACAGTTCATGCTCGTGGTTGCTTTCAATTTTAAGGAGCCTGAAAGCGATAAGAAGACTCTGAAGTGATGGAATGGTACTGTCGTGTGGATTTTACGAGCCTAGGACAGTTCGTGCTCGTGGTTGCTTTCAATTTTAGAGAGTCTGAAAGCAAATAAGAAGACTCCAGGGGATTGCTTTTTCGTATATTTAGTCTCCAAGGCCCAAAGAAGCATAAAAGGATACAATGAAGAACTCTTCTAGTCGGTGTGACTAGAGTATTCCTTTTTCGTAATTAGTCTACCAGGTCCAGAAAAGGGGTAAACTTATACCAGATAGATGCCCTTTCAAGTACTTTAACGAGCATGAAAGGAAGCAAGATTGCTCAGCGATCTTTTCATTGTTTTAGGAGTCAGAAAAGAGCTTAACAGAAACTCCCTAAGTGTTTTTTTCGTAAAGGACTTGTCCGGCCCGAAAAAGGGATAAAATTATACCGAACAAAAGGAATGGCCAGGCAAGGAGGAAGTGTTCAATCGAGGAACATGTGTGATGACCAAGAAAAAGGGTGGGGGGAACACTGATGGGCCTCCTTGCGGGGTTAATGAAATGGTGGAAAAATAACGAGACATTTGCAGTATGACAGGAGTGGATGGCTCATGTAAATGTGTGGAACAATCCGATGGCGGCCGATGTGGCGCGCAAACCGAGGAAGAAAGGTGTTGGGACACAATGTTTAAACTGTACCAGGTGAGAGAGAGAAATGATCTCAAGCATCATCACGAGCTCGGAAAAATGAATCCGGCGATATAACGAGTGTCGAAAATGGATAACGGCCGATGTAGCACGCAAACCGAGGTGACTGGGGGTGTTTTGGAAAAAGACCCAAAACATCTGGGGGTGAGAGCGAGAAATGATCTCAAGCATCATCACGGGCTCGGAAAAATGAATCCGATGATATAAAATATGTGAAAAACGGACAACGACCGATGTGGCACGTAAACCGAGGCGATGAGTAGTGTCTAAAAAATGGGCAAAAAATGACGGGGGAAAAAATAATGCAACGAGATGACCATTATGACGGTCTCGTCGTGCTGATTACAATGGTGGAAACAGTTCGAGAAACGGACTCCGTATGGGTTCAGGATGGCCAAAACAAGAAAAAGTCAACTGACTATAAATAGTGAGTGGGTCCAACATGACATGTGTCATTTGTACTATTTGACTTTGACTTGTGATCAGAGTGGACCAAAGCTAAGGTGGCATTTCTGGACGATCCAACCGGCCGACTTCAGATCCGGGAGATACAGGTATTCCGTCAAACTCATACCTGCATGTTTTTTAGGGTCGGGGGTCGAGTAGTGGGTCCCGGGGTTATTTGTATGGTCCACATGGGGTGGACCGCGGGTTAGGGAGACAAAACTGCGGTTGGCGACCGCGAGTTTCAGGATGAACCGCGCGGTTGGGTATCTCGTGTTTTTTGGCTGAACACACGGTCTGGTACCGCGCGTTCCAAGGAGGAACACGCAGTTCCAAACCGTGGGGTTAGCCCTGACAAGCGCGGTTAAGAACCGCAACTGTAGGCCTGATAGCCGCGGTGTAAAACCGCGGCAGGGAGCCCGAAAGCCGCGGTTTTGGACCGAGCTATGAGGGATTCCCGGGGGAAGGGGAAAGACTTACTTACTTGACATGAGTCTGATGAGTCTACTTTGCATGATTGACAGGATGCCGCAGGTTCTATGGAGAGAGCGGGAGATTCCGGATGAGATCATCACTGTCGTCCGAGAGGAGCGCCATGTGCGATCGGTGCTGGGATTATGCGGAATTCTAAAGTTCGCCCAGGTACCCATGATACGGTCGGAAGCATTGCTGCTGAACCGACTGATTAGCTTCTGGGAGCCGGATATATAGGCTTTCTGAGTACAGGGTGAGAGGGTGGACCTCACCCTGACCGATGTATACTTTCTGACGGGGTTGCCTTGTATGGGCAGGGTGGCAAACACACAGCCGCGGGTCGCCACGGATGTAGACATGGAGCACATGCTAGAGAGATACTGTGGTCCCGAGGTGAGGGTGCATAGGAATGCACTTTTGGTGAGAGACTTACAGGAGCCAACAGTACAGGCCATGGCGGCATGCGTGGTTCGGGTATTGGGGTCCCAGTCACCTGAGAAGGTGTCTAGGGGCCAGATGCAGATGATAGAGCGCATATTGGATGGGGTGTACTATGCGTGGGGCCAGATGTACCTGACCTGCGTTCAGCGGTAGCTGACAGCAGTGAAGGAATCTGGCAAAGGTTTTTGCTATGGTTCTTTCTTGTGTGCCTTCTTTATGGAGAGGGTACCCACACTGCGGCCGCGGGTGCCGATCAGAGCAGGATGTTTGAGGGAGCCGCGGATGGTGCGGTGGGGCGAGATGATGTGCCGCCGGAGTGGCGGCGATGTTGGCAGGTATTTTATGCAGGAGTTGTACCTACAGTGGCTCCAGATACCATTGACACTGGACGACTTCCCGTATAGGGACATGGACTACACAGGAGATCCGGAGGTGCCACGAGCGCCAGGACAGGCATGGGGTCCCGACGGTACGTATGTGCTTGCTTGCATGTTATGGATGTCAATTTTTACAGATATGATAGTAGATTGATATACTGTGACTGACATATGGGTGATCTGCAGATGTGGGCCCGAGGCCGCCGCCAGGTCATGTGGCACGAAGGGGGATCGTGGTCGTTCCAGCTCTGCCTGGGTGAGGAGAGGTCCGTCGCCGCGATGCGGTGGGGACGCTGGAGTCGGTACGGGCACTACTAGACCGTTTGCTGATAGGGGTGACCGACGAGGGATGGCGGGATGTCGATCCGGACGTGGTTCGGGATTGCATGATGGCACCCCGAGAGTTCAGATCCATAGCGATCCGGGTGGCGATCTTGGTGGACTGGGCATGGGCATAGGAGCCCGTAGGAGATGAGGACTTTCTGGAGGAGGAGAGAGGGGAGGACTCAGAGGCAGCCGATGCAGGCAGTGATGCAGGATATGACTCTCATTAGGGAGTGCAGGGGACTCCCCCCGAGTTTTGTAGCTACGGCATGTATTTTGATGAGGCTTTAGGGATGTATAGCCATTTTTTGTATAGCTGAGTACAGGGGTACTCAGGACATGTATAGCACTAAACATGTATTTTTTGATATATATATATATGCACGTGGATGCACCTTTTGTATGATGTTGTTTAGTTTTACGCACGTGGATGCGCATTATGTTTTGTGATATGTTTTACATTGCACGTGGATGCAAGTAGTATAGGATGTTTGGGCACATGGATGCCCCTTGTGTATGTTATGTGGTGTATTGCATATGGATGCAACACTATGTATGTAGGACTAGGCACGTGGATGCCCCTGTATATGAATGTGGTTTGTATTTTTTATTGCACATGGATGCAAATGGTTATGTGATGTCAGGCACGTGGATGCCCCTTGCAATCTTTTTGGGTTTTTATATATTTTTATGAGATGCTATGCATGATGGAGATTTTACATAGTGTGATTGATGTGCCAATCTAGAATGTTGTTGGCCATTTGGTCTGCGACACTGTTTTGAGCTCTTGGGACATGGGTGAATGTGATGGATTCAAACTGTCGGCTGAGTTGTTTTGTGCGCAGGAATTTTCTAAAGAGGCAGGGATCACGCACCTGGTAGTAGTTGTTGAGCTGGGAGACAAGCAGCTGGGAGTCAAGGAACACATAGAGGTGACGTATGCCCATCTGAATGGCAGCAGTCAGGAGACCGGTCACAGCATCATACTCCGCCTGGTTATTGGTAGCAGTGCCTATACAGATTCCGTCGAGGTGAATCATTTCATGGGAAGGGGAATATAGGACCCACGTTGCAGAAGCCAGGTTGGGAGACCAGCGGCTTGCTCCATCGACGAAGCCAGTATAGTGATGTGGAAGATGGTCCATCTGTGGTCATGCAAAAAATGAGGAATGTAAGAGTGCGGCAAAAAATGTGAAAAACAAAAAAGAGAGCAAACTGTACAATGCGGACCAGTGGGGCCGTGAGTTATTTAAGGATAAAAGCGCTTAAGGTACAACCCGTTACGCGGGTTGCGCAAAGGGTGACCTTTGGAGTCGGCTAAGATGTATGCCCCCTTGCCGAGACAAGTCTGCACGATGTAAGGGCCTTGCCACATGGATTCAAACTTCCCTTTACCGGTTTTGTCATGGGCTTGGTCATAGGCGAGGACGAGGTCCCCTTCGTGGAAATTTTGAGGGTGTACATATTTGTCGTAACCAGCTTTGGAGCGGTTCTTGGCAGCTTCAATGGTCTGGAGAGAGGCACGATGGTCTTCATCGGCTTGTTCGAGGGATAGCAGACATTGCTCGAGTGGGGAGGTATCGGGGAGAAGCTCGACGACGATTTGCAAGGTAGGTATCTGACACTCAATGGGGAGGACAGACTCTACGTCGTGAACTAAGTGAAACGGGGTAAAACCAGTGGCGGTCTTGGTGGATGTACGATAAGCCCATAAGGCGGGGAAGAACATGTGGTGCCAATTGGACTTATGTCGATCAACGGTGCGTTGAAGGATGGTTTTGAGGATTTTGTTGATGGCCTCTACTTGGTCGTTCCCTTGGGGGTAGTAAGCAGAGGAGTACTGATGTTCAAATTTGAGTAGGGGGGATAACTCACGCCAAACGGAATCTTCGAAGTGTGAACCATGGTCTGAGACTAATTGTTTAGGAACCTCGAATCGAGTGATAACATGGCTAAAAAAGAAACGGGAAGCTGTGTCAGTGGTACAATTGAAGGTAGGCATGGCTTCGGCCCATTTGGTGAAGTAATCCACGGTGACAATGATGTACTTGCGGCCGTTGGCAGACGGGGGTCTACATTCCATGAAGTCGATGACCCACTTACAAAAGGGACCAACGGTGACGACTGGGTGTAACGGAGCGGGTGGTGTCCGGGCCTTGGGGGCAAAAAGTTGGCAGTTATGGAAATGCTTGAATGCAGTGATGCAGTCGGTGAAAAGTGTGGGCCAGAAGTATCCGGCGCGGACAACCTTTTGGGCAGTGGCCATCCCGGAGAAATGGCCGCTGCAGGCACCGCTATGACAGTCGTTAAGGACGTATTCAGCTTCCTCTTGTGTAAGGCAACGACGAATAATGGTGTCAACCCCCCGCCGGTAAAGGACATATCCTAAGAGGAGATATCGAGAGGCTTGGTGACGGATGCGACGGCGTTCATTACGGGTGACTTTGGGTCTGAACTTCTGCGTGCATAGGTATAACAAAATATCACCGTACCATGGGTCATCAGACGAGATAGTGAACAAGTGATTGTCAGGTAACTCATCCGAGATTTGTGGGGCCGGGAGAAGGGAAGGTAGATCAGTGATGAGCTGGGAAAGCGCAAGGGCTTTAGTGCTCTTCGGTGTTCGAAAAGTGAGGTCATATTCCTGGAGGATAATGACCCATTTAGCAACATGACCTTGCAGTAGCCGCCGATTTAGGAGATAGACCATGGGGTTGGAGTCAGCAACGACTGTGGTATGACTAAGTAAGATATAGTGTCGCAGTTTTTGGACGGAAAAGACCACAGCTAGGGCTAGTCTCTCCTCATATGGGTAATGGAGAGGTGGACCAGACAAGTTCTGGCTAACGTAGTAAATGACATGCTCTTGGTGAGAGACGTCTTCTTGAACCAAGACTCCAAACACAGCGTGCTCGGATGCCGAGACGTAGAGGATGAAGTCCTAAGAGAAATCCAGAGGGGAGATCAAGGGAGCTTGCGTGAGAGCTTTCTTTAGGGCTTCGAATGCGGCTTCAGCTTGCTCATCCCAAACAAATGGTATGTGGGTACGGAGTAGGCATAAGAAACCGTGAACGGTAGTGGCGTAATCAGGGACGAAGCGTCGAAGGAAATTGGATCGCCCCTGCAGACTTTGGAGCTGCCAGAGCGTGCGAGGAGCGGGAAGGTCTAAGATGGCTTGGACTTTCAAGGGATCAACAGTAATTCCTTTCTGGGAAACAATGAAACCCAACAATCGGCCTGCTGGAACGCAAAAAAACACACTTGTGTGGGTTCAAGCGGATTTGGTATTTGCGACAACGCAGAAAAATTTGCCGAAGCTCGTTAAGGTGGTCTGATCGTTTCCGGGAACGAGCTATAAGATCATCAAGATAGACTAGCAGGATATGGACCAAGTCGTGAAAGCAATAGGTCATGGCCTACTGGAAGGTGGCACCAGCATTTTTGAGGCCAAAAGGCATGATGCGATAGGAAAAGGTGCCCCATGGGGTAGTAAAGGCAGTTTTGTACTAGTCTTCCTTACGGATCCGAATCTGGTTGTATCCGGAAAAACCATCCATGAAAGAGAGGACTTCGTGCCCCGCACACGCGTCAATGAGCTGGTCAATAAATGGCGTGGGGAAGTTGTCCTTGGGACAAGCACGGTTTAAATCGCGAAAGTCAGTGCATACTCGGATGGTGCCTTGTTTTTTGTTAACGGGGACGGGATTTGAAACCCATGTGGTATAGGCAATAGGATAAATGAATCTTGCCTTGTGTAGTTTCTCAATCTCTGCTTTGACAGCTGGGAGCTTTGAGGGATGAATAGGACGTTGTTTCTGACGGACGGGGGGTACATCAGGCCATGTGTCAATGTGGTGTTCTATAATGGCGGGGTCAAGACCGGGCATTTCGGTATAGGACCAGGAAAAGACATCACGGAACTCTCTGAAGAGGTTAGTGTATTCCTCAATCTCTTGCTTACTGCAGAAGGCTCCTAAGGTGATGAGTTCAGGAGCACTCCCAGGGGCAGCGACATCAATTTGGATGACAGGTGAGATGTTAGCCATGTTACCCTCCTCGAAGGCGTCAGGAGAAGGAATAGGTTCCTTAAACCAGTCGACCTTGGTGGGAAGGAAGTCTTTGGATTCAACCGCAAACTGGGTAGCGGTGCTAGAGGAAGATGCTTCTGGGAGGAAGTACGAACGACGGTGCATGTCATCCCAGGGATACTCCGGGGTAGTGAGTGCCTCAAGAATCTCCTCATCAGTACGGAAAGTTTGGGCCATCAAATCGGTTGACGTGGGAATGGTAGTGGAAGAGATCATGTAAATGGTGTTGACCTACCCGGATGGGGGTGAGATCGGGGGGTGAATCTCCTCAATAGTGGTTGGTGTCGTCTCAAGATCCATATTGTTCATCTCATAGAGAGCCGCTCTATAATCTAGGATATCGGGACAATGATGTGAGTAGTGCCCGTAAACACCGCATATAGCACAGGGGTGGTTGGTACGGAGGGATTTATCTTTGGGCTTGGGGGTGGGGTTTAGTTCGACAATCGGGATGTTGGGGTCATCGTCGAGCATCTGCATGTGCTTCTGTAATGCTGGTAACTGTGGGCACTGATGAGTCGCATGGCCTAACTCGTCGTACAATGAGCATTTGGGAGGAGCACGAAATACTGGGGGGTTTTTGACTATCTTGGGAGGTGGTACAGCAGTGTAAGGTTGGGGACCTCTGCCCCTAGTGGGTTTGGGAGTAGGAGGAGGAGTTGTGGAGGACGAAGGGGTAGAGACACCAGGGGGTGGCTGAGTGGTAGTAGCCATGGGTTGCACCGGTTGGAGGACGACATCTGGTGTCGACGGGCGAACGGGAGGCGAAAGATACCATACGGGTAATCCCAAGGTTAACCCAGGGAGGCTAAGGGTAGCCATAACCGGGGTGCTTACTACTCCCGAAGGAGGGACTAGAAAGGGGATTGTGTGGATAGGTGTAACACCAATGTGGCTAGGTACCAGTGGTGGTTTAGGCAACAAGGGTGGTTGATTGTTAGGTGCTTGGTTATCGTGGGAAATGGTACATAAGTCAGACACTTCGGGCGTAGATGATGGGGGCGGAATGGATTGGAAGGTGGATGTCATCGGCGGGTCTGAGTAAACTCCAGGTCCCAAAGAGGAAACAAATGAGGTAGCAGCGCCACTGACCGGTTGTTCAACCATGGGGAGAACATTTTCGGGTGCAGGGGGAGCATTTGGATTATAGTAAGTGAGTTGGTCGATCTTAACCACGCTTCCATCATGGGGGAACATCATGGTACGAAAGACAGAGGAAGCGACCGCCCACATAGCATACATGTAGCTGCGACTGAGTAAGAGGTTGTAATCAAGCTGGGCGTTGATGACCTCGATATCGATGAGGACGGTTTTACCACCTAACTAGACAGGGACATTGGCTAGGAGACCTTGGGGATGAGCCGAACGACCGTCGTAGGCGCGTAATGCAGTGGTGGACTGCTGGAGGGTAGGGGATCCCAACTTCTTCCATACGAATGTAGACATAACGCATGTGGAGGCACCCTCATCGATGATGCATCGATGGATGACAAGATTCTGAACGGAAACAGAAACTTGGAATGCTAAGGTGGAAGGTAGGCGTGGTTCGAACTGGTCCAAATCAAATGCCATCAAATTCGAATCATTTGGGTCAATAGCCCCAATGGCGGAAAGTAAAGTCTTGCGCTGGGAAGGACAGTTCTTCAAGACTTCTAACGCAGACATGGCTGCGAGAAATTGGGCTAGGTCGTCTACAATGTTGTATTTTGACGCAGCGCGCGCATTGGGGTTGTTGTTGATACGACGAAGTGGGAAACGAGCTGCTTTGGAAGTGCCATCTACCGGAGGGGGAGGGATACGTAACGCTTGATCAGTGGGATGAGCGTTAGTGGTTTTATCAGTAGGAGGGGCTTCAGAGGTGGAGCCATATTGGTTCCGGCGAGTCTGAAGGTTGACATCAGCGGAAGACATCATCAACAAGTGATGGGTACCTGAGTCAAACATGGGTTGATCAGGAGCGGCGTATGTGATCTGTTGTTGTTGTTGTGGTTTCGCGTTGGCTTGAGGGGGGGCCAATGGCTAAGTATTCACCACGCCTTGGGTTGGTAAGGGGTTTTGCAGCACCAAAGGTGGCTGCTGAGGTTGTGGGGGGCTAGGCTGCGCTTGAGGAGTCGCATGCCCTTGGCGATGGGCATCGTCAACCCAAAGTTTTCGAGCTCGCTCCAAATGTGGGAAAGTATGTGTGTAGTGGCCATAGACCCCCAGATAGAACAAGGATGGTTCATTCTCAAATTAGGGTTTTTAGCCTGCTTGGGTGGGCAATCAGGGTTTTGGTTAGCAGGGGCCGCGTTGTTGTTGTCTGGGGGATTAGCCGGTTGATCACCTTGGTCAGTAGGTTGGTTGTTCCCACGATTACGGCCCTTACCGCGATTTTGTTGGCCCTGGTTGCGTTGGTTGTTCTGGTTTTGCTGTGGGTTGTTTTGGTCGTAAACTTTCCCTTGAGCAGTAGGTGGGTTTTGAGGTTGCGAAGGTGCAGGAGCAGGCTACGGTGGGTGATATGTAGGTGGAGGCTGCGCAGGTGCAGAACCTTGAGGAGGTTGCTGATATGTCTACGGAGCAGGTTGTGGGTTTGCCGCAGGGGCTGCTGGTGGCGGCTAATAAAATGGTTGGGCTTGGGAAGGCACAGGAGTTGGTGCAGCCTGCTGGTGGTAATAAGTGGGTTGGGCCTAAGAAGGCGCAGGAGCTGGTGCAGCCTACTGGTGGTAATAGGGCTGAGGTGCGACCGGGGGGTTGTAAGTAGGGGGCGCATGACCGAAGCACTGAGGTGGACAACTGGGTCCATGGGAATGATGGTGATGTGTCATAGGAGCATATGAGTTGGTGACCCCAGACTGTGAGGTGGCCCGCGAAAGGTCGGGGCTCGGGGTAGGACGTTCTATGGAAAAGGGTGAAGGATGCGAAGAAACATGACTAATGATGCCGTCTGCAGCGTTGGATGCCCCCGGCGCATCATGATGGGAGAACTCGCCGCGAGGGGCGTTAGGTATAATGGTATAAAGATAACCCGACTGGGCGTAAATGAGGTCGAACTGCTGTGCCTTAAGGATGGCCTCTTCTTCAGACTGGGGTCTTTCGGAAGCTACATCCTTAGCAATAACAGGAAGAAGGGACTTGAGGAACCAATCTAGGAAGATACGGTCGTCTAATTTGATCTTGCATAAGCTACGACATCTACGCCACTCATGAATGTGGTCTGTGATGTGGGTAGCCGTGTTTTGTCTACAGGATAGGAGTATCTCAACGCCCACGTCATAGCGGACATGTAATTGGAAGAGCTGCAGGAAGGTCGAGGCCAGGGAAGTAAAGGTGGCATGGCTCCCATGTGGTTGCTTGATATACCACTTAGCTGCAGAGCCAGTGAAGGTGCGCTGTAACAGACGGAGGCGAATAGAGTCATCCACTATGGAGTTGGAGGAACACCATAGATGGAAGGACATGATATGGTTTTGTGGGTCCTCACCCGCCTTGCCCTCGAATTTAGGAATGTCAGAGGGGAGCTTGGTAGGCATGTGAGGCCATGCAGGGTCGTGTCGGATAGGGTCATTGGTCAGTCTAGCTAGGTCAGGTAGGTTGAGGCTAGCCATGAATGGCAGAATGGAAGAAGGATGTGACACAGGAGTGGGTTGGACCAAGTCAGGGCCCATGCCCCCAAGTAGAAGGGCAAGGTTGGGAATGTTTCCCCCAAGTGGGGGAACTAAGGTAGTATAGGACGGGCCTGCACCACCATGGGTAGTGTGAGTCACTGGTGGAGTGGTGGTATGGATTCCAACTACGGGAATAGGAATGGTGATCGGGATGGTGGATGTGGCCCCCATTGAGGGCATTCTCAGAGCAGGTTTGGTAACTGGTGTAGTGGTGGATGTGCCACCAATGGTCCCTACAGCGAAAGGAGTGGAAGTCGTGCCAGCCATGGGGCTAGTAGGGGCAGTGTAAATAGGGTTCTCAGACTCTTCTTCAGAATCAGAGGTAAAGTAAGGGGCGTCAATATCTGGTGACAGAATCCTATGCCGTTGACGAGTGGAGTCAAGTGACAAGGCTCTAGATCTGTGATAAGTAGTATCAAGTGATGATGATCTGTGGCGATGACGTGTGGTGTCAAGTGAACCGTGCTATGGGGGCTCGCCCCTGAGGCGCCGAGAATGTCTCGGGGACTCAATGGTGACAGATGGTGTCGAAAATATGTGGGTTGAGGTGAGTAAAAACAAGCTCAAAAACCCTAATGCAACCGAGCATGCAGAAGGAGAGCTCAAACAACAAGGCACTCAGGCCAACAACCAACTCAAAACACCCATTGTAACAGCTGTGCTACAATAGGTGGAGTACCAACAAAATGGTCAGAATACCAACAAGCAGCAGGTTTCCTAAAAATAAAAAATGGTGAACTCACTAGACCAAAGGGAGGTAAGGGAGCATGCAAACACCTAACTAAAAGTATTCTGACTCAACTAGACATATCCTCTGCAAGGTGATGAAATCCAAGTCAGACAATATGAATAGGAAATCCAAGTGGCTAAGATGTCCCCCTACCGGGAGGGACACCGGGTAGTCAATCCTAGAAGAATGGCAACTAAGATACCCCGTTCATGACATGTCTAGAAAGGTGAATCTACCGTTTGGTCCGTTTACTGCAATACCCCTATACAGGGATATCCCACGAACTGCGAAAGGTATCCCTTCAGTTACTGAATGGAGTGCGGTATTCCACTCAGGCCTCCGGAACCAGTCTCCCGACTTCAACCCTCCTAAGGGAGAGGCCCTCTGATAAACTGGTCGTGATCGTGCCAAAAAGTACTAGGGGATTTTGGTTCCCTATTTGTACAACAACTATGTCTCAAGTGTAAGTAACCGAGGGGTGTTATTGGAAGCCTATCCCCCCGATCCTACATAACTACAAAGATTCTTTTGTGTTCCCCAAGTGGGGTTAGAATATTGGTTGAGTTAGATAGTTTTTTAAGGCTCACTTGAATTATGTGACAGAGTGTGTGCTCGTGAGGTGATGATGAACCCAAGTAGAAAGTGCCACTAGGGAGGGCAAATTTCTATCTAGTAATAACAATACAGAAATGAACTTTTAAAATGCACAATTTTCTTTTTCAAATGTAAAATGCTGAAAATGTAAAAACGATTCTGTAAATAAAACAGAAAGAAAAACTGCAGAAAAATGTTGTAAGGAAGGGTGGCTGCAGTAAGACAGAGGGCTATACTGGTGCAAAAAATAGTGCAGCAAAGTTCTGGGTTCAAAACTGTAAAAAATGCAGAAATCAGACCGCGGGTTTGTGGCGAAACCGAGCAGTCTAACCGCGGGTTTGAGGGAAACAGGCGCAGACTGGACGCAGGTTTTTGGTAGACAAACGCAGTCGGGACGCAGCAAAGGGGCTGAAAGTCGCAGTCAGGATGGGGGAAAGATGCCAAAAGGCGCCGGCGGGTTGCGGGAAACGGGCCGAAAGCCGCAGGCGGGACGCAGGAAAGACGCTGAAAGGCGCCGGCAGGTTGCGGCAAACTGGCCGAAAGCCGCAGGAGGGAAGCAGGAAAGACGTCGAAAGGCGCCGGCGGGTTGTGGGAAATTGGCCGAACGCCGCAGGCGGGACGCAGGAAAGAGGTTAATAGCCGCAGTCAGACCGTCCCAAACAGGCTAATAGCCACGATCGAATCACAGGTAACAGACTGAAAACGGACGGCAGGTCGCCGAAAATTGTCTGAGAGCCACGGTTGGGTCGCAGGTAAGTGCCTGAAAGACGCGGTCAGCGCGCGACTGTTGGGGGAAAAAACGCGGTATACGGCGGCCGAAAGGGACAGTCGAACAGAAAAAAGATTTAAAAATTGTAACCAGAAATTCAAACTTAGGGGAGTCGCCAAAACTATAGCTAGGGTTTTACCCCTAGCTTGTGCAAATGAGCACCTACTAAGGAGAATGGACTCCTTAGTAGCAGTTCAGTAAATGTAAATTATTAAACTAAAACAGAAATGTAAATTAATCTAAAACACATGCATAAAACATAAAGAACAAAATATAAATAATGGTTTTTGTATTGGTATTACCTCCAATGTGGAGGTTGATGAAGCTCTTGCAATGTCCAAGAGGGTTGCTCCAAGCTCCAATGTGCTCCTTCTCTTTCTCCAATGGTGGAAATGGGCCAAAAGGGGCTCTCAAGGTGAAAGTGGCTCAACGGTGAGCTAGGGTTTCAAGAGAGATTTTGGCAGAGTAAGGGTATAATTGATTGTGGATATGAAATAAGGGATCTCCATCACCTATTTATAGTTTTTTGGTGGTGGAGTGCTGACCCATGGTTTTGGGAACCATATGGTTTAAGGCAGCTGTATAGGGTTTTTTCCTCTTTTTCCTCATTATTTTATATTGTTTATTCCCTTTTTTGAGGGATTTTGCTATTTTAGAGGAATTTTGGATATTTTTGGAGGAAAAAGGGGTTTTTTAGCCTTTTTGAGGCTATTTTGATGGTTTTGTGGCCTTTTGGAGGCTTTTTAGTGGGATTTTTTGGGTTTTTAAGGGAAATATGGTAGGAAAATGGACAAATGAGCCATATAATGTGGTAGATGAGGTAGTGAACACTTTTTGGGTGTTAACACTTCTAGACCTACTAGATGTCTCACTTTCCTCTAGCCTTCCTAAACTCCCCTCGCTCGAGGAAGACAGATCAAACAATTACCAGTTTGGTTCTACCTGCACCATTGGAAAAAAGTTTAGATTCGACCACAAGGCATAACGCCTCTTAAAAGTTGAAGTGTATCACCTTTTATAATTTTACTTGATCCTCATTGCCTTTGTCAACATGTAGGCATTCAAGTGATGATCGAAAGACGACCAATTTATCTTTCTTAAGAGTAGAAAGTCATGCAACATTTATGAGTTGTTTTTTACTATTTGATTTAACGCTACATCACACATGTAACACACATGTAGCACACATGAAACACTACACATACACGTTACATGATCTCCTCTAATGCTAAAATTCCTGGCTACTTAATGAAAACTATTTACCACATATTTGATTACCTTAGTGTAGACATTTCCTGTAATATACTCAGAAGAGTTACTTTCAGAAATGATTGTGCCTCTTAGAGGCCAGTCAACTCTAGGAACCAAGTGACCCTATGATAGGGCTAGTACAAACTAGAGAGAGAGAGAGATGACTAGGCTATGGTATGGTCAATCAAAGAAATTTAGTGACAGTAAAAAGGCTCAGTACAAAGACCAACCAGTAAGGTACAAGTAAAAAAAAAAGAATGGGTATAAAGACTCACAACCCTTGAGACTTAGGGGGTGTACACTACCTCAAACGTGGACAAACTACCATAGTTATAACCACAAGACCAAAAACATAAAAGGTGGTCCAAATCAATATATGCAATATCCCCTTGTAACTACCTCATATATGCAATATCTCCTTGTAACTACCTCATATATGAAATATCTCCTTGTAACTACCTCATATATGCAATAGCTCCTTGTAACTACCTCTTGAAACTCAAATAGTACCACCAAAAGGTATGATAGCATGCAATCTTCCAAACTAAGGTCAGGAGGGTGGTACGAAGTGGGTATAAAGACACATAACAATTTGGAGAAAGTGGGTGTACCTCAAATGTGGACAAACTACCATAGTACCCACAAGACCTAAAACATAAAAGGTGGTACAAATCACATGATATCCCAATATCAGTAAAACACCCAAAAGGTAAAAGGCAAGGTACCACAAAAATATTATCAACAAAATGAAAGGACCATAATACAATCGACCAAGGTGGGGTACAACCATTCATATCTCTCTCAAATGTACCATTGTTCCATATAACTTGAAATACCATCATCACAGTAAACGGAAAAGTCCACACGGGTGATGTGATCACGTGGTCCTCTAGACTACTCCTACGGTCAAGCGTTAGTGGCTCCATGAAGGGGTGTTCAGTCCCTTCAAAAGACCATCTAACTCAACCATCTAGAAAAACTAGAAGAAGAGGACATCACACATCATCAAATAAGTATTGGTAACTACCATGTATGAACTCAAAAACCCTAAAGCAACCGAGCATGCAAAAGGGGATCTATGAAAAGACAAGGCTTGTAGGCCAAAAAAACAAGCTCAAAAAACTATACTGGGACCGATGTCACAGTAAGCGAGCTGAAACAAAAGTGGGCAGAATGCCAACAAGTAGCACTAAAAAGAAAAAGACCCTCTAAAAAGGTGAAAAATGCAAGCAAACTTCCTAAATAGGAGTTGGAGACCTCGAAAAATTGTATCCTTCGCAAGGTGATGAAATCCAAGTTGAACAATACGAAGTGAGAGACCAAATTTGAAGGATATCCCTCTACCGAAAGGGATCCTAGGTAAAAGAGCCCTAGTAGAAAAGTCACTAAGCTACCTTGTTCATGACACATCGAAAAAGGTTTTCGGCACTTCTGCCTTATCACCCTTGTATCACCAGTATGGTGGCCAAAGAATACAAGGAAGACAATGATCGATGTTTCCTTAGGGCTAAGTGGAGTGTGGCATTCCACATAGTTCGTCTGGTTCTCGATCTCGCGGCGGTTTAACCCCTAAAACAACAGGAGGCCCCTCCACAAACTGGTGTATGACCGTGTCAACAAATACTAGAGGATTTTGGTTCCCTAGAGGACAACAACTATGTCTCAGATGATAATGACAAGGGGGAATTATTTGGATGCCTATCTTCGGTGTCCTACCTAACTACCAAATTCTTTTGATTTCCTCAAGTGAGGTTATGGTGTGTTTAGTTAGGGGGTGTAAATTTTAGTGGTTGTATTAATCAATCGGGTGATGGAAGTGAAACTCGTGGTGTGATGACTGACTCAAACCATGCAAATGCATATGAATAAAATAAGCATTTCCTTTCAATGAATGCTAGCTAAGGTAAGGATAGAGTTCTTTCAAACTATAACTACTCTTTAAAATTAAATGAATGCAACAAGTTTTCAAGTTCATTCATGGAACCTCAAGGAGAGATTCAGATATACTCAAGTCATGCAAATGAATTCATCACATAAAACAAAGTGATAATAAATATAAGGAATTGTACATATCCATGTTCATAATTCTCTAGGAACACTTATAACATTCTTCAATGATTCTTCACAAAAACACAAGGATAGTAGAAACAATAAACTGCATATAAATCTTCATGAGCTTTATAAAAAAACAGTAACCACAACTAGGGAAGCTATACCACAACCTTTTTTTTATGACTATAAATACAAGAGTATCCTAATCATGAGCAATACATCCTTTACTTTTACATCATGAGCAATACTAATCATTTCCCCTTTATCTTGCATTGAGTACCTTGACATGAATTCCCCCAAGCTACTATATTGTAAGTGTTAAAGCTGCTATAGTACTACCCTAGTCGAAGACTAAAATTGCCACAATCCAAGTCATGATGGTTTGATTGAAGTCTGAAGTATGATGATGCATGCTTACCTTTTATGAATTTACTAACCCTGATCATTGATACAATGAAAGCAAATTTTAAGAAGATGAAGACTTTAAAACAAACCATAATAGCCTGAAATACTTCCTAAACCAAAACAACAAAAATGGGTAAGCAAAATCGAAGTTCCGTTTTCCATCGAGATGTCTTACAAATTGATTTAAATTTGACCGCAATGGCACCAACCGCAATTTTAGGCCTATATAATTCTGTTCCTTTTATATATATACGTTTCCAATCCGTCAAATGTTTCATTACTTTGTACCCTGAGGCCATTTTCTGGAAATTATCATCTTCAAACAGCCTCGATAGAAAACGGAACTTTGATTTTTCTTATATCATGATGCTAATGGTGTTATAGGATCTATCTCACATGGTTCTACTTCATAATGGGATGGGGCCAATTAATCTTACTTTCAAAACTCATATGGTGGCAATGATTGATACATTCTCATTCCTCACATTCTACACTGCCCAAACTTTTCTAATTGTATGAAAATTGAAGCTTTCAATTTTATCCAAACCATGTAAGGAGAACTTGACCTAATTGCAACTTTTATAATCTACATGGAAGGATATGTCAATTTATAGGCAGGGAAATTTAATTTATAGACAGGGAAATTTTTAGCTGTAGTATAGTTATCAACCTAATCCTTCACATATTAGGGCAATCTAATTTATAGATATAGGGCAATTTAAAGAGGATGATGATTTGGTTGACATCCATACTAGATTGATCTTTAATTTGTTGTTGGGTCATTTAACACGCAGACCATATGACTTGAATCTGGGTGAGACCCAATTCTGCAACAAATTTCAAAAGATAGAAGAGCAAATTGAACTCACCCATAATGTTTTTTCTAGCCCCCAAGTAGGATTTATCTATGAAGAAATGGATATCGGAGATATATAGAGAAAACCTGATCTTGCACTACTCTATGGAGCCTTGACAGGCCCCATGCAAAAAACTCCAATTCATATCTGGATTCACTACTACTTCACTAGTAACAAAGGGAACCTTCAAAACTACAATGTGGGTGGCCTTAAGTCTTGCTTTTTGCATTCACAGTTTGGTTGGTTAACTTAACATCCCTCCAATTCATAACAAATTTTTGTGGCATTCATTTAATTTGGTGGAGGCTGAGGCATTCATTTCAAAATCGGAGATGGAGGCTGCTTCCATGCCGAGACTTGAGGAAATTTCAAAGTATGGTGATTTTAGTTTACAAAAATTACTACTTGGAGACTGTTTTGGGACTGAGGTCTACTCAGGAGAGGCTACAGCTTGTTATATGAGTTGAAAATTGGGTTAGGTTAGGGTTTGGAGCAGAAAATTAAAATATTTATACTTTAATGCATAAATAAATTCCTAAATCAATGCTAGAAACAAAATAGTACAGTTGTGACAAGGTAATATAAATTTAAACATAATTTTCATCTCTTTCAACTTTAACACTCCCAAAGGTCCCTGTGTTAAAGTTGAAGTAGACAAGGACAATAAATAACAATACCATTAATAAAGTAATGAACAAGTTAAACAGAACTAACAACTAGCATTAGTAATGTTGGTTTAGACCTTCCTTATAATCAGATATATTTTTCAATAAACCCTTTCTGCAATAGCTGACAGCCACCAGGGATCAACAACGTATGCCCCAGCAAGGCCCATAGGCTCAAAGTAGAGGCCAAAGATAGTTTGGATAGTCCTATTCCTATTGATACTAATTCTGAAGAAGCATAATGACGGGGTTGGAACTAGTGGATTGTCTCTTGAAAATATGAGTAATGAACGCTTTCTAAAATTAATCATTTCACATTCCATGGTGTTTGTGCATCTGGCAATGGAAAATCCCGAAACTTGTAGAATATTTGTTGAGTAAAAGGGCATTGAAGCCCTTATGAGGTTCTTGACTCTTCCAAGTATTCCGCTATCTTCAAAAGGGATTTATGTAGCTGTGCACATGGTTGCAGTTTGCAAAGCATTCACACAACAACACTCAGTTGCCCTTGCAAGGGTATTGTGTGCTCATGTGAAGGAACATCTCAAGACTACATTAAATGTCTTGGATCATGTTGCAGGGACTAATTTATTAGCTACAAAAGATGGACTGAATAGGAAATTATTTTGGTTCTTGTCTGTGGTACAATTTTTTGTCTTTATAGCTGATGATACTAAAGAGAATCGATGGTTGGTAGCATTAACGGCAGAGTTTGGAAATGATAGCAAGGATGTGCTTCTTGATATTGGGATTATTTGTTGTTAGCTCGGATTGGTTCTTTAATGCAATAATGGAAACCTTAACTCGAGCTTGTGTGAATACAAGTACTCAGTCACATTGAGAGCTTGGTAACTCTGCTTTATCGGGGTCATTAGTAATAGCCCCCGCCCCCCCCCATTCACCCATCAAACTAAAAAAAACAGTAGATGCAATAAGATAAAAATACCCCAATGTAGATTGAATTAGCAATGAAACCCTCTTAGAAGATCGAATTAGCAATGAAACCATAGTGATTTGATACCAAATTTATAAATTTGTCAAATCAAAACAATTTAGGGCTTGGTACTCACGGATGTGGGAGGCATTTCCAGCTCTTATAGTTTATTTGCTTGGATTCCAAACCGCCTCTCCCAATTCTTTCTCGTTGGGTCACTCCCACTACTTCGTCGTTGGGCCACTCCCTCTCCACTGCCACAATCACAAACCGCCTCTCTGGCCACAATCGAATAGTCCAACCCAAATCGATAGCAGGTCCAAATCGCAGAGGCATAGGTCCAAATCGCAGAGGCGCAGCTCCAAATTGAGGGTCACTCCAAATCAAGGTCACTCCAAATCATAGGTCACTCCAAATCGAGGTCATTTGAGGTCACTCCAAATCCAAATCCCAGGTTTGTGAAATGCATATGGTCGCCGACTTTTATATTTGTTCAATATATATGTTATGTAATGTTTGTGTTTTGGTTTTTTTAATTTGTTTTTAATCAAATATATATATAACATTATATATAACAATTAAAATTTAATTGTTATATATAATGTTATATATATATTTAATTAATAACAAATTAAAAAACCATTGTTATATATTTATGTTGTAATTTTTTTTATTAATGTTTAAATTCTATTTATTATATATTCATTTTTTTTAATTTTAATTGGTTTTTTTTGTTATATATATATATTTTTTTAATTGTTATATATAAGGGGCTTAAAAACAACGATACAATATTTTTAATTTCATATACTATTTTGTTCAAAAGTATGACAATATGATCACACATTGGATGGGAGGATACGTCGATGAAGCAATGAGATGCTATGATCATGCTCTCTCATTTGTAATTCCAATAAATCCATGGTGATATGACATAATATTATTATCCATTCACACCTAGAACAATATCATGCCCACTCGTTTCAATGGAAAACATGTTAGTTTTCCGGGAGTAATCACCCATTTGAACATTAATGAGGAGAAATAAATACTAGTCAAATAATTAAGGGAGATATAGGGTTCTTCACGGGGTTAGGAAGAAAAACTTCCTCAATGATGGGAGGGGATTCCTTTTGAGTTCTTCCATCAATTTCATCATCATAAATGTCCTCAAATATGTCCACAAATAATTGATGTTCCTTACATCTATGCTCAAGAGAATATCTTTCATTACAATTGTAGCATAGAACCTTAAGTTGATGTTCCTCCATTTTGTCCTATGCCAACTTATGGACCTTGAAAGGTGGAAGAGGTTGTTGAAGAGCCACCATAGTTGGGGAAAGGAAATGAAATAAAGTTGTGGATTTTGGACTGAGCATAGGATATAACACAGACATGACAATAAATATTATTGTCCTCCAACCAAGTAGTAGGGTGATTCACCTCTAAGTGGGATTTAATTTCCTCTTTAAGACCACTAATAAGGAATTGCTTAAAAAATAATCAATTAATTTTTATGATAAAACAAATGAACTTTGATGACTCCTATAATGAATTTCATTAGGTAATAAAATATTACATTAAGGGAAATTTAGTGCTTCATTTGATCGATCGAACCAACCAATCGGATCTTACCCGCCAAACTTGTTTAGAATTACTTCAAAAAAATGAGGCGTCATACTATTGGAAGGGTCGAAAAATGAGAAGTGATTCTTGGTTTCCATTTTGCTAACTAATTGGGTGAGAGAATCAACCATTTTTTGTATGTCCTCTATAGTTTACATGTTATGAGTGTTTATCATGGGACCATTAGGTCCATCAAACAAGTTAGTGATGATTTATCCCAACACAATCAACGACCTAAGAGGATTTCCTTGTGAGGGTCCATAAGCAATGGTACTAGCGAGTCCACGAAAGAATAAGTTATTTCAGAGTGAAACCATGATGATCAAATTACTCCTTGTTGAGTATCATTACATGGTTTTTAATGCTCCATTAATGGTTGGTGTCAGTCATTTTTTAGTCTAGAAACTCTCCCACATCGTAAATGCATGCATCTAGTCTAACCATGCCAAATTTCAGTCCAAGCCAACACATATTTAAAAAAATTCAACGTTGGCCCCATGTATAACATTATTTAATTTATAGGTATGGTTTCTGATGCTGCAATGGTGAGTGTCATTCATTCAAGTCTTGAAACCCTCCCACACCGTCAATGCATGCATCTAATATCAGACTTCTGACTTCAAAAGAATCTGATGAGATCGCTAAATCACCGACGACAAACACTGTTGGTTTTTCTAGGTAATAGCTGCATCGGATATCATATAACGATGATGATGATGATGATGATGATGATGATGATGAAGATGACGACGATGATGATGACGATGATGATGACGATGACGATGACGATGATGATGAAGATATTGCTGATGATGATGAGGAAGATGATGATGATGAGGATGATGAGGATGATGACAATGATGCTGATCACAATGATGATGATGATGATGGTGGCCGTGACGACGACGATAAACATGATGTTGCTGATGATGATGATGATGATGAGAATGATGAAGATCATGATGATGATGATGATGACGATGATGAAGATGATGATGATGATGAAGACAATCGATGATGAAGACAATCGATAATGACGATGATGATGACGATGATGATGAATACGATCGATGATGACGATGATGATGACGATGATGATGATGATGATGACGATCGATGATGACGATGATGACGATGAAGACGATCGATGATGACGATGATGATGATGAATATATTGCTGATGTTGATGAGGAGGAGGATGATGATGTTGATGGTGAAGATGATGACGATGATGCTGATCACAATGATGATGATGATGATGGTGGCCATGACGACGACGTCGATAAACATGATGCTGCTAATGATGATGATGATGAGAATGATGAAGATCATGATCAAGAATAAAAAGATGATGATGATGAAGATGATCACGATAACGACGATGATGATGATGATGATGATGATGATGATGATGTTTGAGTCTTGATAATTATGCATTTCCTTACTAAGCTTCTCTCTATTTCAAGAATAATTTAATATTCTATACTAAATAGGGCCAACCACATGAAGGTGGAAGCTCTTATGGCCCCTCCCTCCCCTCACATCACTCTCAATTCCCCATAACCCAAAAAAAATATCTATGTACACTAGAAACTTTAAACGTGTTTTTTTGACATACTCTAAAACAAGCAATGTTTCTAATTATATCATATAGGAAAATGGAAACTCACTACGAAAGAATTAATTTATTATTACTACATACCTCGTAAAATTCAATGGTCTTCATTATCTTCTTCATCTGGGTCATCATCTGTACTATCATCCGATAATCCAGATTCAACATTGTAAGGATTGGCCATAGCATCCTCGTCGTCGATGTCAGTTAGATCAAAATGTCATCGTCGATATCATCTTCATGGACATTGTCTGATAGTACATCATCTGATTCAATAAGTTCTTCGACATTTTCTTCTGGACCATGATCATCTAACTCATGTTGATCATGATCATCTTCTGCAGCGTCTTCTTCTTCGATAATGTCTTCATTACCTTCATCAATGTTATACTTTACCGGCCTTCCCCTTGGATCGTGTCTCACAGCAAATGACCAACCCGCTCTACCTGGAACCTCAGAATAAAATACCTGTTCATATTGGGTTGGAAGAACATAGGGCTCCATTCCTGGCTCAAAAAACCTTGTATTTACCATGGTAAAACCATTATCATGTTCAATAATTGTTCTATCGGGATCACATTGATTCAATCGACACCTGCACCATTTGACAACGAACATAAATATCTTGAAGGAGTTAAAGTCACACTGAAGAATGTCTTCCAGATACCAATAATATCGATTTTCAGATAGTTCTAGATGTCTGTCACTTCTAGAAGAAACATTGGTCACCTCAAAGACTGCAGATATCCCACAATCAGATGTTTTATTTGTTTCATCCTTTTTGATGCGATATCTACATCCATTGCACCACATAGCCTTATGGTGTTTTACCTAGTACAACAAGCCATACAGGACAAGATTACATAATGATCACACCATATTTATGATAAAGTAGTGCATGTTTATTATAATGCCATAAAAGGAAAATAACTAGCGTGGCATACAACGACAATATTTTAAAAAAAAAAAAATAGTGCCATTGATTAATATGCTTACCTGCTTATCTTTTAAACCTCTTGCTAAATCGATTTCCCTTTGTGTTACATTGGTGTCTCCATTGTGATGTGCAGCTTTAACCAATGAAGCCACACCTTCCCATGATATTCCATGACCAGATTGTTCACATTTTTCGATCCATACCTTCATCCAGTCAAGATTGTTTGCGATGTATAAATGAATCGCATCCCACTCCCGACCAACTGTTTGATGACAATAAAATTAAAATTCAATGAAAATGTATATTAATCACTTAAAAAAGTATATAATTACAATATAAAATGATGCAAAATACTAAATAAAAAAATAGAATATATATGTATGATATATAAACATAAAAATCACCAGTGAAATTTGTTATATTACCTTTCACCTTCCTCGATCTACCTTTCCCCTTCGGGCACTCCTCTTCGAAATCGTTTTTGGAGTCTGGATCACAAATGCGATGTAAATTGAGCTTTGACGCTAATATAGGAAGATATTCACTAATGTACAACATGTTCTGGTACACCATATATCCCTCCATCATAGAACCCTCATCATATGCTCGTTGTTTGACCAAACCCTTCATAAATTTCAAGTGTCTCTCAACCATCCACATGGACCTTGAGTGCGCAGGTCCACACAATTCAATCTCCTCAACTTGGTGTATGAGGTAGTGTTCCTGTGCATTGAAAAATGTTGAAGGTAGATGCTTCTTCATTTCACACATGAGACGAGGAATTTCTCTCCTCCAATACTTTATGTCTTCTTTATGGAATTCTTTAGATGACAACCATCTACAAGTGACATGACAACCGTCCAATCAAGAGATTAAAGAAAAAATTCATTATATTACGTAACATGAAGTAGAGAATGAAAATCAAATTAAGAATAAGTTCTATGTTGAATTAAACAAACAGTAAGCACATGGAAAAATCACCACTTACCTCATGTATTTCCCGAGACTATATATTATTTGCTTGACATTGTTGTCAAATTTGTCTGGGATAGAGAGAGGTAGAACACACTGGAACAATAATATACAAATAGTTTCAGTATATCGAAAAAGAGTACTATAAAAAAGAAAAGAAAAAATTATTAAATGCATACCATATTAATTATTACCTTCATGAAGACATGCCAATCGTGCGTTTTCACCCCCACGAAATCACCTTTCTTTGTTATGATATTCTTCATGTTCGCACAAAATCCGGTGGGAAATTTAATTTTTCGAATGACTTCTTTTACAACATTACTTTGCTGGTCCGTTAACATCCATGGAAGTGAGTTTATATTAATTTTCTCTCCGTTGCCATGAAATTGAATGATGTCTTTCATTGCATGGTTGTTATCTTGAATGTATTTGCAAATTTTGACAATTTTTTCTTTGTCACTCCTTCCATCCAATATTCGCCATAATGTTTCAGTCACATTCTTTCCGATATGCATTGTATCAAATAGATGAGCAATTTGTAGGTGCTCATAATAGGGCAACCTACTAAATTGTCTAGGATAACTTTTCATTCCTCATGGAAGCCCATTAATGCCTTCATGATGATCACATGAACGAAAATGATGAAATTAAATATTAAATCGATGTCAATTACACTAAACAGCACACAATATAATAAAATACAATATGATCATATACAATGATTGATTATACGTACCTTGACGATTTCTATTATATTGCAACTTCCATAGCTGAGGTGCCATTCTCTTTGGTTTGAAGGCAGTCTCTTGCTTTCCATTGAAAAGATGTTTTTCGGTAGTTCGATACCTGTGATTCTTGGAGAGGAAGTGCCTATACTCATCAAACACCTCCTTTCCTAAGCTTTTTGAACAATGAGATTTGATCTTAGGACCACAAACTGGACATGCAAATTCCCCTTTGTCTGAAGACCTAAATAAAAATATGGAATATCAATATTAATGTCTATTATAATTATATAAAAAATGACTGGATTATTTAGAAAAACATGCATGCGTATTATATTAACTAGTAGTTCGTAAAATTAAATGCAACTAAAGTGGAAATTATAATTAAATACCACAGAAATGGCTTAACCCTGGGGCATCATGTATTGTCCATACAAGAATTGCATGGAATTGGAATTGCCTTTTTCGTATTGGTCTAGATAAGTCATACATAGTGATGCCATTCCATAACTTCAGTAGCTCGTCAATAAGAGGTTCAATATATACATTCATATCTTTGACTTGGTACTTACCTGATTGATTTGAACATATAAAATAAATATTCTGATTATGAGACGTACCGTTTAGATATATAAACCATATTTCACAATAGAAAAACTTTAAATATATATATAACATTATGAGACAAAAAACGACAAATGAAAATATACCACTGCAATAAAAAAAAACTTCAATGTTCGTACCTGGAATAATCATCGACAACATTATGTGCTCCCTCTTTATTGTCAACCATGGAGGAACGTTGTTGTTGATAACAAAAATAGGCCACACCGAGTAAACAGATCTCATCTTTGCAAAAGGATTGACACCATCTGTTGCCAAAGAAATCCTAATATTACGAGGTTCATCTTTAAAGTGAGGCCATTTTTCCTCCATATCTCTAAATGTAGACCCATCTGCAGGCATCCGAACAATGTCGTCTTGACTTTTGTTCCATGCATGGTAATCCATAAACTGCGCTATGTTTTTTCACCTGAACAGTCATTGCAAATGGGGAATAATGGGAATATAACGTAGAACCTTGCGAGGCACCTTTTTAGTTACTTGATCTATGCGATATCTATTGATGTGACATTCAGGACATTCTGTTGCAAATTCATGATGGTTGTAATAAAGAGCATGATCATCGGGGCATGCATGAATTGCTTCATACTGCATTCCAATTTCTTTCATGATAGCAGATAAATCTCGATATGTGCGAGGTAAAATATTTGAAGGTGGTAACAAATATTCACCTATCATGCTACAACAAATTAAAATAAAAATCTAGTTAATATAATATAGAAATAATATTAATGAAACAAATTTCATCCGTAGTAATTTGACTTATATATGAATTAACAATAAAATACATGACAATCATATATATTTTGTGATGGAATATATTACATACCTTAACATCTGTGTAACTGATATGTTTGAAAGACCATTCATAACCTTCAAGTTCATTACCAACAATATAGCAAAAAGAAGATTTGTCTTGGAGCCGTCATAAAGGGGTTCGTATGCCTTGTCAAGAAGAGGTATATCATGAATATCATCAAAAGTTCATCATTTTCATGATCATCATCATCATCCATTCCAACATTAAATGAATCATGGATCAAAGTATTTGTAACATCATCTTCAACTATGTTATCAATATGATCATCTTCTTCAATGTGATCATTAACTTGTTCTCCATTAATATTCATAGCTCCATGTTCCTCTTGTACTTGTTCTGGAAGCACTTGCTGATCCGGACGATATGTCGTAGGATGTCTTTCCTTTATAATTACATGAAACAATCAATAGATAAAAGTTAATATAAGAAATTCAAATGCAAAATGTAAAAATTTATGTGATACATTAAAAATTTAACAAATTTTGTACTGTTGGGATGAAAAGAACAATGACCAATTGTACTGTTGGTCAAAAATAAGAAATATTATAATGATACATAAATTTACAAAAGAAATCAAAATAAAAATATATATATTGCAAACTTACAAATGGATGGTATTCATGTCCCCCCTTGGCGTGCCCATGCTCCCTACAATGTTTTGTGGCTGTTGTGATCAAAATTCTTCTCCTCTTAAATCCTCTACATTGATTACATGGACAATAGCATTTACCATCACCCCTTCTTTCAACTCCTTCCCACAATCTAGCAAGCAATTGTCGATTTTGTTCGTCTAGATCAGGAATATTCGTAGTTGACATTTTCTCGTAAAGAGCTTAAATGAAGATTATTGATCTTAGAAAATGAAGCTCCTGACTACTTTGCTCACTTGAATAACAAAAACAACGAAAAATAGTCCGCCGATCAAAAAAAACATTTGCAAACCGTCGCTAGTATGGCAAACATGTCGGAATGGTTTCATATTTATAAATTGAAAAAGTCAAAAAGTCAAAGCTATGTCGGATCTCCGACAACACTAATCTAGTGACCATTGGGAAAAGATTCGTCGGATATGCAACCTCTTCAGGTTCAAAATGACGTCAGTTATCCGACATCCAAAGCGTCGGATATCCGAATAGGTGTCGGATATTAGCAGAGGCGTCAGATAGCCAGCCAGCCTCATCGAATATTCAAAAGTACGTCGGATATCCGACGGGAACCTCTCAAAATTTATAAAAAAAAACAAAAAAAAGTAATTTTCAAAGAAAATCCGACGACACAGTCCATTTTGTTGGAGGTCGTCAGATTTGCTCGTCGGATTTTGGGTTCAAATCTACTAGTGCCATCCACTCTTTTGATTGTTTAGACACGGTTTTTCCTTCTGACAAAGCCATTTTGGAAGCCATGATGGGCCTGGACCAGCCTTGGGAACACATGCACCATAGGTCTTACCTGCTCCCAAATCTAGACAGGATAGAGAGAGGAGAGTTTTCTATGAGACCTGGTTGGAATGTTGATTTGTCCTCTTCCACTTCAAGTGTTGTTTACGTTGAAGGGAATATGGATAATATATCGAGAACTTTCCTGATCAACATTTCCACCAAACCTGGGGTCGTGGAAAATATTTTTATTGGAGCAGATTGTTCTCCGGAAGAGATCACTCTATATACCAAACTTTTTAAAGAATTCTGCGATATTTTTTTCTGGTCTTATGAGGAAATGCCAGGCATCGATCCAGCCATTGTTGAGCATGTCATCACAATGTACCCTAACAAAAAACCTATGAGACAGAAGCTCCATCCAATGAATCCTCGAAAAGCGGTCGCCATTAAGGCGGAGGTTGAAAAATTGCTTAAAGCTGGATTTATCTATCTGATCGACATGACGAAATGGGTTTCAAATCTTGTTCCGGTTGATAAAAAGAAAGGTACCATTCGAGTCTGTCCTGACTTCTGGGATCTGAACAAAGCTTGTCCGAAAGATAACTACCCCACACCATTTATTGACCAAATCATAGATGCGTGCGCGGGAGATGAGATGTTTTCTTGCATGGATGGATTTTCGGGATATAATCAAATTCAAATCAAACCCGGAGATCAACACAAAACAGCTTTTATTTTCCCATGGGGAAAATTTTCCTATCGGAAGATGTCGTTTGGATTAAAGAATGTTGGATCTACTTTCCAGCGAGCAATGAATTTCGCTTTTCACGACATCAAGCACATAGTTGAACCCTACTTGGATGACCTCCCAGCTCGATCTCATAAGAGACGGGATCATCCAGCTCATTTGAGACTTGTGTTTGAACGGTGCAGACAATACAAGATTCGATTGAATCCTAATAAGTGCGTATTCTACGTCTAATTGGGACGTTTACTAGGTTTTATTGTATCCATTCATGGCATAATGGTCGACCTGTTCAAAGTCAAGTGAGGCGATTGTAAATCTGCCTCCTCCTCGCACCTTGCGACAACTTCAAAGTCTGCAAGGCATGTCTAACTTCTTGCGACGCTTTATCATAAACTATGCTAAAATCACAAAAGGTTTCATGAGACTGCTTAAACAAGATACCTACTTTTTTTGGGATGAGGCTGCTCAAGCATCGTTTGAGGCCTTAAAAAAGGCATTACTTTCAGCCCCCTTTTTAAGCCCGCCTGATTATACAAAAGATTTCATCTTATATATGGCGGCGTATGTATACACAATTGGCACAGTACTAGTTCAGGAGGATGACACACTCCAAGAGCATGTCGTTTATTATCTCTCACGTGCATTGATAGCTCCTGAGATTAAGTATTCACATGTTGAGAAGTTAGCACTAGCTGCGGTCTATGCGATGCAGAGGCTTTGTCACTATATCCTTTTACGAACCACTACTGTAATTGCGGAGGTCAATACTTTCCAATATGTTCTCACTCAACGTATCATCGGTGGGAAATACAATAAATGGATTGTAATCCTGCAAGATTTTGATTTGGTTTTTCAGTCTGCCAAGTCGAAGAAATCACTAGTGTTCGCTAAATTAATTTCAAAATTTCCAAGTGACGTAGTACATATTGAGGAAGAGTCATCATTCCCAGATGAACATATCTTCCTTATTGCCTCCTCTGACCCATGGTACGAGGATATTTTAGTACATCTCTATACTTTGAGGTGTCCTACCACTTTTTCTAGAGAGGAATGACGCAAACTGAAAAGTCATGCGAAAAACTATCTCATTATTGCTGATACTTTGTACAGACGTGGGCTAGATTCCATCTTACGACGTTGTTTGACTTTAGAAGAAGCAGAATGAATATTGAATGATTCTCACAGTGGACCTTGTGGGGGTCATCTTTCTAGGTTGGCAATAGCTCAGAAAATACTGTGTGCCAGGTATTTTTGGCCTACAATCTTTAAAGATTGTGTGGAAGCTGTGAAACGCTGTCGTCTGTGTCAGTTTTTCACCAGAAAAATGAGAGCACATCCAGCTTCTCTTCATCCTGTGATCATAGTAGGTCCCTTCACAAAATGGGGGGTTGATTATATGACATGTAATCCAGTTTCACCTGGAGGCCATCGTTGTATTATCGTTGTCGTCGACTACTTCACCAAGTGGGCCGACGCAATTCCTATTGTTAAAGAATATGGAGAAACCGTCGCTTATTTCGTATTCAATCATATTATCGCAAGGTTTGGCATACCCAAAGTGATCGTGACGGATCACAGTCGTCATTTTCAGAATAGCATGATGACCGAACTTTATACTATGTTAGGTTTTCGTCAAGAGCATTCGTCCTCATTCTATCCACAGGCGAATGGTCAGGTCGAAGCGGTTAACAAGACTTTGAAGACAATTCTACAAAGAACCGTTAATGCCAGTCGGAATAACTAGCACATCATGTTGTATCCTGCTCTTTGGGCTTATCGAGCAAATGTAAAGACTGCCACTGGGTTCTCTCCCTTCCAACTTGTGCATGGGATAGAAGCAATCGTTTCGATTGAATGTGAGATTCCCTCATTAAAGTTGGTTGTCCAACTATTACCAGAAACTTCAAAACTAGAAGAACATTTGCTACATTTAGAGCATCTAGATGAGCAGCGCTGCAATGCACTCACAGCAAACGAGCTCCATAAGAAATGAGTCAAAGGACAGTATGATAAGTCTGTCAGACCTAGGGTTTTTCTCAAAGGAGACCTTGTTCTACTTTGGGATCAAGACAAGGAACCTTTAGGGGCTGGCAAGTTCAATTCTATGTGGCTCGGTCCCTATATAATCTAGAAGGTATTGAAGAAAGGTGCTTATCAGCTAACAGACTACAAGGGTAATAAGTTTCCCGAGCCTAGAAATGGGATCTACGTGAAGAAGTACTACGCTTAGGCATTTGTGCTTTTTCATGTATTATAGTTGTACATTTTGTAGAACTAGTTTTTGCTTGTGATCGTTAGTTGACCTTATGTGTGTTTTCTCACTTCGTGTTTCATATGTCGACTGAACACTTTTTAGGATTTGCTGATGGCACCAGTTGCCACACCCGACAGTTGGCTTCAGCATCTTGGGTCATTTACTCACCGACTAGCCAACTAGTTTCTTCGGGGGGGTTTGTTTAGGTCCCACAACGAATAACATAGTTGAGTACAGTGCGGTCATAGAAATTCTCTGGGATTCTCTTATCCAAGGCATTTCAGATTTGGAGGTAAGACTTGATTCGCAACTAGTTGTATTTCAATTGACAGGTGTTTATCAGATTAGAGATCCTATTTTGCGACGACAATTTTTGCAAGTTAAATTATTGGAAAGACAGTTTGAGTCCATCATATATCAACATATTCCAAGAAATTTGAATGCATTATCTTATTCATTTGCAAATTATGTTTTAGATTGGAATTTGTATCATACACTTCCATAAATAAACATTACACATAAAGTTAAACACACACATGTAAATATAAGTTGATACTATATATATATCAGATACTGTATCAAAAAATAGTATGAGTTTGGAACATAGGTCTATCATAGAGTCATAGCATAAGATACAAAATTGGGCTCAATGGCCTCAAAATATACATAAAATATCCTTCTCTTATGAAGAAGGTGGGGCCTCATCAGCATCCACTACCTATCGGTAGCATATGACCATCCTGGCTACCTTCCGCAGCAATCTAATCCAGGTTGGTTGCACACTGACTACATCCTCCTACATGTCAATGGGAATCCGCTCAATGCGATATGTGGGAATATAGTGAGTCAACCGACTCATTTTCCTCTCTATAGCCCCTAGCGTAGCATCAGCTGCACCCACATCAATTGGCCTCATGAAAGTAGTAGGATGTCCCTCAGGACGAACTGGTCCAACATCTGCATATGACACTTTGTTTTAGGACTTCAAACTCATCATAAAAATAATATACTTTAAAAATTGAAAAAATTAAATAATTTTCAAAACATAAACATACCTATCTCTCCCCAGGCACCACATGGAGGAAGTATCAGATCTGGATCATGACTGAAGTCTAAACCAGCATACGAAAACTGCTCAAATGCTGGCACCTGTCTCTCCCACCATCCCTAGAAATCATCGGTGTGATAGAAAAAGTGGCTTTCACCACCACCCTGGCGGAGAAAAATGTCACCCCAACGGCCCAATCTTGGCTCACGAGGAATGACTAGGGGCAAAGGCATGCCCAGAATAAGAGCAAGTACCCTCTCGAAGAAGAAGGTACAAATAATGCTGCAATATCCAAAGTTCTTCATTCTCCCGGTCTTACACCCCGAGAGTTGAAGCTTCATGTTTGCTAAGAGACTAGTGCACCAATCATATACATAACCTTGCAAGCATTCCATACCACTCTGCATGTAGTGCTTTGAGGCTAAGTGTTGTGTGGCACTCCCTCTTATTCGGTTCAACATACTTATAATAACCTTCAAAGGGAAGCTCGTAAGAGTAGAAATGAGAATCTAACTCCCACATTTATCAATACCCTCCACACAGTAGGCATTCACGTATTCTTGTACGGACATGCCACCCACATTTCATGAAGACCCTTTCAAGTTTACGGGCTCTCCCCAGATATTAAACACATTGGCATATGCATCCCAATACTGAATAAGTCTTTGTAGCAAGCGGTTAAGGGCCCTCATGCTCACGGTTCGGTAGAATTTCAACAAACCACATCTTCTAAGCACCATAAGAGTGGCAAGATCTTGCATAGCTATCCTATCCATCTCCTCATGCTCTTGTTCCCTCCAAACAAGTGCCATCCTGCCAAGAAAACATCAAATTTTTAGTTCTTGACCATGTTTTAAGCATGTTCAGGGGTAAACGCTACTCTACTAGGCACACAGTCACGTTTGGACGCTACTATCCTTGAGGAACAGTAGTGTACACCTCTAAAAATACTCTACTTTACCTCTTAGACAACAGCGTACACGTTTTTCACGATTTGAACATGGCTAGAAAATGAAATTTAAGCATGAAAATTGACAAATAAACCATCAAAACGCAAGTTGGGATGAAAATAACTTACTTGGAAGAAGAATGAAGTCGAATGGTTTCCTGATTTGATCGCTATGAATGGATGAAGATCAAGGGTTTGCTCCAAAACTTGCCCTACAAATTCCCAAATGTGAAATTTGAGTTTTCAAGTTGAAATTATATATATGAATTTGAATTTGATTTTTTACCCACTTTTGTGAAAACTCTATGGTTTCAAATTGCATAAAAATGTTCTATTTAAACATTGAATACCTACAAATGTTGGTAGAATGATTTCAACCTATATTTCTCAACTTTTCACTATATTTTCGTAGCATCGATCTATTATGACTTAATTTCTTTACTGACAGATCATTTTTAGTACTTTATAGTTGGAATTTTATGTCATTGAATCTTTTTTGTCATTAATACTAACTTGGTTGTTGAGATCCTAGTCTTTAGCGGGTAATGAGTCGTGATCCTAGAAGTTGTCTTTAAATTCATTTTAAGCTCTTGTTTGGACTATTGAAACCTAAACAAGATCACCGAGCAAACTTGTCCTCTTCAAGCTCGTTAAAGGAATTGAAGGCCCATCTGCTTAAGTAAAAGTTTAACCTTTTTTCATACTTTTGCGGATTACTTACGAAAAAAGAATACTCTAGTCATCCGTGGCTAGAAGAGTTCTTCTTCCATTGTTTTACACTTTTTCGGTAGAGGAGACTAACTTTACGAAAAAGGACTTTTTGGAGCCTTCTTTAGGGTTTTCAGGCTCTCGAAACATGAAAACACCAAGCGAGCATTCACCTACTCGGGCTCGATGTGAAATCCACAAGAGGGTAAATAGAGGATTGTTTAAGTTTTTCAGACTCTATAAATAGGAAAACACCGGCGAGCATTAACCTACTTGGGCTCGATATTAAAATCCATGATTAGGTGTATGAAGTTATTGTTTAAGTTTTTCAGACTCCTTAAAATTGAAAACACCAGCGAGCAAGAACAAATCTCGGCTCGACATTAAAATCCAGATATCATTACTATAGAGTATTCTTCTATCTCTTCTTCGAACTTTGTAAACAATGAAGAAGGTCCCGAGTCTTCCTCCCATGGGCTCGTTAAACTCTTTACAATATGGTTGGATCTACTGAGTTTTCATTCTTTCTTAGACTCATTAAAACAACAAGAAGGGTATTCTTTTATCTAAAAAGAATAAGGGATAAGAAGGGTATATCACATCTTTTCAGTTTCAAAGGCAGTTCAGTCAGTCCTATCCTTAAGCACAACACCTATTTGAGTCTATCTTTTCAGTTGGGTTTAGTTTGACCTTACTGTGAACCTAATCTCTGAGTTGTTTACTCCCCCGGTTGGTTATTCTTCCAACCATATGGAGGGTATGCTAATGTATCCTATATTGCAGGCTTATATCACTTCCCCATCATGTTGAAAAATGCCTAAGTCCCTTTGTGTTGTGCTTACTGTTCAAGGATATAGCATGTGTCGATCATTCTGCAGTTTACCTTGACCTCATGTGTCAGCCATCCTAGTGTCAGTCTTGTTACTTCTACTACTCCACATCAGCTCAGACCATTTGAGTGTTGCTCGTGTTGGATGATGGAGGATGCCTTAAGGTCTCCCTTCCAACGGACTTCTTCTCATCGACATCAACTCATTTTTCTATGGGAATGAAGTTTAGAGTTTTGGTTAGTACCTTGGGGATTGCAGTCACCAGTGGCAATTTCCCTCATTGTTGAATTATGAGAATACATCAATATCTCTTACTTGACAGGCTCCTCAAGTGTTCAACTTCAAGTCCTCTTATTCACACTTGTTGGATCGTACTAGGTACATTGGACCCCATTATCATTATCAATGGAAGTCCTCATGTTTGTTAACAGTATACATCAATGACCGGTAATCAAACGATATCCCCCATGTTTGAATTCAGCTCATTTATTTGCTTGGTTAGGGTTTGTACCTTGGGTTGTTTGGATGAATACCTTGGGATTTCGATGGCATTACCTCATTATGTTATCACCCAAGTTGCGCAAGACTGAGTCTCACTCATTTCGGCTCTTCATGAGACATAGATCTAGTTTGTTGTTATGGCTATGATCTCTCATTCTGACATGGATCCACGCTTGTATTTAAGTGGCCATTCTATATATACATCTCCTAGTTATGTATTGGAGATCATGTTGTATCATTCTACACATATATATGATGTCAAGATTGTAATTGCTCGCTGACCTTGATCATTATTTCAGGTACTTTTGTGACTTGGTTCTGCAGTTTCTTGCTCCTCCTCTGACTTGGAATTATAATGTATTTTGGCCATCGCTTCCCTCTGACCTCACACATTATGGGGCATCTGTTATAGGTCAAATATGCACTTCTGCGTCCGTGATCACCTTTAGCTATCGATAACACAAAAGGACAACTTGGATTGAAGAGCAAGATTGCCCTAGATGATGTATGAACTAGACTTACCCCTCTGCAGGTGACAAAACCCTATTTTTTACCTTCATTTTGACATGAACGCTACCCTACAGGAATAAGAGCATTGTTCACCTGCTAAAATATGCAACTCTGCTTCAGTATACTAGCGTTTACCTACTAAAATATGCAACTCTACTTTAGTAGACTAGCGTACACCCTCAAAAAACCTTGCAAATGCTAGTTGTAAGCATGAAAGTTGCATATTGTGCGCTACTCCACTTAAGAAAACTCTCGTACATCTTAAAATGTAATCAAAAATATATTAACTTGACGAATTGGGATTAGTTGAAGCTGATTTTGCAACTTCCCCAACCTCCCAATCAAACTACCTCTCGATCCAAACCGCCTACCTTGTCCCATAAATACAAGGGGGATAGATGAAAGAGGGGAGGAGAAACTATGCATTAAGGGTTGTTATGATAGAGGAATTCCAAGGTTAGTGTGAAGAGAAGAAGCCCAGAATCTGGTTGCACAAGCGCTCTGAATGATCAGGTATAAATTGTACTAATTATTTGCTTTTGACAATAAAGGTTGAAATACCCTTCCTGTCCCAATCAAATGTCTAATGGATTGCATATTTGTTTGGATTAAGTGCTTGATTGTATTTGATGTCTAAATTGCATTTCAATTTCATCATTATTATATCAGTCAAGATACGCTGAGGAAGGTATATTTTGTATTGTAGGTCCACCAAATGGAAGATCAAGTGGAGGATCAATCGAAGGAGCAAGTGAAATCTAGGATCGAACTTCGTTTATAAGGTATCCCTTCAAGAACCTTGATCTCTTTCCTTTTGTAGAAGCCTATTCGATATGATTAATGTATTTACATGTCACCCCAGAAGTTGGTAGCGTCCCTCTCCTCGCTATAGGGTAGCATTCCCGAGAAACACTCTATTAGTGTGTTGTTGTTGTACGGCCTCTTTTGTAAAATTAGTCACAGCATATCTAATGAACAAGTAAATCAATCACAATAGATGAAACTCAAAAAAATGGTGTAAAACTGTGCAAAGCATGCATCAGTGCTCAATATCCCAATGAGGGTGAATAATTAAAATACAATACAGTCACAATGACTGAGCAATTCGAATTGACTAAGGAGGTCATTCGAATTACTGAATGGTGTAGCTTGGATCCAACTAGGAGGCCTCATCATCAATCGGTGGTGGTCATCAATGCACAAGAACCAGTCATCCAGGTGTCAATCTGAGTCTAACTGAGTATAACAAGTGTAACTGAAGTGTGTAGCACTGATTAAGGGAAGGAGGCTTAGTGGAGGGCGCATGGGAGGCTTAACTGAAGTCAGAACAAGTCATCTAGTCAATTTGGAGGTCCAATGGAGTGAAACAGTCAGTCGGGAGTGAAACTAGCCTCAAATCAAGGAGAATCAGGGCTAACTGAGTGTAACTGAAGTGGAACTGAAGTGGTAGGTGAAGAAGTGCGCCCTTCTCTGGCAGTAGGTGAGAAGTGGGCACCTTCCTGACTAGGAGGGCTGAAAGTATGATGTAAGAAGCTCCTGGGTGCTAGAATGAAGTGGCTAAGGTGTTGGAGGCATCAACCTGGTGATTGGGATGCATGCAAACCCTTGAATTTGCATGCAAACCCTAATTGCATGCAAGGTCCTAAAAATGATGATGTGGATATCCGAACACCCCCCCTCAAGCTAGACTATGATGTGCAAAAAATAATGTAGGGCCCTGGTTACTAAGACCAAAGGTCACCCCAATACAATAATAATCCAAATAAAGAACAATCCATGAACCGAGGAAATGGAGAAAACCTCATGGGAAAGCCCCCCCCTCAAAATGGACTGTAACACACCAAAAGATTTAACTGCTCCAAAATAAAATAGATATGTCTGGAGGTATCTTACTATTGGGAGTAAATGGATCATGCTCCAAAAACATGTGCTTGAATTCTCCATCAGTGGATGCAAGTGAATGTGGAGACTTTATGAACTTGCTCTTCATACCGAAAATGGTGGGAACAAATCTGAAAATATGAGGATGATCCTAGAACCTATGATTCGAACCAAGTGAGGTAGGAATAGCTCCAATCGGATCAAATAGATATTGAAACTTGAACTTCTTATCAATAGAAGTTAAATCAGCTCCAAAAATAGATGAATGGTTTCTTGAGATCTCCTTTGAACCAACAAGGGTGAGATCAAAACCAAAATCAACAAAAGGTGCATGAGAATTGAACTCAAGCAAATGGTAGTGCTCTTCATTTTCATTAAAACTCTTAGAAACTTTGCAAATGATAGAACATAAGTCTATAGGAGGCATGCATTCAAGGAGGGCGAATGCTTCACCTCCAAAATCATATTTTACCTCTAAAACATCAAGTAGATCATTATTCTGCATGTCGGCAAACTCATGTGAAAGAGAGGATTCAAGAACCTCATTGGAATCTAGAGTATGAGCTAGTTTATCTTGCTCAGAATTCAAAATAGAAGACAATGAGAGAATGGGTGTTCAATCCACAATTTCTTCTTCATCTTGAACAATGGATGAGGCCAAGACATAATTGGAGAGAGCACATAAATAGATCTCACTGGGCTTGTTCTCCAAAAGGTTAGCATGATCCTCTTCTTCCTTCTTTCCAAATTCTCTATCAAGTTGGACCCATAGATCACTTGGATTTTCAGTAGTATTACTGAGGTAGCACATACAAGGAGACATAGCAAGACATATTGTCCCAAAAGCTCTGTCACAATCATTAAGCCAAACATTCTCCTCTTCATCGGAATCAAAAACTCTTGTATTACCAATGCACATATCAAAAAGACATTGTCTCTTCAAGAATGCAATCATCTTTGGTTTCCATTCATCATAGTTGAATGGAGTAAGAATATTTTGTGAAGAATAAGTCTCCATCTCTGCATTAGCGAATGCAAATGGAGGAAGTAAGAAACCTGCAAATCACACACAAACAAACACTATGTTTTCATCCTTGCATGCACATGAGCGAATGCACATGAGATTTTGCATGCCGCTGCTGAAATATATTGGTGAGCAATTCATTCAATCTTCATGTAGAACACCTGCAGAAAAGAGATCTTGTCTCTGTCATGGCTCTAATACCATGTAAAATTAGTCACAACAGATCTAATGAACAAGTAAATCAATCACAATAGATGAAACTCAAAAAAATGGTGTAAAACTGTGCAAAGCAAGCATCAGTGCTCAATATCCCAATGAGGGTGAATAATTACAATACAATACAGTCACAATGACTGAGCAATTCGAATTGACTAAGGAGTTCATTCGAATTACTGAATGGTGTAGCTTGGCTCCAACTAGGAGTCCTCATCATCAATCGGTGGTGGTCATCAATGCACAAGAACCAGTCATCCAGGTGTCAATCTGAGTGTAACAAGTGTAACTGAAGTGTGTAGCATTGATTAAGGGAAGGAGGATCAGTGGAGGGTGCATGGGAGGCTTAACTGAATTTAGAACAAGTCATATAGTCAATTTGGAGGTCCAACGGAGTGGAACAGTCAGTCGGGAGTGAAACTAGCCTCAAATCAAGGAGAATCAGAGCTAACTGAGTGTAACTGAAGTGGTAGGTGAAGAAGTGCACCCTACTCTGGTAGTAGGTGAGAAGTGGGCGCCTTCCTGACTAGGAGGGATGAAAGTATGATGTAAGAAGCTCCCGGGTGCTAGAATGAAGTGGCTAAGGTGGTGGAGGCATCAACCTGGTGACTGGGATGCATGCAAAATGCATGAAAACCCTAGAATTTGCATGCAACCCTAATTGCATGCAAGGTCCTGAAAATGATGATGTGGATATCCGAACATCTTTGTGGTTATTTTACAGTTTGTAAAGGCTGCCAAGATGATGCCCTTCCTTCCTTGGTTGAGAATATCTCTAAGTCTCCTTTCTCCTTTACCTTCTCTCTCTTTCTCTCTCAACTCGAACTGTTGGATTTTGTGCAACTTCAGAACTTGATATTATTTATTTTATCTTATTGTACTTGATTGTACCTCCTAAGGGAGATGAACTTGATGTAATTAATTATGTAAACCCTTGAAAGAATCAATGTAAACCTTGAGATGAAAAGAAAGCAAAAGAAAAATCAAATATTAAATTATTTATTGCTCCCCAAGTGAAGTCAGCCCAGTCAAATAGAGAAGTTTGCCCAGTTAGGTTTGTTTGTGTCAGAAATTGTTACTAAGGCTAAGGTAACAAGCCAACACAATCTCAAAGTAAAAATCGATTCAAACTAGGGTTTGGGGTTTTATTTCATATGTTTTTGGTCATTGACTTCAAAAGCATAAAGGGAATACATTCAATAGATAAGCAGCAACTAAATCATACACATAAATCAATAAAGATGTATATATATCACAATATCCCAACAAAAGACTGAAATGGCATACACACATAAAGGACAAGCATCACTGGAAAATTACACATAAACCAGAAATGAATTTATCATTCATGAAACTAAATAAGTTCAAAATGAAGCCAACACAGATCAAATGTAGGGTAATAAGTCATATATTCATAGTTTCATCAAAAAATGCATATGAGAGTTTACAGTACCTATCACTGAACAAGTCTGGAAGTATAAGCAGCTTACCAGACCTCCTAATGCTCTCCAAAATCAGAACCCTTACAATGTTTTTCTTTCCTCTCTAAATAGTTTTCTTCTCAAAAACAGTTAGGGTTTTTCCCTCCTAGCTCTCCATCGAATCACTAGATTAGGTAAAGTAAAATTTATATTTTTACAAAATTACAAGTTTGCTAAAAATAGCAAATTCTTTAACTAAAACAAAAAGTTTGTCTAAAATAACTCCTAACTACTAACTGCCTCATATCTCCTTCGCTGCCTCCACAAGAAGAGATATACCATCTGGGCTTGAGGACCTTCTCTTTACTCTTTTATGCTTCTTCTCCAACTCAGCTATCTTCTTCTGAAGGTGTTCATTTTCCTGTTGTAGATTTTCAACTGTTTTTTCCAGCTCTGAACAGTGCCTGTCAGAAGCCCTTTTCCTTCTGAGTGTTTCCTTGGCATCCACCACTAATTCCTGAAAATTGTCATAAACATCCTGAAGATCCTCTCTTAGTCTTCTATTTTCCATCATTAAACCATCATTAACTTGCTGCATGTAATTCATTTGATGCTTATACTGTTTGACAGTCTTCTTTAAATTTTCTTTGTCAGAATTAACCAATTTATCTATTGCAGCATCGTGCTCTTCATTAGGTTTCCAAAACATGTCAAACTTCTTAAATATTTGTGCTTCCTCTGTCAACAGTTTCTCAGAAGTATCTTCAATGATGGACTTGGAGTTTCCTTCATCTGCTACTTGTACTGACTTACTCTCCTCTGTCAACATTTTCTCAGAAATGTCCTCAATGATGTACTTGGAGTTTCCTTCATCTGCTACTTTCCCTGACTTAATATCTTCTTCTTTACCTGGTTGTAGTTTATCTAACTTTGATTTATCATCCCCCATGGATTCTTCATCAGAGATAGTCACCTTATCAGTCTTCAATTTTGGATTTAACAGCTTTTTCATATTTAACCTTAGCTTGTTTTTCGACCTAGTTGTAGGTCTCCAGTGAGTAGCTGCCTCCCCCATCATTTTCAGTTTTCTTCCTTTGTACCTAAAAGAAGATAATTCCACCACTTCCAACTTATTTATTTTCTTGTTAGGTTTCATAGTTGTGCCATCTAAAACTTGAGCTTCTTCAAATTCAGTTTTGACCTTAATCTTAGAAACAGGCTGTTCCTCCTCTAACATGTATCCTTCATCATCCGAAAGGATTGTAATGGGGCTTCTTGGCCAAATAGGAATTTCTTCTTTAGCTACAGGAACTATTTTAATATCAACTTTACTTTCATCCTGAGGATCTGCTACAGGTGATGATTTCTTTTCAAGGAATTCCTTTTTGTCTTCAAATAATGTGAACCTGTTTTTAGTGTGATCTGGAATTTCTTGGAGCTGATTGTCATCCTGTCTCTTTTCTACTACCTGTTTAGTCACCTTCTTAGCTTTAATGTCATGCTTGCTTGCAGGTTTGACTGAATGGCCTAACTTTTGCATCATTACCTTCCCCTTGTCAGTTTGTCTTTTTGGTTGTTGATCTTCTTCTTTAGAATGAACCCCTGACCAAAACAAAAAGAAGTCCCAAGTCTTTCCCTCATGCTACAACAGTGTAGTGATGATTAGTTTAATGAGACCATGGTGAAAAAGTGATTGAGAAGTGTGATCATCATGTTGTTTTATTTTGCTTGACATTTTCTGCAGGCTTTTAAAGAAAAAGAAGGGCAGATTCATTTTAGAAACCCCTGCCATGTGTTGAAGGAACCTGAGATGATATTTGAACACTAATGAATATCTTCCTTCGCAAGTCACATAACTCTGAAGTATCCTTATGGGCTCAATCCATTCTTTCCTGAAATTATGAATGAGAATACCCTTGTTCCAGTCAGGAGTCACATTAGGCAATAAGTACCTTTGGGGATCAAACTCGAAAGGTGACTTCTTAAACCAGTGCTCACCCTCATTACTAATCTCAGTAGCTTCTGCTATTAATTCTACAGTCAGCTTGAATCTCAAAGTATCCATTATAATCATCTCATTTTTAAGTCCCTTAGCAAAATTGCAGGACACCTGAGCATCAAAACCATCTATCCTTTTGAAAAATTTCAACCAGCCTGGCTGTTGAAACAGCTCTGCACAGTCAGGAAGCTTCTGAATCCATGTTAAGTCTGTGGGCTCAGCCCTGTTGACCTTACCACTTTTGCCACTTTTCCCCATATTCTTCTTTTCAGGAAACAGGAACAGTCTGATTTCACTGCAGCATTTGGAACAAATGAAATAACCTTGGAATGTAAAATATATATTCTAAAAAATTTTAAAGCCTTCACCAGAGAATAGGCTTGTTTTTCCAAGATACTGTATTTCAACTCTGAATCTCTAAGTGTTTTACTGAAAAAGGAAATTGGTTGTTCCAATCCCTCATTATTCTTCTGAAGTAGGACAGCAGCAATAGTATCCTCTGAAGCAAAAGAAAAGGTAAAGAATTCTTTGGCAAAATTAGGGCTTACCAGAACAGGTGCTTCAGTCAGAGACACCTTGATTTTCTCAAAAGCTGCCTTTGCTTCAACAGTCCACCTGACCTCTTGGTCTTTCTTTAACATAGCTGTAATTTTCTTAATAGTTTCAGCAAAATTAGGAATAAACCACCGCAGAAAATTGATTTTGCCAATAAATGATTGCACATCATTTTTACTCCTGGGCAAACTAATCTTCAATATTGCTTTGACTCTCTCAGGGTCAATCCTAATACCATCAGCTGACACCAAGTGACCAAGCAATTTACCTTCTTGCACAACAAAATGTGATTTTTTGGGGTTCAAAGATAAGCCAAATTTTCTGCATTTTATGAAGGTTTGCTCCAAATACTTCAAGTGTTCATCATCAGATTTTGAGAAGACTGTAATATCATCCAGATAGATAACCACAAACTTATCTTTTTCACCCACGAATGCAATATCCATGGCTCTCTGAAAGGTTGCTCCAGCATTCATCAAACTGAAAGGCATCTTGTCATACATAAATGTCCCCCAGGGGGTTGTAAAAGTTGTTTTTTCTTTATCATCAGGGTGCATAGCAATCTGATTATACCCTGAGAAACCATCTAGCATAGAAATCCTTTGAGCTCCAACTACCTGTTGCAAAACCTGTTCAATTTTGGGGAGAGGATAGTTGTCTTTTAATGATGATCGATTCAGATTTCTGAAGTCAACACATAAGCGAATCTCCCCGTTCTTCTTTCTGACAGGAACCAAATTAGCCACCCAAGAAGAATACCTAAGAGGCACTATTATCTTTGCATCCAACAATTTCTTTAATTCTTTTTCAATTACAGGAAACAAAGCTGGATTGATTCTTCTTAATTTCTGCCTGAAAGGTTTGACATTAGGTTTCAAAGGAACCTTGTGCTGAATAACTGCTGTATCATAAGTTTTTAGTTCCTTGTAAGACCAGGCAAATGCATCTATATATTTTTTCAACAGCTTAATATATCTACTTCTTTGCTCTGCTGTTAGGTTTTTGGAAAGTTTTACCATTTTGGGATGTTCTGCTGAACCAATATTGTAGTCCTCTACGTTGTCTTCTAAAGATTGAATTACTGGCTTTGAAGGTGTATCATCCTTGCTGAATATTCTTTCCAAAGGTACTAAGCCTTTCGGAATGAAATTACTTTTTAATTCAATGATTTTATGCCCTGCTATATCTTCTGCAGCAAACTCATCTAACTGTTCATCTTTTCCATCTTCTTCTTGATCAATCTGAATATTTGAAAACTCATTTACAAGCTCAAGAAAAAATTTTATTTCAATATCATCTTCAAAAACCCTCCAATGTTTTATATTGTCAGGAACACAAGGTCTATACCTCACTTCTATAGGATACTTTAGCTGAGTAGTTTTAGGGATCCTAAAATATGTGGCAGCCAGGGCTAAAGAATCTGCAGTTTCATTATGATTCCTGGGAATATGAGTGATATTAAATGCTATAAAGTAGTTTTCAATCATATCCCATACCTCATTTCGATATACTTTCAGCAAACCCTGCTTTACTTGATATTTGTTCTTCACCTGTTGAACCACTAGTTCGGAGTCGCCAAATGCAGAAATTTGCTGAATTCCCAAATCTTTAGCAACTTTCAATCCCAATAGCAAAGCCTCATACTCAGCAGTGTTGTTAGTTGTAACAAACTCCAATTTATACATAAGTTTCACTGTTTCACCGCCAGGGGAAATAAGTAAAACTCCAGCTCCAGCACCCTCTCTGCATGAAGATCCATCAAAATATAACTGCCACACTGCATCTTTTTCCTCTATGCTATGTTTTATTGGCTGATCTTTTTCCACATGTAACTGACCAGCAGAATTATCTTCTTCACTACACTGTAACATGCATGAGCCAAGGTCTTTATCCACGGAGTAAACTGGGTGATTAGTGGGGTTCTTATCATCTGTGACAATATAAGCAAGCTGTAGTTCTCTGTAAAGTCTCCTATTTTCTCCACCAAAAACAGGAATAGTGGCATAAGAGAGGTCCATCTGTAATGTTCCCCCAACCTTCTTAGCCCATGACCTAGACAGAAGCAAGCCAAATTTTGGTGTGATGTCAGCTACCACAACATCCATTATTACACTTTTCATTGGCAACTGAGTAAGGTTAACAACCATGTCTTTTATCACTCCTAGACACTTTACAGCTCGGGAATCAAAGGCATATAGATCATGATAAGGTTTTGTGACATTAAGGCTCAGGGCTTCCATCACAGCTTTTGGCATCAAATTATGGGATGCTCCTGAATCTAGCAGGCAATTATGAATCATCTGCTCATGCACAGTCAAAGTTATATAGAAGGGAGGAGAAGCACCAGCTTCGTTTTCAGTCTTTTCAGCCAAAGCTGATCCAATAAAGATTCTAGGGTTTTCTTCCTGCAGATTCACTGTATCTGAAACTGGCTGATTATTGGGCATATTCATCACTTTCAAAACTGTATTCTTGTATGATGGATTTTTTATAAGCTCAGAAAATGGTACAGGAATTTTTAATTTACCTAACTCATTTTCCAAACTAAAATTTTGACCTGATTTGTTTACCTCTTCAATTTCTGTATTCTTCTTGGACTTTTCTGCAGATTGTTTCTTTTCTGCTACAGGATTAGCAACTGATTTATTAGGAATAACTGGAGCAGGAACAGTAGGTTTCTTCTTAGGAGCTTGGACTAATTGTTTCGGGCCAGATCTGAGATTAAAAGTCTTCTTAATTCCATTCTGATTAGCAACAGCATTTACAGCAGTTTTTTCAAACTCCAATTCATCTTCAACTTCATACAAGTCTGCATCATAATATTCAGCATTTAGAAAATCTTCTTCTGTTACAAAACTTCCAGATAAGCCATCTCCAAAATGATTCACATCCTGATCTGTCTCAGTTTCTTCAAACAGTAACTGTTGATCAATTTCTTCTTCATCCACCAAATTATTTTGAAAAGGTGGGGGTACTTTTTGATCCTCATTCTCCCTTCTTTCTCGTTTAATATCATTATTTCTACGCTCTCTTGGCATGAATCTAGGAGCGAATTGCCTCCTGAACTGATTTTGGTTATTTGGGTTTCGATCAGCTTCTGGGGCAGGTTTAGCAGAATTCTTTTCCAGTTCTAGTTTATTTAACTTGGCAGTGAGAATCTTTACAAGTTTAGCCATTTCATCTATTTTAGATTCAGCAGACTGAGGTGCAGCACTTGTAGAAACAGCTTCCTTCTTTCCCTTTCTTTCATACTACTGCTGAGGTGTTTCTTTCTTGAGCCTATTAGAAGCCAGTAAATTTGACTCTACTTCTAATGCTGCCTCTTGCATGTTCATCAAGGTAATAGGTCTTCTTTCTCTAAGTAATAAAGAGAATTCATGATCAAAAGCATTTGCATAGGTCAACTTGGCTGATGTTTCAGTTGGTTTGATTTCTGCAGGAATCCTAGTATACATCTTGTTAAATCTTTTGGAAAAGTCAGAAATAGTCTCATCCTTCTTTCTTCTCAAAGCTCCAAACTCAGTTATGTAATAAGTGTGATCCTTGGTGTCTCCCCACTGTCTCAGAAAAAGATCTTTTAGTTCTTCAATTATGGTGATGGAATTAGCAGGCAGTCCTCTGAACCATTTTCTCACATCCCCATCAAGACTTTGTACAAATACCCTCATCCATACATCTTTAATTTCAATGTTCTGATTATCTGCATAACTCTCAAAAGCTTCCCAATGTTCTTCTGCAGTTGTTTCACCTTGTCCATTGAATCGAGGCATATACTTTTGGTAATCATGTGTAGGCAAGGCATGTAAAGGCTGAGGTAATACTAATGGTGCATACCTAGCTGCTACCATTCTATCCATCATATCCATAGGTTGATTTTGGGCTGCCATTGTGAACTGAGGTTTAAACTGATATTTTGAGGAGGAAGAAATTTGACTGGAACTTTTTTGGAAAGGATTCCTTCCTACTTTCAACTGAAAGATGGGTATTTTATCAGGAGAAGAGGTTTTAGCTTTCAAAAAGCTTCGAGGACTAGTGAAAACCTGGAAAGTGCTCTCAGGGATGTTAGGTTTTACACAAGGTGAAGTTTCAGCTGGGTCTAATGATTCACCCAACTGGTGAGAGTCACAAGAGGCTGGTAAATATTGAGACCTGCTGAGCTTTCTTGCTGTTTTTATAATCTTTTCAGGGTCTGTCACACCCAGATGTAATGAAGATGTAGGTCTGCTCCTTGTTCCAATTCTGTTAGAAGCCACTGTGACAATTTTCTGGTGAAAATAGCCTTCAAAAATGCTGGTTCAATTCCACCTCTTAAACCAGAAAAATGATGAGTATCCCAGGGAAGATATGCTTCAGCTTCGTCCCCGGCAACGGCGCCAAAGATGTTTGTGTCAGAAATTGTTACTAAGGCTAAGGTAACAAGCCAACACAATCTCAAAGTAAAAATCGATTCAAAGTAGGGTTTGGGGTTTTATTTCATATGTTTTTGGTCATTGACTTCAAAAGCATAAAGGGAATACATTCAATAGATAAGCAGCAACTAAATCATACACATAAATCAATAAAGATGTATATATATCACAATATCCCAACAAAAGACTGAAATGACATTCACACATAAAGGACAAGCATCACTGGAAAATTACACATAAACCAGAAATGAATTTATCATTCATGAAACTAAATAAGTTCAAAATGAAGCCAACACAGATCAAATGTAGGGTAATAAGTCATATATTCATAGTTTCATCAAAAAATGCATATGAGAGTTTACAGTACCTATCACTGAACAAGTCTGGAAGTATAAGCAGCTTAGCAGACCTCCTAATGCTCTCCAAAATCAGAACCCTTACAATGTTTTTCTTTCCTCTCTAAATAGTTTTCTTCTAAAAAACAGTTAGGGTTTTGCCCTCCTAGATCTCCATCGAATCACTAGATTAGGTAAAGTAAAATTTATATTTTTACAAAATTACAAGTTTGCTAAAAATAGCAAATTCTTTAACTAAAACAAAAAGTTTGTCTAAAATAACTCCTAACTACTAACTGCCTCATATCTCCTTCGCTGCCTCCACAAGAAGAGATATACCATCTGGGCTTGAGGACCTTCTCTTTACTCTTTTATGCTTCTTCTCCAACTCAGCTATCTTCTTTTGAAGGTGTTCATTTTCCTGTTGTAGATTTTCAACTGTTTTTCCAGCTCTGAACAGTGCCTGTCAGAAGCCCTTTTCCTTCTGAGTGTTTCCTTGGCATCCACCACTAATTCCTGAAAATTGTCATGAACATCCTGAAGATCCTATCTTAGTCTTCTATTTGCCATCATTAAACCATCATTAACTTCCTGCATGTAATTCATTTGATGCTTATACTGTTTGACAGTCTTCTTTAAATTTTCTTTGTCAGAATTAACCAATTTCTCTATTGCAGCATCGTGCTCTTCATTAGGTTTCCAAAACATGTCAAACTTCTTAAATATTTGTGCTTCCTCTGTCAACAGTTTCTCAGAAGTATCTTCAATGATGGACTTGGAGCTTCCTTCATCTGCTACCTGTACTGACTTACTCTCCTCTGTCAACATTTTCTCAGAAATGTCCTCAATGATGGACTTGGAGTTTCCTTCATCTGCTACTTTCCCTGACTTAATATCTTCTTCTTTACCTGGCTGTAGTTTATCTAACTTTGATTTATCATCCCCCATGGATTCTTCATCAGTGATAGTCACCTTATCAGTCTTCAATTTTGGATTTAACAGCTTTTTCATATTTAACCTTAGCTTGTTTTTCGACCTAGTTTTAGGTCTCCAGAGAGTAGCTGCCTCCCCCATCATTTTCAGTTTTCTTCCTTTGTACCTAACAGAAGATAATTCCACCACTTCCAACTTATTTATTTTCTTGTTAGGTTTCATAGTTGTGCCATCTAAAACTTGAGCTTCTTCAAATTCAGTTTTGACCTTAATCTTAGAAACAGGCTGTTCCTCCTCTAACATGTATCCTTCATCATCCGAAAGGATTGTAATGGGGCTTCTTGGCCGAATAGGAATTTCTTCTTTAGCTACAGGAACTATTTTAATATCAACTTTACTTTCATCCTGAGGATCTGCTACAGGTGATGATTTCTTTTCAAGGAATTCCTTTTTGTCTTCAAATAATGTGAACCTGTTTTTAGTGTGATCTGGAATTTCTTGGAGCTGATTGTCATCCTGTCTCTTTTCTGCTACCTGTTTAGTCACCTTCTTAGCTTTAATGTCATGCTTGCTTGCAGGTTTGACTGAATGGCCTAAATTTTGCATCATTACCTTCCCCTTGTCAGTTTGTCTTTTTGGTTGTTGATCTTCTTCTTTAGAATGAACCCCTGACCAAAACAAAAAGAAGTCCCAAGTCTTTCCCTCATGCTACAACAGTGTAGTGATGATTAGTTTAATGAGACCATGGTGAAAAAGTGATTGAGAAGTGTGATCATCATGTTGTTTTATTTTGCTTGACATTTTCTGCAGGCTTTTAAAGAAAAAGAAGGGCAGATTCATTTTAGAAACCCCTGCCATGTGTTGAAGGAACCTGAGATGATATTTGAACACTAATGAATATCTTCCTTCACAAGTCACATAACTCTGAAGTATCCTTATGGGCTCAATCCATTCTTTCCTGAAATTATGAATGAGAATACCCTTGTTCCAGTCAGGAGTCACATTAGGCAATAAGTACCTTTGGGGATCAAACTCGAATGGTGACTTCTTAAACCAGTGCTCACCCTCATTACTAATCTCAGTAGCTTCTGCTATTAATTGTACAGTCAGCTTGAATCTCAAAGTATCCATTATAATCATCTCATTTTTAAGTCCCTTAGCAAAATTGCAGGACACCTGAGCATCAAAACCATCTATCCTTTTGAAAAATTTCAACCAGCCTGCCTGTTGAAACAGCTCTGCACAGTCAGGAAGCTTCTGAATCCATGTTAAGTCTGTGGGCTCAGCCCTGTTGACCTTACCACTTTTGCCACTTTTCCCCATATTCTTCTTTTCAGGAAACAGGAACAGTCTGATTTCAGGTTTCAAAATATATTTTATAAACTGTTTTCTGATGCTTTGAGTTCCTTTGAACTATGCTATACACTCCTGGACAGACCTTCAATTCAATGTTCTCCGAGCAAGTGATTTTACAGGTCATAACAATTTTTAGCAATGTTTAAACCACTTGCATAAACTAACAAACGCCTTCTGTGTAAAAACCGAGCATTACAGATAGATCTGTGAGTCTTTTCGATGCTATTTCCTGTATATTCTGATGTTTAAAGACATTAGGTCATGAGAGGAACCAGTCCATGCACATTCTTCATACCGGGCTTCAGATAGCTATTTCTGTGGTGAATTTCTTATTTTATGATCTATTCTATCTTCTTCAGCAACCAATTTCTCCAGAAAATCGTGCAGCGAAAAAGACCCAAATTTTCCATCTATAAGGGTTTATAACGGAATACATGTCAATTGCTCATCTGTCGTGGCTTACAGCTTCGTTTTGGGGTGTCAACGATCTCTTCTTATGAGAACAAGTGTCCTCATATCGTTTCTTTAACTGCTGGTGAATGAATTCAGAAGCCTTAATTTTCGCTGGCGATTAAACACACCTGTCTCTTTTTCTCAGCAACACAATCCACCGTTTAGTAGTGAGCTCTCCTTCACAAACACTACTCTCCTGCAATGATGCGTGTAACGAGAGGAATTTGACAGCTAAACCGGGATTTGCTGGTTTCTGTGCAACTGATCCCGCATACCATGCAATGATGAGCTTGTTTTACTTCGTGACGAGCAACCAACAAAAATCATGCTCAAACTGCTGCAAACACGTGTTAGAACACTCACACAAGGCGATTAGACACTCCCATTCTGCATCATGATTGAAATCGGTTCGAAAATTGAAAAAAAACACAGGCCACGATATTCCTGTAGCACGCTCTTTGTTAAACTTTTGTATAGCGCTACAAGAATAACTTTTAGGCCAAAATTTAGCAGTTTTTTAACTTTTTGCTAATTTGTCGGAGGTTTTGGCAGTTTTTTTAGTTTAAGAAATAAGTTTAACTGTTCTCTAAGACATTAATGATTCTACTTTTGAAAATATGACTCTCATTGACCCCCTTTACAATATAAAAAATCACCAAAATCAAATAAAATCTGAAAAGACTGGGTTCCAAACTTATTCAATCACCCATGAAGTTTCTAGGATGACTAAAACTAAAACTTAAAATCAAAAAATTTAACTGAAGTAGATTCAAACACAAACCAAAACTGGAGAAAATAAATCAAAAATGGAGAAAAATTTACTGACTTAACAAGGTTAAAAATCCAGTTTTGGCACTTGTATAAATCAGAGGTAAAGTCGTCCATTATTCACTCACTCACTTCACACAAGTTCGCATCACTTGGAGAAGAGAAGTTCGCACTACAGCTGGAGAATACTATTTCGGGTTTTCTATCTTTGGAAAAGCATTTCCATCTTTTCTCTTTTATGATTGTACTCTGATCTCGGAATTATCATCTATATATGAAGGTTGATGGGTTTTCTCTCATTTGGGTTTCCAAGGATAAACTCTTATGTTATAGTTTTGTGCTTTGTCTTTCTTCTAGTGATCATGTTTATGCATTTGAATTATTATGCTATGATTGTATGAAATGTAACATGGTTTTAGAGCGGTACTAGAAGAAGCCATTGTCAGAACCCTGCCAAAACTAGGGTTTCATATTTTGAAGTCTTCCCTCAACTTTTTGGAAGAAAAAGAGCATTGGTAATTTCTCTCTAAGGAGGGTGCATCTTTTGGTGAAGACAGAATGCAATTCTGAGAATTTTCATTTTTTGACCTAATTCTTTAGATGCAGTAGAAATTAGGGTTTCGATTTTTAACCTAAATTATCCATAGTTTTGGCTTGGTTATACCTCTACTCAACTCGCCTTGCTAGGGTGCATCTAACTGTGGAGTCACAAAATTCCAACTTTCATTTTTGACCTAGCTCCTACAAGGGTTTCTGGTCCAAATCTGCAGACAAGATGATTGGCATGAAGGTTGAAGATCGATTGGAAGGGGCTTCCAACTTTATCTCCTGGAATTCTAAGGTTCTTCTACTACTAGAAGAAAATTATTTCTTACAATATGTAAATGAGAAGGTCCCAAAACCAGAGGCCGAAGAAGACAAATCCCGCTGGAGGAAGAATGATGACAGAGCAAGAAGGATTTTGGTGGACTCAGTTAGATCACTTAGTACCACAGATCTCAAGGAAGAAGACTGCTAGGAAAATGTTCAAGACCATAAATAATTTGTTTGAACACACTATTATCAATGTATCCATTACATTGAGGAACCAGCTTTCAAATATGAAGATGTCCAAGTCAAAATCCATTGCCTCATACTTCATGAGGTTCACAGAACTAAGGGACAAGCTTAGTACCACTGGAGATCCCATTGATGGTAAGGAGCTTGTTATCAACACTCTGAATGGTCTTCCACCATATTGGGATTCTTTCATCCAAAGCATAAGTGGTATATCCAAACTACCCAAGTTTGATCAACTATGGGAAGATTGTTCTCAGGAAGAGACAAGAATTGTTGCCCGACAAAGACTTCATGGAACTCAACCTGAATAAAATCAAGCATTTGTATCCCATGCCAAGAAAAGTAAGGGAAAAGGAAGGAAGTTCCACAAACACAAGCACCAAGGTATGAGATCAAGTCCACCCCCATATCAAAAGAATAAGAAGAAGGACTTATCTTAGATACAATGATACCAGTGCAAGAAATATGGTCATTATGCCAGTAATTGTCGAAGTTCAGACAAAAGGAAGCATGAAGCCTCAACTGTTGATGTAGAAGAAGACCATCATCACAATAAGTCAAGGAATGATGATCATTCAAAGTTCTTCTTCTAGGAGATATGAAGATCCAGACTCCAAGAACAGAGATCTCTCTTGGTTCCCACAAGAAGGCAGTGGGAGCCTACACAAAACAATAAGAGATAAGTATTTGATTTTCTTGCTTACATAGATCTATGTTGTCTTATTTGCAGATCTATCAAAAATCATGTTGAGCAGTTGATATAGTTTACCTTGATTTATTTATTTGAGCTACACAACATTTCATGAGCACATGTTGGAGCTAGTCTAGATAATATCTCCTTCTTGCATGCTTAGAGTAGTGCACACTCTTGATGGCATGTTCTAGTGGATATAGCAGACATCCAAATAGTTCCCGTATGTGTTTGGAAGACATGTTTATGATTGTTGTGCTAAAGTATTAGCCAAGATTCCCATGTAAACTATTATCATTGCATAGAAATAGAAATTGGTTAAATTTGATTATGCAATGTCAGTAATCATCGGACGGGATTTGACTTGTAGGGTAAAGACCATGTGATATGTCCTACAAGAGAAGGATGATGAGACTTGTTCCGATGAACAAGTGATGGACACATGAATCCCGTTGATGTTCAGCAGAAAGCTTCTAGGAATACGAAACTCATCCTAGAAGGATGACCTCAGAAGAAGCTTTCACAGACGTAAAACTAGAATTGGGCCACCTTCAGATATTTGGTTGTCCAACCTACATACATGTTCCCAAGAAGAAAAGGACGGAGTTAGAACCTTCGGGAAATAAGGGAAATTTTGTGGGATATAGTGTGTCTCCAAAGGCTTACAGAATCTACATCCCAGGATCCAGACAGATTGAAGTCAGCAGGGATGTGACCTTTGAAGAAGAGATGGATTCCAAGAAAGGCAGAGGATCAGATATGGAGATCGATGCTATAACCAAAGGAGATGAGATCATCTCCCCCTCCAAACTCCAATTTCATTAAACTTGGACTTATTCTAGTCCAAATCACTTTGAATATGGGTCAAAAATAGCCTTTCTAAACCCCAAAATCAAGCAAAATCCGGTTCCAAAAGTGCCAAATCCAGGTTCCAAAAGTGCCAAAACTGGTTCCAAAAGTGCCAAATCCGGTTCTGAAAGTGCCAAAACCTGTTCCGAAAGTGCCAAATCAAGGTTCCAAAAGTGCCAAAACCGGTTCCAAAAGTGCCAAAACCGATTCCGAAAGTGCCAAATCAAGGTTCCAAAAGTGACAAAACCAGTTCCTAAAGAGCCAAAACTGGTTCCAAAAGTGCCAAATCCGGTTTCAAAAGTGACCAAACCGGTTCCGAAATTGCCAAATCCAGGTTCCAAAACCATACTTTTTCTTTTGATATTTCCACTTTTGAAATTGGTTTTTGCGGTGTTCCGATATGATAATTATGACGGTCATTTGAAGTTGTAAAAAATATACAAATTATCAAATGAATCAGTGTCTGTATAATATGACGGTCATTTCAAGTTGAATTTCATTAACCATGTATGTATAATATGACGGTAATTTCAAGTTGAATTTCATTAAACAACACCGCATTTTGAATGAGGCTCGAGATAAATGAATGAAGGGTTGGATGATCCTTCTTCTGCCCACTATTATTTTCAGAATAGTTCTAGACTACAATAAGGGTGGTTCAATCCTTCTTGTGTTCACTATTCTGGATACAGGTGAATTGTCGGATATTGGTGTTCTCAATTATCTACCAAAAGAAGGGGTGGTTGATCCTTCTTGTCGGCAGTCGGAAGTCCGGAGAAATATTTTTTAGATTTTATAACTTAGGAAATGTCCCAATCCCTACCATAAACTGCGGAAGCTGGTAGTGGGGAATTGTCATCCCAACCTTCGTCGATTAAATATTTTTTCATTTCTGTTTTAAATGAAGGGTTGGCTGACCCTTCTTGTGGTTAGTATTTTTGCAGTCTTCACCATTCAGGATATACATGAATTGACAACCTATACTTCATAGGTTGAATATTTGCACAATTCCCTCATAAATGAAGGGGCGGTCAACCCTTCTTCTGACCAATATTATTTTCATACTAGTTCTGGACTGCAAGAAGGGTTGTCTGATCCTTCTTATGTTCACCAGTCTGGATACAGGTGAATTGCTAGATATTTGTCTCCATAATTATCTACTAAACAAAGGGTCGACTGACCCTTCCTGTGATTTGTAGTTTTCCAGTCTTGACCATTCTGGTTATACATGAATTGATCTCTATTTTGGCAGGACAAAATCTCACACGTGTGAGCCTCAAAGAGAGAACTGACACCATAGGAAGTGATGACATGGATTGTATGATGACATGGAATGTGTGATGAGGATGGAAAGACACATGATGGTGTTCTGGTGCTATCATTAAGTCAATGTCTCAATCTGACATCAATCTTGGAGAAAATCTTAGAAATGACCAAGTGTTGGAAAAATGGTTCAGGTGGCCTTGGGAAAATGCTCATTGTACCTCATGGGAGAATGATAAAAGGGCGGTTAGATCAATGGCTATTTGATAAAGGGCGGTTAGATCTACGATCCATAATATTTCCGCACCGCCAACATGCCCGACGTAATGGAGTTCTGAGCGGTTGCGAAATACCATACCGTTGTACGTGTGTCGTCTCCACATCATTCTGCAATCATAGAAAGCGGTAAGGAAAACCACCATCCCGCCTTTCGAAACCATCTTTGGTGGTGTATAAAAGAGAAGGGCACGTCAAAAATTGACTTTTGTGTTGCAAATGGTGGAGGATTGGAACATTTCTATGATGCTCGAAAGCGACAGAGCATATTTTATTCATCCTGTCTATGCTAGGTAGGTCCTCTTAACTCGTGAAAGTAACAAGAATTGTTCACATAATAGAAGGAAGTAGTGAAACCATCTATCAGAATGTTGAAACTATGAGGATAGGGGAAACCCTAGTGGATAGAGATAGTGACATTCGTGACCCCATAATGGTTAAATTCTCAGTTTCAGAAATCAAAAGCAATTTGGAGGGTTTATATAAACAAAATTTGGATGTGCACAATGTTTATAAGTCACGTTTTATCCATTTCTGTCCTGAACAACCTTTAAGGTTTCCGAAATTCGTTTCGTGGTGTGCAGTAAATTATTCTCAGATTCAAAGAGTCATTATGAATTCATCACGAAAGAAAATTATTTGCCGTGTAAATGTGTCTACCGTTAGGAAAGCTCTAGCAGTACCCCTGTTTTCCTCCCACCACCAGGAATATTTTGCCGAAGAAGCCCTAGTTAGCCAGTACAGATAGTCATCCCCTGAGACTAAACAAACCTTCATGACCAATTGTCTGAAACCTGTCCTTTCCATTGATAACACCCCCTATCCACTTGACATTAATTTCTTTGATGAAAATTCACAATTAGTTTTGTCACTCATTTCACGGTTTTTAGGATTTGATGATGATTCCATGGTCACAGAGGTCCAGTTAAGTTTGCTTTTTAAATTTAATGTTGCTAAACCAGAAATGGATTACAGTCAAGTACCCTACCTTAAATTTGATGAATTCTTGGCTTGGAACATCCACTCTCAGTTAGTGAATTTCCACACTTCGAGACATTTTAGATTCCAGACACACCTGATGAAAATGCTCCTGTTTAGCAGTCGAAAATATTTACATTTCCCACAATTTGTGTTTTCAGAAACAGTGGAAGATAGTATGTTTAATTTTATGAATTTTATTTTATCAGAAGTATACAGATTGATGTTTGGAGAAAATTTACCTAGAGTAATATCAGAGATGAAGACCCTTGTCAGAACCCGTTATTTCTGAAAAATTTAAAATTTTTATTCGTAACAATAAATGTTAAATAGGTAGTATTTCTGATATTGTTTTAATTTAAATAACTAACATAAACTGTTTAAAGACCCTGTTTTATTAAAACTTTGATTTCAGTGATTGTAATTAATGACTGTTTTGTTTTGAACCGCAAGGGAAGAGCTAGTCGTAGTTGACTGGCTTACTTAGCTTACGAGCTAATGCATACGTCGTCTTTTGTTTCTCAGGTGCGCCATTGAAGTAAGGATCACTGTATGTAAAACTTGGTGAGCATCAATACTCCCTATACTTCAAAACTTAATGATCGTCATGATATTTCTTATTCAGCTAGTATCGTCAAGTGTTACGAAGATTTACATTGTCTCAGTTATAATTATGTTTTTATGATTATTATGCTATGTTACTGTTGTAACTAACAATGAAACAATTGTGATATCAGAATTTTTGGCTGTATAAAGTGTCTTTGCAACATGTGACCTGTTGTCAACTTAATACCGGTGACTACTGTTTTGTTCCTGCATTGAAAATGCGAGTTGAGAAGGTGACGCCTCTAGCGTTGTTTCAATATAATCCTATGCATCGAAGTCCAATGTCCACTTAGAGTTTAACTTATGTTGCCTGACGGTGCCTTGATTTTAACTATCTTTACGATGTAAACCTGTAGATGAAGCTCTATTTCAACATCTTAATAATAGAGGTTTATTTTTCAAATTGTTACTGTTAACAATAGTATTGGTAGCAATTCTGATGATAGTATATAATGGAAATGTATATATTGTCTTAAAGACTTGGTAACATTTCAAGTATTAAATAACGAGGCATTTTCATTTGAAGGTTGACTACCTTGGTACTTATATGAACATAGAAATGTAATATGCCTATGGCATTAATCTATGGCTTGGTATTAATTTATATATATAATATAATGATTGTGCAATAATCATAATATTCCATACATTGGCAAACTTTATATTCAATATAGTGTTATGGTTGTATTTATCATACTAGGCCATAGAGAAAACTCTAGGGTTGAAGTTGACCACCACCTTGTGTAAAGTGATATGCTAATGACATTAACCTATGCCCTGGTTTCATTGTAAATGTGCATTAACTTGATTTTGTCATAGTCCTAATGTTTTTCCCTTACCATGGATAAGATTTATAACCAAAATATATTAAGGTATTATCCACCCTATTAAGTTATGGAATAATCCATATGTGATGTTGACTAACTCTTATTTATATCATTGTAGTGATTATACATTCCAAGTGCTTGGGATTCTCGACGATTCATTTGCAAGGCATGCACTATATGCCAAATGATTATATATCATTTGTTATCTTATACGTTTGACTTATATATGAAATGATTTGGAATCGGTGTATAATGATTTGGATTGCAATTTGAACTATATAATCTCGACCCATATTACGTTGATGTATTTGTGTGCTACGTGGTTGAATCTCCTCCATGCGATGGGCGATATATAAGCTGCTATCGAAACCCTACAGGTTATTGTAGTTGCCTTCGGGCTCGGGTCCTAAGGATGAAACCCTCCCTGTCTGAGTTTTGTAATGAAGGCACTGTAACAATGTGCAGAGTGTGGTGGTTATGGCCTCGTGGTTCCATTCGGCAATAGGGTATGTCCTCGGCTCTGGTGATAGCGTCTGCTATAGTTTTATTGCTTCGTGGTCTCGTTGCTCATTATAGGTTTAAGTCCCAGCTATTTACAGTTCGTCACTGTGCTGGTGTGGGTATGAGATAGGGTTTCGGTAATGTCTTTAGGTTATGAGAGGGTTGATGCAATTGGGCTTTGGGTTTGCTTCTTGACTGGTTCAATCCCAGCGTGAGGGTTTCGTTGGGAACTGTTACCTTGTCTCGGCTGTCAAGAATGTTATGATAGTTTCTTTTGCTCACCCATCTGATGAAGATGATGGGGCTTCTCTGTTTGTTCAGCTTGTAGCTACCGATTGTCCACTGTTAACTTCCTCCATGTCTCGGTAAGATAAATCACAATCTTTTTTTTTTTTACAGTCTTTATGTTTTATAATCATTAATTATATTTACGTTTCTAATTCTATTCTCTGCATTCAAAGTGGTGACTAAAACCCTCGGCATTTGTTATTTAACAGGTCACGCGGCTCTTGATGGTGTACAGGACTTTGTCACCCACGCAGGCTCCTCCGGGTAAGCCTGGTTATCCACGGCTGTCTCTTCCTTTGCTGGTTTTAGTGGTTAGGGTTGTGTCTCGGAGGGCAACTCCTGTGTGTTGAGGTCATTATCGACCTGATGTTTGTAGGTGCAGTCATATGTATGAAGTTGTTTTGTTTGAATGAAATGGGGTTTGAAACCCTGTTAAGTTTATGGAGAGCCATTCACGGCCAAGACTTATGAGGCCAGGGTTTCGGTTGTTGTACTTTGTAATGGCTGAGCATGGGGTTTTTAACCTCGCCATATGATATTTATACTTAATATATACTGGGCCTGGTATGGTCGTGTTTATGTTTTGTTAAATTATTAGAATGTGTTTGGAATGTATGGATAGATGTATTCTTCAGTACGTGCAATGGATGATAACTCTGTTTATAAATGAAACCCTAAATTATCTCTCTGCGTTTTTATTCTATTGGAAAAGTTAAATAGAACATGGTGAAAGTTTATCGACTGTGCCTGTAATAGTTATAATCATAGGGTTGTTCTGGCGAAATGGGGTTCTGTTTTGTGTTCAACCTATATATGTGGAGTTTGTTAACTAGATAGCGACCGGGAATGAATTGTAACAATGTTTATTTCGATTCTTGTATTGTTATTAAACAACACTGTGAGTAGAATAATATAAACATAGAACTATGTAATAAGATACTATAAGTCTGTCTACCATATAAGGCATCCTTCATTTATTTTTAAGTCTGTTGTAGAGTTATTGTATGGCTACGGCCGTGTAGGTTTTTGAGAAAACTCCAAGAGAGACATTTAAATTGATTAAATATTATTACTGTGTATAAATTAGGATGGTTTGTAACAGCCAATGATGGTTGCGTTCGTCGACTGTTTCTCTGTTGTATTAATATGTTTGATTTGTTTAAAAACAACTCTGTTATTTCTATTATAATGACATGACTACTGTGTTCTAAAACTAGATAGAAGGAAAATAATAATCTACAGTTGCTAGTGTTTGTACTTGACTACTGTGTAAATGTTTGATATTATGTGGAAGCTGGTAACAATGAAATATTATCACAGTCGCCCCTTCAGTTAATCAACAGCTGTAAACATGTTCTGAGTAAGAACAATACCTTAAGATAAGTGTTGTTTATCTGTTAACTCGATAAAAGAATGACATGAAACTAAAGTTAACTGAAATATGCAATATATATATATATATATATATATATATATATATATATATATACAGGTAGCTTACTCTAACAGGAAAATAGCTCGAAGTAAAACTAAGATTTATCTAGATTTGTTCTTATGATTGTTAATAGCTATAAATCTGGAATATCTACTGTTTAACATTTCTGTCTATTATTTAACAAATAACAGAAATTCTAGAATATGCATAAACTTGGTATTGTTAACTGTAACAGTAACAACTAGGTTCTGTATAAGATAAATACTCCATTTAAATACAAATAGGAATTTTCTACAACATCTGCATTCTGAAATTTATACTAAAAGAAAGTACAGAGACTGATTTACTGAAGTTGAAAACAGTCAAAAAATAGCTGTGCTAGAATATCTCATATGAAACTAAATTAAACCAACAACAGGAAGAGTGACAGAACCTGTAACTATGGTAGACAATAACAGCAATGGGAGGCTGTTCCTCCCTACCAATTCCTGGAGAGTGCCCAGATAGCACTTCTCAGGACCCCCGAGCTTGCTCTGGTCTAACTGGCTGGAATCTAAGTACGGTCAATAATTCCCTCAGCCAAAACAGCTATACTGGAACCAAGTTACTGCAACTTCCTGCTCAAAACACTTCCTTACTATTTTCCCACTTCCTCAATGGGACTCCTGAATAGCATTCACCTGAATGTATTCTCCCTCTAGAACAATTGCTGAACCCCCAGCTCAGTTCATTGAGTAGTATTTAAAAGATTGCCTAGGTCTTAGTTGGGCTAACTGTCATTAATGAGCCACCTGCTCAGATTCCACTTTCTTGGGGAATCATGACCCCAAAATATAGGGAAGTTGCCACCTGCAACTCAGGAAGTGTTTGAGGATGCTGCCACTTGTCTTTTGTCCTTCCACCTAATTCCATCCACCAGTTAGACCAGTAACCTCTTTTAACAGCTCTCCCATGCTGTTGTCTCCATAATTTATTTATTAATAATAATTATTCAGAATTTACATTCCTTTTTTGGAGACTCTGCTGAGTCATCCATTCCTACTTAGCATTAAATTTAACATAATGTTCTCAGGAATATTAAAAATAATTACATTATTTTAATAAAATTGGGGTATGTGACATACACACCCCCTTAAAATGTAACATCGTCCTCGATGTTACTTATTCTTCTTCTTCAGCTACCTGCTGGAATAGATGAGGATATGCTTCCCGCATCTTACTTTCCAGCTCCCAGGTAGATTCTTCAGGACTAAGGTGCTTCCATTGCACCTTCACTTGTCCAATTATCCGGTTCCGTAGAGTAATTTCCCTCCTCCCGAGGATACAATCCGGTTCTACCAGAACTTCCCCTTCTGGTTCTACCTCCTACTTCCACCATGGAAGTTTGGTAGTCAGCCTGGCGGTTTTCCAACGCTGCATTGATTCGGGGCATAGTTCCTGCAAAATCTCCAACTGTCATTTCGTCTTGAACAGTATGAATATTGCTGACTTGTTTCTTTCTGTTTGGGCAGACTGAAGCATAATGTGGCCCATTACATTCCCAGCACTTGACAGGTTCTTTTCGCTCAAAATTTTTGATGTAGTTTCCATGGTTATTAGGAGTCTCTTTGCTGTTTTTGTAATTGTTTGAATGGCTGACAGCTCCATTTTTGTTTCCTTGGAAACTTTTACTATTAAAGTGGTTCCCGTTTTTGCCATTCTTGAAATTTTTATGGGGAACAAATTCCTTTTTCTTGTACTCGATCAGATTGCTGTTCTTTTTGGCTTTCCAACTGGCTATCCCTTCTTTCTTTTTATTCTGTTCGTAACAGAAGTTTGCCTTGCGCATAGCTTCTTCCAGTGTTTTGGGGTTGTCATATTCAATTCTGTCCTTGATATGATAAGGCAGGCAACTAAGAAACCGCTGTATTTTTGGTTTCTCTTCGACAAAATACGGTACATAACGCAACAGACTTAAAAATTTACTGTTTAAGTCCTTCATCGTCATAGATCCGAGTTTTAGTTCATAAAATTCTTTAGCCCTTTCTTCATAATACTGCTCGGACAGGAATTTCTTCTTGAAATACCTTTTAAAGGTACTCCAATTAACTTCTCTTTCTTTGATCCCTTTGACCCTTTTCAGGTCTTGCCACCATATGTCCGCCTTTCCCGAGAGGTTGTAGATGGCCATTCTTGCCTTTAGCTGATTTGAGTAGTTATAGATCTGAAAATATTTTCTCATCCCGGATAACCAGGATTCTGCCTCTTCTCCAGTTTCAGTTTCTCCATTGAAAGTTGGGGGCTTTATCTTCTTAAACTCCCCGGAAATCTCTTCATAAGGCCTGTACTTTTTCCTTCGGTTGTGCATCTCAGCTTCACTGCTGTCACTGCTAGTGTGATAACTGGGTTGTCCCTTTCTTTCTTCAGATGAGGAACTGCTGTCAGATTTAGTTGGTTTTGTCCTTTTTGACCCTCTTGGATGATTAACTTCTTCTGAGTCAGCTGGTTTGCTCCTTCCGTTAGTTTGAAATTTTTCTATCAATAGCTGATTTAGCTGTTCCTGAGTCTTTAGAATTCTTTCATTATCCTTCTTAACCGTTTCCATTTCTGTCTTTAATCCTCTTATAGTCTGCATCAGCTCAGTGGTGGGAGCAATTTCTTCTTCTGCCTCAAGTTCTTTTGACATCTGTCTTGTCCCAGCATTGGGAGATTCCTCCTCAGCATATTCTCCCAGTTTTTCCATATCTGTCTGAAAAATTCAGAAAAGAGAATTTTTCTGTACTGTACATGAAACCGAAATATATGTTAGTATTTTATAAATAAAACAAAATCTTCTTTTATGATCGCTGTTTGCGGAAGTTTAGTGGAGTCACATCCAGGCCTAGTGTCTGAACCTGGCTCTGATACCACATGTCAGAACCCGTTATTTCTGAAAAATTTAAAATTTTTATTCGTAACAATAAATGTTAAATAGGTAGTATTTCTGATATTGTTTTAATTTAAATAACTAACATAAACTGTTTAAAGACCCTGTTTTATTAAAACTTTGATTTCGGTGATTGTAATTAATGACTGTTTTGTTTTGAACCGCAAGGGAAGAGCTAGTCGTAGTTGACTGGCTTACTTAGCTTACGAGCTAATGCATACGTCGTCTTTTGTTTCTCAGGTGCGCCATTGAAGTAAGGATCACTGTATGTAAAACTTGGTGAGCATCAATACTCCCTATACTTCAAAACTTAATGATCGTCATGATATTTCTTATTCAGCTAGTATCGTCAAGTGTTACGAAGATTTACATTGTCTCAGTTATAATTATGTTTTTATGATTATTATGCTATGTTACTGTTGTAACTAACAATGAAACAATTGTGATATCAGAATTTTTGGCTGTATAAAGTGTCTTTGCAACATGTGACCTGTTGTCAACTTAATACCGGTGACTACTGTTTTGTTCCTGCATTGAAAATGCGAGTTGAGAAGGTGACGCCTCTAGCGTTGTTTCAATATAATCCTATGCATCGAAGTCCAATGTCCACTTAGAGTTTAACTTATGTTGCCTGACGGTGCCTTGATTTTAACTATCTTTACGATGTAAACCTGTAGATGAAGCTCTATTTCAACATCTTAATAATAGAGGTTTATTTTTCAAATTGTTACTGTTAACAATAGTATTGGTAGCAATTCTGATGATAGTATATAATGGCAATGTATATATTGTCTTAAAGACTTGGTAACATTTCAAGTATTAAATAACGAGGCATTTTCATTTGAAGGTTGACTACCTTGGTACTTATATGAACATAGAAATGTAATATGCCTATGGCATTAATCTATGGCTTGGTATTAATTTATATATATAATATAATGATTGTGCAATAATCATAATATTCCATACATTGGCAAACTTTATATTCAATATAGTGTTATGGTTGTATTTATCATACTAGGCCATAGAGAAAACTCTAGGGTTGAAGTTGACCACCACCTTGTGTAAAGTGATATGCTAATGACATTAACCTATGCCCTGGTTTCATTGTAAATGTGCATTAACTTGATTTTGTCATAGTCCTAATGTTTTTCCCTTACCATGGATAAGATTTATAACCAAAATATATTAAGGTATTATCCACCCTATTAAGTTATGGAATAATCCATATGTGATGTTGACTAACTCTTATTTATATCATTGTAGTGATTATACATTCCAAGTGCTTGGGATTCTCGACGATTCATTTGCAAGGCATGCACTATATGCCAAATGATTATATATCATTTGTTATCTTATACGTTTGACTTATATATGAAATGATTTGGAATCGGTGTATAATGATTTGGATTGCAATTTGAACTATATAATCTCGACCCATATTACGTTGATGTATTTGTGTGCTACGTGGTTGAATCTCCTCCATGCGATGGGCGATATATAAGCTGCTATCGAAACCCTACAGGTTATTGTAGTTGCCTTCGGGCTCGGGTCCTAAGGATGAAACCCTCCCTGTCTGAGTTTTGTAATGAAGGCACTGTAACAATGTGCAGAGTGTGGTGGTTATGGCCTCGTGGTTCCATTCGGCAATAGGGTATGTCCTCGGCTCTGGTGATAGCGTCTGCTATAGTTTTATTGCTTCGTGGTCTCGTTGCTCATTATAGGTTTAAGTCCCAGCTATTTACAGTTCGTCACTGTGTTGGTGTGGGTATGAGATAGGGTTTCGGTAATGTCTTTAGGTTATGAGAGGGTTGATGCAATTGGGCTTTGGGTTTGCTTCTTGACTGGTTCAATCCCAGCGTGAGGGTTTCGTTGGGAACTGTTACCTTGTCTCGGCTGTCAAGAATGTTATGATAGTTTCTTTTGCTCACCCATCTGATGAAGATGATGGGGCTTCTCTGTTTGTTCAGCTTGTAGCTACCGATTGTCCACTGTTAACTTCCTCCATGTCTCGGTAAGATAAATCACAGTCTTTTTTTTTTTTACAGTCTTTATGTTTTATAATCATTAATTATATTTACGTTTCTAATTCTATTCTCTGCATTCAAAGTGGTGACTAAAACCCTCGGCATTTGTTATTTAACAGGTCACGCGGCTCTTGATGGTGTACAGGACTTTGTCACCCACGCAGGCTCCTCCGGGTAAGCCTGGTTATCCACGGCTGTCTCTTCCTTTGCTGGTTTTAGTGGTTAGGGTTGTGTCTCGGAGGGCAACTCCTGTGTGTTGAGGTCATTATCGACCTGATGTTTGTAGGTGCAGTCATATGTATGAAGTTGTTTTGTTTGAATGAAATGGGGTTTGAAACCCTGTTAAGTTTATGGAGAGCCATTCACGGCCAAGACTTATGAGGCCAGGGTTTCGGTTGTTGTACTTTGTAATGGCTGAGCATGGGGTTTTTAACCTCGCCATATGATATTTATACTTAATATATACTGGGCCTGGTATGGTCGTGTTTATGTTTTGTTAAATTATTAGAATGTGTTTGGAATGTATGGATAGATGTATTCTTCAGTACGTGCAATGGATGATAACTCTGTTTATAAATGAAACCCTAAATTATCTCTCTGCGTTTTTATTCTATTGGAAAAGTTAAATAGAACATGGTGAAAGTTTATCGACTGTGCCTGTAATAGTTATAATCATAGGGTTGTTCTGGCGAAATGGGGTTCTGTTTTGTGTTCAACCTATATATGTGGAGTTTGTTAACTAGATAGCGACCGGGAATGAATTGTAACAATGTTTATTTCGATTCTTGTATTGTTATTAAACAACACTGTGAGTAGAATAATATAAACATAGAACTATGTAATAAGATACTATAAGTCTGTCTACCATATAAGGCATCCTTCATTTATTTTTAAGTCTGTTGTAGAGTTATTGTATGGCTACGGCCGTGTAGGTTTTTGAGAAAACTCCAAGAGAGACATTTAAATTGATTAAATATTATTACTGTGTATAAATTAGGATGGTTTGTAACAGCCAATGATGGTTGCGTTCGTCGACTGTTTCTCTGTTGTATTAATATGTTTGATTTGTTTAAAAACAACTCTGTTATTTCTATTATAATGACATGACTACTGTGTTCTAAAACTAGATAGAAGGAAAATAATAATCTACAGTTGCTAGTGTTTGTACTTGACTACTGTGTAAATGTTTGATATTATGTGGAAGCTGGTAACAATGAAATATTATCACAGTCGCCCCTTCAGTTAATCAACAGCTGTAAACATGTTCTGAGTAAGAACAATACCTTAAGATAAGTGTTGTTTATCTGTTAACTCGATAAAAGAATGACATGAAACTAAAGTTAACTGAAATATGCAATATATATATATATATATATATATATATATATATATACAGGTAGCTTACTCTAACAGGAAAATAGCTCGAAGTAAAACTAAGATTTATCTAGATTTGTTCTTATGATTGTTAATAGCTATAAATCTGGAATATCTACTGTTTAACATTTCTGTCTATTATTTAACAAATAACAGAAATTCTAGAATATGCATAAACTTGGTATTGTTAACTGTAACAGTAACAACTAGGTTCTGTATAAGATAAATACTCCATTTAAATACAAATAGGAATTTTCTACAACATCTGCATTCTGAAATTTATACTAAAAGAAAGTACAGAGACTGATTTACTGAAGTTGAAAACAGTCAAAACATAGCTGTGCTAGAATATCTCATATGAAACTAAATTAAACCAACAACAGGAAGAGTGACAGAACCTGTAACTATGGTAGACAATAACAGCAATGGGAGGCTGTTCCTCCCTACCAATTCCTGGAGAGTGCCCAGACAGCACTTCTCAGGACCCCCGAGCTTGCTCTGGTCTAACTGGCTGGAATCTAAGTACGGTCAATAATTCCCTCAGCCAAAACAGCTATACTGGAACCAAGTTACTGCAACTTCCTGCTCAAAACACTTCCTTACTATTTTCCCACTTCCTCAATGGGACTCCTGAATAGCATTCACCTGAATGTATTCTCCCTCTAGAACAATTGCTGAACCCCCAGCTCAGTTCATTGAGTAGTATTTAAAAGATTGCCTAGGTCTTAGTTGGGCTAACTGTCATTAATGAGCCACCTGCTCAGATTCCACTTTCTTGGGGAATCATGACCCCAAAATATAGGGAAGTTGCCACCTGCAACTCAGGAAGTGTTTGAGGATGCTGCCACTTGTCTTTTGTCCTTCCACCTAATTCCATCCACCAGTTAGACCAGTAACCTCTTTTAACAGCTCTCCCATGCTGTTGTCTCCATAATTTATTTATTAATAATAATTATTCAGAATTTACATTCCTTTTTTGGAGACTCTGCTGAGTCATCCATTCCTACTTAGCATTAAATTTAACATAATGTTCTCAGGAATATTAAAAATAATTACATTATTTTAATAAAATTGGGGTATGTGACAACCCTGATGCAATTAAGCCCAAAAAAATCAATTGGAGACTGGTTTTTAGGGAAGAAAGATATAGTGAGCAAACTTTATGGATTTGTTAAAGAGCCCTATATTCTACCAGCCTTTTTGACTCCGAGAGTTTTTTCTTTGGAGTTTATCAGACAAAAATTGACAGTAGAAAATGAACATTTTCTACATTTCAATAAAGCTACAGATATAAAGTTCCCTTTAAAAATTGGTCCTTTTATCATCAAGAACAAGAATGCTCTCCCTTTTGTACAAAAACATTTAGAAGCACTGAGTTTTAGGAAAGTGACAACTATTAATTATGATCCTTGTTGTCACGTCCCCATCTTGACCCTATTGCATTAAAATGTAAATGATGTAATATTGTTCTAAAATCATGGTGAGTAGCTCAAGGCCAAGGCCCCGCCATCGATTTAGTGATGCATATGGTTTACGTGCTAGCCAGGCACATTGAAATTTCAATATCATGTAAATATGCATTTTAATAAAATACCCACAACTAGCTATGCAATGCAACAAGAGATGGGGGCATGATTTTATAAGGAATTGGGAGGGAAAACATTCAAACCCTTGAGCCAATCAAGTCAAGCCAAGTGTCAATGAGAGAACCCATAAAAATCCCAACTACCATGTTGACTTTTGTACCTAATCATTTACTCTCCCAAGAGTTAGTTGAAGTAGTTAATGCCTTGGGAATGGAGGGTTATGGCTGTCCAAATTCGAGTATGGGAAAGCCACCCTTCATGGAAAATCGTGTTTTTCTTCTTGGGAAAGAAAAGAGCCATGAATTCCCCCCAAGCCATCATCCATCAACCAGTTTCTCTCCCTCACGAGTTTGGAGTCACTTGGGCGTGTTTCAACCATGTTTTTCTGTGTTTTCCTTCATTCAAAGCTGTGAGAAGGGCGTTTTTGTGTTGTATACTAGTGGGGAAGAAGGGGAATGTAATTGGGGGTTCCATAGAGATTGTTTAGCTACTGAATGCTCAATTAGTTGGAGAGAAATCATTTTCCTCCCTGTGATTATTTTTTTCCCATCCCATAATCCGTTTTTTTGCTGGAAACGAATTGGGGGAGACCCATGGCCATCCTGTTTGTAATTCCCATTGCTAAAAATGTACATCCATGCCCAATGATTGTGCTTTCTTTGTGAGAAAAGAGTATGTTGGGGTATGGGTTATAGGTCTCTATTGCTTTGGCTTGATCTTGAATGCAAGTATCCAGGGATGAAGAGGGTTCAAATTTAGCCTGATAAACCCAGTTGTGGACTGGCTTGGATTAAATGTAATTGGTTATTGGGCTATGTATGAGCTTGAATGTCCCCTTTTCCTTGTAAGAATCATGCCCAGCTCGGGGGTGGCAGTTGTGTTGAGAGACTGATGAACACAACTGGCCTATGGTTGGGTGGAACGTTGCAACGACATAGCTAGTTGCTTGGGACAATTGCACAATGAAGATAAGTATCCTCTATGTGTATTTACTTCTCCAATATTTAATTTGATGATTATTTTGATATGCTGGATGAGCATGAATTGTGTGTGGATAATTTTTTAATTCCATTGTGCATAATTGCTTGATTTGCATCTGCACACTTATTTGATTTGTATGAATCTAATGAATGGGATGAGTTTATGTAAAAGCCCCAGAGATTGGCATCATGTTCCCTCCCTCAAATTGGGTCCAAGGGTGGGTACGTGATACTTGTCATGTTATTTCTGATAGAAGGAAAGAGAACAAAAATAAATCCTTTGATCACCAAGAGGTTGAAGGATTGGTGAAGATGGCAAATTTACTACAATATGAATCATACACAGAAGTTTCGGGAAGTTCACACGCTAATCCTTCTACCTTGGATAAAGTTTCAGCTGAGTTGGTACCTAAGATGGTACCTACCCCAGGAAACTAGTTGAAGCAACAAGTAAAAGAAATTTTTATGAAAGTACTGATATGCAGGTGGAGGAAGAAAGAGAAGCCAAAAGATTAAAATCAAGCCAGCAATATGAAGTAGTTGTATCTGACAAAGAAAAGGGAATGAAGAAAGAAAAATGTCAACGGCCAGGAATTCAAGTATAGGAATATGAATTTGACGAGGCAAGAGATGCAGGTTATTCTAGCAAATTTCATTCAAGAGATGAAATATGTGTAAAATATGGCAAAGACAGACAAACAACAGTAGAAGCAATACATAAGTTGTTTCCAGAAGTCAGGAATGTTGTTGATTCAGAAATTACTCTGATGACTAGTAGAGATCCAAACAAAAATACTTTGAATTTGGTTGTATCGTCTGATGATAAGATCATGGAAATGAAATTGAATTTGCAGAAGATAATAGTCCCTGGTAAAATTCACCTACACGGGCAGACTGGAGAGGTGATTTATGTTGATATGATGAAAGCTACTTTAACAATGGAAAAACTACATAAAACTATGAACAGGCTGCAAATCCAGTTGAGGCAAGAAAAAACAGAGAACAAAGCTCATCAGCTACAAATAAAAAGATTACAATATGACCTGGTGAAGAGAAATGATGAACCAAATAGATGGGGGGGAATTAAAAAGCTTTTAGCTGAGAAAGAAAGAATATCCAATTACTTCAGCAAAAGGTTAGAATTCCAACAACTCGGATAATTCAAGCCTCTGAATTAACTGTGTTAGAACAAGAAAAATAAACTTTATCTAGAGAATTGGATGACTGTCTTGCTAAATTGCTCAAGTTTGAGGAAAAAGAGGAAAGTTGGGAGAAAGATAGATCGAGTCTTAAGACTGAAATTGAAGATATAAAGGCCAAATTGGCAAATACAGTACAAGAGACGCAAGGAACAGATCAAGGCAACAAAGAAGCAAGCACAGATGATATAGTTCAAGCTATGTCCCAAGTTAGATTGAAAGAGGTGGAGATAATAGAACTAAAAGAAGAAAAACAAAGACTAGAAGAGGAAAATCAGAAAAAGAAAAATGAAATAAAAGAGTTGACAAAAAACAATAAAGATTTGGTAGGAAAAAATCAGAGGATGATAGGCCAAGTGACAGAACAACTAGCATTGCAAGGTGCAAAGCATTTGATTTGGGATTCAATCATCGATGAGGCTGCAAAATTGAGGCCTTATTTAGATTTTATGAAGACAAAGTAAGCCATAGCAAATGATAGCTCACAAAGCTGTAAAGCAATGAGAGAAGTTTTAGATAAGATACCAAAAGATACAATCTAGGGTACCATAAGTTTCTTAAATACTCTAACAGAAGGTGATCTGAAAACAATGGATATCGAAAACCAGGTAACAGTCATAGCTTGGGCTAGGAGAGTCGTTGGAAAACATTCTCACATTGAGAATGTTCAGGATAGTGTAGAACAGATGAAGGAACAGGTTGAAGCGTTCAAAACATGATTTGAAAAGGTAATACAAAAGGGACTGCCTTCTTTTTGGGATGAAAATAATGAATTAATTTTCCAGGACAATTATAAGGATTTACTATATAACAACGGGAGGAACCATGAGCAATTTCAAGGTTTGACTCATGTTCTAACAGAGAAAATTCTACTGAAGAAACTCTCCCTTGACTTTGAAATTCTAAACCAGCTGGCCATGATAGCTGAAACGATTCCCCCAACTTTCATTGTAGAGCACATAGAGATGAAAGTTCCTTCTACAGAGCAATGGAAGACAGTGGAGAGATATGGGAAAATGAAGTACACCTTGCACACTTGAAGACTATTGTTCGAGAAAGAAGCCCTGTCAACAGCTACAGCCAATAGAAAGACATCAAATGTTATATTCTGAGAAATTTTGGAAATTGTATAATTTTTTACCGAAATGGAATGTAATAGTTAGTTTATAATTTTCTATTTTTAGTTATGAAGCAGTTAGGGTTTTACCTCGAGAGGTTTTACAATGTATAAAAGACAATTTGTGGCAATGTATTAAGTGTTGGAACCCGTGAAGAGATATTTGTTTTGTATTGAGCCCTTCAATTTTGAATAAAGATGGTCGAGCAGATTGATGCATATTTTCAAGACTAAAGATTCCGGTGTTATTGTATTCAAAGGATTAGATGTTTTTTTTGGCAATGTGGTAAGGGTTGAAAATTGTGAAGATATTATACTCGTTTTGTATTGAGCCCTTCAATTCTAAAATAATATTCTCGAACAAAATTGATGCAAATTTTCAAGACTAAAGATTCCTGTGTTATTTTATTCAAAGGATTAAAAAGAATGTGGTTGTCCTGTCAATGATGAGCTAATTAACAAATTAAATTATGACGATATTGAATGCACTGTGATTGCAGAATGTGAAACAATATGAATCAAGGAAAGAAATAGACTGGTGCATAACCTGCATAAAAATCATATGAATGACAAATCAAGCACACAGATTTATATGTTTTATGATTTAACAATACAAAACAGAGTTAGTAGATGTATGTATAAAAAACAAAATGAATCAAGGAAATTTGATTCATATAACAAAAGAAAGTAAAATAGAAACTAATTAAAATTATTTAAAGATCGTAGAACATTACAAGTCTCCAAGTACAGAGTGTCTCCAGTTCTTTCCTTCGATGGTCCCCCCCCATTCATGAGATTTGTCGAGTATTATTTCCATACTAGTTCTAGACTGCAGAAAGGGTCGTCCGATCCTTCTTGTGCTCACCATTCTAGATACAAGTGAATTGTTGGATATCGGTGTTCTAAATTATATACTAAATGAAGGGTCGGTCGAACCTTCTTGTGCTTAGGATTTTTCCATTATTGACCATTCTGGTTATACATGAAATGACGGCCTAGCCTTAGTATTTTTCCATGATTGATCATTCTGGTTTTCGGTTGTAAATGTTTTCCAATAATCGAGGATTTTTATGCCCGCAACCCGCAAATGCGGATTGCAAGAAGAGTATTGTAAATGTTTGCGTTCTTCGTTTCAGCAACCCGCAATGCGGATTACGGGAACTATTTGAATAATGAATTTGTGACATGCGTTTCCGCAACCTGCAACCCGCAATGTGGATTGTGGAAACTTTTGGTTGTTTTCATTTGAAGTTGAATGTCATTAAGCAACACCCCATTTTTGAATGAGGCCTGAGATAAATGAATGAAGGGGCGGCCGACCCTTCTTCTGCCCACTATTATTTTCTTAATAGTTCTAGACTACAAGAAAGGTGGTTCGATCCTTCTTGTGTTCACCATTGTGGATATAGGTGAATTGTTGTTTATTGGTGTTCACAATTATCTACTAAGAGAAGGGGCGACCGATCCATCTTGTCGGCAGTCGGAAGTCGGGATAAATATTTTTTACATGTTATAACAAAGGCAATGTCCCAATCCCTACCATATTCTAGGGAATTTCTCTTTTAAATGAAGGGTCGACCGACCCTTCTTGTGCTTAGTAGTTTTGCAATCTTCACCATTCATTATATACATGAATTGACAGCCTATACTTCATAGGTTGAATATTTGCACAATTCCCTCATAAATGAAGGGGCGTCCGACCCTTCTTCTGCCCAATATTATTTTCATACTAGTTCTAGACTCCCAGAAGGGTTTTCCGATCCTTCTTGTGTTCACCAGTCTGGATACAGGTGAATTGTTGGATGTTGGTGTTCATAATTATCTACTAAACGAAGGGTCGACCAACCCTTCTTGTGATTTATATTTTTCCAATCTTTACCATTCTGGTTATACATGAATTGATCTCTATTTTGGCAGGCCAACATCTAACACGATAGGAAGTGATGACATGGCATGTATGATGACATGGAATGTGTGATGAGGCTGGAAAGACACGTGATGGTGTTATGGTGCTATCCGACATCATTCTGGAAAAGTATGACAAGTTTGTGAAACTTTGGAAATTAACAAAGTATGGAAAAAGTAGTCAAAACTACTCTAAGAGAATTCCCACCATAATTCATGGTTTGAGAAAAATGCACGCACCATCATATCATGTTATAGCGTGTTGAAGTAGCTATCTAGTTATACATGATTGCGGATTGTGGGAAGTGTTTGAATAATGGATTTGTGACGTGCGTTTCCGCAGCCCACAACCCGCAATTGCAGATTGCGGAAACTTAGGTTTGTTTTTATTTCGAGTTGTAGTCCTGCAACCCGCAATTGCGGATTGCGGGGACTTTGTATATATTTCCAAAAAATTAAACCCCCACAACTCATCTTCCACATTCCACACATTAGATCTCAACCATCGATTTGTCTTAATATTACGGCCCAAATTTTACCCGACGGAATTAATAAATATGTTGATTTTGTTTATGTTTCCTTTTTTATTTTTCTTCTTCGAAAATTACCTACTATGTGTATTTTACTGCGTGTTTTTACCAGGGGTCATTTTCACCATTTTTTCCAGCTTAAATGAAGGGTTGGCCAACCCTTCTTGTGCTTAGTATTTTTTCATTCTTATCCATTCAGGATATACATGAATTGATAGCCTATACTTCGTAGGTTGAATATTTGCACAATTCCCTCGTAAATGAAGGGGCGGTCCACCCTTCTTCTGCCCACTATTATTTTCATACTAGTTCTAGACTGCCAGAAGCTTGACGAAGATCAACGGTTACAGAAGCTTGATGGAGATAAACAGCCACAAGCGATCTTCGCAAAAGTAAGATAGGACGGTTTAAGCATGGACAGAGTGTTGCTATCCCACGAGCAAGTTGCAAATTAGATCAACGGGCGGAAGGACAGATCTACAAACGATAGGTACTTCTGTGATTTGAGATGCATGGGGAAATGGAATTTTTCAATTTGTGAAGTTTTGGTAGGGACCACATGTTTCGACGGTGCATATATGGTAGGGAAAGGCATCAGCGGTGGAGGTTTAGTTCGCAGATTGAACATGCACGGAGTATCGGTATGTTCCAAATTCACGAACCTCGGTAAAGGCCGCACCTTTGGACGGTAAGGATGCGGACAGGGGCCAGATCGACAATTGATAATAACTACGCAGATCTAAGGTGCGAGGAAGGCGGCGTTTGAGGGATTGAAGACTGTGGAAGGTCGTGGGGATAAGCATGGAAGAAGATCAATGGTACCAGATCAATCATGCAAGATGGACGGCTCAGAGAAATTCCTTTATCGCTAGAGGTGCAAGAATGATAGGAAAGGATAGATAATATAAAAAAATGGAATGCATGAGGATCTGAGTACTGTATGATTCGGTTTCCCCCTTGCCCCCTTGGTCGAGGTCAAGGGAAGCAAGTTAATTTAGATAGAATCAAATCGACTCTAGCACCTAGTTGACTGCACATTCTATTTGGGACCAAGTCCGACAAATTATAATCATTTTGAATCTTTTATATATAAGCAAATCTAGGTGTTTAGGCTTGCTCCAATGCATGCAAGAAAAATTTCCACTTCCAAAGGTATATTCTTCCTCCATGAGATCAAATGAGCTAAGACTTAAAATTGGATGAATGTATATGCAGCATACCCGATAATTTGAAAAAAAAAATGTTATTAAAAATAGAATTTACATGCATTGATTAGATGGCAACCTTAATTTACCTGCTGTGTGGATTTTACTGCGAGTTTTTACCAGGGGTCATTTTCTCCATTTTTCCATCTTAAATGAAGGGTCGGCTGACCCTTCTTGTGATTAGTATTTTTGCAGTCTTCACCATTCAGGATATACATGAATTGACAACCTATACTTCGTAGGTTGAATATTTGCACAATTCCATCATGAATAAAGGGGCGGCCGATCCTTCTTCTGCCCATTATTATTTTTATACTAGTTCTAGACTGCCAGAAGGGTCGTCCGATCCTTCTTGTGTTCACCAGTCTGGATACAGGTGAATTATTAGATATTGTTGTTCGCGATTATCTACTAAACGAAGGATCAGCCGACCCTTCTTGTGATTTATATTTTTTCGGTCTTGACCATTCATACATGAATTGATCTCTATTTTGTAAGGCCAAAATATCACACGTGTGAGCCTCAAAGAGATAACTGACACCATAGGAAGTGATGGCACTTTGTTTTGTTTTTATTTGGATTTGTGGTCCCAAAACTCGCAGTTGCAGATTGCGGATTGCGGGAACGTCGTATATATTTCTGAAAAATTAAACCCCCGCAACTTGTCTTCTACATTCCTCAGATTAGATCTCAACCGTCAATTTTTCTTAATCTTACGGCCCAGATGTAACCCAATGGAATTAATAAATATGTTGATTTTGTTTCTGTTTTCTTTTATCATTTTTCATTTTCAAAAATTGTCTGTTGTGTGGATTTTACTGCCAGTTTTTACCAGGGGTTTTTTTCGTCATTTGTGCGGATTTTACTGCGAGTTTTTACCAGGGGTCATTTTCGCGAGTTTTTACTAGGGGTTGTTTTCGTGACTTTTTACCAAGGGTCGTTTTTGCGACTTTTTACCAGGGGTCATTTTTGCCATTTTTTCCAGCTTGCATAGGTTGGATTCGTGTCACTTTCTTATTCAATTGTTCAAGATTTTTTGTTATTTTGAGTTTTTTTTCTTACTGTTGTTTATTTATTCATCATATTTCTCCAGGTTTTCAAACATGTCTCGCAACACTTGTTGCAAAACTCCTTAGAAAGATCTTTTGAACAAATACCCAAACTTCGGCATCCTTGTCGACACCAATGATAAGGTTTCTGAGACATACCAAATGGATTGGTCCAAAATTTACTCCATCTTTGACAATGATGACCTAACTGATATTCAGAGTAACCGCCCCGCTAATGAAAATATTAGGGATTCACAAATCCACGCTATAGCTACCAAACCTGCTATCCTTCCCTACACTGATGTAGTTAAGTGTAGTATAGACCATGCTAACCCCAAAGACCGCTCTTTCAATGATAACGCAGGGTATCAATTGGCTACCTTTCGCCCTAAGGTTTTTACCAGAGCTTACGCCCTAAAACCAATTGTTCAACCCCTCAATGTTGCATTCCTTGAGTCGTCAAAGACTAGGTACAATTTCAATGAAATGTCGAAGTCTTGGATGCACAGACCGGAAAATTTCATGCCCAGGGCTAATAATTTATACCCAATTTCCTGGTTGAAAGAGCCTTGTTTTCTTCTGGCAACCATGTTCTGCAGACTCTATGGTCTCCCTAATTGTTCAGTATTCAAAGCTGAATGGGATCCTATCACCCATCATGTCCTAACAATGGGGTAGTCATTCCCTTGGGCTTCAATTTTATCAACAGAGTTAAAGACAGACACTAAGAAATATCAGAAAACAACAGCTACAAGGAAGCCATACTTCTTTTTCTCTGCATTTGTAATTGATGTTTTTTGTACAGATTTTCAATATTCCACCATGGGGTGGAGTTGGACTAAGTCCTCACCCCATATTCATATTTATTGTTCTGCCTTATGGGAAAGCAATTTTGTTCCCTTGCTCTATGACATCTACGACCATTTCTTTGGTGTAATTTACCAGCATATTTTCAGGGAATATGCCCCTGCCTTTTCTCCTGATGCCATAACTCTCATCCCTACATTAGGTGACTAGTATGTGGGAAAATCCTTTGCTTACATTAGAGTCTGGGGAAGCAGTACTGTACATTTGCTACCAAGATTTGTCCCTGACAGACTATTACTTGAGGAGATATCTTATCAGACGATTACAGATGGTGTCTACCTTAAGCTCACTGGTCCCAAAAGGAAGGGATGGCCTAAGTTCCCTTTAAACCTTGGGCCTTTGGTTATCCCAACTTCAACTTGGGTTGCAACACTGGGAGACAAGATTGTTTCTTTGAAATTGGGATTTGCTCCCAAAAGAACTCATGACCCCAAAGGATTTCTGGAGGCTCATTTCAAACATGCGCATATGAAGATTGGTTATACACATCAACACATCCCTCAGGACTCTATTTATCAGGGAGTTAATATTTTCTCTAAAGTCCTGTTGCGTGCAAAGAGTAAAGAATAACATATCCATATCTTTCAGTATCAACGGGAGCTTAAAACCAAGGTTTTGAGCCATAAAAGCATGGAACTCAAGCTTGATGAGCAAACAAGAAAAGATAGGGAAGAAAAGGAAGCTCACAAAGCCAGTGATCCATTGATGCTAACGTACATGGATGGAGACAAAGGAAAAGGCCTTATGGAGGATACTCCAAATTTGAAAACTGCTGCAAAATTAAAGATGTGGATGCATAAATCTCAGCAATTGAAGTAGAAATTAGCACAGATGAGTCCGGTGCTCAAGACCCAAGTGGTTGCAGTACCCAAACCCACTACTGGTATTCAAGTGGCTGCTACAGCCAACCTGATTAGTGATGTTCAAGTGATTGTTGTGAGTAAACCAGCTAAAAGACAAAAAATTCAAACTTCTGCCTCTGAGATTCCTACTCTTACTATTGAAGACAGTGATGTGGAATATGAAACACTTCCTTCTGTGAGTGTGGTGCAAAAATAAACTGAAATTTCTTAAGAAATGACATATTTGTTGGATGCCATAGTCATGGATGATCTTGTCCTAGATCAACAGTATCTTGAAACCACTACTGTTGTTGATACCATAACTTCAGCGCTCTTACTTTCATCCATTCAAGCTCTTTCCACTTTATCTTCTAGGGTAACACCACCATATCCCAGTTATTTCATGCAATAACTTCCATTATTGTTCCATATCCAACCCTTTCAGTTCCACTTTCCATTCCACCATCAATTGTTGCAGAGATCTAGTCTTCAACTGTCTCTATGCAACCACCATCATCTATTTCATCACCACCATCCAATGATTTCCAAATCCCGATTGTTCCGTCTTCACCATTAGTTGTCGGTGCATCTTTTTCACTTCCTGAATTTTTTACTTCAATCCCTACTCCAACTTCTTTACCCTCAATCCCTGAATTTATCCCTTCTCCACTAACCACCTCTCATATTACTATGACAATACCTAATACCATTGTTACTCAGACATCCCCAATAATTGCAACAGGAGATGTGGCTACATCTTCCACTGAATTGGTAGCTACTTATGAGGAAGATATTGTAACCTCCCTTGGAGATTATTTCTATAGCAAAAAGGCTAAGGCAGTGGTGAATAAGGGTAACAAAAGAGGCATAGATCATGATGTATTGCAGGGCCCCTTTCCTAATCAAATCATTTGGGCCAAGCAATCAGATGACATACAACAAGAAGCACTAGATACTGTTGTTTCCATGGGTTCTTTTGCAAGTGCCAATTTTGATTCAGTAATCATGTTGAATAAAAAAATTGATGTCAAGGAGGAGCTCAAGAAACTTCAAGAGCAGCTAGTTAAGGCCAATGAAGAACATGAAGCTGACACTCATGAACTGAGAAAAGAATTTGAAAATAAGATTGAAGACCTTCAAGAACATAATGCTTCTATTCAAGTCCAATTGCAAGATGCTGAAGCTTTGGACACTGCCAATGCTGAAAAGATAGTTGTGCTTGAACAACAGCTAAAGGATGCAACTACAAGTGCAGCCTCCTCTGCATTTTCTAGGTTTTCACAACAAGAGTTCAAGGACCTAGCCAATCAATTCAACCTGGAGCATCATCAGCTTCTAGCTAAGCTATTTACTACCTTGGGTGAAATCCATGAGACTTACATTGTCTTTGACAAAATGGCTGGCACCTTGGGCCAGCAAGTAGAGGAAAGAAAACAAGCTTCTAAAGTTGTAGAAGACATCATGGATTGGAAGAAGTATATTGAAGATAAGCCAATTGATATCCCTGATTTGGACAGCCTGAAATTCAAAAGGATCTGAGCTGTTGTGCGAGCTTGGGAGAATGTTATTGACATGGTATAGGATACTATAAACCAAGCTCAAGCCCTTTGCAGAAGAAGATGGTATGCCTCAGACAATCTCATGGAGATATTGGAATTCCCTCCAATGGGGCTCATCGAGGGGGCAGATCCGCCAAAATTGATGATAGAACAGGTTGAATCCCGTTGTGATCAAGTCAAGGAGAAAATCCTGCAGATTGAGCATATCCAAATTTAAGACATGGATTGGTTGATTAAGCAACCTGTTTCTTTGGATTCCAAGATCTATATGTTTATCCACACGTGGCATAAAATAGCCAAAAATGAGACTGAAGGATTCATGTGTGATGACCAGCTGGGGCTCGAATCTCCTCGTTATCCAAATATAGATGAATTGATAGAATTTTGGGACAAGTGGGAATATTTACTCACTAATAGAATATTATGATTTTGTAATCCCTGTTTAAGGGGAATTTATCCTTTGTGTTATTTTTGTAATTTATTATTTAAGGGGTAGATCTCTCTTAGGAAAGGGATGATCATTTTTGGGGTAGAAATCGACAAAAGAAGACTGGAGATGCTTTGTTTTATGCTGAGCTTGTAATTTCTTACATACTTTCATTAATACAGTAAAGCTATTCTCTTGCATCATATTTTGTTCATTGATCAAAGTTCGTTGGTAAATATTGATTTCTACTTTAGGTTATTATCTATGTTGTTTAATCCTTTGCAAATATTATTTCATGCAGAGATTGTTAATCTGGATTTTTCCTTATGTTAGATCTGTGTATGCATTATGTTTTAATTGAATTTCTTCAACTAAAATATTTATCGATTTCTGCAAATGATTTATAGTAAATTATAATCTATGTTAATTTTTCAATTGACATATTGGTTACAAGTTAATCTTGAATGAGCTTAAACACTTAATATTGCATTCAATTAATTTTAATTGATTGATTGTAACTTAAGCAAATAAGGAATTGATCTTCTTCACATTTATGTTAAGTGGATGAATGTACTTATTTATTTTCACATCAAGTTAATCTGCATTTAAATAAGACACATTTTAGAGTAGGTCTAACTTAGCTTAGATTTTCTTTCCTAGGTAGATTTGTTTTAGACTGAACACACTTTGTTTTCCTTCATTGGAAGACATATCCTTTTAGGATAAAAACCACAAGTGTTAGTGGAGGCCTTTGTATCCGTGGGAGATCACCAACCCAAACAGCTCGAGGATAGGTTAATACTTGTGCAGGATTATCTGAAGCCTCTGGCTGGGTTTTCTCCCTTTGTTGAGAGCTTTGGAACCCATTCCAGCACATACACACTCGAGGCCTCAACAAATGGCACTAGAAGGAGGGCCTGAAGTAAAATATGCCTAAACAAAATACTCATAAACCTCCTCCAGCAAGAACATCATCGGTTGTCACTCGTAGCCAGTCACAGGAATCTACCTATGAATAGAAAATAGTCGCACAACCGACTGTAATTCTTGGTACACCTGCACCTCAGCAGGAAAATAGAATGGATATCCTTATCATATCACCTACTAGAGGACCCCTTTCACTTGAACAAATACTGAAAAGTTCTAATGATAGTGTTGCTAGAGTACAACAAAGAATTATTAACCTACAAAGTAGAGGACTAGTAGCAATTCAACATAACACCATTTCACATACTGATAACCAAGAACACCATGTCACAACCTCATTGATGGATGGATGCCTCCTATATGTTCTTAGAATGATAGGCATAATCCTAGTTAAGGAGATGTTAATTAGATACTTAATAACTTAACTAAGCAAATTAACTTAATATGATGATAATGACTGTTATGTAATTGTAGAATGTGAAACAATATGAATCAAGTAAAGAAATTTACTGATGCATAACCTGCATGTAAATCATATGCATGATAAATAGAGCACACAGATTTATATATTTTATGATTTAACAATACAATTTAAATAGAGGTACTAGATGTATGTATGAAAAACCAAAATGAATCAAGGAAACTTTATACACAACAAAAGAAAGGAAAATATCAGAAACTAACTGAAATTCTTTTAAGATTGTAAAACATTACAATTCTCCAAGCACAGAGTTTCTCCAGTTCTCTCCTTCGATGGCTCCCCCATTCATCTGATTTTCCAAGGGCAGATTGCCACTTGCCCTTTTGGAAGGCAACTTTTTACAAATCCAATACTTAATCTTGAAATTTTAAAACAGATTTTAGCAATTTCAAACTCTGATTTTTCATTTTCGGAAACCAAACTCGACACTTTACAAGAATTATAATCACAGTCAAATTGAACATACTAGTACAAACAAACATTCAAGTGTATTATTTAACAAAATACTTTCATTTTCATTTTATTCACAATTTGCCTCACATCGCTCATGCCATTCAGCTGCAGTAAGCAAGGCCTTAATTGATCTATCAAAAATGTGTCATTGACATCGTCGGAAGCATAATTTTTTGTTATAATATAGTTTCCTTCCTCGTTAGAAACATGTTTTTCTTGGGAGTCATCAACAATCACAGTATTTATCCGATCCCAACCATGGATCAAAGTGTCCAAAACTATACTCAAAGGCTTGCGAAATACATTAGGATTTCCATCACCCTAAAAACCCTCTCTGGCTACGGAAGAACAATCTTCCTGTGTTAAAATTCATCTAAATAGTTCCCTTTTCAATCATGTTGTTTCTAATAATCTAGGCAAAAACTCGTCAACACTTTTTCTTTGAGCAGATGTCCATACGCCAACCTCAAAAATAGTAAAGCATTTTTCAAAAAATTCCCTTACGCCTAGCCGTATAAAATAATACTTTGTTGATGTTTCGATGTCCGGTGGTCGTCACAATCTGGGTTTCTGTTTTCTATGTAATGGGTGTAACAAAACGCCATTGAAATAAAAAATTATCAATGGTTTACTAGAAACAAATATTCTAGTACTATCTGCAAACAAAAAACACACACACAACCCAGTCAATAAAATATTATGGTTCAATGTTTCTAAGTATATTGCTTTCATGTTCAACCATTTTTTAAACACATTACCAGATACATGGTACGATGTCCATAAATAATATGAGAACTGTGCAATAAAACTTACATCAATTAAATGCAAGAGTTGTAAAAAATATACAAATCACTAAATGAATTTTTTTTGTATAATATGATGGTCATTTCAATTTCAATGTGTTTAAACAACGCCTCATTTTTTAACGAGGCCCGAGATAATTCAACATACAACACAACATTGTTTTTATAGTTATATCTCTCTCTTATGAACCGTCAAATTTCCAACTAGTTGGCATTTTCAAGCAGTTTTCCTTGCAAGTGTCTGCTGATTGATATTGCCCTTCATCTATAAACAACATGTCTGTTTGTTTATATATATCTCCATATTGGATAAGTACATCCTTTAATGAATTTTTGTATATGTTCTGTACTTCACCAACATTATAGTATGCATACATTGAGTGATTATAAATAGTACTAAGTTTACATTTCTCTGTACCCCAAATAAATACAAATTCTTCATTTTTCAACCATTCAAATATACCAAGGAAATTTTTAATTTCCATGTTGTCGAGGGAGGAAAACCACAGAGCAACATCGAAATTCTCTCTGGCAACACTGGTAATTTCGGGGTTGAACATGCATGTATAATAACGATGGCAATTATGGAAAAAATGAGGTTGTTTGGAAGAATCTCCAATGTTGGATAACATCCGAACTCCAAAGAGCAATCCCTCTACTCCCAAGACCAATAGTTTCTTTTGCGGTGATATCCTGACTGCATACAAGAATAGTAACTATATATATATAACAACAACAACACTTTGTTCATGAAGTTAATGATCACAACCATGCAACCGTACATGAAGATGTTGATTTCCAAAGATTAATACAAAAATCACCCAAAATTTCACAGATTCAATTGATTTAATAAAAGCATCACACAGAACTAATAATATGTTACATTCAGACGAAAATAGCAACGTCTCAGGAAAAAAAAGAAAACACATTGAATGATTTAAAATAGGCAATGATAGAGTACATCTAGAAATAGGAAATGATAGGTTACATTTGATGGTTGTCACTCAACCAGGATTCAACCGAGAGAAGGCATTGAAGGTTCTGATATCAGTTGATTCATGTATTTTACTAAAATTCTACCAAAGTCCATGTACCAACTCAGTAGCTGTCCTAAGGGACAATTCAATAAAGGGCTTACTCAAAATACAGTTTTGAAATGGAAGTGCTTTCTCACCATCACCCTCCAAAACAATCATTGATGTATTAATTTCCGAAGTTTTCATTGGGAACTCCATCCACACACTCTCCATATTTCTTTGTGTATTTCCTTCTTGATAGTAGGTACATCTCTCTCGAAACCAAATAAATAAAAAAATTTGCTCATATGATTTATATTTACCACATGCCATCAAAAAAATTGCAAGCAGTGGCTTCCCCTCATTGACACTACATTTACATGACCAAATCCCAACATTGAATTTGTAAGGAAGTAAATCCAAAAATACAATGGAATTTGATCATGACTCATATGAAGTTCTTCTATGTTTAAATTCAAATTCACCATTAGTAATCTCTTCCCCCTTTTTTACTCTTTCCCCTCCAACAGTATCTTTTTTATTTCCTTTTTTTTCTCTTTTGGAGACATTTTCTGTGGCTTTCTTGAGAAATAGAAAACCTTCCATTTCTAATATGAATAACATTTATGTATGGGGAGCTGTACAAAAATATTGCTTGTCATTATATACTTCAAAATAAATTTGTTTTATCAATTTAAGTAGAAAATATTCTTTGTCTTTTACCTGTCAATGGCAGGCCAACATTTGACTGGTGAGTAACATCGCTTGAGACACCACATTTTGACACCAAACTCTCGCCTTGTTCATTATTTTCGAAGCTCTCGCCTGGTCCATTATTCTCCAATATGATTTGTTGGCCAATATCCATGGGCATCGTCGATGCCAGCTCTGGTTGTGGATGATCCACATGTTGACCTGGAAATTTGCAGGTATACATTTTATATAATTTTTTGCAAGTATTCAAGATCACTATCCCCTTTCATAATTTAGTTAATTTAACCACGATATTTGAAAAATAATTTTTTACCTTCTTGTCCTGTTTGTGCTTCTGTTTGGTAGTTCTTAGTGGATTCTCTATCATATTCACCTTCGTCATCAGATAGTACAATTTGATTGGACGATACTTGGGTGTGCTCTTTATTTGAAGCTGTAGTAGAATAGGAATTTGAAGAAGTTATTGAAGATAACCGACCGAGAAAAGTAAAATAAAATCAAAGACATATGAAAATTTTAATAGAAATACCTTGTTTTAGAAAAGTAAAATAAAATCAAAGACATCTGAAAAAGTTAAAACAAATACCTTGTGTTACACCCAATTCATGATAGAAATTGTTCATAAACAACTCTTGTTGTACTGTCTCCACAATAGAAATAACTATTCTTTCTGGAGCCCTCATCAACGAACGAAGAAGCCTACCTCCTGGGTACAACGAAAGAACTATGCCTTGAGAAGTGACATGTCTGGAAACTATGTGATCCCAGAATTCTTGTGTCCTTTCTTTTGCAAACACATGGATTCTCACACTATCGTTGTCAACCTTGGGCCGAGGTAAATCAATCATCGGTATGCCCTCATCCTTCCAATCCATATCAATTTCAGAAGTAGATAAAATATATTTATCCCTTCCAATGCTCCAACATTGTATAATAGAGAATCCTATAAACAAGTCCCTGGAGAATTCTCTATAAACTCCCTTTGTAGGATTCGGTGTAACATGTTTTTTTTATTTCTTGCTGAAAATTGTGAAAGCTTTAGAAATCATACAAGAGTTTTCCATATCAGCTAAAAAAATACAAGTACATGCCTCTTCATTTGTTTCTAAGTAGTACAAAAATGCAAGCATGTCTTGTTCTGTCCATGTACTATCACAATTACACATATCCACAGCAACAAATTCACAGTTGACTTCCACACCAAAGAATGGAATTAATCTTAGTGTGTTGACCAAAGATTCGAGATAACAACATTGACAAGCAAACTGTGAACTATTTTCGACGTCGTCAATAGACATAACCATCCTCTCTTTATTGATATATAGATTCAATATTTTATGAGCATCAATTGGTATTTTGGTACCATTATCCACTTCAGATTCGTTCTTTCTCTTTTTACTCGGATATTTTGCTTGCTTTCTGGAGCATAAAATGTTGCACAGTTGCTGGAGATGGTTTGGTGCAATTTTATATAGTTCAACGACGTTATCGTTAGTGACAGTCTCTGATTGATCAATTTGAACATCATTAACTTTGAAATATTCAATGATCGAATGCCTGGTTGACCTCTCGTCCTTGATTCGTTTGCAATATTGATTTAAAGTTTGTGCACAAACGTTTTTATCGACTGATGTGCTCATACAAACCGATCTGTTGATTATATTGTCCACCAAAGCAGTCAATTCATCTTCATCAAGATCACGCAATGGTCTAAAAAAATTAGAGCCATAACTCTTTATTTTATTTTGAACAAAGTCATCCTCAGTGATGCTCTTGGGCGAGCATAGCAAGGATCCAATTTTGTAAAGCTCAAATACAGACTGCAATTTGCTCCACAATCGATCCGATATCCAAACAAGAGTTAGCTTGTCTTTAAGGCTCTCCTTATTTTGAACAAGAAAGATATCCTTACATTCATCTTGGAAATACTGCAAACGTATTAAATTGAATATTCCAGTTAATTTTCAAATTAATTTTCATAACACAAGAAGCAATCTAAAGACTTTGATTGATAAGAAGAAAAATTCTATACCTGCCAAGCATCAATGGAAATGTTTCCCTTTCCCTGGTGGGATTGAGTACCGCAGGATATCCATTTATCCCTTGCTTTTTCAACTTGAGAAATGAATGAAGTGTTTGCAAATTCCTTGTTTGACAAATTTTTTTGTTTGCATAATTTGCTGATGGTGTGCTAAGGAACGTCTCTATGTAGAAGATGAGTTGTTTGTTGTCGATACCTTGAATGGAGCTGTTTATATCGATCGTCTGCAATGATTATTTTCTACGCAAAAATAGTATGTTCCCCATCCAATATATAAAAATTTACTAATGGAAAATTAATTTCTTCATCATTTATAGGAAGAAAGGTCAATGTCGTCTCCTTATCGAAAGGAAATAGAATAACATCTCGCAATGTTGGTGTAAATGTATGGACAAGAGATACAACCATCTTTTGCACGACCTCCTCATCAACCTTTTGATATTGTAAGTGCGGAGGCACAACAACACACCTTGTTACGTCAATGGAAAAAGCTTTTTTATTGAACAAAAAGTATTTGATCTGCTATTGTTGAACTTATTTTGAACTTTCAAAGCTCTTAGTTGCTTTCTCCAACATCGCTTTAGAAGTACTTCCTTTGAGTTGTTTGAAGGAAGATTTGTCCACATCGTTTACAATATATTGGAGAAACACTCTTCTGTTGTACGTAAGAATCTTTTCATGGCATACCTTTATCAGCTTCTTATTAATATTCATGTAATGAAATACAGAGGAAGTTTTCCCAGCCAGCATTCTTTTCCTCCATACTGACAAAATTCCTTTCTTCAAGGATGATGTGGTATCAATTCTAGAACATTTAGAAACATCATACGAGGGAAAAACCCACCCTTGCTTCGCACAGGAAATTGGATCTGGATCGAGACCACTTTTCATTAGATCTGGTCAATAATTACAAACCATAAGATCAAGCTGTAGAAGATAACAATTTTCACCATTGACTGCTTCAACTTGAACTCACAATTTTTCATCAGATTCATCGAGATCCGCATATGTCAATATTCCAGCTCTAATCCGATCTCTCTCGTAATCCAATGTGATGCACCTGCAACAATTAATTAATACGAATATGCGAAATAGCAGAAATGACAGAACTCAGAATCACTTTTATATTGATCACAGGCCACTTCGAGGGGGAAACCTCCTATGAGAAAGCTCAATACAAATAACTTCACAGTGTCTTCATAGGTCTCAACACACACTTATATACTAAGTCTAAGCGCCAATACTATGGGTCAAAACCATGGGCCACTACAAACTATGGATCAACAATACTACGGGCGACTTACAAAGCATATGCGCCAACAACAATAACACAAACTATTGATCAACAAATACTACGGGACGACTTACAAAGCATATGTGTCCAATAACAACATACTAACAAAGTAAAGACATGGGTTCCTAACATCCCCTCCCCCTTTAAAAAAGCTTTGTCCTCAAAGCTTTAGATGTGGAAATTGTTGTTGAATCTGAAGGAGTGGTTCCCATCCTCGGGTTGCATGTCATGCCACTGAATTAAGACCTATGTGATAGAGCGAGAGCGAAGCTGACGCGTGCGCCGATTGAGGGTGGCCTCTGGCTCCAAAAGGATGGATCCTTCATTATCCAGTTCGGGTAAAATCGTTTGTCCACTAATGTTGGTGCCAAGAACTTTCTTCAAACAAGGGACATGAAAGACTGGATGAATGCGGGAAGAAGGAGGAAGTTCCAATTTATAAGCAATTGACCCAATCTTCTGAAGAATCCGATGTGGCCCATAGAACTTTGGAGCGAGCTTATGACGCCCTTTGAGTTTCAAGGAGGATTGTTTGTACGGCTGGAGACGAAGAAAAACCATATCGTCGACTTGAAAAGTGCGCTCAGAACGGTGATGATCGGCTTGTCGCTTCATGCGATTTCTTGCCATGTGAAGATTGTCCCGCAAAATGCGAAGAATCTGATCGCGGTTTCGAAGGACCGTGTCAACTTCCTGAACTGGTGAACTGGTGGGGGTATATGGAAGAAGAGTTGGAGGTGCCTGACCATAGACTGCTTCATATGGGTTCATTTTAGAGGCAGTGTGGTAAGAGGTATTGTACCACCATTCAGCGAGAGGAAGCCACTTTTCGCACTGATGTTATTGTTCCGAGGTGAAGCAACGAAGATAAGTTTCCAAGCATTTATTGATAATTTCAGTCTGACCATCTGTTTGTGGGTGATACCCTGAACTCATCTTCAGTTTGGTGTCAATGTGGTGAAATAGTTCTGTCCAAAAATGACTGGTGAAAGTCGCATCACAATCCGAGATAATGGAAGAAGGGATGCCATGAAGACGAAAGATCTAGTCCAGAAAAATTTGAGCGACGGAGGAGGCTGTATAGGGATGTCTGAGCGCACAAAAATGACTATATTTGGAGAGGCGATCAACCACAACGAGAATCACTGTCTTCCCGCCAGATTTAGGGAGCCCTTCAATGAAATCCATAGAAATATCTGTCCAAATCCGTGTAGGTATGGGCAAGGGTTCAAGAAATCCTGGAAGGAGTGTTGTTTCACCCTTATTGCGCTGGCAGGTATCACATTCGGCCACCATCTGTTGAATTGTCATTTTCATGCCATGCCAAAAGAAGTTACGCCTTGCTCGTTCATACGTTTTGAGGAACCCAGAGTGCCCTGCCGATGGAGAAGCATGGAGTTCATAGAAGACAGCCTGTTGACGATCTGTGCTCTGGGGAAGCACCAGACAACCCTTGTATCGCAGAGAAGCACCATCCCAAGAGTAATGTGGTACAGCAGAAGGGTTGTTGGTCAAGCGTTGGATGATTTGAGATAAGGAAGAGTCATTGACATAACCCTGTTGAACAGATTGCAACCAATTTGGAACAGGCATAGAAATCGTTGAAAGAGAACCTTGGGCATCAAATGTGAGAGAAAGAGCATCTGCCACAATATTGTCTTTACCCTTCTTGTAAGTGATCTCATAGTCATAACCCATGAGTTTGCTAACCCATTTCTGTTGTGCCAGGGAGGAGACACGTTGGTCCAAGAAATATTTCAGAATCTGGTGATCAGTCTTGATGCAGAAATGATTCCCTAATAGGCATGGGCGCCACTTCTGTACTGCATGCAAAATAGCCATCATTTCCTTCTCATAGGTAGAGGCAGCTAAATTCTTACCTGAAAGGGCTTTGCTGGTGAACGAAATGGGGTGTTCATCTTGAAGGAGAACAGCACCAAGTCCATTGCCGAAAGCATCACTCTCAATAGTGAAGGGCTTGGAAAAATCGGGCATAGCTAGCACAGGTGTAGTACACATAGCTTGTTTTAGTTTGTCAAATGTACACTGAGCAGCAGGTGTCCATGTAAAAGCATCCTTTTTCAATAGAGTAGTTAATGGAGCTGCAATATTCCCATAATCCTTGACAAACTTGCGGTAGTAGCCAGTCAACCCCAAAAAACCACGAAGGCTCTTGAGTGTCTGAGGATGCGGCCAATTGTTCATGGCATCGATATTGGCAGGATCCACACAAACCCCTTGTGTTGAGATAATGTGCCCGAGATACTCAACTTCCTTCTATCCAAAAACACATTTAGACTGCTTGCCATGGAGATGATGGTCAGAGAAAAGTTGTATGACAAGATCCAGATGCTGGAGATGTTCATCCCATGTTTTACTGCAGATGAGGATATCATCAAAGAATACCAGAATGAATTTCCGCAAGTAGGGTCGAAATATTTTATTCATTAAGGCCTGGAATGTGGAAGGAGCATTAGTGAGGCCAAATGGAATGACCAAAAACTCATAATGGCCATCGTGTGTGCGGAAAGCTGTTTTAGGGATATCATCCTCATGAACCCGAATTTGATGATACCCAGAACGAAGATCCAACTTGGAGAAAAATTGAGCCCCATGAAGCTCATCAAGAAGCTCATCAACAACAGGAATTGGAAACTTATCCTTGATGGTGAGGTGATTAAGTGCTCGGAAGTCAATGCAGAGGCGCCATGACCCATCTTTTTTGCAGACAAGAATAACTGGAGAAGAAAAGTAACTAGTGCTTGGGCGAATAATACCTTGCTTCAATAAGTCCCGAACGAGCATTTCAATCTCTGTTTTTTGGTGAAATGGGTAGCGATGGGGCCTGATGTTGGGAGGAACGCTGCTAGGAAGGAGCTGAATACGATGGTCTTCTGGCCTGGAAGGTGGCAATCCCACTGGTTCAGCAAAGACACATGTATATCGATCCAGAATTTGTTGTAGATCCAAAGGAGTAGTGGAGACCGCTGATGGTTGCATCTGAATGGAATGGATCTGAGCGATGACACCATGTGAATTCTTCTTGAGGAGTTTTTCCATGCGATGTGAACTGATGATGCTGAGAGAACCTGGTTGTAATCCTGTCAATGTGTGTTTTTGTCCATTGAGGGAAAACTGCATCCAAAGTTCAGCAAAATCCCATAAGATAGGGCCAAGTGTGCGTAGCCATTGAGCGCCCAAAACCACATCACATCCACCTAAGGGCAAGGCAAACATGTAAGAGCGCAAGGTATAATATCCCATAGTGATACGCACATTTCGACACTTCCCTTTGCAAGGTAAGGTGCCCCCATTGGCAACCATGACTTTAAAGTTGGAGAAAGGATGGATAAAACAATCAGCTTGTTTGGCGATCCGAGGGTCAATGAAATTATGAGTGCTACCAGAATCAATGAGTATTGTAAGAGGACGCTTCTTGAATTAACCCCTGACCCGCATTGTTTGGGGGGTGGTGATTCTAGCTAAAGCATGGAGAGATATCTCTAGTTGGTCATCCTAAGACGGAGGATCAATAGGCGGTTCCTGAATGTCGACCGGAGCATCCAGTGTTTCTGGATCTTCGTCACCAATTTCAGAGGCAGGCGGAGACTCCACATCCAAGAGATAGAGCTTTTGCTGAACACATGTATGTCCCCGAGTTAATTTCTCATCACAATTATAGCAAAGCCCCTTTTCTCTGTGTGCTTGCATCTCTGTTTCAGACAAACGCTTGATAGGAGTCGGTCGAGGAGCCTGCGGTATAGGTGGTCGCTGAGAACCCATATTTCAGAAGGGAACAAAAGTGGGCTTGGAGCGTTCTTGGGCTGCAATATTGTCTTCTACCAACTTAGCCAACCCTAGGGCTTCCATCATTATGGTGGGACAGAACATTTTGACCTCAGAGCAGATGGCATCCTTTAGACCACTGATAAAACAACTCCGGTAAAAGTCATCAGACAAGCCTTCAGTGTGGTTGGCTAGGTTCTCAAATTCGGTTTGATATTCTCTCACAGTGCCAATTTGGCGAAGTTTAGTGAGGGCTCCGGTGAAGTCATCAAAGGCACTAGGACCAAATCATTGCAAAAGGAGCTGGCAAAAGTCTAACCATTTGGGCTCTGGATGAGCCTTGATGTACCAACGGTACCATTGAAGAGCTTCCTGTTCCAAGTGAAAGGATGCCAGCGGAACTTTGTTGACATCAAAAGTATTATGTAGACTGAAATATTGTTCTGCACGATAGATCCATCCAGTTGGATCAGTACCATTGAAGTGAGGAAAATCAAGCTTCGAACCACGGAAATTGTTGGAAGAAGAGAACCCATTGTCTGATGAAGACTCGGACTGCCGTTTGTTGTTCATAGCTGAATGTTCAAGATGGAGGCCGAGAAATTTTTCATCCTGATCCTGGAGTTTGGCTTGGATGGCTGTAAGTGCTTCTTCCATGGTTTTTGCTCCTGCACGGGTGACAACCATAACCAGGAGTTTTTTTTTTTTTTTTTTGACTGGGTAGGAAAACAAAAACAGAAACTACTTCAGTAAGGGAAAATCTGGACTTGGGAAAAAAATATGAAGGGTAATTGGGGTTTGACTAGGTGTTGAACACTGTCGACTAGACAGGGAAGCAAAAATGAGGATTTCAGAAGCGGGGTGAAAGAATGGGAAAATTTGGCAGAGGGGGACAAAGAAGCAGAATTCAGAAAGGAACTCAGTGGTAAATTTTGAAGGTGATTGGGTGAAATCTGAGGAAGTTATGGCAAACCCTAAAAATAGACAAATGTGGGCTTTCAGCTTTGGGAAGGGGAATTGGGGATAGGGTCCTCAGGAATGAAATATGCAGAATGGGATGACAGGGGTTCCCCAAAAATTTCAAGGGAAACAGAGTGAAAACAAGGGAGATATGGACAAAAAAATGATTTTTTTTTTCCAGACTGGAGCGGCTACGGCTCGGAAGGGATCTGGAACAGCGCCAACTGGATTGAAAACGGTTGTATCTGGAACATCTTGCAAAATGGATCTGGAACGGCACAGTAGTGATCAACAATAGTTCAGCTGAAAGTAGATATGGACCCCAGGTATGTGCAGCTTCCTAACAGTTCAGGGGTTTCACTCGGCCACCAATGCTGTCTAACGGCTTGCGTATTGGGGTAGTACCCCTCACTCCATGGCTCAGGTAAAACTGATAACCGCTTTGCCACAAACGACGGCTCTTTGTTTACCTCACAGGTGGGAACTAGTCAATCAGGTATGGGTCGTTGCCCTTTTCGCTGGCAGGTCCTCTCAATGGGCCAACTACTTCAGGGTTCCTGTGGTACTCCTCACAATGAGTTTTAGGGATTATGTCCAAGTCCTTCCCACATTTAAGTGGATAGGGATTATTCCCAAATCCGAACCTGCAACAGATGCGAAAAAAAATTGGCAGAAATTTCACCCAGCGAGCCCAAGAAAGTGCTCTGATACCAGATGTGATGCACCTGCAAAAATTAATTAATACGAATATGCGAAATAGCAGAAATGACAGAACTCAGAATCACTTTTATATTGATCACAGGCCACTTCGAGGGGGCAACCTCCTATGAGCAATCTCAATACAAATAACTTCACGGTGTCTTCATAGGTCTCAACACACACTTATATATTAAGTCTAGGCACCAATACTACGGGTCAAAACCATGGCCCACTACAAACTATGGATCAACAATACTACGGGCGACTTACAAAGCATATGCGCCAACAACAATAACACAAACTATTGATCAACAAATACTACGGGATGACTTACAAAGCATATGCGTCCAATAACAACATACTAACAAAGTAAAGACATGGGTTCCTAACATCCAAGTAGAATATATATAAATCCAAGTACAAATTATCGGGTTCTTCCATCTCAACATACCATCCATTTGTGAATAGGTGAAGGTCATGATCTTTTGTCAATTCAAAGAAAGGGATTTCCTAGTAGTTACTGAATCTCAACAACATAGCCATGCTTTATCTGCAAAACAGTCAATATTAAGTAGTCAATACAAGAATGCATACAATGTCTATAATTATAAATTAGTGTTTTAATATTAGATGTATACTTGTAAATGTTCATGCTAATGATCGATGGTTAAGGAATGACCCCTCATTTTCAAAATCAATTGATTGATTAAAAACAAATCTGCTAGCATTATCCGTTAGAGATCGAATGTATATTTTATAGAGTCCTTTGAGATAAGGATCGGTCATAGAACGAGCGATCATAATAGAAGGGGTGGTCGATCCTTCTTGTTTATGTGTATGAGTTTATCACATGTTTTGTATTCGAGTTTATGTGAGTTTTTGTACTTAATTTATTTGTATGCGAATGGTAATTGCACATTGATTAATTGGAATACAAGTGCGCGATTGTGAAGAAGAAACACATAGTTTGACGAATTCATAGCTAACTGGTGTAGTCCAATATACTACGATAGCTTCCAAGTGCGAAGTCATCTGGTGTTCTATCCCATTAGTTAGTTGATGTTAAATAGAATGTTATGCAAAGATCGTAACGACATCTCTGCATCGCCATGGTTAAGAGAATATTGATTATGCAACCCCCATATTCACTTTGGGTTAGACTTCAACCTGTTTACAAGGTGATGCCGAAGGGGCCAGTGAAAGGGGTTTTGTTGTGTATACATTTATCTCGTGAATGAAGGGTCGACCGACCCTTATTGTGATCAGTCTTCTTTTAGTGTTCACCATTATTCATATACATGGATTGACACCCTCGCCTTCGTAGGTTGAACATTTGGACAAAAGTATATGGACAACAAGCTCTACAAATCATACAGAGATAACAAATAAAACTTAATTAAAGAGTATTGATTGGATTGTTTCTTATCTCTTCTTTTCCACCAGACCAAAGTATTTTGACTGTAACCAAATGGCTACCTTTCCTTTGTTAAAAATTCCCATGCAATGAAGGGGCGGTTGAACCTTCTTCTACCAAGTATTCTTTTCATAATAGTTGTAGACTGCAATAAGGGTCGACCAATCCTTTTTGTGTTCAACATTCTGGATATAGGTGAACTCCTGGATATAGGTGTTCACAATTTTATACTAAAAAAAGGGACGGCCGATCCTTCTTCTCGGAGGTCGGAATTCGGGATAAATATTGTCTATGTGTTATAAATTCGCCAATCTCCATTCCCCACTATTTACTGTAGAAGTCAAGGGTCGGGAATTGTTGTCCCATCCTGAAATCTGCATTGCGGGTTGCGGGATAGCGGAACTGATGGAACGTTTTAAGAAATCTAGGTATCCGCAATCGGAAATATATTTATGTCTTCAGAAAAGGCAATGAAATCCTCATGGGGGGTGCAAGAAGGGTCGGTCGACCTTTCTTGTGCCGAGTATTTTGTTCAAAATAGTTATAGGCTGCAAGAAGGATCGGTTGATCCTTCTTGTGTTCACCACTTTGGATACAAGTCAAGTGTAACATATAGGTGTCTACAGTTGTCTACTAAATGAAGGGGCGGTCGATTCTTCTTGTTGCACGTCGGGATAAATATTGTTGATATGTTATGACTTTGCCAATATACCGATCCCAACTATTCATTTTGAATGTCTAGAATTGTTGTCCCAGCCTAGGCGGGTTGAAAATTTGTACAATTCACTAATAAATGAAGGGTCGGTCGACCTTTCTTCTGTCCAGTATTCTGTTCAAAATAGTTCTAGTCTGCAAGAAGGGTCAGCCTGTTAGAAAAATAGGATCGCAGAGAAATAACAATAAACAGAAATGAAAATATAATCACACACACATTACAAGAGAAACGCAGATATATCGTGGTTCACCCCAAGATGGGCTACGTCCACACTGAAATTGTCAGTCCTTATTATTATACCGTCCAGCAAAGTGAAGGGATACAACCTGCATCACAGTCGTTGCACTTCCTCTTCATTGTCCCACAGTCTCTCTTCCAATCTTAGACATCTTTACAATGCATAAAACCTAATACATCAACCCTAGCCGTGTTACAATTTCTATATTTTATAAGGGAAATACAATGGGAAAATACCATGGGATACCAAAAACCATGGGCCCGAAAACTGTTGGTGAAAACAGCCCCAAAAAATTTTCTCGACAGTGTTTCCCCCGAACCCCCATTTCTCGAGGGTGATGCCCCCAAGCCCCAAGGTAGGGGAATGAGTGTACAGTTTTCTGGGGTGCACGGCTGAGACAATATCATCAATGAGACTGGAAGATCTATCTCCACAACCAACAATCTCCCACTTGGAGACTGATCACAGCAACTCCATCGCTGTTGCACTTGCTGGACTTGGACTTGACAAATTTCTCCTCTTCTCCTTCATGCTAGAAGGCCAACTGAAACCGAGGAAGAACTCAGTTTCTATCTGGTCACTACCTTTGTGAACATGTCTGCAGGATTATGGCTAGTATGTATCTTCTCCAGCTTCAATAGTTCATCTTCTAGAATAGACCGTATGAAATGGTACTTGAGATGTATATGTTTAGTCCTGGAATGGAATGTTGAGTTCTTTGCAAGTTGAATGGCACTCTGGATATCACTACACAACCTGCTATCCTTCTGCTTCTTACCCAATTCCTCCATAAACCTATACAACCAAATCATCTCTTTACTAGCCTCTATAACAGCAACATACTCTGCTTCTGTTGTTGAAAGTGAAACAACCTTCTACCATTTCGAAATCCAACTTACTGTTGTTCCACCTACAGTAAACACATACCCTGTGGTGCTCCTCCTGCTATCCTTATCACCTGCCATATCTGCATCAACATATCCCTGTAAAAAAAGACTGAACCTACAAAACATAATGCATGAGTGGTCATACCTCTCAAATACATGAGAATCCACTGTACTACCTTCCAATGTTCTTTACCTGGATTGTTCATATATCTGCTCACAACTCCCACTGCTTGTGCAATATCTGGTCTTGTGCACACCATGGCATACATCAAGCTGCCAACTACTGATTGATAGGGAATCTTGGACATGCAATCTGTCTCTTCCTGTGTCTTGGGACACATTTCCTTACTTAGACTGAAATGGTTGGTCAAAGGTGTACTAACTGGTTTTGCATTCTGCATTGTAAATCTCTTCAACACCTTTTGTATGTACTCACTCTGAGACAATGTCAATTTGCAATTTTTCCTGTCTCTCGTTATTCTCATACCAAGGATTTGCTTTGCAGCACCCAAATCCTTCATCGCAAATGAATTAGCTAGCTTCCTTTTGAGAACATTTATATCCTGCATATTAGACCCTACAACAAGCATGTCATCCACATAAAATAACAAGATAATATATCTTTCACTATCTAGCTTCTTGAAATAAACACAGTGGTCAGAATGACATCTACTATAACCTTGTTCTGTCATAAACCTATCAAATTTTAGATTCCACTCTCTTGGAGCTTACTTCAAGCGATACAAGCTCTTTTTCAACCTGCACACCAAATTCTCCTTCCCTTTGACCTCATACCCTTGTGGCTGCTGCATATATATCTCTTCCTCCAAATCCCCATGGAGAAAAGTTGTTTTTGCATGTAACTGTTCAAGATGCAAATATTCTACTGCCACTAGACTTAAAATAGTCCTAATTGAACTCATCTTAACAACAGGAGAAAATATTTCATCAAAATCTATACCTTTCTTCTGTGAAAACCCCTTTACAACAATTCTGGCCTTGTACCACTTCTTACCCCCTTCTTCTTCCTTCAACCTGTAAACTCTTTTGTTCTGCAATGCTCCTTTACCAACAAGCAACTGAACCAAATCCCAATTCGGGTTTCCTACCAATGATTCCATCTCCTCATTCATGCCATGCTCCCACTTCTTTCTAGTTTCCACCTGCATTGCTTCTTCATAACACTCTGGTTCACCAGCATCAGTCATCAATAAATAATACATATAAGGAGAGTATCATTCAGGGAGTCTACTTAACCTAGTATATCTTCTTGCAGTTGCAGGAGTTTCAGGTACTTGCTGTTGTTCTTGATTTTCTGGCACCTTTGGAACTTCATTTTCTTTAATTTCATCAAGTACTGTGTACTCTGTGTTTTCCTTTTCCTATTTCTTTCCCTGCAACGTATATTTATACATGACCTTTTGATTGAATATCACATCTCTACTCCTAATGATTTTGTTATTTTCATAATCCCATAAGTGATAACCAAAATCATCAACCCCATATCTAATAAAGGTACATTTCTTGGATTTAGCTTCAAGCTTTGTTCTATTATCTTTATCAATATGGACAAATGCTTCACAACCAAACATTCTCAGAAATGAGTAGTTTACCTTTTTACCTGTCCATGCCTCCTCTGGAATACCACCATCCAAAGCACTTGAAGGTCCTCTGTTTATTAAATAATTAGCAGTATTTACAGCATCTGCCCAAAACTGTAAAGGAAACCCTGCATGCAATCTCATACACCTTGCACACTCCATGATCGTTTTGTTCATCCTTTCAGACACACCATTTTCTTGTGATGTTCCTGGAACTACCTTCTCTCTGTGAATCCCATGGTATGAACAGTAACTATAAAACTCATTGCTGCAATACTCACCTCCATTATCAGATCTAAGACACTTCAACCTTTTTCCTGTCTCATTCTCAACCAAAGCTTTCCACTTCTTAAAAGTAGAAAACACATCATATTTTTGTCTAATGCAATAAACCCAAGTTGTCCTAGTTGCATCATCAATAAATATAACATAATAATGAGAGCCACCAAGATATTGTACCTAAGCTGGTCCCCATACATCTGTATGCACAAGCTCTAACTTTTCATTCTTCTCCTATTTCCCAACCCTGAGAAATCTAACTCTCTTTTGTTTTCCATAAACACAGTTTTCACAAAATTCCAAACTTACCTGCTTCAAATTTGGCAGCAACTTCCTTGAGTGGAGAATCTGCATCCCCTTCTCACTCATGTGGCCAAGCCAATGATTCCACAATGTTGTATCTGTTCCTGTGGAAGCTAAAGAGATAGAATGGTCAGTATTATGAGGACATAAATACAACGTACCTTCCCTGTGTCCTTTTTCTTTCACCATTGATCCTTTAGTGATCTTCCACCACTTTTATCCAAATGTAGATAGACAGCCGCCATCTCCCAACTGCCCTGTTGAGATCATATTTATTTTCATAGCAGGGATATTCCTTACATCTTTCAACAACTAATTAGTTCCATTCTTAACTTTATCCATACCTTACCCATTCCAACAATTTTACATGGCTCATCATCACCCAATAAAACATGTCCAAAATCGCCTGGAACATAATCATGAAAATATTTCCTATGGGGTGTAGCATGACATGAAGCCCCTGAATCTACTACCCAATAATCACTTGTATTATCTAATGCAAGAATCAAAGCATCTTGTAACACATCACATGCTACATTTACTTCTTGGCTAGTTTCTTGTTGTCCATCTCCTTTCTTCTTTAGAGATCTGCAGTCTTTCTTCAGATGTCCTTTCTTTCCACAGTTCCAACACTCTATCTTTCCCAGTCTGGACTTGGATCTGCCCGTTTTAGACTTGCCATGATTACCTTGTCTCTTTCCTCTCTCATTTTGTCTTCCCCTACTCTCCATGGTCAACGCATTACCTGATGTCTCACTTGTGCTTTTTCTTCGCATTTCCTTGCTAAGAATAACATCATCAAATTTCAAAGTGTTTGAACCAGAGACAAAGTTACTTACAACCATGACCAAGCTATTCCAGCTTTCTGGCAATGAACACAAGATTAGAAGAGCCCTAACCTCATTATCAAAGTTCACACTTACATAACTTAGTTGATTTGTATCCGTATTAAACTCATTTAAATTATCAATAATAGATCCACCTTCAGACATCTTCATATTAAAAAGACGCTTCATTAGAAATACCTTGTTGGAGGCTGAGGGTTTTTCATACAGATTACCCAATGCACTCATCAAACCCTCTGTTGTCGTTTCTTTTGAGATATTGAAAGCCACCGATGAAGCTCGGCTCAGCCGTATTGTTCCGAGAGCCTTTCTGTCAAGAACCTCCCATTCTTCGTCCTTCATGGCCGCTGGATGCTTTGCTCTTCCTCCCAACGGTAGGAATAGATCCTTCTGGTACAGATAGTCCTCCATTTTCATTTTCCATAACTGGAATTTTTGGCCATTAAACTTCTCGACCTTAAACTTTCCTTCTTCTTCCATTGCTCCCACTCGAACCAGAAACCCTAGCTTCCTACGGGTTTAACGGCCAAATAGACCTTTGGCTTTGATACCAATTGTTAGAAAAATGGGATCGCAGAGAAATAACAATAAACAGAAATGAAGATATAATCACACACACATTACAAGACAAACACAGATATGTCGTGGTTCACCCCAAGATGAGCTACGTCCACACTGAAATTGATAGTCCTTATTATTATACCGTCCAGTAAAGTGAAAGGATACAACCTGCAGCAAAGCCGCTGCACTTCCTCTTCACTGTCTCACAGTCTCTCTTCCGATATTAGAGATATTTACAATGCATAAAACCTAATACATCAACCCTAGCCATGTTACAATGTCTTTCTTTTATAAGGGAAATACAATGGGAAAATACCATGGGATACCCAAAACCATGGGCCTGAAAATTGTTGGCAAAAACATCCCCAAAAGTTTTTCTCAGAGGCATTTCCCTAGAACCCCAAGGTAGGGGAATGAATGTATAGTCCTATGGGGTGCACAGCTGAGACAATATCATCTATGAGATTGGAAGATCTGGCTCCACAACCAACACAACCGACCTTTCTTCTCGCAGTATTCTATTCAAAATAGTTCTAGACTGCAAGAAGGGTCGGTCGATCCTTCTTGTGTTCACCATTCTGGATACAGGTGAATGGTTGGATATAGTTGTTCACATTTTTATAATAAACGAAGGGACGGCTGATCCCTCTTGTCAGAGTTTGGAAATCGAGATAAATATTGTTTATATGTTATAACTTAGCCAATCTCCGTTCTAGGATGAATTCTGCATTAATTTGGAAGAAAGAACATTGACAATGTTTAAATGTGTGGATCAGAGCCTATAAAATGAATTCTAACTCAGATATTATAGTCAGCTATGATGCAAAGCGATAAGATGGTGTAACACGAAATACATTCACAAAAGAGAAATTAAAAGACTGAAGAAAGTAACAACATATGAATCTTTGTTTCAGATCCAACCCCTATTACTTTGTAAAATCAAAATTTATACAAAACGTTCTCTGAATTCTTCGCTAAAAAAATAAATTTCAAAAAAATCTGTCTGATGTAACACTCGGGCAGTTAACAAAGGAATCGCAATGTCATTTAAAATTAAGACACCTAAATATTTATTCCTGACATAACCTGTGTTTTGGTTTCCCAAATCTTTCAACAATTTTCCATTGACCTTGAGTTGGGATTTCATAATCCATCATTTCTTTCACCATCACCTCCAATTCTATGCATTTCGTGTAACATACATCTGGCAGACCCTTCTTAATCATTACAAATTGTTCAATTATTTCAAAATCATCAGTCAATTTATCAATTATTGTCTTTCCAGTTAATCCTTTGACCAAACCTTCAAATTTCGAGTGATCCATACGAGCCTATACTATTAAATTGTGATAATTTTCTTGAGTCATTAATTTTCCATCGGCACTCCAAAAAGAAGGTAGACCACGTTCAAAAGGCCCCGGGAATAATTCCTTAAACTTTTGAACTGCAAGGACCATCTGTTGCGCCATGTCTTCTACTTCTTTAACACGATCATGCTTGCTAATAACTCTTCTTGCCAAAATGATGATTGATGGTCTGTCTTTGATTACAAAACTCTGCATATCTAATTGGGTTAGAGTTTTTAACAAACTGACTATATTTTGAGCTATTTCTAGAGGCCTTTTGCGTAATGTCTCGTTTGCCACTTTACACCTCTGGAGAGCTATGTTTGCTATAGCATCTTTATCTGCTATAAAATTCAAATAAGACCATAATTTGGTGACTTCCCCTGATATCGCATCCCATATAAGGTGTTTATCTCTATGTAATGGAAGCCGACCTGTCAATTTATCTTTTAATTCATCAAATTTATTTTGCAGTTGATTTCTATCACTCAAAGCCTTTATCTTTGCTCCATAATTTCGAATTACTTCCTCTTTCAACTTCTGGTTTTCCGCTTTCAACTCTTCTATCTCTACATATTTTATACTACTTTGTGACATAGCACTGGTCATTTCCTCAGTGGAGGACTTTTCCATTTGTCCTTCATCTGTACATAGAGATTGATCCCCTCGCTTTGCTGGCGCTTGCACAGTTTCAATCTGATTGGTATTCAACAATGAAATTTGTGACAACAATCCAATCCTTTGTTTTTCCCAAGCATACTTTTCATCTTGTAAATTTAACATTTTACCTTTGTGATCCATCATTTCTTGATATATGGATTCATTTTCTTGTTGTAATGCTGTCAAATCTAGAGATTGCACATGTTGATTATTTGGCACCTTCATTTTTCTCTTAAGACATTGAATGGTATTTTCTTTTTCATCAATGAGCCTTTTGGTACATTGGCTTGGCTCCCACAATCACAAGGTCCACTTGTATTCTTTTGATCTGGATCGAATTTGCTTTGTTTTCTTCCTTCTCTTGCCTCAGTTGACTCTCCAGCTTTGTTATCACAGACTGCAATTTAGAAATTTTTAAAGTGAATTGCAATAAATCAAAATACAGGACATCTCCTGTTTGTTTAGGCAATTGGATCTTATCTGGTATATTAATCGCATCAATTGACCTCACATCGCTCATGCCATTCAGCTGCAGTAAGCAAGGCCATAATCAATCTATCAAAAATGTGTCATTAACATAGTCGGAAGCATAATTTTTTGGTATAATATAGTTTCCTTCCTCGTTAGAAACATGTTTTTCTTGGGATTCATCGACAATCACAGTATTTATCCAATCCCAACCATGGATCAAAGTGTCCAAAACTATACTCAAAGGCTTGCGAAATACATTAGGATTTCCATCACCCTGAAAACCCTCTCTGGCTACAGAAGAACAATCTTCCTGTGTTAAAATTAATCTAAATAGTTCCCTTTCCAATCCTGTTGTTTCTAATAATCTAGGAAAAAACGCGTCAACACTTTTTCTTTGAGCAGATGTCCATACGCCAACCTCAAAAATAGTAAAGCATTTTTCAAAAAATTCCCTTAAGCCTAGCCGTATAAAATAATACTTTGTTGATGTTTCGATGTCCGGTGGTCGTCACAATCCAGGTTTTTGTTTTCTATGTAATGCGTGTAACAAAACGCCATTGAAATAAAAAAATTATCAATGGTTTACTAGAAACAAATCTTCTAGTACTATCTGCAAACAAAAAACACACACACAACCCAGTCAATAAAATATTATGGTTCAATTTTTCTAAGTATATTGCTTTCATGTTCAACCATTTTTTAAACACATTACCAAATACATGGTACGATGTCCATAAATAATATGATAACTGTGCAATAAAACTTACATCAATTAAATGCAAGAGTTGTAAAAAATATACAAATCACTAAATGAATTTTTTTTGTATAATATGACGGTCATTTCAATTTCAATGTGTTTAAACAACGCCTCATTTTTTAACGAGGCCCGAGATAATTCAACATACAACACAAAATTGTTTTTATAGTTATATCTCTCTCTTGTGAACTGTCAAATTTCCAACTAGTTGGCATTTTCAAGCAGTTTTCCTTGCAATTGTCTGTTGATTGATATTGCCCTTCATCTATAAACAACATGTATGTTTGTTTATATATATCTCCATATTGGATAAGTACATCCTTCAACAACGTTTTGTATATGCTATGTACTTCACCAACATTATAGTATGCATACATTGAGTGATTATAAATAGTACTAAGTTTACATTTCTCTGTATTCCAAATAAATACAAATTCTTCATTTTTCAACCATTCAAATATACCAAGGAAATTTTTAATTTCCATGTTGTCGAGGGAGGAAAACCATAGAGCAACGTCGAAATTCTCTCTAGCAACACTGATAATTTCAGGGCTGAACATGCGTGTATAATAACAATGGCAAATATGGACAAAATGAGGTTGTTTGGAAAAATATCCAATGTTGGATAAGATCCGAACTCCAAAGAGCAATCCCTCTACTCCCAGGACCAATAGTTTCTTTTGCGGTGATATCCTGACTGCATACAAGAACAATAACTATATATATAAAAACAACAACAACACTTTGTTCATGAAGTTAATGGTCATAACCATGCAACTATACATGAAGATGTTTATTTCCAAAGATTAATACAAAAATCACCCAAAATTTCACAGATTCAATTGATTTAATAAAAGCATCACACAGAACTAATAATATGTTACATTCAGACGAAAATAGCAACATCTCAGGAAAAAACAAAAAACACATTGAATGATTTAAAATAGGCAATGATAGAGTACATCTAGCAATAGGAAATGATAGGTTACATTTGATGGTTGTCACTCAACCAGGATTCAACCGGGAGAAGGCATTGAAGGTTCTGATATCAGCTGATTCATGCATTTTACTAAAATGCTGCCAAAGACCATGTACCAATTCAGTATCTGTCCTAAGGGACAATTCAATAAAGGGCTTACTCAAAATACAATTTTGAAATGGAAGTGCTTTCTCACCATTTCCCTCCAAAACAATCATTGATGTATTAATTTCTGAATTTTTCATTGGGAACTCCGTCCAGACACTCTCCATATTTCTTTGTGTATTTCCTTCTTGATAGTAGGTATATCTCTCTCGAAACCAAATAAATAAAAAAATTTGCTCATATGATTTATATTTATCACATGCCATCAAAACATTTGCAAGCAGTGGCTTCCCCTCATTGACACTACATTTAGATGACCAAATCCCAACATTGAATTTGGAAAGAAGTAAATCCAAAAATACAATGGCATTTGATCGTGACTCATATGAATTTCTTCTATGTTTAAATTCAAATTCACCATTAGTAATCTCTTCCCCCTTTTTTACTCTTTCCCCTCCAACAATGTCTTTTTTATTTCCTTTTTTTTCTCTTTTGGAGTCATTTTCTGTGGCTTTCTTGCGACATAGAAAACCTTCCATTTCTTATATGAATAACATTTGTGTATGGGGAGCTGTACAGAAATATTGCTTGTCATTATATACTTCGGAATAAATTTGTTTTATCAATTTAAGTAGAAAATATTCTTTGTCTTTTACCTGGCAATGGCAGGCCAACATTTGACTGGTGAGTAACATCGTTGGAGACACCGCATTTTGAAACCAAGCTCTCACCTTGTCCATTATTCTCCAATATAATTTGTTGGCCAATATCCAAGGGCATCGTCGATGCCAGCTCTGGTTGTGGATGATCCACATGTTGACCTGGAAATTTGCAGGTATACATTTTATATAATTTTTTGCAAGTATTCAAGGTCACTATCCCCTTTCATAATTTAGTTAATTTAACCACGATCTTTGAAAAATAATTTTTTACCTTCTTGTCCTGTTTGTGCTTATGTTTGGTAGTTCTTAGTGGATTCTCTATCATATTCACCTTCGTCATCAAATAGTACAATTTGATTGGATGATACCTGGGTGTGCTCTTTATTTGAAGCTGTAGTAGAATAGGAATTTGAAGAAGTTATTGAAGATAACCAACCGAGAAAAGTAAAATAAAATAAAAGACATCTGAAAATGTTAATAGAAATACCTTGTTTTAGAAAAGTAAAATAAAATCAAAGACATCTGAAAAAGTTAAAACAAATACCTTATGTTACACCCAATTCATGATAGAAATTGTTCATAAACAGTTCTTGTTGTACTGCCTCCACAATAGAAATAACTATTCTTTCTGGAGCCCTCATCAATGAACGAAGAATCCTACCTCCTAGGTACAACGAAAGAACTATGCCTTGAGAAGTGACCTGTCTGGAAACTGTGTGATCCCAGAATTTTTGTGTCCTTTCTTTTGCAAACACATGGCTTCTCGCACTATCGTTGTCAACCTTGGGCCGAGGTAAATCAATCATCGGTAGGCCCTCATCCTTCCAATCCATATCAATTTCAGAAGTAGATAAAATTTCTTTATCCCTTCCAGTGCTCCAACACTGTATAATAGAGAATCCTATAAACAGGTCCCTGGAGAATTCTCTATAAACTCCCTTTGTAGGATTCGGTGTAACATGTTTTTTTTTTTATTTCTTGCTGAAAATTGTGAAAGATTTAGAAATCATACAAGAGTTTTCCATATAAGCTAAAAAAATACAAGTACATGCCTCTTCATTTGTTTCTGAGTAGTACAAAAGCGCAAGCATGTCTTGTTTTGTCCATGTACTATCACAATTATACATATCCACAGCAACAAATTCACAGCTGACTGCCGCACCAAAGAATGGAATTAATCTTAGTGTGTTGACCAAAGATTCGAGATAACAACATTGACAAGCAAACTGTGAACTATTTTCAATGTCGTCAATGGACATAACCATCCTCTCTTTATTGATATATAGATTTAATCTTTTATGAGCATTAATTGGTATTTTGGTACCATTATCCACTTCAGATTCGTTCTTTCTCTTTTTACTCGGAGATTTTGCTTGCTTTTCGGAGCATAAAATACTGCACAGTTGCTGGAGATGGTTTGGTGCAATTTTATATATTTCAATGACGTTATCGTCAGTGACAGTCTGTGATTGATCAATTTGAACATCATTAACTTTGAAATATTCAATGATCGAATGCTTGGTTGACCTCTCGTCCTTGATTCGTTTGCAATATTGATTTAAATTTTGTGCGCAAACTTTTTTATCGACAGATGTGCTCATCCAAACCGATCCATTGATTATATTGTCCAACACAACGGTCAATTCATCTTCATCAAGATCATGCAATGGTCTAAAAAAATTAGAGCCATAACACTTTATTTTATTTTGAACAAAATCATCCTCAGTGATTGTCTTGGGTGAGCATAGCAAGGAGCCAATTTTGTAAAGCTCGAATACAAACAGCAATTTGCTCCACAGTCGATCTGATGTCCAAACAAGAGTTATCTTGTCTTTAAGGCTCTCCTTACTTGAAACAAGAATGGTATCCTTACATTCATCTTGTAAAGACTACAAACGTATAAAATTGAATATTCCAGTTAATTTGCTAATTAATTTTCATAACACAGGAAGTAGTCTAAAAAATTTGATCGATAAGAAGAAAAATTCTATGTCTGCCAAGCATCAATGGAAACGTTTCCCTTTCCCTGGAGGGATGGAGTACCGTAGGATATCCATTTCTCCCTTGCTTTTTCAACTTGAGAAATGAATGAAGTGTTTGCAAATTTCTTGTTTGACAAATTTTGTTGTTTGCATAATTTGTTGATGGTGTGTTGAGGAACGTCTCTATGTAGAAGACGAGTTGTTCGTTGTCGACACCTTGAATGGAGCTGTTTATATCGATCATCTGCAATGATTATTTTATGCGCAGAAATAGTATGTTTCCCATCCAATATATAAAAATTTACTGATGGAAAATTAATTTCTTCTTCATTTCTAGGAAGAAAAGTCAATGTCGTCTCCTTATTGAAAGGCAATAGAATAGCATCTTGCAATGTTGTTGTAAATGTATGGACAAGAGATACAGCCATCTTTTGCATGACCTCCTCATCAACCTTTTGATATTGTAAGTGCGGAGGCGCAACAACACACCTTGTTACGTCAATGGAAAAAGCTTTCTCATTGAACAAAAAGTATTTGATCCGCTATTGTTGAACTTCTTTTGAACTTTCGAAGCTCTTAGTTGCTTTCCGCATCATGGCTTTAGAAGGACTTCCTTTGAGTTGTTTGAAGGAAGATTTGTCCACATCATTTACAATATATTGGAGAAATACTCTTTTGTTGTACGTAAGAATCTTTTCATGGAATACCTTTATCAGCTTCTTATTAATATTCATGTAATGCAATACAGAGGAAGTTTTCCCAGCCAGCATTCTTTTCCTCCATACCGACAAAATTCCTTTCTTCAAGGATGACGCGGTATCAATTCTAGAACATTAAGAAACATCATGCGAGGGAAAAACCCACCCTTGCTTCGCACAGGAAATTGGATCTGGATCAAGACCACTTTTCATTAGATCTGGTCAATAATTACAAACCATAAGATCAAGCTGTAGAAGGTAACAATTTTCACCATTGACTGCTTCAACATGAACTCACAATTTTTCTTCAGATTCATCGAGATCCACATATGTCAATATTCCAGCTCTAATCCGAGCTCTCTCGTAATCTAAGTAGAATATATATAAATCCAGGTACAAATTATCGGGTTCTTCCATCTCAACATACCATCCATTTGTGAATAGGTGAAGGTCATGATCTTTTGTCAATTCAAAGAAAGGGATTTCCTGGTAGTTACTGAATCTCAACAACACAGCCATGCTTTATCTGCAAAACAGTCAATATTAAGTAGTCAATAGAAGAATGCATACAATGTCTATAATTAGAAATTAGTGTTTTAATATTATATGTATACTTGTAAATGTTCATGATAATGATCGATGGTTAAGGAACGACCCCCCATTTTCAAAATCAATTGATTGATTAAGAACAAATCTGCTAGCATTATCAATTTGAGATCGAATGTATATTTTATAGAGTCGTTTGAGATAAGGATCGGTCATAGAACGAGTGATCATAATAGAAGGGGTGGCCGATCCTTCTTGTTTATCTGTATGAGCTTATCACATGTTTTGTATTCGAGTTTATGTGAGTTTTTGTACTTAATTTATTTGTATGCGAATGGTAATTGCACATTGATTAATTGGAATACAAGTGCGTGATTGTGAAGAAGAAACACATAGTTTGACGAATTTGTAGCTAACTGGTGTAGTCCTGTATACTGCGATAGCTTCCAAGTGCAAAGTCATCTGGTGTTCTATCCCATTAGTTAGTTGATGTTAAATAGAATGTTATGCAAAGATCGTAATGACATCTCTGCATCACCATGGTTAAGAGAATCTTGATTATGCAACCCCATATTCACTTTGGGTTAGACTTCAACTTGTTTACAAGGTGATGCCGAAGGGGCCAGTGAAAGGGGTTTTGTTGTGTATACATTTATCTCGTGAATGAAGGGTCGGCCGACCCTTATTGTGATCAGTCTTCTTTTAGTGTTCACCATTATTCATATACATGGATTGACACCCTCGCCTTCGTAGGTTGAACATTTGGACAAAAGTATATGGACAACAAGCTCTACAAATCATACAAAGATAACAAATAAAACTTAATTAAAGATTATTGATTGGATTGTTTCTTATGTCTTCTTTTCCACCAGACCAAAGTATTTTGACTGTAACCAAATGGCTACCTTGCCTTTGTTAAAAATTCCCATGCAATGAAGGGGCGTCTGACCCTTCTTCTACCAAGTATTCTTTTCATAATAGGTATAGACTGCAATAAGGGTCGACCAATCTTTATTATGTTCAACATTCTGGATATAGGTGAAATCCTAGATATAGGTGTTCACAATTTTATACTAAACAAAGGGGCGGCCGATCCTTCTTCTCGGAGGTCGGAATTCGGGATAAATATTGTTTATATGTTATAAATTAGCCAATCTCCATTCCCCACTATTTACTGCGGAATTCAAGAGTCGGGAATTGTTGTCCCATCCCGCAATCTGCATTGTGGGTTGCGGGATAGCAGAATTGATGGAACGTTTTAAGAAATCTAGGTATCCGCAATCGGAAATATATTTATGTCTTCGGAAAAGGAAATGAAATCCTCATGGGGGGTTCAAGAAGGGTCAGCCAACCTTTCTTGTGCCGAGTATTTTGTTCAAAATAGTTCTAGGCTGCAAGAAGGTTTGGTCAATCCTTCTTGTGTTCACCACTCTGGATACAGGTCAATTGTAACATATAGGTGTCTACAGTTGTCTACTAAATGAAGGGGCGGTCGATTCTTCTTGTTGCAAGTCAGGATAAATATTGTTGATATGTTATGACTTAGCCAATATACCGATCCCAACTATTCATTTCGGAAGTCTGGAATTGTTGTCCCAGCCTAGGCGGGTTGAAAATTTGTACAATTCACTCATAAATGAAGGGTCGATTGACCTTTCTTCTGTCAAGTATTCTGTTCAAAATAGTTCTAGTATGCAAGAAGGGTAAGCCTATTAAAAAAATAGGATCGCAGAGAAATAACAATAAATAGAAATGAAAATATAATCACACACACATTACAAGAGAAACGCAGATATATCGTGGTTCACCCCAAGATGGGCTACGTCCACATTGAAATTGTCAGTCCTTATTATTATACCGTCCAACAAAGTGAAGGGATACAACCTGCAGCACAGCCGTTGCACTTCCTCTTCACGGTCTCACAGTCTCTCTTCCAATATTAGACATCTTTACAATGCATAAAACCTAATAAATCAACCCTAGCCGTGTTACAATGTCTATATTTTATAAGGGAAATACAATGGGAAAATACCATGGGATACCCAAAACCATGGGCCTGAAAACTGTTGGCGAAAACAGCCCCAAAAAAAATTTCTCGAGGGTGTTTCCCCCGAACCCCCATTTCTCGAGGGTGCTGCCCCCAAGCCCCAAGGTAGGGGAATGAGTGTACAGTCCTCTGGGGTGCACGGTTGAGACAATATCATCTATGAGACTAGAAGATCTAGCTCCACAACCAACAATCTCCCACTTGGAAACTGATCACAGCAACTCCACTGTTGTTGCACTTGCTGGAATTGGACTTGGAAAATTTCTCCTCTTCTCCTTCATGCTAGAAGGCCAAGTGAAACCGAGCAAGAACTCAGTTTCTCTCTGGTCACTACCTTTGTGAACATGTCTGTAGGATTCTGGCTAGTATGTATCTTCTCCAGCTTCAATAGTTCATCTTTTAAAATAGACCGTATGAAATGGTACTTGAGCTATATATGTTTATTCCTGAAATGAAATGTTGAGTTCTTTGCAAGATGAATGGCACTCTAGCTGTCACTATACAACCTGCTATCGTTCTGCTTCTTACCCAATTCCTCCATAAACCTCTGCAACCAAATCATCTCTTTACTAGCCTCTATAATAGCAACATACTCTTCTTCCGTTGTTGAAAGTCCAACAACCTTCTACAGTTTCGAAATCCAACTTACTATTGTTCCACCTACAGTAAACACATACCCTGTGGTGCTCCTCCTGCTATCCTTATCACCTTCCCTATCTGCATCAACAAATACTTGTAAAAAAGAGTCTGAACCTCCAAAACATAATGCCTGAGTGGTCATACCTCTCAAATACATGAGAATCCACTGTACTACCTTCCAATGTTCTTTACCTGGATTGTTCATATATCTTCTCACAACTCCCACTGCTTGTGCAATATTCGGTCTTGTGCACACCATGGCATAAATCAAGCAGCCAACTGTTGATTGATAGGGAATCTTGGACATGTAATATGTCTCTTCATGTGTCTTGGGACACATTTCCTTACTTATACTGAAATGGCTGGTCAAAGGTGTACTAACTGGTTTTGCATTCTGCATTGTAAATCTCTCCAACACCTTTTGTATGTACTCACTCTGAGACAATGTCAATTTGCGATTTTTCATGTCTCTCGTTATTCTCATACCAAGGATTTGCTTTGCAGCACCCAAATCCTTCATCGCAAATGAATTAGCTAGCTTCCTTTTGAGAACATTTATATCCTGCATGTTAGACCCTAAAACAAGCATGTCATCCACATACAATAACAAGATAATATATATTTCATTGTCTAGCTTCTTGAAATAAACACAGTGGTCAGAATGACATCTACTATAACCTTGTTCTGTCATAAACCTATCAAATTTTAGATATCATTGCCTTGGAGCTTACTTCAAGTGATACAAGCTCTTTTTCAACCTGCACACCAAATTCTCCTTCCCTTTGACCTCATACCCTTGTGGCTGCTGCATATATATCTCTTCCTCCAAATCCCCATAAAGAAAAGTTGTTTTTACATCTAACTGTTCAAGATGCAAATCTTCTACCGCCACTAGACTTAAAATAGTCCTAATTGAACTCATCTTAACAACAGGAGAAAATATTTCATCAAAATCTATACCTTTCTTCTGTGCAAACCCCTTTACAACAACCCTGGCCTTGTACCGCTTCTTACCCCCTTCTTCTTCCTTCAACCTGTAAACTCATTTGTTCTGCAATGCTCCTTTACCAACAGGCAAATGAACCAAATCCCAATTTGGGTTTCCTACCAATGAGTCCATCTCCTCATTCATGCCTTGCTCCCACTTCTTTCTAGTTTCCACCTACATTGCTTCTTCATAACACTCTGGTTCACCAGCATCAGTCATCAATAAATAATACATTGAAGGAGAGTATCATTCAGGGAGTCTACTTAACCTGGTAGATCTTCTTGCAATTGCAGGAGTTTCAGGTACTTGCTGTTGTTCTTGATTTTCTAGCAACTTTGGAACTTCATTTTCTTTAATTTCATCAAGTACTGTGTACTCTGTGTTTTCCTTTTCCTGTTTCTTTCCATGCAACTAATCTTTATACATGACCTTTTCATTGAATATCACATTTCTACTCCTAATGATTTTGTTATTTTCATAATCCCATAAGTGATAACCAAAATCATCAACCCCATATCTTATAAAGGTACATTTCTTGGATTTATCTTCAAGCTTTGTTCTATTATCTTTATCAATATGGAAAAATGCTTCACAACCAAACATTCTCAGAAATGAGTAGTTTACCTTTTTACCTGTCCATGCCTCCTCTGGAATACCACCATCCAAAGCACTTGAAGGTCCTCTATTTATTAAATAATTAGCAGTATTAACAGCATCCGCCCAAAACTGTAAGGGAAACCCTGCATGCAATCGCATACACCTTGCACACTCCATGATCGTTCTATTCATTCTTTCAGACACACCATTTTCTTGTGGTCTTCCTGGAACCGCCTTCTCTCTGTGAATCCCATGGTATGAACAGTAACTATCAAACTCATTGTCGCAATACTCACCTCCATTATCGGATCTGAGACACTTCAACCTTTTTCTTGTCTCATTCTCAACCAATTCTTTACACTTCTTAAAAGTAGCAAACACATCATATTTCTATCTAATGCAATAAACCCAAGTTGTCCTAGTTGCATCATCAATAAATGTAACATAATAATGAGAGCCACCAAGATATTGTACCTGAGCTGGTCCCCATACATCTGTATGCACAAGCTCTAACTTTTCATTCTTCTTCTGTTTCCCAACCCTGAGAAATCTAACTCTCTTTTGTTTTCCATAAACACAGTTTTCACAGAATTCCAAACTTACCTGCTTCAAATTTGGCAGCAACTTCCTTGAGTGGAGAATCTGCATCCCCTTCTCACTCATGTGGCCAAGCGTATGATTCCACAATGTTGTATCTGTTCCTGTGGAAGCTAAAGAGATATAATGGTCAGTATTATGAGGACATAAATACAACGTACCTACCCTGTCTCCTTTTGCTATCACCATTGATCCTTTCGTGATATTCCACCACTTTTCTCCAAATGTAGATAGACAGTCGCCATCTCCCAATTGCCCTGTTGAGATCAGATTTATTTTCATAGCAGGGATATTCCTTACATCTTTCAACAACCAATCTGTTCCATTCTTAACTTTTATCCATACCTTACCCATTCCAACAATTTTACATGGCTCATCATCACCCAATAAAACATGTCCAAAATCACTTGGAACATAATCATGAAAATATTTCCTATGGGGTGTGGCATGACATGAAGCCCCTAAATCTACTACCCAATAATCACTTGTATTATCTAATGCAAGAATCAAAGCATCTTGTAACACATCACATGCTACATTTGCTTCTTGGGTAGTTTCTTGTTGTCCATCTCCTTTCTTCTTTAGAGATCTGCAGTCTTTCTTCAGATGTCCTTTCTTTCCACAATTCCAACACTCTATCTTTCCCAGTCTGGACTTGGATCTGCCCGTTTTAGACTTGCCATGATTACCTTGGCTCTTTCCTCTCTCATTTTTTCTTCCCCTACTCTCCATGGTCAACGCATTACCTGATGTCTCACTTGTGCTTTTTCTTCGCATTTCCTCGCTAAGAATAACACCAATAACATCATCAAATTTCAAGGTGTTTGAACCAGAGACAAAGTTACTTACAACAATGACCAAGCTATTCCAGCTTTCTGGCAATGAAAACAAGATTAGAAGAGCCCTAACCTCATCATCAAAGTTCACACTTACAGAACTTAGTTGATTTTTAACCGTATTAAACTCATTTAAATGATCAGTAACAGATCCACCTTCAGAAATCTTCATATTAAAAAACCGCCTCATTAGAAATACCTTGTTGGAGGCTGAGGGTTTTTCATACAGCTTACCCAATGCGCTCATCAAACCCTCTGTTGTCTTTTCTTTTGATATATTGAAAGCCACCAACGAAGCCAGGCTCAGTCATATTGTTCCTGTAGGATTTCTATCAAGAACCTCCCAGTCTTCGTCCTTCATGGCCGCTAGATGCTTTGCTCTTCCTCCCAACGGTAGGAATAGATCCTTCTGGTACATATAGTCCTCCATTTTCATTTTCCATAACTGGAATTTTTGACCATTAAATTTCTCGGCCTTAAAATTTCCTTCTTCTTCCATTGCTCCCACTCGAACCAGAAACCCTAGCTTCCTACGGGTTTAACTGCCAAATAGACCTTCTACTCTGATACCAATTGTTAGAAAAACAGGATCGCAGAGAAATAAAAATAAACAGAAATGCAAATATAATCACACACATTACAAGAGAAACACAGATATATCGTGGTTCACCCCAAGATGGGCTACGTCCACACTGAAATTGCCAGTCCTTATTATTATACCGTCTAGTAAAGTGAAAGGATACAACCTGCAGCACAGCCGCTGCACTTCCTCTTCACTGTCTCACAGTCTCTCTTCCGATCTTAGATATATTTACAATGCATAAAACCTAATACATCAATCCTAGCCATGTTACAATGTATTTCTTTTATAAGGGAAATACAATGGGAAAATACCACGAGATACCTAAAACCATGGGCCCGAACATTGTTGGAAAAAAAAGCCCCACAATTGTTTCTCAAGGGCATTTCCCTCGAACCCCAAGGTAGGGGAATGAATGTACAGCCCTCTGGGTTGCATAGCTGAGACAATATCTTCATAGCAGGGATATTCCTTACATCTTTCAACAACCAATCTGTTCCATTCTTAACTTTTATCCATACCTTACCCATTCCAACAATTTTACATGGCTCATCATCACCCAATAAAACATGTCCAAAATCACTTGGAACATAATCATGAAAATATTTCCTATGGGGTGTAGCATGACATGAAGCCCTTGAATCTACTACCCAAGAATCACTTGTATTATCTAATGCAAGAATCAAAGCATCTTGTAACACATCACATGCTACATTTACTTCTTGGCTAGTTTCTTGTTGTCCATCTCCTTTCTTCTTTAGAGATCAGCAGTCTTTCTTCAGATGTCCTTTCTTTCCACAGTTCCAACACTCTATCTTTCCCAGTCTGGACTTGGATCTGCCCATTTTAGACTTGCCATGATTACCTTGGCTCTTTCCTCTCTCATTTTGTCTTCCCCTACTCTCCATAGTCAACGCATTACCTGATGTCTCACTTGTGCTTTTTCTTCGCATTTCCTTGCTAAGAATAGCATCATCAAATTTCAAAGTGTTTTAACTAGAGACAAAGTTACTTACAACCATGACTAAGCTATTCCAGCATTCTGGCAATGAACACAAGATTAGAAGAGCCCTAACCTCATTATCAAAGTTCACACTTACATAACTTAGTTGATTTGTATCCGTATTAAACTCATTTAAATTATCAATAATAGATCCACCTTCAGACATCTTCATATTAAAAAGACGCTTCATTAGAAATACCTTGTTGGAGGCTGAGGGTTTTTCATACAGCTTACCCAATGCACTCATCAAACCCTCTGTTTTCGTTTCTTTTGAGATATTGAAAGCCACCGACGAAGCTCGGCTCAGCCGTATTGTTCCTGGAGCCTTTCTATCAAGAACCTCCCATTCTTCTTCCTTCATGGCCGTTGGATGCTTTGCTCTTCCTCCCAACGGTAAGAATAGATCCTTCTAGTACATATAGTCCTCCATTTTCATTTTCCATAACTGAAATTTTTTACCATTAAATTTCTCGGCCTTAAAATTTCCTTCTTCTTCCATTGCTCCCACTCGAACCAGAAACCCTAGCTTCCTACGGGTTTAACTGCCAAATAGACCTTCTACTCTGATACCAATTGTTAGAAAAACAGGATCGCAGAGAAATAAAAATAAACAGAAATGCAAATATAATCACACACACATTACAAGAGAAACACAGATATATCGTGGTTCACCCCAAGATGGGCTACGTCCACACTGAAATTGCCAGTCCTTATTATTATACCGTCTAGTAAAGTGAAAGGATACAACCTGCAGCACAGCCGCTGCACTTCCTCTTCACTGTCTCATAGTCTCTCTTCCGATCTTAGAGATATTTACAATGCATAAAACCTAATACATCAATCCTAGCCATGTTACAATGTATTTCTTTTATAAGGGAAATACAATGGGAAAATACCACGAGATACCTAAAACCATGGGCCCGAACATTGTTGGAAAAAACAGCCCCACAATTGTTTCTCAGGGGCATTTCCCTCGAACCCCAAGGTAGGGGAATGAATGTACAGCCCTCTGGGTTGCACAGCTGAGACAATATCATCTATGAGACTGGAAGATATGGCTCCACAACCAACCTTTCTTCTCCCAGTATTCTGTTCAAAATAGTTCTAGACTACAAGAAGGGTCAGTCGATCCTTCTTGTGTTCACCATTCTGGATACAGGTGAATGGTTGGATATAGTTGTTCACATTTTTATAATAAACGAAGGGGCGGCTGATCCCTCTTGTCAGAGTTCGAAAGTCGGGATAAATATTGTTTATATGTTATAACTTAGCCAATCTCCGTTCTAGGATGAATTCTGAATTAATTTGGAAGAAAGAACATTGACAACATTTAAATGTGTGGATTAGAGCCTATAAAATGAATTTTAACTCAGATATTACAGTCAACTATGATGCAAAGCAATAAGATGGTGTAACACGAAATACATTCACAAAAGAGAAACTAAAAGACTGAAGAAAGTAATAACATATGAATCTTTGTTTCAGATCCAACCCCTATTACTTTGTAAAATCAAAATTTATACAAAACGTGCTTTGAATTCTTTTCTAAAAAAATAAATTTCAAAGAAATCTGTTTGATGTAACACTCGGGCAGTTAACAAAGGAACCGCAATGTCATTTAAAATTAAGACACCTGAATATTTATTCCTGACATAACCTGTGTTTTGGTTTCCCAAATCTTTCAACAATTTTCCATTGATCTTGAGTTGGGATTTCATAATCCATCATTTCTTTCACCATCACCTCCAATTCCATGCATTCCGTGTAACATACATCTGGAAGACCCTTCTTAATCATTACAAATTGTTCAATTATTTCAAAATCATTGGTCAATTTATCAATTATTGTCTTTCCAGTTAATCATTTGACCAAACCTTCAAATTTTGAGTGATCCATACGATCCTATACTATTAAATTGTGATAATTTTCTTGAGTCATTAATTTTTTATCGACACTCCAAAAAGAAGGTATACCACATTCAAAAAGCCCCAGAAATAATTCCTTAAACTTTTGAACTTCAAGGACCATCTGTTGCGCCATGTCTTCTACTTCTTTAACACAATCATGCTTGCTAATAACTCTTCTTGCCGAAATGATGATTGATGGTCTGTCTTTGATTCCAAAAATCTGCATATCTAATTGGGTTAGAGTTTTTAGCAAACTGACTGTATTTTGAGCTGTTTCTGAAGGCATTTTGCGTAATGTCTCGTTTTCCACTTTACACCTCTGGAGAGCTATGTTTGCTATAGCATCTTTATCTACTATAAAATTCAAATAAGACCAGAATTCGGTGACTTCCCCTAATATCGCATCCCATATAAGGTGTTTAGCTCCGTGTAATGGAAGCCGACCTGTCAATTTATCTTTTAATTCATCAAATTTCTTTTGCAGTTGATTTCTATCACTCAAAGCCTTTATCTTTGCTCCAGAATTTCGAATTACTTCCTCTTTCAACTTCTGGTTTTCTGCTTTCAACTCTTCTATCTCTACATATTTTAGACTAATTTGTGACATAGCACTGGTCAATTCCTCAGTGGAGAACTTTTCCATTTGTCCTTCATCTGTACATAAGATTGATCCCCTCGCTTTGCTGGCGCTTGCACAGTTTCAATCTGATTTGTATTCAACAATGAAATTTGTGACAACAATCTAATCCTTTGTTTTTCCCAAGCATGCTTTTCATCTTGTAACTTTAACATTTTACCTTTGTGATCCATCATTTCTTGATATATGGATTCATTTTCTTGTTGTAATGCTGTCAACTCTGGAGATTGCACATGTTGATTGTTTGGCACCTTCAATTTTTTCTTGAGACATTGAATGGTATTTTCTTTTTCATCAATGAGCCTTTTGGTACACTCGCTCAGTTCCCACGATCACAAGGTCCACTTGTAGTCTTTTGATATGGATCAAATTTTCTTTGTTTTCTTCCTTCTCTTGCCTCAGTTGACTCTCCAGCTTTGCTATCACAAACTGCAATTTAGAAATTTTTTAAGTGAATTGCAATAAATCAAAATAGAGGACATCTCCCGTTTGTTTATGCAATTGAATCTTATCTAGTATATTAATCGCATCAAGCTTAACTTCTATTTCAGAAATTTTCTCATCGTTCACCACCGCAAACCTTAGAGAGTTTCTTCCTGGATCCGTAGCTGTAAGGAGGGAAAAATTTTGTTATGTCAGTTTTCTTACTTGAGGGTACAATTTTGAGTTTCTTCGGAAGACTGATTCCTCTTTGATGTATATTGTGAAAGGACATCAGATCTGGACTTATACTGAGAGTTACTTCTAGATTCCTTTATTTCTGAAAAACAATATTCCTTTATTTTTGCAGGTGATGGCAAAATCAAACTCGTTTTTTTCTGGAACAATTGAATCTCGTTCCTCCATAGTAATAATTTCCTTCTGTCGTTCCACTTTTAATTTCTTCCTTGAAACTTCTTGATCGACTTCCATACTATCAACTTCTGGAATACTTCTCTTACTGGTGATATCAGATTTAGTTAGTGTCTGAACCAGCATTGCCAAATTGCCTATTTGTTCCATATTCGCCTCTTTATTATCTTGTTCAAATTTGAATAAATTTGTCATTTCTTTCAATCCTTCTACTGTTTGATGATCAAAAGACTTGTTCCCATTTTGATGTCTCCTTTGCGATATAATTGTATGAGGATCATAATTAATCATTTCAGCCTCTTGGAAATCCATAATATTCAGTAATTTTTCTACTACAGAGAGGGTTGCCTTATTCTTAATGATGAATGGACCAACTTTAAGAGGGAATTTCACATTCGATGCTTTTTTGAAAGCATATAAATGTTCTTCTTATGAATGCAACCTTTGTCTAATAAATTCCAAGGCAAAAACCCTCGCTATTAAAAAGGCTGCCAACAGATATGGTGCTCCGGTAAAACCATACACCCTAATTATAGTATGTTCTCTATACAAGAACCAATCACCTGTTTGGCCTTTTGGTGTAGGCTGCAAAGTTTCTTTCATTTCTTCTAACACTCGGGCATTTCAGCATTAAAAATAATTATGTAAACTTCTGCCATGATTTTATGGGTGAACTCAAACATATTGACATGTTTAGGAAGGTCATAAGAAAAGATGGTACCAAGAAACTTGGATTCCGAAATGTTTGAACACACGAACAACTTCAGGAGATATGACTGATATCTGAAATGCTTCAACTGGTTGAAATTCACCAACTGGCCATGAATTGATTCAGCTAGGAATTCATCAAAATTAAAACAACACACCGGACTCGACTATGACTCTGGTGAAATTACTTGGACAAGGAAACCTAACATAACTTCCGTGATTGACTTATCACTATCTAGACCTAAAATTTTACTCAACAAGGACAAAACTAACTGGGTATCTCGCTGAAAGACATCAATACTCAAAGGGAACAATAGGTTTTCATGTGACTGACCATCTTTCAAGACTTGTAATAAAAACCTGTCTTTTTCTGCAGGACTGCAGTTTCTATAAAACTTTGCCAAATTTTCTTCATTAAACAACTCAAGGCTTTTGGGAAATGTTTCAGGTAAACGTAGAACCTACAGATAGTCTGCGCCTTTACTCCGCATAGAATTTTGGTTGTTTTTACATTAATGATTACCCTTTGCCCCTGCGAATAATTCCCCTACACCAGGGCATTTTTTAAGGATTCTAATATTATACTTAAGTATAGTATTCTAGGCGATTATTTTGGATTGAAAAAAACATATATATAGATAGGTAGGCGAATATCAAATATGAAAAATACAATTTACTAGTGAAAATTGTAAATTTTGGCGAAAATTATGATAAAAAAACATATTTTATGTAATATCCCTTTTTCAAATTTTATTAAAATGCCCAATTTTCCACTTTTTTTCCCAATTTCGACCTTTGACTAGTTTTATTGTTTTGACCTCCAACTCAACCCAAATTCTCCCAAATCTTCTGTAGGAGTGTATTAATGGTATTTAGACTTGAATATCAGGTTCAGGGATGTTTTATGGCCCTCCAAATACTGCTGCAAACTTGATTTGTATTCTGATCAATATATGTAATTTTGACTAGTAATTTGTGCATCAAATCCCCCTCGGGTAACACTGCAAATGGCCTTCCAAATGCCTCCAAACTCCCACAAATTTATGAAAAGAGGTATATAATGTGTTAAGTATGTTATTAAGGTCTCATATGCACCATTAATTGATTTTTAATACTGTTCTAACTCTATCACATTCAACAGCAAAAACCCTCAATTTGACCCTTGGGGAAATGGCACTATTTCACCTCCAAATACAACTAAACTGACTAAAAATGCTTCAAATGCTAAAGTACAGTACATGAAACTTGTATAAGACATCCATGGAAGTATATGGATCACTAATATATCATATAATCATCCATCCATTCAAAATAATCAACATTATAGTGTCATACATCAATGCATTGGGGAAATGGACATTGTTTGCTCATTAATCAATAGTTTTGCATACAACCAGTGGGTATTTCGACCTGAGACTTTCTGAATATTAATAACAGAGGATATGAATCTATTACAATCATAAATATATAATGAGAATCTCTCTCAAGAAGCACAAGTGCTCACCAAAAACGCCCTCCCTCAAGGAGCATGAATATGCCTTCAAAACTGGAAACTGTGGAGAGAAAGTGCTGCACTAAACCAAACCATGAAACTTCTTGTAGCTTCTACCTGCAAATAAAAACTCCATTAAAGCACCATGAAAGACCTGAGTGGCCTCTCCAAACACCAACTTGGATGGGAATCTGTCACCCTCGAAATTGGCTAAGGCAAGAAACTAGTCATCCACTAGCTCTCTCTTCACAAATGCAGTTTTTCTCAAATCATCAAAATCCATTCTCATACTTGATTTCTACATTTTATAACCAACATTAGCCTTCAAGAGGTCGAAATCCTCTCAATAGATTCAATAATTTTCCATTTATAAAATATTCCTCATTTGTCACTTGTCTCCTAGTTCCAACATTCCATCTTCTCCCAAATTTGAATTTGAGTCTCTTTAGATTCCTCCAACTCCATGAGCGCCTTCTTGAGCCTTTTTTTGGGGATGACATGTCATAATGGTCAGGTGTAAGAAGTCAGGTCTGAATTTTGTCATAAATGTTATAGATGCTTCATTATTGTTGTCATAAAACTAGGGAATCTAGCCCAAGTGTCCACTAGTCTCCAATTTGACTCTTCCTCTCCCATGGAGGTTACTATTCCATCCCATTTCGACCTAAGATTCTCAATTCCATGTGTTATGACTTACAAAATCACCCAAGAGTGTTCACCTTCCCATGAATTCGAATTGGAAAGAGAGAGTTTCCATGTGTCATTGAAAAATCAAGCTAGTGTGGGTCCCACCACCTCCATATGTCTCCAAAACCACTCGCCACCTAGAATTTCTCTTGAATTTGTTTATTCATCATATTTATTAAATGCTTGAACCCTTCTAATGTCTAAATATCATTTATTAGTTTCCTTATTACCATCCCACATGTGCCCATCCAACCTAGGAAACTAGTAGGATTGATGGGATTACCTTACTATGCATTTATTTGAATGGGGACATTACAGTCCTCCCCACCCAAGATTGCTTGTCCTCAAGCAATTTCAAATTTGGATGCTGCAAAATCTTCTCCTCTTCCCATGTGGCATCTTCATTTGGTAAGTCCTTCCATTGCACTAAATATTCTTTGATGATTCTACTCCTCAACCTTCTTTCTCGTGTCTTCAAAATATTTTCTGGAACAAGTGTGAGATGACCTTCATCATCCAAAGGAGGAAGTATTTTGGAAGTGATGATTTGCTGACCAAGAGATTTCTTAAGACAAGAAACATGAAATACATTGTGGATTTTACTCCCTTCCGGAAGTTCTAGTTCATATGCTACTTCTTCAACCTTCCGCACTACCTTGTATGGCCCATAGTACCTTGGTTTTAATTTTTCTGCTCCATTCTTTTTGAGAGATGCTTGTTTATAGGGATGAAACCTTAAATATACTAAATCATTGACTTGAAAGGTTCTCTCTTCTCTATGTCTATCAGCATATTGTTTTTGCTGATTTTGAGCAACCTGCAAATTGTCTTTCAAGAGCTTTAAAATTTCTTGGCTCTCTTCCACCCAATCTTTAGCCTTTGGGGCTCTACTATCACCAAATATAATGTCAGCAAATGTAAGTGCATCATAACCATATAATTATTTGAAAGGAGACATTCCTATTGACATATGATAAGTGGTGTTGTAGCAAAACTCACCCAAGTGTAGCCATTTTGCCCATGCTTTTTGCTGCCCTCCCACATAGTTTCTTAGGTATCCTTCCAACCATTGGTTTACCCTCTATGTTTGTCCATTAGTTTGTGGATGATATCTAGTACTTGGAGTCAATTGAGTGCCTATAAATCTAAAACTTTATTTCCAAAAAGCACCCATGAATCTACTATCTCTATCACTGACAATGCTCTTGGGAAGCCCATGCAATCTGAAGATTTCTTTGAAAAAAATATCAACCACTTGTGCAGCACTAAAAGATGATGTAACAACAAAAAAATGAGCAAATTTTTTCAACCTATCAACTACCACATAGATACAATCCTTACCCAAGGATTTAGGCAATCCGGTGATGAAATCCATGGAAATACTGTCCCATTTTTGCTCCGGAATGGGCAATGGTTGTAATAGGCCGGCTGGACATGTAAGTTCTGATTTGTTTTGTTGACATGCTTTACATTCATTCACATACTTCTGAACATCTTCCTTCATACCCTTCCAAAAAAATCTTTGCCTCAACTGTCTATAAGTTTGAAGATCCCCGGATGGCCCGCTAGTGGGGAATCATGTGCTTCTTGCAAAATTCGGTACTTGAGATTGGAGTTATGAACTAAATAAATTCTTCCCTTATAATATATCATCCCATTCAAAATCCTATAATTATCATCCCCTTTGATTCCGTCCAACACATCACAAGCAAATTTGTCTTTGGCATATTCAACTAGTAGCATGTTTTTCCAATCCTTGGCAATATCCATGAGAGAAAAAGAAGGCCTTCTTGACAATGCATCTGCTACTATATTATTCTTTCCTTTGACATATTCAATATCAAAACCATAAGCTTGAATCTTTCTTACCCACTTTTGTTGCCTTTCATTTAGATCTTTTTGGGTGAGAAAGTGTCTTAGACTATTGTGGTCAGTTTTCACCACAAACTTGTTGCCCACCAAGTATTGTCTGAATTTGGCCAATGCATGCATAATGGCCAGCATTTCTTTATCATAGATGGAGTAAATTTTTTCATCATGCTTCAACTTTCTGCTCTCAAAGGTTATGGGGTGTTGGCCTTGCTTTAGGACAGCCCCTATTCCTCCACCTGAAGCATCACATTCCACAAAAAAGGTTTAGTAAAATCAGGAAGTGCAAGTATGGGACAACTACTCATTACCTCTTTAATTTTTTGGAAGGCCTTTTCAGCCTCTCCATCCCACTTGAAATCATCCTTCTTAGTCAAATCAGTGAGTGGAGAAGTCAACTTGAAGAACCCTTTCACAAATTTTCTGTAGTAGGTGCATATGCCAATAAAGCCTCTCAATTCGGTAATATTTTTTGGTGATGGCCATTCCAAGATAGCCCTGATTTTTTCCATGTGTACCTTCACTCCTTCTTGCTCAATAATGCGCCCAAGATACAGTATTTCTTTCATTCCAAATTCACATTTTGATAATTTAGCAAATAAGGACTCTTCTTGCAAGATTTTCAACACAATCTCTAACTGCTGCAAATGCTCTTCCCATGTTTTACTGTAAATGAGAATATCATCAAAGAAAACCAAAACAAACCTTCTTAGTTGCTTGCAAAATATCCTATTCATACATGGTTGAAAGGTGGCTGGATCATTGGTTAACCCAAAAGGCATGACAAGAAATTCAAAGTGGCCAAAATGACATTGAAAAGCGGTCTTTTGCACATCTTCATCTTTCATTCGAATTTGGTGATACCCTTATCTAAAGTCAATTTTTGAGAAGTATTTGGCCCCATGTAGCTCATCCATGAGCTCATCAATCCTAGGAATAGGATACCTATTCTTTATAGTATTTTTGTTCAAGGCTCTAAAATCTATGCACATTCTCAATGTTCCATCTTTTTTCTTCACTAGCACTACTGAAGAAGCATAAGGGCTAGAGCTTGGTCTAATGAGCCCCAACTCTAGGATTTCTTGGATAGATTTTTCAATCTCATCTCTAAAAAATTTAGGATGTCTATAAGGTGGTATCTGAATGGGTGAACTACCCTCCTCCAAAACAATACTGTGCTCAACCCCCCTATCTGGTGGCCTACCATGTGGAAGGTCTCTAAAAACCTTTTCATATTTTTGCAAAAGTCTCTCTATCTCCTTTGGGTGTTTGAAAATATTTATAGTTGGCCCTGGAGATGTAATATGACATTCAGCAGCCCATTCTATATCCCCATGCCTCAATATAGATATCATGCTATTGCAAGTCACTACTTGATTTGGATAAGTGTGTTGCCCTCTCACAACTCTTTGTACTCCTTTTGAATCTTGGAATTTCATTTCGGGAATTTGATAATTTACTGTATGCTCTCCTATTGAATAAAACCATTGCACTCCCAAAACCACATTATTATTAGTAACATCAACCACATAAAAACTATCAACAAAAGTATAGTTACCTACGGTGACTTGCAGCTTTGGAACCCATGTTTTGCATTGCATTGTGTTGTGACCGGGAATGACAACTGTGAAGCCATCAAATGGTTCAATAGGTATCTTTATTTTCCCTACCATATCTGCATCAATGAATTTATGAGTGGCTCCTCCATCTACCAAAACTGAAGTTCTTTGTCCTTGTACCACACCTTTGCAGCGGATAGTATGATAGCGAGGTACTGCTGAAAGCACTTCCATTCTTGCTTTGTCTGGTGAAGGTTGATTTTCTTCTTGTCTTTCCTCTTCTACTGTTGTCTCATATGCCTCTTCTTGATCTGAAATATGTCCATCTTCATCCATGCCCCCATCATACCCCTCATTATCAGAAAATACTTCTATGTATTGAGCCTTTCCTTTGTGCCCCGGTGTCCATGGTTGGAAGCATGTGAAGCATAGTTTCTTTTTTCTAAGTTCATCCCTATTTAGTCCCTCTTTTTTATTCCTCTCAAATGACTCTCTTTGCCAAGGTTTCTTATCATATCCATCCCTTTTCCAAGGTTTCTTTTCAAATTTATAGCTAGGCTTAGGAGGAAATCGCATTCTAGGAAGCACATTTTGGAGATCCCTAGTCAAGCTCATTGCATCTTTTAATGTAGTTGGCTTGTGGGATTTGACCAAACCTCTTAAGGGTTCAGCCAAACCTTCAGTGAACAGCAATACTAATCTTCCCATAGATACATCAGCCACCTTGACTGATAATTTTTGAAAGTCCATCATATATTCAGTAGGGGACCCAGTTTGCTTCAATTGAGCTAGTTCTTTGAAAGGCAATTCTGGATTTTTTTGTTCAAATATTTCTAGTACCCTGTCAACAAATTCTCCATATGTTTTAACCTGATTATGACCCAAGGTTTTCATCCCATGAAACCACCATTCATTGGCGTCTCCTTCCAAATGCAAAATGGCCATTTTTAATGCATCCTCTTCCAACATAGGATTCAGCTGAAAATATACATCCAATTTTTGCACCCAAGTGTTAGCAGAATTTTGAGAAGAACCATCAAAAGTAGGAAGTGACATTTTTCCAATAGAACTATTTAATTCTTTGTTTTGCAATGGACTCCTATTGTCTCCCTTCCTATTAATATTTTTCATAGCATCAATGTAGTCACTGAGTGGTACACCTCTTTTACACTCTTCATTCAAATCATTCCAATCATTTACTAGTTTCTTGTAATCCAATTCAAGATTGGGATCTTCTTTGGGTGTGAGAAATTTAGGTGCAGTAGGCCTTTGTGTGCTTTGAAATTCATCAGGTCTATTATGAGGTCCTGTACTTGAGAAAATATGCTCATTCCCTTTCATATTTTCCCCTGAGTGTGAACCACTATTATCTCCTATTATCCCTTTGCTTTGAAGCTGGCTAATCAACAATTCGAATCCTTGCAACAATTTATCACCTATTCTATCCATGTTTTCTGAACATTTAGAGAAACATGGATCTAAGGTTGCAATAAGTTCCTCCTTATGTTTTAATTTGGCATCCTCCTCTCTACCCATGGTTCCAGCAAAAGACTCCTCTTTTTCTACTACCTCTTCTTCAACAAAAACCTCTTCAACTACTGGTTCAAAGGGTGGTGGATTATTCTTTTGTATTCTTGTTAAGACCATCAGGTGCCAATAACATGCTCTGATACCACTTGTAATATCCCTTTTTCAAATTTTATTAAAATGCCCAATTTTCCACTTTTTTTCCCAATTTCGACCTTTGACTAGTTTTACTGTTTTGACCTCCAACTCAACCCAAATGCTCCCAAATATTCTGTAGGAGTGTATGAATGGTATTTAGACTTGAATATAATGTTCAGGGATTTTTTATTTCCCTCTAAATACTGCTGCAAACTTGATTTGTATTCTGATCAATATATGTAATTTTGACTAATAATTTGTGCATCAAATCCCCGCCGGGTAACACTGCAAATGGCCTTCCAAATGCCTCCAAAATCCCACAAATTTATGAACAGAGGTATATAATGTGTTAAGTGTGTTATTAAGGTCTCATATTCACCATTAATTTATTTTTAATAATGTTATAACTCTATCACATTCAACAGCAAAAACCCCCAATTCGACCCTTGGGGAAATGGCACTATTTCACCTCCCAATACAACTAAACTGACTAAAAATGCTTCAAATGCTCAATTACAGTACATGAAACTTGTAGGAGACATCCATGGCAGTATATGGATCACAAATATATCAGATAATCATCCATCCATTCGAAATAATCAACATTATAGTGTCATACATCAATGCATTGGGGAAATGGACATTGTTTGCTCATTAATCAATAGTTTTGCATACAACCAGTGGGTATTTCGACCTGAGACTTTCTGAATATTAATAAAATAGGATATGAATCTATTAAAATCAGAAATATATAATGAGAATCTCTCTCAAGAAGCACAAGTGCTCACCAAAAGCGCCCTCCCTCAAGGAGCACGAATATGCCTTCAAAACTGGAAACGGTGGAGAGAAAGTGCTGCACTAAACCAAACCATGAAGCTTCCTGTAGCTGTTACCTGCAAATACAAACTCCATTAAAGCACCATGAAAGACCTGAGTGGCCTCTCCAAACACCAACTTGGATGGGAATCTTTCACCCTCGAAATTGGCTAAGGCAAGAAACTAGTCATCCACTAGCTCTCTCTTCACAAATGCAATTTTTCTCAAATCATCAAAATCCATTCCCATACTTGATTTCTACATTTTATAACCAACATTAGCCTTCAAGGGGTCGAAATCCTCTCAATAGATTCAATAATTTTCCATTTAGAAAATATTCCTCATTTGCCACTTGTCTCCTAGTTCCAACATTCCATCTTCTCCCAAATTCGAATTTGAGTCTCTTTAGATTCCTCCAACTCCATGAGCGCCTTCTTGAGCCTATTTTTGGGGATGACATGTCATAATGGTCAGGTGTAAGAAGTCAGGTCTGAATTTTTTCATAAATGTCATAGATGCTTCATTATTGTTGTCATAAAACTAGGGAATCTAGCCCAAGTGTCCACTAGTCTCCAATTTGACTCTTCCTCTCCCATGGAGGTTACTATTCCATCCCATTTCGACCTAAGATGCTCAATTCCATGTGTTATGACTTACCAACTCACCCAAGAGTGTTCACCTTCCCATGAATTCGAATTGGCAAGAGAGAGCTGCCATGTGTCATTGAAAAATCAAGCTAGTGTGGGTCCCACCACCTCGATATGTCTCCAAAACCACTTGCCACCTAGAATTTCTCTTGAATTTATTTATTCATCATATTTATTAAATGCTTGAACCCTTCTAATGTCTAAATATCATTTATTAGTTTCCTTATTACCATCCCACATGTGCCCATCCAACCTAGGAAACTAGTAGGATTGATGGGATTGCCTTACTATGCACTTATTTGAATGGGGACATTACATTTTATGTATATATAGGCGATATTAGAGACTAAAAATGACCAAATAACGAATTTATTTTTTGAAAAAATACCCGAAAAATAGCCAATTGGCGAAATTTCGCCCCTAAAAATTACCCTACCGCACACCAACAAACAAATTCGGGGAAGTGCAGGGTTTGTTCGACACAAAAATAGTACATAAAAGAACCAAAAACATTAATGCATCCTTTCTCTGCGACTTAAACTCCATTAATTTCTCCTTAGACTGTGAAATACTACCCACAGACAAAACAAGGTCAAAAATATCCCTTTTCCGATCAAATACAAGCTTCTCGTTTTCATCTGAACTTTCATTGAAGGGAAGAAGGTCTTGGGTTTTCTCCATTTGTGACACAAAATCAAAACACTGAGGATTTTGAGCTACCTGTGAAGTGAGATTCTTTGGTGTTGTTCCATTTAACGAAGACAACGACATTCCCACGGGTTCTTTTCCTCAAGGCAATAAGCGACAAAAACATTTTTTAAAACTTCGAACAAACCTTTTATAGAACATGTGCTTAGGTGGTTTTGGAACTTGCGATGAGCGATTTAGATTTAACTTCTTTTCATAGCAGACTCCACTAACGCTTGACATGTGGTTAGTGGTTTAATTTCCACTCCACCTTTCCCAAGTTTAACCACCGTGCACTTTCTAGCGCGGGAAGCCATTTCCACCGTCGATTTGCTTCTGGGTGGGTCTACATCATAATTCCGCCACGTTGCTACACGTTTGTCTGTTTTGGTGTGAGTCATCCAATTTTTTAGCGCATTTTCCACCTCTACCCTTGGAGTGAGATACCTTAGAATAGTGACAATATTTGCATTGTTCCTCTCTATAGACATTAATAATCAATGTTATATTAATGTTAAATAACCCAAGAATACATATAGAATAAATTTAAAAAACATAAACACAAAAATGCTAACAATATAAAGAAATCACTTTTTTGATCAATTATACCAATTCTAGACATTGTTTGTAGATGGGTTTGTAGAAGCTCTAGTGTAACATGGAAAGAAGTCGATGAAGAAGAGGGAGAGATGACCATAAGAGATAAGAGAAGTCTAAACAACAAGATCAATCTTCCAAGATGGCATCGAGATGAAACATTAAATTAGGAAAAGAAGGAGAGATCACATGTCGTAGCAATAACATCTAAGGTTGGTGTTGTTTTTTTACACAATCCAATTCATATTAGCTGCATAATTATATTGTTCATGTTGTGTCCCTTTTTATTAAATTTGTTAAAATTGGAAAATTGCATTTTTTGGCCAATTCGACCCTTAGACTATTAATGACTCGAATGCTTCCAAATGGCTTCGAATGCTTCTAATTTGGGTCTGAAGGTGTTTGAAAGGTATTGGGACATAAAAAGCGACAAAATTTGCATCGTTCCTCTCTACAACTTTTAATAAGCCAATTGATGTCTAACAATTTGAAAATAACATTTGAAAAATATCCATAACCATTGAGGTGTAATATGACACATTTATGCAGCTATTATAGGCTTGGAAACTTCCAAAAGACTTCAGCCACTTGCATTTACAATTAGAGAATGAAAGGCATAATTACTAGGAAAATCTATGTTGAATCCCCCAAGGGTAGATGGCTCCAAAAGGCTCTTTAAAGGATTTCAAATTGGGTCTGAAGGTATATGAAGGGTATTAATACATAAAAAGGAACAGCATTGGTGATTGTAGACAAATATCAAAATACTTCTGCAAAATCCATTTAACTTCAGGAGAAGTTGGGGAATTTTACTAGTCAAATCGAGGTTCAAAACCCCCAAGGGTAGGGGACAAAGATGGCTTCCCAAATGTTGTAATACCTTTCCAAATTTCAGAACAGAGACATGGTACTGATAAAGGACTTCAATGATCTCCCCAATTCATCATCAATTAGTTTCTATAGGCTTCTGCAACTACAATAAGTCAGATGTTTGTATACATGTCTTCACATAAGTCTAGGGGGAAATGCTAGTAAACTTCACCACTGGTTATGAAATTCGAGATTTAGGTTCCAAGGACTTGTGCAATGTTAATGAAACTTCTTCATAACATTAATGACACTCCATAAATCAAAAAAATCACAAATATTGACTTATACAATTTGAAATAATGTCTCTTCAAGCTTCGGCAACAAGATATAGGGAAAATGGCACCATTTATGCATTGTTTGGTATTTTTAAATAGTTTCACCTAGTATTTCGACCTAAGATTATTCTGAGCATTAAATACAAAGTATATATATCAGAATACAAATAAATTTATATTCTTGGACCATCACAAAAGCTACTCTCCTTCTTTGTTCTTGCGACTTTTATAAACTTCTCAAGTCCTCCATGGGTACATCTCATGACTGATTACACTATCTCTGAAAAACCTAAAAAAACCTATATAACCTGTTGTCACCCCATCATCTTCAGATCATCTCATCATCTTTAGATCATCTCATTGTCAACGGAGCACCATTTGCTGGAACATCTTCTGTTGTCAGCAACCTCGTCAGCTGGAACACCGTCTGCTGGAACATCCTCATCAGCAACACCATCAGCTGGAACATCTTCTGTTGTCAAAAACCTAGTTAGCTGGAACACCATCTGCTGGAACATCCTCATCAGAAGCACCATCAGCTGGAACATCTTATGTTTTCAGCAACCTCGTCATCCAGTACTGATACTATCAGTCAGCCAGTACTAATCTACCCTCACCCTTGGAGAAGCATCCATCCCTATGGACAGGCATCAGCTCATGAGAGTTGGAACTATCAGTCAGCCAATACTGGTCTTTCGTCCCTCCTAGACCACACGAAGCTTTAAACTTCACATGATCCAGAGGATTAGTCATCACATCAGCAACTTATTCCTCTGTAGGAACATAATCGAGCTTCATAGCTCCCTTCTACACCATATCCCGGATATAGTGGAACATAATCTCGATGTGCTTTGATCTAATATCATAAAAAATAGGATTTTCTGTCAACTTGATGCAACTCTAGTTTTCACAGAGTATCTTCGTAGCATCAATCTTTGCATCAAACAATCCTATCAACATGTTGTGAAGCCACACTACTTCACCACAAGCTGAACAAGATGCTACATGTTCAACTTCCGCTGTACTGAGTGCAACACAGGGTTGCTTTCTACTGAGCCATGAGATCACACTTGATCCGAAACTAAAGTAACATGATCCTGATGTACTCTTTATGTATTCAGCAGTTCCATTCCAATCTGAGTCTGTGTACCCATACATCCTGAGCTCACTATCTGAGGCATATCTGAGTCCATAATCCAATGTACCCTTCAGATATATCATCACATGTTTTGCCGCAATCAGGTGAACTTTCTTAGGTTCCACCATATATTTACTCAATGTGTTTACAGCAAAGCAAAGATCTGGTCTCGTATAATTCAAATAATTATATTTGTTTGGTTGTTGGGTGGAATCCCTCTCTATCTTTTCTTCCTTGAAGGAACTACTGGAGTCTATCACAGAGTGTTCTTCTTCTTGTTGTTGTTGGAGTTGCTTTTGTTCTTGGGACAATCTCCTTCTTGTGATGAGGATGCTCCCTCTTGTTGTAATTCCTCTTGGTGTGTGCTGTGAGAGCCTGGTCTTCACTACCCATGTTTTCTTTTCAAGCTACAATTCGAGCTTCTTCTGTGAGCATTCCTCCCACAGCCTCCTAAAGGAATCCCATGACCTAGGAGGCCATTCAAGGTGGTCATCACTATTTCTCAATTCTCTATATCTTCTTTAATGGCTTCAAGTTGTTCTTTTATCTAAGAGACCCTTGTAAAGTTTGACTACATGGTCTCTACATTTTGTATCTTGACATTCTGTAATTGATTCCTCAAAGTCATCTTCCAATTTATGTTCATTCCTTCAAACAGCTTCGTCAAGGAGTCAAACATCTCTTTGGTGTCTTTAGGGATGACACATGTGGTATGAGATGGTCCTCTATAGAATCTGCAATGATCCTCTTGGCCTTGACCAAGTTCTTCTTATGTGAGGCCTTATCCTCATCTCCCTCTGGGACTAGAACCTCTTCACTTATGTAGGTATCCAATTCATTCTCTTCTAGGATTAACCCAATCCTATACTTCCATGTTCGGAAGTTATCATCCCCTTGAAGCTAATATTCTCAAGCTTGGTATGGTGAGACATCTTAATGAGAAACTCAAATGGAAATAAAAGATTGAGAAACCCTAAAATTCCAAACTTGGAATTTCAAACTTCTGACTGGATAGAGAGATGCAATTGACTAAGGCGAGCAAGCTGGTGTCATAGGTGTCATAGCATCTTCATCATTGTTGTCACACTAGAGGCTACGAAATCTAGCCCAACTGTCACAATTCTTCTAAGATGCCTCTTCCTCTTCCATGGGACTTATTCTTCCACTCGAATTCGACCTTACATGACTCATGCCATGAATAATACCTCTTAAACTACCCCAAGTATTTTACCCTTCATCTTGAACTTGAATTGGTGAGAGAATCATGCCAAGTGTAGTGGGGAATCTTGCCACAAATGGGTACCACAACCTCTTAATATGTGTCCTCATGGTCCAATGCACAATGGCCTCTCCAATTCCCAATTAAGATGGGAATCTTTCACCCTCGAAATTGGTACTAAGGCAAGTAGAGTAAACCCTCCACAAGCATGGACAAGCTATGCTCTCCAATACGCAAAATGAGAAATGATAAAAAACCACTCTCCAATGGCATAGATATTATTGGTGATTGTATTGGAATATTCCATGGTAATGATATTGGCATGAGATCCCTCTAAGCTTTTGGAATGTACTATGAGGTCTATGATGTAAGGGTTTGAAGGTAAAAATAGATGAAGTCTATTGGTGATTATTTTTTGGATTTGATTACACTCTTTGGAGGCATCTTTATGGTCTTGCTATGTCACGTCCCCATTTTGACCCCCTTTGTAAATGATGTAAATATTGTAACTTAATCATGGTGAGGAGCTCAAGGCCAAGGCCCCACCATTGACTTAGCGTTTCATGTATCGGCAATTAAAATAGATGCCTGTGGTTCTTGTGCGAGATGGGCACAATGTATATAAAACATCATGTAAATACGAAATTTTAATGAAAAACCCACAACCGGCTATGCAATGCAACAAAAGAGATGGGGCATGGTTCTACAAGGAATAGGGAGGGAAATTATTCAAACCCTTGAGCCAATGGTATTAATCCATGTGTCAATGGGGAAACCCATAAACCACCAACTACCCATTTTGTCTCATGTAACCAATCATTTAATTCTTCCAAGAAATTGGTTAAGGCAGTTAATGTCTTGGGAGGGGAGAGGTATGGCAGTCATATTTTCGTGCATGGGCAAGCTACCAACCTGAAAATCGTATTTTTGGCTTGCTGGGCAAGAAAACCCCCACGAAATGCTACCCAAGGCCATTCCTCATGCATTACGTTCTTCCTCTCACGCAGATTGAGCTCACAGGAAGTTATTCTCACGTTTTTCACCATAACCCTGCGTTTTTCCTTGCCCAGGAACTCGTTTTTGGATTGTGCAACAGCTGGGGAAGGAGGGACGGGAATTTGGGACTGAGGGAGAGGGCGTTTTTGCCCTGGGGCGTTTTTCTGGAATGGGTTTTGCTCCCCCAGTCGAAATTCCAAAGTGCCAATACGTTTTGAGTCTACCCACGTTTTTCTGAAGTCCAGGAAACCCCATCTCATGCATCCCACTGTTGGAAACGTTTTCTCATGCTCAACCAGTGTAGGTTGCTGTTAGGTGGATCCCTGTTTTGTTTGGAGCCCATGAGCAAGAAACTGGAATGGTAGTGGACAGAATTGGCTTGATAAACCTAGTGTAGGGAGTATCCTCTCAAGAAGATTAAGAGGGCTGGCTACTTTTCTATGCACACCCTGAGAGCACTAGAAAGGAAGGTATGGCTTGAGGGACTGTGTGGCAGTGAAGAGAATACTTCCTGGTGTTGGGTGTGTAGGCATTGTGAGTGCCAAGCTAAATAGATCTGGGAGAGGTACCCATAGCTCTGTGGTTGAGCTCACTAGCTTAGCAATTCTTCCTTCCCATTTCCTAGCAGCCTGATAAACCCAATTGTAGATTGGCTTGGCTCATTTTGGTGTATGTTTGGCTATGTGTGAGTCTGTTGTTCCCTGGTTCCTTGTAGAGATCATGCCCAGCTCGGGGGTGGCAGTGGTGCTGAAAGATTGAGGAGCACACTGGCCTACGGTTGGGTGGAACGTTGCAGTTGCATAGCCAGTTGCGTGGGACTGCCTTATTGAGATAAGTATTCTCTTGTGTAAATTGGCAATTATCATTTGAGGAACATCTTAAATGTATGATGGATGTGAAATTCTTATTACTCCGCTGTGACTTCTGATAATTATGCATCTTCATATCTCTCTTATGTATTATGTGAATGTGTATGCATTTCTATTCTTCAATTTGAATGTTTGATGCTAATGTATGGGGCTGGATGCCCGGTTCAACCGTCACGATCCTCTCCATCTAGCTTGTTGGATGGGAGGGGACGTGACATGCTATACATATGAAGTATATATTGGAAGAAGTTGCTGCCATTCTTGAACGACAGATTTGGGGCATGTACAAGTTGACATTGTGACATCGATATTTTTTGTGACCTTGTGACAGAGACAATGATTGTGTCCTTGTGACGAACATGGATTTTGATAGTGACATCAATACAATGATACATGGATAGTGATACAGGTACAAATAAAACTATTGAGTTGGACTTTACTGAGGTCTGGATTCCTATCTATAGGTTGGAAATTATGACAACCAAGGGGTTGTAGCCTCGTTCTAGATGGGGCTAGTAAACCGAGGAGTTGGAGCTTCCTTAGGTTTCGAGCCTCCTTCCAGTTGGTGCAGTTAAATCAGGGATTCAATTCCTTCAAGAGAGTCTGATAACTGGACCGAAGATCTCTAGAGCACATGGACGAACATGAAAGTCTTTACTCTGTAGATGGGGTTCGACTGTTCTTAATGGATCAAATTCTGATCTGATTGGATTATAAGAATGAGACTCCATTTAAATGCACAAGATTTTGATATCTAAAAATCTATTCTAAATGCTTACATCGCTCTAAAAAGACTACAAAAAACTGCATCCATGAAGGAGCTAACAAATAATAATGCAATGGAAATGGATATCGTGTTGCATGGAATACATGATCATGTGAAATATAAATTTGGAAGGTGTTCATCAGGTGGGACAAGGTACAAAATCTCTGCACAAAGGGACCACATTCTTAGAATTATTTTTGTCCCAAGTACCTAAAAAGATCGGGTAAATAGTTCATGAGCTTTGGAGTCCAAAGAAGGCTTAAAAAGTATAAGGGAAGTAATCTTACCTTAGGGGGCCTACAAACTTATGCTAATACGCCCAAGCACTTAAAATATTAAGAAGAGGCGCTAGAGCATCAACTACACAAGACGTTAGGCAACGATGAGGGCGCTATGCGGTAGGTGTTGGTTCATCCAACAATACTAAGAGGTGGGGGGGAATCAATATTTCCTTTTTCAACCCTTTTATATAAAATTAGTATTAAGCACAAGTTAAATAATTATCATTCCCAATGTGAATAGGACAATTAAAAATTTGAAGACACCGATTTATCATGGAAACCTCAAAGCTAAAACCAACAAATCCTTCCTATTAATGAGGTAATCATATACAAAATTGTTCTACAAGCACCAACTTTATGGAGAACTTAATCCCATGGATTCGTCTACCACTGCAGAAAGGATGCTCCTACACCCCTGGTTTTCTACCTGCTAAACAGACAAGGATGCCCCACCACCCTAAATCTCTACCCACGACTAGAAGGAGGCAAGAATTCCCTTAGAAGGCCTAAACCTGCCCCAAGAAGCACCCAACAACCCTCTAATTTATAATAGTTTTAAATTCGGTTTTTCAGATCTTGCTTATGATATGCAATTACCAAAACTTCATAGACACCTATGGTCCTCTTCATACATTTGACTTGTATGGTTATATATATTTTCAAAGAACTTTATTAAGGAAAATCATGCCCCATCCAAGATCGACGGTGGACTTCAAAAAAAAAATTTGCCCAATTATGAACTCTTGCCGTCAATATGTCCCAGCGGTTAAATCAAAGGGTAACGTCTTTTACCCTTAATGTCCTATAACGCACTATAACATTATTTCAATTGCTTTGATCTTCAATTTCGACGGCTCTTTAGATTTACTGTGATCCGTGTTCTGGTTTTTTTTATCATTTCGGATCCGTGTTGTGGAATTAAATAGGATCTGGTCCTGTTCACTCGAGGTTGCTGAAATTTTTTTCTAAATTAGCTCTATTTTTTACTCTTTCTCCGTCCACTGGCCCTCATCAACGTTAGGTTGTTAGAGTCAGAGAACAGGAAATTCTGAGGATTCTGACCACTGCTTTGCTCAACGGCCGCAAGATCCCTTGCGAGAAGATTTCTTGCAGGAGTTCTTCAGGCCTATCTCCTTGTTTAATGGCGGAAGTTAGCAGTCACGGAAGGACCAGCATCATCGATGCACACACCCACCGACAAGTGGAGAAGTTGGAAAAGGAAATGGAAAAGGTTCGACAGAAGTTAGACTCCTTCGAGAAAACCGTGGCAAATGACAAAGCCGAAAGGATGGAGAGGAATGCGCAAGACCAAGCCGACAAAGCTGAAATGATGAGGCTATTGCGAGCCCTCGTCCGTGAATGCGATGAAGCCATTCAAAATCAACCCGGGGGGAGCACATCTACTTAGGTAAGTTCTAGACAGTCCCGTCCATCCCGTCCAAGTACTCGAACTCCCTTGACTCCCTCAGAGGCTCCCTCAGAGACTCCCTCAGAGGAAAGATCGGCAAGATCATCGGGAGGGGTCAAACCAATGGATATGGACCCCTGAGGGAACAACGCAGCCCACCCAAAATGGTCACTTCTTATTTTAGGTTTAGTTTTCTGTTAGTTTAGGCCAGGGCTTTTGTCCTCAGCCCTTATGTTAAGTTTGTATCGGCAACTATTTTAGGTTTACTTTTATGTAAGTTTAGGGGAGGGCTTTTGTTCAATACCCCAAATTTTGAAAAATTATTTAAACTCTATGATGATGTCCCTACTATTTGAAGAATATATATCAAGTTTTTTAAATATTAATTTTAATTAATTTTCTTAATTCTTTGTTCTTCTCTAAATTCTTAACCTCTCTTATTTATCGATTATTATTTATCGATTTTGTTTGGATTTATGTATTCTGTTTCAGTTTTGATTAAGTTTTGAATTTCTTTTGCATGATAGTTTAAATAACGGAAAACAAAAAATCGAGGCCATCAATTCTATATAGTGATTATTTACTGGAGAAAAACTCCATGAAACACATTAACGAACCATAGTTTATTTCGTTTTTCAGATTGAGCGAGGAACCATATTTTTCTTGGAAGTGCATTTTAGCTATTTTGTATAAGATTTGAAAATGGAGTTGTGCTGATTTTTAAAGTACTAATGTTTGTAAATTTCCTTATTTACTTTGCATAATATACATGGTTATCTAAATATGGCTTAAATTTCTAGTTTGAAAACAATAATTTTTAATAAAACATTATCAATAGGATTATTATAAAAAGAGTATTATCAAAGGTCATGTATTTCTTGGTTTTTCCCTCGATGTTTCTGCTCTTGCATTGGAATCACTATAACATAAAATGATTCTACTCTGGCATTGGAATTACTATAACTTAAATCCATAGGTTTATATTGAAATGGTACCTTTAAGATCCGTAATACTCTTTTAAACAATAGAAAAAACAATGGAAAAATCAAATATGCCACGTGTCACAATCTGAGCGTTCCACGTGTCATCCTGGAAGCAATATCTCAAGATTTTAACAACAAAATCTATAGAAAGATTCCTCGAAAGAGTTTGATGGCAAGTTTAAACTTGTGTTTAGTGAAAGGGTGTTGGAATAAGATGTTGAGGAGAAAGAGCGTCCGCTCCTTCCTCCAAAGATGTTTTGTAGCACTGGCGAAAGTAGATATCAGCACTTTAAACAAAAATTTCAAACAAAAATTTCATAGGAACATTGCTTTGCACAACTTGATTTCAATTGGAAATATTCTCAGAGAAATAGAGGCTGCTCTTTCTCCAAGTTGTCTAGTTTTACAAATCCCTCATAAAGGAAGGGGCAACAGCCCCTTCTTCTTCCCATAACTCTATTCATAATAGTTTTAAGAATGCAAGAAGGGTCGATCGATCCTTCTTGTGTTCGTCATTCTGGATATAGGTGAATTGATGGATATGGGTGTTCACAATTATCTACTAATCGAAGGGGCGGATCCCTACTATTTACAGCGGAAGTTGAAAGTCTAGAATTCTCAGACTGGCCTTTGTAGCTTAAATGTTTTTACACTAATATCGTAAATGAAGGGTCGGCCAAACCCTTGTTGTGGTAATAATTATGCCAGTGTTCACCATTATGGATATAAATGAATTGACGGTCTAGCCTTCGTAGGTTGAATAATTTTACATTGCTTCTCACAATTTGCGTGCAAGTGGAAGTATTCTCAGAGAAAGAGCGGTCGCTCTTTTTCCAAGTTGTATATTTTTACAAATCCCTCATAAAGGAAGGGGCGGCCACCCCTTGTTGTGGTAAGTATTCTTCTAGTGTTCACCGTTATGGATATAGATGAATTTTACATTGCTTTGCACAATTTGCTTGCAAGTGGAAATACTCTCAAAGAAAGAGCGGTCGCTCTTTCTTCGCTCTTTCTCCGAGTTTTTACAAATCCCTCATAACGAAAGGGGTATCCAACCCTTTTTCTGCCCATAACTCTATTCATAATAGTTTTAAAATTCTAGGATGCAAGAAGGGTTGGTCGATCCTTCCTGTGATGGCCAATCTGGATATAGGTGAATTGTTGAATAAGGCTGTTAAAAGTTATCCACTAAATGAATGGGTGGATCACAAATATTTACAGCGGGAGTTGGAAGTCCCAAATTCTCAGCCTGGCCTTCGTAGATTAAATATGTTTACACTTCACTCATAAATGAAGGGTCCACTGACCCTTGTTGTGGTAAGTATTCTGCTAGTGCTCACCATTTTGGATATAAATGAATTGATGGTCTAGCCTTCATAGGTCCTTGTAAGTGGAAATATTCTCAGAGAAAGAGCGACTTTGTATTATTTCTCCAAGTTGTCATTTATCCCGACTGCGGATGGCGGAAACATTAAATTCATGCCAATTTTTCAATTAGCATTTTATAATAGGATAATCGTGTATGTGCTTCAATCCTTAAGCTACAATCATATTGTTGGCACCAGTTTTTCCCTAGACGATTTGAGGGGTTTAGGTCCATGAAAGGAGGGTTAGGGCCTCAATTGTCGAATCAGAAGACCCAAGGTATGTCTAATGGGATCTCTGGATATGAATTTGCAGCACGTGAATAAAATAATCAAAGATCCTAAGCTAATTGATATTGAATAAAGTGTCAAGCAATTTTGATATATTTTTGTGATTTAATCTTAAAAGTTAAGGATCATAACTATTTTTTTAAACCAAAAAAATGTTTTACACAAACAGTTAAAGAGATTTTATATTAAAAGGATGGAACAGATTACATAGCATAGGGGAGACTGATCCCAAAAAACAAGAGTTGTCGAAACAGTCTCTTCATATCTCAGTCTCTGATCTTCAAAAAAGGCCTTATGCCTGCTACTACTGAAAATTTTAACAAAGTGACCTAAGAGAAACTTGCAAGAGTAATACATATGAGTAGGATTACAAAATTCCATTCTAAACAGAGCTGCTAAAACGCCAAGATGGGAACACAAAGAAGGATTCAATTTCCATGATGGGGACGAGCGTTCTTTTTCTTGCCTCCTGTTAATGCACCTACAATTTAATCGTCACTATTCAGGATGAAGGATGGGCTATTTATTCCACTATCTCTGATACAATCAAATTTAGCCTCCACTATCCTGAGGCTAGTATGGAACGAATCAAGCTTTCCCACCAGCTTCTCCAATTAGTCTTTCATCTTGGCATTGTTATTCCGGACTTCAGAGTTAGAAATTCGAACGAAGGTTGCGAGGCGAGAAATTGCTTTCTTCATGTCATAGAAGTCACCCTGAACTTGCGTGATAATTTTAGGGGAACGGCTATCCTTCCCACGAGGAGATTCAATGTTAACCAGACCACCATTATCGCACAACACATGCTGCCAAGTTTTGTTGCCTCCCAGTTCTCCCGGGATACCACGAAACTACTGCATAGGAGTCGAAATAAACCCAGAGTCAGGAGTCAAGAGGACCTTGCAATTCTTGCTTCCATAATCAAAACCGCATCCAGAATGCTGGACAGGGCCCCTAATTCCCTGACCCTTACCAAAGTTGAGAGGAACCCATCTTTTTCCGCTACCATGGTCCTCAACTTTGGAATGGCCATGGCAAGCCTTTTTTGTCTAGCCACTATGAGAGAGTTCATTAATGCCAGTGATGTGTCCATGGAAAATATCAGAGAGGTATCGCTTCGAGCCAAACCCCCCTGGATTGCCCCCGGGAAGACTTCCTACATTTGCGACATTGCAGAGAAGATAGACACAAATTGGTATCCTCCATATTCATACCAAACAATAGACTTCAGAGAAAATCACTGGGAGAACCTTTGCAGAGAGAGACATGCGATATACAGAGTGCGCCACATTCGTGCATGAAATAGCCATTGAAAACCTTGGGACTAGTCCGCATCGATCTCCTGCATGCGAGACAGATGGAGCCTGTCAACGGTGGCCTCCAGTTCATACAAGGAGATGTTTGAAAGGAGCGAGAGAATCCCAAGGAGATTTTGCCATTAAAGGATTTCATCAAAAGGGGATACCTAGGTTACAAGGGTGCAAGGGGGAAGGGATCATATGGTTTAAGGACATAGCTAAGGGACCCAATTATCCACTAGGAGGAGGTCGTTTATCATAACATGACCACAATTCAAGCCTACACCAATATTAGCCATGGTTTTCCATGAAAATTCTAACTCACATGGTTTTCTATGAAAATTTTCCAATTATCAAGACTACATTGTGGTTGGCATATACTAATTATGAAATTCCTTTTCAAGCAATATGAAAAAATTATAATGACCCATAGTGCCTTGCATTTTGCATATGGATCAAGGGTAGCAAATTAACAAGCTTTCAATCCAATTATAGGGAATAAAAAACCATTAATTACATGAAATAAAAATAATCAGTGAGAATTGTTGCAACACAAAAGGTTATATACAACAATTGATTGAGCATTATCAATAATGTTATCATTATAACTACAATGTTACATGATCCTCGAGTTAATATATAAATACTGATTGAACATTATCAATCATGTTATCATTATAATTATAATGTTACACAATTTTGATTTCGTCAATTTAAAATTGACATAGTATTAATTTGTGTGAAAGTAGAATCAGGGGTGATCAAAATAATTATGTATTATAAAATTTATTTTTGACAAGAAAAGGTAAATGCCAAATTTCAACATTTACAAGTTCAATACATAATTTAATTCATATCAAGGTTATTATTAAAATTTACATATGTAAAAAAAAAAAATTAGATAGCAAATTAAATCTATGTAAAAAAAAATTATTTAGACAGCAAATTAAATATTTTTTTACTTAAATTGTATGTTTGAATGAGAAGCAAAGTTTTTTTAGAAATGATTGAAATGAAATTTCAATATACTTATTTATTATATATATATATATATATATATATATATATATATAATGGTATATTACCTTTTTTTCAGTGAAAAAAACGTACTTGTGTTATTTCGAGGAAATCAAAAAGTGCAAAAACATATCTGATCTTTTCCGGATCATGTCTTTCAGCTTCCATACAGAAAACTAAAAACAAATTGTTCATCCAAAACTATCTGATCATCATGACTCAGAGATCGACCAATACAAAAACTTGCTTATATAAAGCAGCTACAAAAAAGCAGAAATATATTATTACTTATTTTATGAATACACATACACATTTAAAAAACAATATTATTATATTTACCCCCACATAATATATTTATAAAACAATTGTCTCGCACATCCTAATACATATACCTTAATTCTTCATGAGTTGCGTGTTGACATCTTTAAAAAGAAATCGCATGCGTTTTAATTGGAAATTAAAAACACCTATCCTATGAACAACCTTCCCTTCAATATCAAAAGCCTTGAGGTAGGAAACATTGTAATAATCAAAATTGCTTGACTCGGGAGACACTCATAGAATACGCTCAGCTCATGAACAACATCATGTCGGAAGTCCACAATGTTATCTTTCAAAGGAAACATTGTAATAATCAAAATTGCTTGACTGTAATGGGAGAGAGATTTTTTTTTGTAAAGATGCGAATTTACATTAAGCTAATAGAAATACAGTAGAGATTATAGTCAGCAGTTGTCTTATCCAGAGGTTCTAGCCATAGATATCAGCAGAGTTGTGGTGATTCAAAATCAAACTATACAAAAAAAACCTGGCCATTGTAGGGAAACTAGGGTGAATATTAGGAGTAGTCATGGCCATAGAGGCATACAAAAAATTGGCAGTCATAGGCTGCCATAACCAAAACAGACAAAAAGTAAGAGAGACATCAGAAGAACCTCCTCAACCAGTTGCAGAGGGGCCTTCTGCATCAGAAGGTGTCTCCTCTAGAATTGGGCAGCTGTAGTAATTTGTGTCCTTCCAATCGCTTGCAGGTGTTGAAGAAGCATTCCCAGGTGTCGAAGCAGCAATCCTAGGTGTTGATGTAGCTCTCACAGGAGGCATAGTAGTCTTCGCAGAAGGATGAGTGGCCTGAGCAGGGAGCTTGACCGGCAAGGGCGTCGTCTTCCGGGGCATGACAACAACGAAACCAGTCGGCTCATTAAGTGTACGCTTGTCCAGGATCGGGCCCAAGGTGGATGGGATGGGGAAGGAGGTGTGTGGTTGCTCCTATCCCTTCATAAGGTTTCTGTTGCGTGTCAAAACCGACATGCTACCCTCTGGGTTGTACTTATCCATGCCAAGAGGAGTGTCCAGAGTTCCAAGGGTGGCTTCAGGTCTGACAACAGACGTGGTGGCGCCAGGTGTATTGTTCCCAGGACGATTGTCCCAACTGAGTGTGTGTTCCAGTGTGTCAATGGTGGAATCCAAGTTTGGTAGACTATCCCGCAGATTTTTGGTGGCGTGGAGAGCAAGGGTCCAATTACTCTACATGTCCTCCATAAGCTGGCCTAACATGTTCTTCACAATCCAATAGGGGTCCCAGGTCTGTCCTGATTCCTATTAGACAAAATGTCCGCAATTATCCTAGCCTCCCAGTTATCAATCAGTAAATAGACTAGAATAGAGACTTCAGCACTGTAGCCATGCCTGGTGTGACTCATCTCCAGAGCTGCATATTTTTTCTTGCTCTTGGTCTTTGTACCCTTTGGCCTGCCCATGGGATCCAATGAGAAGATGTTACAGGTGTAGGTAAGCGAGAGCGTGAGGAGAACTGGAGCACTAGGATACTGGAGCAGAACCAGGTGAGTACAAATGCACAGCGCAGAGGGCCATGACAGAACATAGTAGCATGAACCTGGCAGCCTGATCTTCGCACATTGGAGATCCATGTGAATTGTTTCCAGGCAGGATGATGCGACGTCGAGGGTAGGGAAATTAAAGAGCCCAGTGACTTGACGTCGCATGGCTGGCCTCAGAATTAATACATTGATCTATGGAGGAGACACATGGGCAGGAGCCCTGACGTGGAGGAGTTGCATGGGTAGAAGGTGTGATGTGTACAGGCCACATCATATCCACACGTTCCAATCACTGTGAAGGATGGGAGAAGGTGGTTTCGCAAATGGAGGAAGGTGGTTTTCCTTACTGCCCTTCCAACTTGCGAAATCATGCGGTGCTACCACGTGGAGAGCAGTTTCAGATTCTGCAACCACCCATCCCTCCATCCTAGCGCTCATGTTGGGGATGCGGAACGGACGTGGGACCGTTGATCTTTTCCACGATTTAAAATGGTTTGTACGTTGGCAGTGATCCTGAACCTGACGGCACCAATGGTAAATGATGGATTGTGTCACTCGTGTGAATAATCTCATCGCGTTTATGATGGATTGTGTTTATGTGTCACGACGTACAGATGATTTCCCACCACACTGTAATAATTAATGTCACAAACGTTTATGCACTGATACTGTGATGAAACTTTTATGCATCTTTCCCACTGCCTACATTGAAACTTAAAGTTCAAACTCTCTGTGTTTTCCAGTGTGGAGCTCTGTTTTCTCTCAGGACCGAGGTTTTCTTTTGCTGAGGTGGAACCGAGAAGAGTGTTGGGTGCGTAGAGCAGTAAGATTGGTTTGAAGAATCGACTGCTAGTTTTTCAATTGGCAGGTATTTATATTATTCAAACAATCTACTTTTGGGTCTGCTCTTCATAGCAGCTTCTACTTCGCCGAGTGTAGCACAGATCAATTCTGGAATAATCAAAGCCACATGGCACAATATGAGCATTCCACATGTCAGTCTGGAGACTAGATTTCGACATTTGAACGACAAAATTTATAGACGTTTTGCTACAAAGAGTTTGCTGTCAAGTCAAAATTTTGTCAAAGAAAGCGAGGTCGCCCCTTCATTAGTGTAGCTAGGATTTTCACCCTAGCTTGTGCAAATGAGCACCTACTAAGGAGAATGGACTCCTTAGTAGCAGTTCAATAAACAGTAAATGAAAGTAATAAAACAATACAAATTCTAAACTAGCATGAGCATTAATAAACATAACAAAAACATGAAATATGGTGAAGATCTTTCTTTTTTGTATTAAAATTTTACCTCAAGTGTGGAGGTTGGTGAAGTTCTTGCAATGGTCCAAGAGGGTTGCTCCAAACTCCAGCTTTTCCCCTTCTCTTTCTCCAAAAGGTTGGAAATGGGCCAAAAGGGGCACTCAAGGATGAAAATAGCTCAAGGGTGAGCTAGGGTTTCGAGAGTGATTTTGGCAGAGTAAGGGTGTATTTGACTGTGGATATGAAATGAGGGGTCTCCATCACCTATTTATAGATTTTTAGTGGTGGAGTGCTGGCCCATGGTTTTGGGAACCATATTGTTTAGGTCAGCTGTATAGGGTTTTTTCCTCCTTTTTCCCTCTTTTTCCTCCTTTTTTATATTTTTGTATTCCCTTTTTAGAGGATTTTTGCTATTTTGGAGGAATTTTGGATAATTTGGGGGAAAAAAGGGGTTTTGTGACCTTTTGGAGGCTTTTTTGATGATTTTTTGGCCTTTTGGAGGCTTTTTTGATGATTTTTTGGCCTTTTGGAGGCTTTTTTGATGATTTTGTGGCCTTTTGGAGGCTTTTTGGCCCTTTTGGAGGCTTTTTAATGGGATTTTAGGGTTCTGAAGGTAAATATGGTAGGAAATATGGACAAATGAGTCATGTAATGGGGTAGATGAGGTAGTGAACACTTTTTGGGTGTTAACAGATTGCCCCCTGATGTGTGAGGGCAAGAGCTCATCGTATGGCTGATAGACATCATAAGTCTTGTATGGTTTTCCTGGGGTGTGGAGAAGGGAAGAAACAAACTGGAGCCCGGAACAACGGTCCCGAACAAACTACAAAAACTAAAAGTACATAACCTCAATAATGGATGAGGAATAATATGATCATATGGACGAGGTGGGCATTCCCATGCTCGTATCAAGTTATAGAACAATAATAACAATGGGGTCCAGAATATGGGGACCTGAAATATACATGGCCTCAAATAAGGAATGAGGAAGAATCTCAATATATGGACGAGGTGGGCATACCCATGCTCGTATCAACATACATAAAAAATAACACTGAGGCCCGAAAAGGGGGACCTGTAGGATACATAGAGAACTATTGTGTACATCATATGTGTGATGAACCTGCAATAATTAATTAATGCAAATACACGAGATATTAGGAATAATAGAACAGAATCACTTTTATATTGATCACGGGCCACTTCGAGGGGGCAACCTCCTTTGAGAAAGCTCAATACAATTAACTTCACGGTGCCTTCAATGACCTCAACACACACTTATATACTAAGTCTATGCCCAATACTATGAGTCAAAACCATGGGACATATAATACTACGGGACAACTTACAAAGCATATGCGTCCAATACTATGGGTCAATACTATGGGCTAATATTAACTATGGATCAACAAATACTATGGGACGACTTACAAAGCATATGCGTCCAACAACAATATACTAACATAGTAAAGAGAATGGTTGACATAGGTTCCTAACATCCCCTCTCCCTAAGAAAAAGCTTTGTCCTCAAAGCTCTGGTTGGAGAAATTGCTGCAGAATCTAAAGGAGTGGTTCCCCGGTAGCATCCTCGGGTTGCATGTCGGGCCACTGACGCCTTTGGAGTGTCAAGGAGGACTGCTTGGAAGGTTGTAGATGAAGAAGAACCCTGTCATCTGCGTGGAAAATGCGCTCAGAACGGTGTTGATCGGCTTGTTGTTTCAGGCGAATTCTGGCCATGTGAAGATTGTCCTGCAGAATGAGAAGAATATGATCGCGGTTTCGAAGAACCGAGTCAATTTCCTGAACTGGGGAGCTGCAAAGGATGTATGGAAGAAGAACTGGCGGTGTTTTTCCATAGACTTCTTCATATGGTGTCCTTTGAGATGTGGTATTGTACCACCAGAGCGCTGCTAGGAAATCCATAGAAATAGTTGGCCAAAGCTGTGTAGGGATGGGCAAGGTTTTGAGCAATCCCAAAAGGAGTGTCGTTTCACCCGTGTTGACTTGGAAAGTATCACCGTCAGCCACCATCTATTGAATTGTCATTTTTAGTCCCTGCCAAAAGAAGTTACATTGTTCCCGGTCATACATTTTGCAGAAATCAGAGTGCCCTGTTGATGAAGTAGCATGGATTTCATAGAAGAGAGAGCCCTGTTGAACACATGGCAACCAATTTGGAACAAGCAGAGAAAGAGCTGTAAGAGAAACTGGGTCATCAATTGTGCGAGAAGGAGCATCTTCCACCATATTGTCCTTACCCTTCTTGTAAGTGATCACATAGGGATAACCCATTTCAGGTGTGTTGGGGAGGAGACCCATTGTTCCAAAAAAAATTCCAAACTCTGGAGATCAGTATTGATGCATAAATAATTCCCTAATAGGTATGGTTGCCACTTCTGTACTGCATGCAAAATAGCCATCATTTCCTGTTGAGAGGTAGATGTGGCTAAATTCTTGCCGGAAAGGTCTCTTGAAGGCAGCAAGCGCATTAGTTCAGCAAGGATACCTGCATATCTATCCAAGGAAGTAGTGGAGACTGTTAATGGGTGCATCTGAATGGAATTGAGCTGAGCGATGAAACCATGTGAATTATTCTTAAGGATTTTTTCCAGGCGATGCGAACTGATGATGCAGAGAGACCCTGGTTGTAATCCCATAAATTTGTGTTATGCCCCATTGACTTTAAACTGCATCCAAAGTTCAGCAAAATCCCATAAGATGGGGCCAAGTGTGCGTAACCATTGAACTCCCAAAACCACATCACATCCACCTAAGGACAAGGAAAACATGTCAGAGCGTAGGTTATAATCTTCCATAGAGATACGCACATTGTGACACTTCCCCTTGCAAGGTAAGGTGCCCCCATTGGCAACCATGACTTCAAAGTTGGAGTAAGGATGGACAAAACAATCAGCCTGTTTGGCAATCCAAGGGTCAATGAAGTTATGAGTGCTACCAGAATCAATGAGTATGGTAAGAGGGAGCTTCTTGAAGTATCCCCTGACCCGCATTGTTTGTGGGGTGGTGACGCCGGTTACAGCATTGAGAGAGATCTCGGGTGGGTCGTCCTGAGATGGGGTGTCAACAGGTGGGTGTTGAATGTCGAACTGATCATCTACTATATCTATAGCTTCTTCACCAAGTTCTAAGGCAGGCGGAGAATCCACATCCAAGAGATAGAGATTTTGTTGAACACATCTATGTCCCCGAGTGAATTTCTCATCACAATTATAGCAAAGCCCGTTTTCTCGGCGTGCCTACATTTCTATTTCAGACAAATGATTGATAGGAGTTGGTTGAGGAGAAGGCGTGATGGGAGGTCATTGGGAACCCATATTTCTGAAGGGAACAAAGGTGGGTTTGGAGCATTGTTGAGCTGCGATCTTGTCCTTGGCTAGCTTAGCCAACCCTAGGACTTCCATCATTGTGTTGGGACAAAAAATTTTAACCTCTTAGCGGATTTCATCCTTGAGACCACTGATAAAACAACTCCTGTAGAATTCATCAGGCAATCCTTCTGTGTGATTGGCCAATTTCTCAAATTATGTCTGATACTCTCTCACTGTGCCAATTTGGTGAAGTTTAGTGAGTGCTCCTGTGAAATCATCAAAAGCACTAGGACCAAATCGTGGCAAAATGAGTTGGCAAAAATCTGTCCAGTTTGGCTCGGGATGAGCTTTGATGTACCAATGGTACCATTGAAGGGATTCTTGTTCCAAATGAAAGGATGCAAGTGGAACTTTCTGGGCATCAGAAGTATTATGCAGAATGAAATATTGTTCTTCTCGATATATCCATCCAGTCGAATCAGTACCATTGAAGCGAGGAAAATCAAGCTTCGGCCCACGACAATTGCTGGAAGAAGAGAACCCAGTGGCTGCAAAAGATTCTGGCTGTCTGGTATTGTTCATGGCTGAATGCTGAAGATGGAGGCTGAGAAATTTTTCATCCAGATCTTGGAGTTTGGTTTGGATGGCTGCAAGTGCTTCCTCCATGGTGTGTGCTCCTACATGGGTGACAACCATAACCAGGTTTTTTTTTTTTTTTTGGGTGGAATGGGTAGAAAACACAAACAAAAGTTGATTTAGTAAAGGGAAATTTGGATTGGGGAAACAATCTGATGGGTAATTGGGGTTTGACTAGATTTTGGACACTGTTGAAAGGACAAGAAAGCAAAAAGGGGGATTTCAGAAGCGGGGTGATAGAATGAGAAAATTTGGCAGAGAGGGACAAAGAAGCAGAATTCAAAAAGGAACTCTGTGGTAAAATTTGAAGGTGATTGGGTGAAATCTGAGGAAGTTATGGCAAACCCTAAAAATAGACAAATGTGGGATTTCGGGCTTTGGGAAGGGGAATTGGGGATAGGGTCCTCAGGAATGAAAGACGCAGAATGGAATGACAGGGGTTCCCCGAAAATTTCAAGGGAAACATAGTGAAAACAAGGGAGATATGGAGAAAAACGGTTGCATCTGAAATGGCAACTGGATCTGGAAAGACTTTCAGAATAGATCTGAAACGGCTGGATCTGGAGCGGAAGTGATCGGCAACAGTTCAACTGAAAATAGATATGGACCCCAGGTATGTACGGCTTCCTAACAGATCAGGTGTTTCACTCGGCCACCAATGTTGTCTGACGGCTTGCATATTGGGGCAGTACCCCTCACTCCACAGCTCAGGTAAAACTGATAACCGCTTTGCCACAAACAACAGCTCTTGGTTTACCTCACGGGTGGGAACTAGTCAATCGGGTAGGGGTTGTTGCCCTTTTCGCTGGCAGGTCCTCTCAATGGGCCAGCTACTTTGGGGTTCCTGTGGTACTCCTCACAATGAGTTTTAGGGCTTATGTCCAAGTACTTCCCACAGTTAAGCGGATAGGGATTATTCCCAAATACGAACCTGCAACAGATGCGGAAAAAAAAAATTGGCAGAAATTTCACCTTGCGAGCCCAAGAAAGTGCTCTGATACCAGATGTGATGAACCTGCAATAATTAATTAATGCAAATACACGAGATATCAGGAATAATAGAATAGAATCACTTTTATATTGATCACGGGCCACTTCGAGGGGGCAACCTCCTTTGAGCAAGCTCAATACAATTAACTTCACAGTGCCTTCAATGACCTCAACACACACTTATATACTAAGTGTATGCCCAATACTATGAGTCAAAACCATGGGACATATAATACTACGGGACAACTTACAAAGCATATGCGTCCAATACTATGGGTCAATACTATGGGCTAATATTAACTATGGATCAACAAATACTACGAGACGACTTACAAAGCATATGTGTCCAACAACAATATACTAACATAGTAAAGAGAATGGTTGACATAGGTTCCTAACAATAAGGGTCCAGAGGGGACACAAATCTGGGACATACTGCTGGGCTGACCATGTCTAAGCTGAAGAACTGGTACACTGTAATAATGACAGTGCTGCTAAGTGTGGTACCAGAGGAACTGATGAGCTGCTGGATCATAGTGACAAGGGGTGATACTCTCAATGGTACACTGAACTGGAACGGAACTAGGTACTCAAGGAAGCATATAACGGGGTGGCTTCCGAATACAATCGCCAACGCAACCCGGACATCCACAGGAACATATAACTAGGCATTCCGAAGTGACTCACCAATGTGCTAGAGTCGGGGGAAATCCGGGGTCTTCGACCAATAACTGAAGGGATATAAACCCTATGCAATTCTCAACGATGCGATCAAGGTGTTGAATTCGAGCATGTGAGAAACAACCACTCGAAGAGGCAACGATGACTCCTCTCAGAATGGTCCGTAGGCACTCACCACAGATGGTGATGGGTCCAAGGTGCAGGGACCTCTGGGTCTATCCTCTGGAATAGAGGGGCTGTCGTCGACAGAGGGAGACCTGCAACTATCAAGGAAATGATGTTTCCTTGATAGGAGCGCGAGGTGGAGAACCGAAGTGTGAGAGTACTGATGGTAGGACTGATAGACTAGGGGGGGATAACTGGGCAAGTAGAGTGGGTGGACTCAAACTTCCTTTGTTCAGAGTATGATGGCGAGGACGATCGGGTAGCATATGAAACTGACTGATGGGAAAGGGATCATAGCTGTACTAGATCAAGGATAGTGAACTGGTGTAAAATGGCAGGAGACTGCAGACTACTATGAACAAAGGCGACCTGATTGGGGGTGTTACCAAGATGATCGATCATAGTGCCAAGAGGCACGGGGGGACTTCTTCATGGGTTAAGGAACTAGAAGAAGTGTGTGTAAAATGGTACTATCGTGTGGATTTTTATGAGCATAGGAAAGTTCATGCTTGTGATTGCTTTCAATTTTAAGGAGTATGAAAGCGATAAGAAAACTCTGAAATAATTGAATGGTACTGCCGTGTGGATTTGTACGAGCCCAGGACAGTTCATGCTTGTGGTTGCTTTCAATTTTAGAGAGTCTAAAAGCGATAAGAAGACTCCAGGGGGTTGCTTTTTTTTGTGTTAGTCTCCAAGGCCCGAAGAAGCATAAAAGGATGCAATGAAGAACTCTTCTAGCCGGTGTGACTAGAGTATTCCTTTTTCGTAATTAGTCTACCAGGTCCGGAAAAGGGGTAAACTTATACTAGATAGATGCCCTTTCAGTTACTTTAACGAGCATGAAAGGACACAATATTGCTCAGCGATCTTTTCATTGTTTTAGGAGTCAGAAAAGAGCTTAACAGAAACTCCCTAAGTGCCTTTTTCGTAAAGGACTTGTCCGGCCTGAAAAAGGGATAAAATTATACCGAACAAAAGGAATAGCCATGCAAGGAGGAAGTGCTCAATCAAGGAACATTGATGATGACCAAGAATGAGGGAGGGGGGGAACACTAGTGGGCCTCCTTGTGGGGTAATGAATGGTGGAAAAATAACGAAACGATGGCAATATGACAAGAGTGAATGGCTCATGTAAAAATGTGGAACAATCCGATGGCGGCCGATGTGGCGTGCAAACCGAGGCAGGAAGGTGTCGGGACACAATGTTGAAACTATACTTGGTGAGAGAAAGAAATGATCTCAAGCATCATCACGAGCTCGGAAAAATGAATCCAACGATATAAAAAGTGTCAAAAATGGATAACGGCCGATGTGGCATGCAAACCGAGGCGATGGGGGGAATTTTGAAAAAATACCCAAAAAATCTGGGGGTGAGAGCGAGAAATTATCTCAAGCATCATCACGGGCTCGGAAAAATGAATTCGACAGTGCAAATGGTGCGAAAAACAGAGGTCATAAGGACTCCGAAATGGTCAAAGGAAATAACTAGGTTAAAAAATGGTTGCAAATAAAGGTGAGCCCACCAAGCCAAGGATGCAGTGGTGAGGAGAAATGATGCCCACGGGGGTGAAATACTAGGCATATCAAATCAAATCAAATATACAAGTGATATGTGACCTCAAAAATGGTTGAGATCACAAATGTGAAAAAGTGAGCAAGGTTAATGACCTGCCCCCATGCTATGTGCATGGGGTTTGTGATTGTGGATCACATATGTGTTCGTTTGAACAATAGGATCATTGAAACACTGAGATAGATGTGATGGGGAAGGTTCAAAATGATTGATCATGCCCCCTATCCCAAGGTCGAGGTAATCTATTATGCCCCCTAACTCAGAGGTGTCAATGTGGGGCTCTATGATAGCGGGATCAAGACCATGCATCTTGGTATAGGACCAAGCAAAGACATCGCGGAACTCTTGGCAAAGTTTCTTGTACTCTCCAATCTCATACTCACTGTAGGAGGCTCCTAATGTAATGATTTCAAGAGCACCGGGTGGGTCAGAGATATCGATGTGGATGATAGGTGGGTCAAAGGCTTCAGGAGCAGGAATAGGATCCTTAAACCAGTCGACTTTGGTGGGAAGGAAATCTTTGGACTCAACTGCAAATTGGGTGGCTATGTTGGAGGAGGAGTCTTCTGGGAGGAAATAGGAACGATGGTGCATGTCATCCCAGGGATAATCCGGGGCAGTGAGAGCCTCGAGGATCTCCTCATCATTGCGGAAAGTTTGAGTTGTCAAATCGGTTGACGAGGGAGTGGTAGTCAAAGAGATCATATAAATGGTGTTAATCTCTCCGGATGGGGATGATACCGGGGGGTGGATCTCCTCAATTGTGGGGGGTGCCGTCTCAAGGTCCAAATTATTCATCTCGTAGAGAGCTACTCTGTAATCTGGGAGGTCAGGACAGTGATGTGAGTAGTGGTCGTAAATACCACATATGGCACAAGGGTGGTTGGTACACAGTGATTTATCACGAGGCTTAGGGGTTGGATCTAGTTCGACAACTGGGATGTTGGGGTCGTCGTCAAGCATTTGCATGTGTTCCTGTAATGCAGGTAATTGTGGACGTTGATGAGTCAAATGGCCTAACTCATCACACAACGAGCATTTGGGGGGAGCACGAAACACGGGAGGGGGTTTAACTACCTTGGGAGGGGGTACAGCAGTGTATGGTTATGGGCCTCTGCCCCCAGTGGGCTTGATAAAAGGAGGGGGATTCATAGATGACGAAGGGGTAGCGACACCGGGAGGTGGTTGACTAGTAGTGACAATGGGTTGCACTGGTTGTAGGACAACATTTTGTGTCGGCGGGGGAACGGGAGGCGAAATATACCACACGGGTAATCCTAAGGTTAACTCGGGGAGGCTAGGAGTAGCCATAACCGGGGCGCTACTACTCCCGAAGGAGGGAATAGGAAGGGGATTGTGTGGGTGGGTGTAACACCAATGTGACTAGGTACCAATGGTGGTTTGGGTAGCAAGGGCGGTTGATTGTTGGGTGTTTGTGTATTGTGGGAAAGAGTACAGAGGTCAGAGACTTCGATCGCGGGTGATGGGGGTGAAATGGATTGGAATGTGGAGGTCATCGGCGTATCTGAGTAAACTCCAAGTCCCATGGAGGAAACAAACGAGGTAGTTTCACCACAAACAAGTTGTTCAACCATGGGGAGAACATTTTCGGGTGCAGCGGGGGCATTGGGATAGTAATAGGTGAGTTGGTCGACCTTGACCACACGTCCATCATGGGGGAACATCATGGTAAAAAAAATAGATGAGGCAACTGCCTGCATGGCATACATGTAGCTGCAGCCAAGTAAGAGGTTATAATCAAGTTGGGCATTGATGACCTCTATGTCAATGAGCATGGTTTTTCCAGCCAACTGGATGGGGACATTGGCTAAGAGACCTTATGGTTGAGCCGAACGGCCGTCATAGGCTCGCAACGCGGTGGTGGACTGCTGGAGGGTAGGGGATCCCAACTTCTGCCAAACGAAGGTGGACATAACGCATGTAGAGGCACCTTCATCGATAATGCACCGATGGATGACAAGATTCCGAACGGAAACATAAACTTGGAATGCTAAAGTGGAAGGCAGGCGTGGTTCGGACTGGTCCAAATCGAATGCCATTAGTTGTGAATCATTGGGGTCAATAGCACCAATGGCGGAGAGCAAAGTCTTGCGCTGTGAAGGACAATGTTTTAAGACTTCTAACGCAGACATGGCTGCGGGAGACTGGGCTAAGTCATCTATAATGTTGTAATTTGATGCAGCGCGAGCATTGGGATTATTATTGATGTGACGAAGTGGGAAGCGAGGTGCTTCAGAGGCACCATCGAGTGGAGCCGAAGGTATACGTAACGTCTGATCAGTGGGCTGAGCGTTAGTATTTTTGTCAGCAGGAGGGGCTTCAGGGGTGGATCCATATTGTTTCCGACGGGTTTGGAGATTGACATCAGCGGATGACATCATCAACAAGTGGTGAGTACCTGAGTCGAACATGGGTTGATCAGGAGCGGCATAAGTGATCTGTTGTTGTGGGGGCGCGTTGCCTTGAGGGGGATCCAACGGCTGAGTGTTCACTACGCCTTGGGTTGGTAAGGGTTTTTGCAGCACCAAAGGTTGTGTGCCCTTGGCGATGGGCATCATCAGTCCAGAGTTGTCGAGCTCGCTCCAAATGTGGGAAAGCATGTGTGTAGTGGCCATAGACCCCGCAAATAGAACAAGGATGGTTTGTTCGCAAATTAGGGTTTTTGGCCTGCTTGGGCGGTCGATCAGGGTTCTGGTTGGCAGGTGCCATGTTATTGTTGTATGGGGGATTGGGAGGTTGACCGGCTTGGTCTAGAGGGGGGTTGTTCCCATGGTTACGGCCTTTACCACGGTTTTGTTGGCCCTGTTGGCGCTGGTTGTTTTGGTTCTACTGTGGATTCTATTGGGCGTAGACTTTCCCTTGGGAAAAAGGTGGGTTCGGGGGTTGTGCAGGTGCGGGAGAAGGGTGTGGTGGATAATAAGTAGGGGGAGGCTGCGCAGGTGCTGAACCTTGTGGGGGTTGTTGATACATCTGCGGAGCGGGTTGTGGGTTTGCCGCAGGGGCTGCCTGTGGTGGGTAATAAGCATGTTGGGCTTGAGAAGACACAGGAGCTGGTGCAGCCTGCGGGTGGTAATAGGGCTGAGGTGCGACCGGGGGGGCGTAAGCGGGGGATGCATGCCCAAAGCACTGAGGTGGACATGAGGGTCCGTGGGAATGGTGGTGATGTGCGATGGGAGCATACGAATTGGTTGCTCCGGACTGTGATGTAGCCCATGAAAGGTCGGGGCCATGGCTAGGCCGTGCTATGGAAAAGGGTTGGGGATGCGAGGCAATACGACCAATGATGCCGTCTGCGGCATGGGATGCCCCTGGCGCATCGTGTTGGGAGGAATCACCGCGAGGGGCGTCAGGTATGATGGTATAGAGATAACCCGACTGGGCGTAAATGAGGTCAAATTGCTGGGCTTTGAGGATGGCCTCTTCTTCAGACTGGGGTCGTTCGGATGCTACATCCTTGGCAATGACAGGAAGGAGGGATTTTAGAAACCAATCTAAGAAGATACGATCGTCTAACTTAATTTTGCAAAGGCTGCGGCGTCGACGCCACTCATGAATGTGGTCAGTGATGTGGGTAGTTGTGTTCTGTCTGCAAGACAATAGGATCTCAACTCCCGCGTCATAGCGGACAGGTAACTGAAAGAACTACAGGAAATTCAAGGCAAGCGAAGTAAAGGTGGCATGGGTCCCATGGGGCTGCTCAATGTACCACTTAGCTGTAGATCCAATGAAGGTGCGCTGTAACAGACGGAGGCGGACAGAGTCGTCCACTATGGAGTTGAAGGAACACCATAGATGGAAGGACATAATATGGTTCTGGGGGTCCTCACCTTCCTTTCCCTCAAACTTAGGGATGTCGGAGGGGAGCTTGGTGGGCATGTGAGGCCACGCAGGGTCGTGTCTAATGGGATCGTTAGTCAATCTAGCTAGGTCAAGAAGGTTGAGGCTAGCCATGAATGGAAAACTAGTAGAAGGATGTGACATACTAGTGGGTGTGACCAAGTTGGGGCCAATGCCCCCAAGTGGAGGGGCTAGGTTCGGGATGTTGCCCCCAAGTGGAGGGACAAACGTGGTATGGGACGGTCCTGCACCGCCAAGGGTAGTGCAAGTCACTGATGGAGTGGCAATAGGTATGCCAGCTATTGGAATGGGTACAGTGATCAAAATGGTGGATGTGGGCACCATCGAGGCATACCCAAAGCAGGTGTGGTAGCTGGTGTGGTGGTGGATGCTCCACCAATGGTCCCTACAAAGAAAGGGGTGGAAGTCACGCCAGCCATGGGGCTGGTTGGTGCATTATAAATGGGGTTCTCAGACACTGCCTCAGAATCAGAGGTAAAATAAGGGGCGTCAAGATCAGGTGAGGGAGTTCTATGCCATTGACGAGTGGAGTCAAGGGACAAAGCTCGAGATCTATGATGAGTGGTATCAAGTGATGAAAATCTATGTCTATGACGGGTGGTGTCAAGTGAACCGTGTTGTGGGGGATAACCCCGGAGGTGCTGAGAATGTCTCGGGGACTCAATGGTGACAGATGGTGTCAAATATCTAGGGGTTGGGTTGAGTGAAAAACAGCTCAAAAACCCTAGTTCAACCGAGTGTGCAGAAGGAGAGCTCAAAAAATATGGCACTCAGGCCAACAACCAACTCAAAATACTTACTGTAACAGCTGTGCTACAATAAGTAGAGTATCAATAGAAATGGTCAAAATACCAACAAGTAGCAGGTTTCCTAAAAAAAATAAAAAATAGTGGACTCGCTAGACCAAAAGGTTGTAAGGGAGCATGCAAACACCTAGCTAAATAGTATTCTGACTCAACTATACATATCCTCTGCAAGGTGATGAAATCCAAGTCAGACAATATGGATAGGAGAGCTAAGTGGCTAAAGATATCACCCTACCGGGAGGGACACCAGGTAGTCAATCCTAGAAGAAAGGAAACTAAGATACCCCATTCATGACATGTCCAGAAAAGGTGAATCTGTAGTTTGGTTCTATCACCGCAAATCCCCATACAGGGATACCCCGAGAACTACGAAAGGTATCCTTCGGTTAATGAATGGATTGCGGTATACGACTCAGGCCTCCGGAACCAGACTGGCGACTTCAACCCTCCTAGGAGAGAAGCCCTCTGATAAACTGGTTGTGACCGTGCCAAAACATACTAGGGGATTTTGGTTCCCTAATGGACAACAGCTATGTCTCAAGTGTAAGCAACCGAGGGGTGTTATTTGGATGCCTATCCCCCCGATCCTACCTAACTACAAAAAATTTTATGTGTTCCCCAAGTGGGTTTAGAATGTTGGTTGTGTTAAGTAGTTTTTTAAGGCTCACTTGAATTAGGTGACAGAGTGTGTGCGTGTGAGATGATGAACCCAAATAAAAAGTGCCACGGGGTGGGCAACTTGCTAACTAAAAACAACAATACTGAATTTAAACTTTGAAATGCAAAATTTTCTCTTTTTCACTTAAAATGCTGAAATTTAAAAAATATTCTTAAATTGGAACAGAAATAATACTGCAGAAAAGGCTGTAGGGAAGGATGGTTGCAGGTAGGACAGATGGTTGTTCAAATGCATAAAATATTGCAGCAAAGTGCTGGGTTCAAAACAGGAAAAAGTGCAGAAAACAAACTGCGGGTCTATGGGAAAATCTGGGTGGTCGGATCGCGGGAAACAACTCAACAGTCGTGGACAGGTTGCGGGATTTTGGCCGAAAGATTCCGTAGGGCCGCTGGAAACAGGTCGAAAGCCGCAAACAGGTTGCAGGAAAAAGGCTGAAAGTCGCAGTCGGGACGTAGGAAAAAGGCCAATAGGCGCAGGCGGGTTGCAGGAAAATGGCTGAAAGCCGCAGTCGGGCCGCGGGAAAAATCCTGACAGGCGCAGGCGGGTTGCAGGAAAATGGCTGAAAGCCGCAGTCAGGACGCAGGAAAAAGGCCGACAGGCGCAAGCGGGTTGCAGGAAAATGGCTGAAAACCGCAGTCGGGACGCGGGAAAAAGGCCGACAGGCGCAGGCGGGTTGCAGAAAAATGGTTGAAAGCCGCATTTGGGACGCGGGAAAAAGGCTGACAGGCACAGGAGGGTTGCAGGAAAATGGTTGAAAGCCGCAGTCGGGAGGCGGTAAAAAGGCCTACAGGTGCAGGCGGGTTGCAGAGAAATGGCTGAAAGCCACAGACGGGATGCGTGAAAAGGGGTTACAGCCGTTGTCGGACCGCACGAAACAAGCTACTAGCCGCGGTCGGATCGCAGGTAACAGACTGAAAACGGCCGGCAGGTCGCCGGAAACAGTCTGAGAGCCGCGGTCGGATCGCAGGTAAATGCCTGAAAGACGCGGTCGGAACGCAACTGCAAAGGGTAAAAGATGCAGTTTACGGCAGCCGAAAGGGACAGCCGAACAGAAAAATATTTTAGAAAATTGAAAACGCTTAAAAATTTTAAAACTATAACCAGAAATTCAAAGGAACACAAGGGGAGTCACCAAAACTGTAGCTAGGGTTTTCACCCTAGCTTGTGCAAATGAGCACCTACTAAGGAGAATGGACTCCTTAGTAGCAGTTCAATAAACAGTAAATGAAAGTAATAAAACAATACAAATTCTAAAGTAGCATGAGCATTAATAAACATAACAAAAACATGAAATATGGTGAATATCTTTCTTTTTTGTATTAAAATTTTACCTCAAGTGTAGAGGTTGGTGAAGTTCTTGCAATGGTCCAAGAGGGTTGCTCCAAACTCCAACTTTGCTCCTTCTCTTTCTCCAAAAGGTTGGAAATGGGCCAAAAGGGGCACTCAAGGATGAAAGTAGCTCAAGGGTGAGTTAGGGTTTCGAGAGTGATTTTGGCAGAGTAAGGGTGTATTTGACTGTGGATATAAAATGAGGGGTCTCCATCACCTATTTACAGGTTTTTAGTGGTGGAGTGTTGGCCCATGGTTTTGGGAACCATATGGTTTAGGTCAGCTATATAGGGTTTTTTCCTCATTTTTCCCTCTTTTTCCTCCTTTTTTATATTTTTTTATTCCCTTTTTAGAGGGTTTTTGCTATTTTGGAGGAATTTTGGATAATTTTTGGGGGAAAAGGGGTTTTTTTAGCTTTTTGGAGGCTTTTTTGATGATTTTGTGGCCTTTTGGAGGCTTTTTAATGGGATTTTAGGGTTCTTAAGGTAAATATGGTAGGAAATATGGACAAATGAGTCATGTAATGGGGTAGATGAGGTAGTGAGCACTTTTTGGGTGTTAACAATTAGGTTGTTCCATTTCGAGGTGTTGGAAGTAGATGTTGAGGAGAAAGAGCATCCACTCCTTCCCCAAGGGATGTGTTTTTTGGAGTGGCTAAAGTAGATATCGACATTTTAAACACATATTTCATAGGAACATTGCTTCGCACATTTTACTGGAAAGTGGAAATATGCACAGAGAAAGATCAGTCGCTCTTTCTCCAAGTTCTATTTTTACAATTCCCTTGTAAAAGAAGGTGCAGACGATCCTTCTTCTCCCCAATATTCTTTTCGTTATAGCTTGAGATTGCAAGAAGGGTCGATCGATCCTTCTTCATCTTCACCATTTTGGATATCATTCAATTTCTAGATAAAGGTTTTCACAATTATCTACTAAACGAAGAGGCGGTTGACCCTTCTTCCGGTGTTCTAGAATGCAAGAAGGGTCGGTAGATACTTCTTTCATTCACCATTCTAGATATTATAGGTGAATTATTGGATATAGTTGTCCACAATTATCTCCTAAACGAAGGGGCGTCCGATCCTTCTCTTCGGAAAATGGAAGTCGGGACAAACATTTTTATATGTTAGGACTTAGATGATGTCCGGGTCCCTACTATTTACAGCGGAATTCAGAAGTCGGGAATTGTCGACATAGCCTTCGTAGATAAAATATATTTAAATCTATAGCGTAAATGAAGGGTTGGCCGACCCTTGTTGTGCTCAGTATTCTTCCCTTGTTCACAATTTTGGAAATACATCTATTAACGAACTATCATTCGTAGGTTGAACATTTTTAATATTCTGTCATAAATGAACCGGCGGGAGATGCTTCTTCTACCCAGTATTCTTTTCGTAATCTTTCTAGACTGCAAGAAGGGTAGTTCGAGCCTTCTTATGTTCGCTTTTGCTACAAGAAGGGGCGGCCAATCCTTCCATTCTGAAAATTAGAAGTCCGAACAAACATATTTTTATATATTATAACTTATGTTATAGCTTTGTTTAAAATAAATATGATTTTTAATGTCCTCCTGTAATTTTATATTTCATAAAACGCTTCTGAAGTGGATTTTGGTTCTGAACAATGTGTCCTGTTATTTTATATTTCAGATATCGTTTATGAAATGGATTTCGGTACTCAACAATGTGTGGACCTACTTTTGAATGGATTGAAAGTTGTTGAGGGAATCTCTTTCCCAAAAAGAAAATATTTGCATAATATCAGCATTAATGCCGGATGTATCATTGTAAATGTTACCAAGACTTTAAATGCAAGTATTCCATTGCCCTGTCCATCGGAAGGTGCAGATACATTGTCAGAGGTTGTTGGTGGTTATATTCAATGGTTTGTATCTGAGATCGTTAACTAGATTGGGTCCGCTCTTTGCGAGAATGAGGTGAATGATATACCAGCTTCTACTTCGACAAGTGTAGCACATATCATAACAACTGAGAATGAGGTGAATGATATACCAACTTCTACTTCTACGAGTGCACCACATATCATAACAACTGAGAATATATCTTCTTTTATTATGAGAAAAGTTAAGTTGTTACATAAGTGTTTAGAAAGCAAGGATTGCATTTCCATAGGTTTGGTAACAAATGTGAGTGGGACTGATTTTGTTGGGGGAACATTTTTGGGTGACTTCTCCTTTGGTGTTCTGGTGGATGAAATGGTGTTTTCTTGTATGGAATGTTGTCCAGGGTTGAGCAGTGGAAGTTTTGTTGTATGGATGATTAAAAGAATAATTGATTTTAATACAGAATTATTGCTTTCTATTGCAAGCAATTTCGACAATAATCAATCTGAATCTACTTTGAAAGTATTAAGAGAAAATCACAATCTCAGGTTTGTGGGACAGAAAGTTAATTTGATGCATCAATGTTCTTTAAAGTTAATTTGATACATCAATGTTCTTTAAATTTAATTTGTATTTTTTCATTTCATTAAATTTTTATAAAAGGAAAGTCCATTGGGATTGATAATGGATGGTTATCTGTTAAAAATTTGGATTTGTGATCACTGTCGTCATTTGCGCACTTACTGTCGTTAAGTGTTGTAATTAACACCTTAATTACTAGTTAATTGTGCTTAAGAATAATTGGCCTTTAGAAGTGGTGTATCCACTGCAATTAAAATCTAGTAATTATCCTCAGAGTAACTACCTAAATACTAAAATATGATCCACTATACTCAAAGTGCCAAATTCAGCGGTGCTCATAGGAGAAAATATTCTACACGAGCCAATATTATAATTAAGCTATATTTCTAATAGTCAATATGCCAAATCAAATATGCCACATGTCACAATATGATCATTCCACATGTCACCCTGGGATACTAGATATCAACATTTAAACAACAAAATTTATAGACATTTTGCTTCAAAGACTTTGCTAGCAAGTGAAAATATTCTCAGAGAAAGAGCATCCGCTCTTTCCCAAAGGTGTTCTATTGTTACAATTCCCTCGTAAATGAAGGATCGGCCAACCCTTCTTATTCCCAATATTCTTTTCATAATAGTTTTCACAATTAACTACGAAAAAAAGGGGCGGTCGATCATTCTTGTCGGAAAACAGAAATCCGGACAAATGATTTTTATATGTTATAACTTAGCCGGTTGAATATCTATTCACACAATGAGTGAATATTTTAGACATTGAAATTTTCACCTCTAAAATTTTGAACATTTAAAAATTAAAATTGCACTTTTCAAATAAAAAATTGCATTTTTTATTTCAAATTAACACTTTTCAAATCACTATTGCATTTTTTGAGTTTTTCCAAAAGTCAGGTTCTTTCTACAACCAGCAATGTGCAATCCACAATGCGGATTGCAGAATCTTGGTTTTCGGTTTTGAAACATTTTCTTTCGGAAACCCGTAATCCGCATTGTGGATTGTGGATACAGAAATATTCTTCAATAATTGTGGTATTCTGCATCCGCAACCCGCAATTGCGGATTGCGGGAAGAGTCTTCAAATAGTTTTTCACTTTTCATTTCCGCAACCTGGAACCCGCAATTGCGGATTGCGGAAAGAATGTATATATTTATGAAATAAAACCCCGCAACCCTTTTTTCCTTCCCGCATTTTTACATTTTAACTGTCGATTTTTCTTGATCCTGCGGATGAGATTACACTTGGTGATTTAAATGAATTTTAGCTTTCCCATTTAGCTTGTTGGTGTTAGAACTAGCTTTGTCCTGGATGAAAGTGGGAGGTTCAATTTCTAAAAAGAATGAGAAATGATCAAATCCCATGCCCGAAACTTTGCAAGGAGAATTAAATTGAAGAGGTCCGCCCCCGGTTATATATCTATGCAAATAAACAGTCTATATCGGCGGTGGTGAAGATCTACAGTTGGGAAAAAAGAGTGAGGTGTTTTAGACGGAGGCGGGAGGTTTAGCCCACAAGCATCTTAAGGAGCATATCAATGGCCAATGGAGCAGATAGACGGTCGATAATTACTTCTCCGATACGACATGCCCAAAGAAAATAAAATTTTGGATCCTCAAACTTTTGGTAGAGGCCCGTGGGTTTGGATGGCGTAGATATAACGAGGTCGAGATCTATGACCAAGGTTTTGATCGCGAATCTAACTTGCACGAAACATCAACTCAAGCCAAATCCGCGAAGTTGGTAAAAGTCGCACCGTTTGATGGCCAGGATTCATGCAAGATCCAGATCAACGGTGGGTGACTTCCCATGGTTTTAACTGGCAGAAAAGGTGACATGTGGTGGGATTCGAGGCCACCAGGGATCATAGAGTTAGAAAGCGGCGACGATCTGTTGGGCCTGGACCAACTGTTCCAATTTTTGTAACATTTTGTAAGGAAAAAGAATCTGAGTTGAGCGCAGCTATGAAACAGATTGAATTTTGGCTAAGTACTGGGGATTCTGCGAAGAGGCGCGCAGTAGCCATGTTTTGAGCGATGCTGCGAAGATCAATACTGCGCAGAAGCAGTGTTGTGGAGATAGGAGGCCACGTGGATCCAGCAAAGCAGAAGACTGGATAAGGACAGGTACAGGTACCGATCAGACCGGTAGCAGCCTATTTTGGGGAAAGATGCTCCAGGAGTGTCGAGCGACGGGAAGGCGTAAATTAGGAAGGCGGCCAACGTGCGAGTTTTTTAAGGAAAGCAACGCCTTGGCATGCCTGGTGGACGAGACCGTTAGAGATGAACGGTTCGATGGAAGCATACTGTTGGCACGCGTGCGATAGGGAGGCCGATAGTGACATAATGAAGACATGGAAAACCACCACGATGAACCAGACGCTACCAGGATCCAACAAGCCGGTTTAGGGAAACCGACGCAATTTTGTAAACCTTAAGGGTTTTGGGTTTAGGTCTTCAGCATTGTAAAGACATGACCTTCGGGCATGATCTATTTAAGAAGACAATTTTGTATGGGATGGGGTTACACTTTACCTTTGTTGTTACAATTTTGGATTGTTGTAAAATCTCTTTGAGCCAAGAAGATTGTAAAGGCTCTGGAGCTGTGTGCGCAGAGACCTATCTAAGAGGAAGGAGAGTCTACAGCTGAGTGCGCAGACTAAGAATGGTTGTCCACATCCCTTTTAAAGAAATATACTATCAACTGTTCTTGTGGAAATAGCTTCCCACCCGGGGAAGTGAACCACGTTAAATCTCGTGTTGCGCGATTGTGTTTATGAATGAATGATTACTTGTGTTTCTGTCAATGAATGTCTAGATGTGTCCTTGCATACTGTTATGAGAGAGATTTTATATGCATTTACCATTAGAGAAGTATGGAAATGATATGTTAAGTTCTGTATGAACGGTTGAATGGTGAACATTTAGTCTTGTGTATGAAGGAAGTGAATCGGTCATTTGGTGAAGTACTTTCTTATACGCAGTAAAGGAACGTATAACAATTGGATTAGATCAGTCGTCTATGTTCAAATCATAACATCCTGAGTTAATGAACGAATGTTAGAAGAGTAGTCAGTTAAGCGCCTGAATGAATGGATGAGTGATATTCGTCTCAGTTCCTTAAGTGTTTTCAAGATAATCCAAGTATAGAATTAAGCTATATTGCTCACAGCTTCAGCAGAAGTCCCGCCGTAGAAGAACACAGTGGTGCGGACCGCAGCGTTGCCCATCACTGTGTAGTCTCACCTAGCAGCACATACCCTCTGTTGTGTTACGCAGTACGTCCATCCAAGCAACTTATCACTTACTGTGGAAACCTGATTCCGCAGTACCCCATAGATACACCTCGGGTGAGACCTCAACCTGCTCGCAGGTTGTTGCTGAAAGGGCCGATGCGAAGGGGTTTTGTTTGTCAAAGGGAAACCACGAAGAACCTGGGTCTTATAGAAAACCTCTGGGTCAGTTATAGCCAACAAATGGTTCTATTTCTGCGCTAGAATCCGTGATAAGTTGCAATCGTGATGTGTGACGAAGAATACCAGTTCCCGGAAGGCTCTGACAACTGGCATCCTGAAAAGACAGAAATCCAAGCTTGGTGGGATAAGACCATAAGAGACTTTAAAAGGAAAGAGAATAGACATCCGCGTCTAAGTGACACATAGTGGTCAGATAGATATCTGTTGAACGATATTCACGAGATTTTATGGGCATCATTTCCCAACGAGCTGCACGCGTGGATCTCGCGGCTCGTAGAAATGAAAACCTGTTTTCAAGGAGGATTTCCTATAGAGTGGACTTTTGAGCTCACAGCGTAGCTCAAAGCAATAGACAGTCCATTGACACGCGCAGTTGGTTTTTGGGTCGATCATATGCTAGAAGGATTCGTAATAGAATTTGCTGTAGACACACTCAAATCCTACAGCCAAGCAGAAGCATACTTTTTCGGAGGATTCCAAGGTAAGTTGCTCAACAATATCATTCTACACATTAAGATGTTGTTAGCTGAGAAATGTGTTTTAAAAATGCAGTAATATTCTTAAGTTTGTCATGGTAAACAGTATATATAGTGATTCTGACGAAGACACACATAATCTTAGAAGTGGAAAGAGGTATAAATTTAATAAGAATATTGGAGACCCTGGACTCCATATTGGTACTGAGATCTCGTGTAACCTTGACAACGAAGCCGCACCACCATTTACTCTTCAGAACCCACCGGCTGCAGAAACCGCACCACCTTTATCTCAAAATGCACCCGCTACGCATCCCACCCCGCAAAATAGTCATCCTGGTACGTATATCCCAGTAAGCCAATTTGTAATCACTGCACAAAGCCCTTTACAGCAGTCGCGCACTAATTCGGGCGCCCCACCACCTAGTAGCACAATGGCAAACACAAATATGAAGCTACCAATATTCAAAGGAACTGGCCTAGAAGACTCTTACCAGCATTGGTTTCTTTGTGAAGCTGTATGGAGTGTAAGACAAATCCAGGATGATGCAGTGAAGAGAGCACAGCTCATCACCACTTTCAAGGACAAATCTTTACATTGGTTCATGAAGTACTCTACCACACAGCCGCGAACCCTCGCAAAAATTAAAGTTGCGCTTGTGGCAGAGTATAAGAAACACAAATTTGAATCTTAGTGTATAACCGAGTTGAAAGAAATAAAGTAGAAACCGACGGAAATGGTTTGGGAGTTTGATCAGAAGTTCAAGACCCTATTAGACCAAGTAAGCTTTGTTATATCCCCGGAATAGCACAAGGAATGGTTCATTGCTGCGTTGTTGCCCCATGTTAGATTACCATTGATGCAACAGAAGGTTACGTCGCAGGCAGAGGCCTTGGAGATCGCAATGAAGCTAGAGGCTTCTCCGATTAGTGAGACTAGTTCTGGAATGTCTCAAATCCAGAACCAACTAACCACCCTGACACTAGAGCTGCAAAGCATGAAGAATGGCAAAGAACAAAGGTATGAACCTAGACATGAGGTCTGGTGTACAGGTTGTAAAGGAGAAGGCCATGACCGGGAGCATTGCCCTTTGTTCCGTGATTATCTTAATAGTGGTGCACCCAACCCACTAAATCAGAATCAGGCCCCATGGTGTGAAATCTGTAGAACCACAGGACACAGACCTGAAGATTGCTATCTTATACAAAAATATGTGAAAACACCAAAAAATTTATACTGCGATTTCTGAAAATCAGTTGGACATGATGAACCCAACTGCCAAGCATATGAGCTAATGAATGAGAGAAAACAAGATATGGACTCAATGACAGGTGTAGTATTGTACCATGTACAAGAAGATAACCAGCCGAAACAAGAGAATGCACAATATGACCAAGGAGGATATAGAGGTCGTGGTGCTAGATATTGTGGTAGAGGAAGAAATGTTGGAACGACGTAGGGAAGAGGCCGCGGCTAGGTCATTTGTTATAATTGTGGCCAGCTAGGTCACGTATCCATAGATTGTGTTAACCCATGCACTACGTGCAATTATTGTAAATAATTTGAGCATGTTATTGAAGATTGCCCAGTGCTAGAGGTGGAAATGCAGAAAAGAAGACAGACGGATGCACCAAACACGAACGTCCAGTGGATCGCAGTAGAGAAAAGACCAGTAGACCCGAGCATCAATGTGGTCACGCGCAGTGGCGCTCAGACAGGCCCCGATAGGGGATCAAAAGCTTCCACGTTAGGGGAGGCTCACACAAAGTGGTCTCCTCTTGAGACAGAATGGATAAGGAAAGCTCCGGGAAAATACCTGCTCTCGACCTACAAAAGAACAAGGAATTCTTTATCGACGCGCGGGATACCTTCAGAGAGCCAGCAACAAAAACACAGAGGGTCCCGCTACGCAGTGAAGCACTGCATGTTGAATACATGCTAGCAGCTTATGATAAAACAAGCATTGCGATAGATGTTAGCACCTCCGTTGCGCAGTTCTTGCGAAGCTGCATGAAGCTACTCAAAAGTGAGAATGCCATAGTAGAGTTACAGAAGCTCATAAACCAGTATGACCCACAAACCGGAACAGAGACTTCTAATAGCGCAATACATCACATAAGGAAGCATAAAAGAACATGCCGAGAAATGAGGCTTACCACGCAGATAGGAGATTTTGAAATGGATGAAGTCATCTTTGATATGGGATATGAAGTAAATGTCTTAACTAAGCAAACATGGCAGCAGATGGGTCGACCAAAGTTGTCATGGTCACCTATCCAATTGAGAATGGATAATTAAGAGAAAGTCATACCTTTTGGCCGGTTATCAAGATTGTGGATGATAGTCAGCCTTTTCCTGCACTGCTAGGAATTGACTGGGCTATTGATAACTTGGCTATCATAAACCTAAAAACAAAGAAGATGATATTTGAATTCAAGCATCTTAGGTTCATCGTACTGTTGGATCCTACAGATGGTGATAGATACAGTGAGCCGATTCAGGAGGAATCCAAGGATCAAGACTTGGACAGACTATACCAGCTCACAGCGAACCAAGAAGATTACATTAATCCTACTGCAGATGGCACACTTAGTTGGTGATGTGACAGCTCCTGCGTCTCTGATTCAGAGGCAGGACTGGAAAATTGGCAAAGCCGAATGCATGAAGTATCAGCAAGAAGGTGCGCATAGGTTATGAAATCACTGTGCTGGATCGGGAAGGAGGTAAGTCCTATTCCCACATATGATGGTTCTGCTAATGTTTATATTTTCATCCAAGAATACACTGCAGCTATTGCAGATGAGCACAGATTACCAGCATTGGATATGGCAGTGCGCGACACACCCGCCAGATGGTGGAATGCGCACAAGTAGACATTGACCACTTGGGATCAATGCAGAATTAAGATGCAGATTCGATTTCCTGACCGGGTTACCTTACCCTTTGAAAATTTTAAGGATAGACAGATCCTAGTCAACACATTGAAGTCTGTTCACAAGCATGGGAGGAAAGGCCACACACAGAATGGGTGCATTTATTTGTACATACGCTGGAGGATGACATTCCAAAGAAATGGTACCTAGACCTGAAGTTGCGCAGAGAAACCACTGATTGGGAAACATTGACTTCCAACTTCCAGAAGGACTTCAGCTTTGAGGACAAGAATCCGTTGATCCATGAGGCATTGCATATACTTAAGGAACGCATATTCAGGGAAGGCTGTCCTCACAGAAATATGACATTGGAGGAATTCTTCGAGGCATATCACGTTCCTGCGCACCTACAGTCAGAATGGAAGGAACATGAAGAACACCTTATCAAGTGTTACAACCTAGTTGAAGACATTGATGATAGAAATGAAGATGATGATGACGATCCGCGCAACATAAACATACTAGAATCGGAGGGTGCAAGCGACATAGAAGGACCTCCGCTAGAAATCCTAGATATGAGCGGACCAGTAAAAACACAGAAGGTGAATATTGGCACAAAATAAGAACCGAATTTCGCAGCAATCAGAGATTATTGGGACGATCAGACTGTTGCAGAGATTGCAGACACCTTGCATGGATATCAGGAGTTGTTCCCGACAAAATTTACAGAAATTAAAGAAATTATGGGAGAGCTAGGGGTCATGAAAATACCTTTGAAGCCAGGCGCAAAGCCTGTGAAGCAGAGACCGTACAGACTAAATCCGCACTACAAAGAAAGAGTACGCGCAGAGTTGGATAAGATGCTTGAAGAAGGAATTATTGAACCTATCGAGGAATCAGAGTGGATTAGTCCCATGGTCGTTCAAGACAAGAAAGTGAAGGGTAAGATTAGGATTTGTGTTGATCTCAGAAAATTGAATGATGCTTCCATGCACGACCCATTCCCTACTCCTTTCACAAATGAAGTGCTTGATAATGTTGGAGGGAATGAGGCCTATTCGTTTACTGATGGTTTTTTGGGGTATCATCAGATCAAGATTGATCCTGCAAACAGGCATAAGACGACTTTTGCTAAAGAATGGGGGTCATTCCAGTGCACAGTAATGCCCTTTGGTCTGAAGAATGCACCTGCCATATTCTCTAGAGTGGTCGTCGCAGCATTCAAAGAGTTTATGTATAAGTTTCGGAAGCCTATTTTGACGATTGGACTGTGTTTGGTCTATTGAAGAACCATTGTGCGAACCTCAGAATGATGCTTGAGAAGTGTCGACAGCATCAAATCTCTTTAAATCTAAAGAAGTGTATTTTTTGTGTTGCTTATGGAATTCTACTTGGGCACATTGTTTGTAAGCAGGGATTGATGGTAGATCCTACGAAGATTGCCATTATTGTGAACTTACGAACACCATATTCAGTCAAGATGTTGCGCTCTACCTTAGGCCATACTGGATACTACATAAAATTTATAAAAGGTTACGCGTAGATAACTGCAGCAATGGAAAAACTGCTAAATAAAGACGCATCGTTCATTTGGAACACGGAATGCGAACAAGGTTTTGATACACTAAAAGAAAAGATGGTGACTGCGCTGATTCTAGTCTTTCTAGATTGGATGAAGCCGTTTCATGTCCATGTTGATGCATCATGCATTGCCTTGGGAATCATATTAGATCAACCAGGGGAATGAGGTATTGACCACCCTATTGCATTCTCGATCAGGAAGCTCTCAACAACAGAAAAGAACTATACTACTACCGAGAGGGAAGGCCTTGCGATGGTATATGCCCTACAGAAGTTCAGGCATTACTTGCTTGGCACACACTTCCTTATGTTCACTGACCATTCTGCCTTGAAATACTTGATCAATAAGCCATTATTAGGGGGGCGCATATGTAGATGGTTGTTTCTGTTCCAGGAGTATGATTTTGAGATTGTTGTTAATCCAGGTAGACTGAACTTGGGACCTGATCATCTTTCAAGGATTGAGTCAGGAGAAGAGCTGACGAACATTGAAGACAGTCTTCCTGATGCGCAGCTATTTTCTATACAGGTTTTCGATGACTATTATAAGGATATCATTAATTTTCTAACAACAGGGCTGGCACCGCGGGAATTATCTGTCCATTAGAAGAAGCAGCTAGTGGTGCGTGCCACAGAATTCACTATAATTGCAGGTCAGTTATACAAACTCGGACTGGATGAAGTCCTACGCAGATGCGTTCTAGATCATGAGAAACCACTTATTTTAGCAGACGCACATTTAGGGATCGCGGGAGGTCACTATCCAGGAAGGGCCACTGCGCAGAAGATATTGCGCGCAGGGCTATGGTGGACCACGATCCAAAAAGATTCCAAAGAACACTGCAGGAACTATGATGTCTGTCAAAGGATATGAAACCTTCACGAAGAGATGAGATGCCATTAAATCCACAGTTGACCTTGCAGGAATTTTAGAAATGGGAAATTGATTTTGTGGGTCCTATAAACCCACAAGGGAAAAGAACTGGTGCGAGGTATATTCTTACTGCTACTGATTACCTCACCAGATAGGCAGAAGCAAAGCCAGTAAAGGACTGCAGTGCTAGTACTGCTGCGCAATTCATTTTTGAAGAAATATTGTCAGGATTTGGCTATCCGAAGATTTTGATGAGTGGCCAAGGTACTCACTTTTTGAACAAGACCATTGAGGCACTTACAGAGGAATTCCACATTCGTCATCAGCGAAGTACTCCATATCATCCACAGGCGAATGCACTGTTGAGGCTTTCAATAAAATTCTAGAGAACGCACTCACTAAGTTTTGCAATGTAAATAGAGATGATTGGGATCTGCGCATCTCCTCTGTATTATGGGCATACAGGATTACATGCAAGAAATTGACAATACATACACATTTTCAGTTGGCTTATGGTCAGGAAGCTATAATTCCAATGGAATATATTGTCCCTAGTTTAAGGATCGTTGCGTTCACAGGGTTGGAAGACCGCACAGCATTAGAAGAAAGGTTACTACACCTTGTTGGGTTGGAGGAAGATCGCTTCATTTCCAGCTTCCACAAGCAAGCTCAGAAAGACCACGAGAAAGCCTGGCATGATCGCCATATCAAGAACAAGTGCTTTCAGGTAGGTGACCTAGTCCTCCTGTATGATAGCAAATTCATGAAGTTTCCTAGCAAATTTAAGATGCATTGGCTTGGCCCATATATTGTGATACATGTTACTAACACTGGTGCAGTCCAGTTAGCCAATTTAGCTGGTGATACCTTGCCAACTTTGATAAATGGAAGCAGGCTAACGCTATTCCATGATAGCACTGCTTCGCAGAACCTCGGATAACAAGCGGAGGAAGAGATTTATAAGTGCCGAGTACAGTTGAAATTGGGCACTAGAAGTGTAAAGGAGCCTGTACATGTATGATAAGAAAGATGATGTGTGTATCGCACTGTAGTGTTGAAGCTGCGCGGGAGAAAAAAAAAAAAATCAACTGCACAGGAGTGTAAGTGGCCTGCCACATAGTTCGGCAGCACCCAGAGAAAAATAGCCATTACACCACTTATGAGAAAATAGTCGTTAGATGACCGTTGCAGCAACCGCTTCAGCATTTAAAGGGAAGATAGTCATTCTGGACAGACTGACGAAGGAAAGGACTGGAAAATCCGATGGATTCGACCGCCAGAGGGCACATTTAATGCATATTTAGTCATTCAAGGGCATGGGAGAAGGTCAGCTGCGCCTATAAATAACACCGCTGGAGGACTCGCGGGTGTTACTAAGCACTTAGAATTTTCTTGCGACCACCCCTTGCAATAATATCTATCTGTCGTCTGGCTACCATACCCCCCCATCTAATCAGTGAATGTTTGAACCTTTCTATCGATAAGAAGAGCTTACCATTGAAGAAACACTTTGATTCTTTCAGCATGGAGGGATTCAAGAGTTAATGAGAACCCCTTCCAAGAAGGTTGTAATAGAACAAGGCCAAGGATCTCATAGATCACCAAGAACCAATCCAACCATGCACGATAAGGGCAAGGAGACAATCACTGCACCTCGAACCAATAAGCCAAAGTCGGGTTCGACAGTGCTAAGGCAGCCCATTTTTACGAAAGAAATCCCTCTAAATATGACCCCTGAGTACATATCATTCCAAGCACTGAATGCCCCCATCTATAAGCTAGCCAAGAATGAAAAATACGACATCCCCTTATCGCCAATTTCGAAGCATGTCAAAATTACAACCAACCTGTTGTGCAAAATACCGGACTGTAAATGGAAGGACTACGACCTCTTGGGAGTGCAGAGAGACGAACCACATGATCCCAAGTACCCAAACTTTCATCCAGACCAGTACATGTGCTGGAAGAAAGATGCCAAAGGAACCCTTAATCTGGTTGCCGAAAGCTGGTTGACATCGGTACTGCAGTCAGGACTGTTGAACCTACTGCCACTACCCCACTTTGAACAGTCAGATGAGCTACATGTAGTGGTTTGTACCTTGATGGCACGAATCCACCAAGGATATCTATGGATAGATTCGCCAGTTGACATAGGCATTGACTTAATCCATCGCATTACGGGATTAAGTAAGCAAGGAAAAGACCCAAAGTTGTTCTTCCATGAGAAAAGCACAGAAAAGGATGCAATAGCCAAGATGAAGAAAACTCATGCACTAGTCAAAGGAAAACGGGTTTTTCCTACTGACGAAATTGAAGACAAAACAACCAAGTTTGTCACCCAGTTACTCGCAGCAAAGGTATTATGGATGGTAAGACCCCTATAGGTTCCTGCGGGCGTAGTGTTGCTTGGTGCCGCAGTAGCTGAAGGCGTCGAGTTCAACTAGTGCCAATATCTATTGAACGAGTTCATGGCAGAGCTCAATGACATTCAGTTGAATGGAGGAAACTTCCATTTCACATGGTTGATTGTCCTCATCACATTGATTGGATGGAAGGAGCTAGAGGACTACGTCGGCGTCAGCTTTGATAAATCAGAACCCCGAGGAATCAGGTACATGAACCTATGGGCAAATCTCGATCCACAGCGCCAGCATGCAACTCAAGAAGTGTTCTACAAGTATTACACACAGCTGTGCACCGTGATCGCCTCTATGCCAAGGATAACAAAGCAGATAACAAGAAAATACATATGCATTGTTAATTTTACTACTGACATGCGTTGTGTGTTTATTTCCCTGAAGGCGAAGATGAAGAAGCTACAGTTTTTCCCTGGGAGCTACCACATGACAGAAGAGGGCATCGAGATCATTATGAAAGATTGGCCTGCGGAGTACTGTGTGGAATTTTTAGATGTCCCCACAGATTCAGAAGATGATGAAGTAATTCCACCACCATGTCCAATTCTGGAAGAAACGGGAAAGAGGAAGGAACCAGAGAGCCCAATGCAGCCAAAGGCGAGGAAGAAAATGAAAGCGACGAAAGCAACATCTGACACAGTACTTGTTAACACCCAAAAAGTGCTCACTACCTCATCTCCCTCATTACATGACTCATTCGTCCATATTTCCTACCATATTTGCCTCCAAAACCTTTAAAAAACATTAAAAAGCCTCCAAAAGGCCAAAAACCCCCTTTTTCCCCCAAAATAATGTAAATTCCTCCAAAAATAGAAAAACCCTCTAAAAAGGGAATAAAAAAGACAAAAAAGAGGAAAAAGAGGGAAAAAATCAAGCAAAAACCCTATACAATTGACCTAAACCATATGGTGCCCAAAACCATGGGTCAACACTCCACCACTAAAAACCTATAAATAGGTGATGGAGGCTCCCCATTTCACATCCACAATTTCTCCCATCCTTATGCTGCCAAAAATTCTCTTGAAACCCTAGCTCTCCACTTGGAGCTAATTTCCCACTTGAGAACCCCTTTGGCCCATATCCAAAACACCTTGGAAGAAGGAGGAGGAACAACACTAGAGCATTGGAGCATCCCCTGGACTACTGCAAAGGCTCCACCAACCTCACATTTGAGGTAACTTAATACAAAACAAATTTTCATTATCTTGTCATTTCTTTTTTATGCACATGCTTAGAATAGTTTACTGTTTTTATTTTATGTCTTGTTTCACCATTTTACTGAACTGCTACTAAGGAGTCCCTTCTCCTTAGTAGGTGCTCATTTGTTTCACCCTAGCTACAGTTTTTGGCAACTCCCCTAGTGTTCCTTTGAATTTTTGGTTATAATTTTTAGAAGTTTTTAGTTATCTGCAATATTTTTTTGTTTTCCCCTTTCGGTAGCTGGGTTTGCTGCCGTAAATCGCATATTTGTTCCCAACAGCTGCGATCCAACCGCGGCTTTCAGTCTACTTCCTGCGATCTGACCGCGGCTTTCAGTCTGTTTCCCGCGATCTCCCCGCAGCATTCAGTCTGTCTCCTGCTATCTGACCATGGCTTTCAATCTGTCTCCTACGATCCGACCACGGCTTTCATCATGTTTCCTGCGATCTCCCCGTGGCTTTCAACCTATTTCCTGTGATCTCCCCGTGGCTTTCAACCTGTTTCCTGCGATCTCCCCATGACTTTCAGCCCGTTTCCTGCGATCTCCCCGCTGCTTTCATCCTGTTTCCTGTGATATCCCTGCGGCTTTCAACCTGTTTCCTGTGATCTCCCCGCGGCTTTCAGCCTGTTTCCTACGATCGCCCCACGGCTTTCAGCCTGTTTCCCGCGATCTGCCCACGTAGTTTCGCCACAGACCTGCAATCTGTTTTCTGCACTTTTTTACCCTGTTTTGAATCCTGAACTTTGCTGCAATATTTTCTACACCTACACAGCCACCTGTTCTATCTGTAGCCATACTTACCTATAGCCTTTTTCTGTAGTTTTCTTTATGTTCCATTTACAGAGTTTTAAAAAAAAAAAATTTAAGCATTTCAATTGAAAAGAGAGAAAATTTTGCATTTCAAGTTTAATTTCTGCATTATTATTATTAGTTAGAAAGTTGCCCACCCCGTCGAACTTTTGATTGGGTTCATTACCTCACACGCACACACTTTGTCACCTAATTCAAGTGAGCCCTAAAATACTGCTTAACACAACCAACATTCTAACCCTATTTGGGGAACCCATAAGAATATTGTAGTTAGGTAGGACAGGGGGGATAGGCATCAAAATAACACCCCTCGGTTGCTTACACTTGAGACATAGTTGTTGTCCAATAGGGAACCAAAATCCCTTAGTATTTTTTGGCACAGTCACAACCAATTTATCAGAGGGCCTCTCCCTTAGGAGGGTTGAAGTAGATAGACTAGTTCCGGAGGCTTGAGTGGAATACCGCAATCCATTCAGTAACCGAAGGCTACCTGCTCGTTGGTCTGCGTGTGGTGTTCTCTTTAGTCCCACATGGTGATAGGACCGGAGTTGTAGATTCACCTTTTCTGGACGTGTCATGAATGGGGCATCTTAGTTCCCTTTCTTCTAGGATTGTCTTACTCGATGTCCCTCCCGGTAGGGGGATATCTTTAGCCACTTGGCTCTACTATCCATATTGTCTGACTTAGATTTCAACACCTTCTAGAGGATATGTCTGGTTGAGTCAGAATACTATTTAGCCAGGTGTTTGCATGCTCCCTTATCTCCCTTTGGTCTAGCGAGTCCACTATTTTTAGTTTTTAGGAAACCTACTGCTTGTTGGTATTCTGACCATTGTTGTTGACGCTCCGCTTATTGTAGCACAACTGTTACAATGAGTGTTTTGAGCTAGTTGTTGGCCTGAGTGCCGTATTTTTTGTGCTCTCCTTCTGCACAATTGGCTGCATTAGGGTTTTTGAGTTGTTTTTCACTCGACACAACCCCCAGATACTTGACACCATTTGTCACCATTGAGTCCCCGAGACATTCTCGGTGCCTCCGGGGAGAGCCCCCGCAGTACGGCTCACTTGAAATCACCTGTCATAGACGTAGATATTCATCACTTGATACCACTCGTCATAGACCTCAAGCTTCGTCACTCGACTCCACTTGTCGACGACATAGAGCTCCGTCCCCCAGCCCTGACGCCCCTTATTTTACATCTGATTTTGAGGCAGATTCAGAGAACCCCACTTACACTGCACCAACCAACCCCATGGCTGGCATGACTTCCAACCCTTTCTTTGTAGGGACCATTGGTGGAGCGTCCACCACCACCCCAGCTACCACACCCGCTTTGGGTATGCCCTCGATGGGGCCCACATCCACCATTCCGATCACTGTACCCATTCCAGTGGCTAGTATACCCATCCCAACTCCACTAGTGACTCACACTACCCTTGGCGGTGCAGGACCATCCCATACCACCTTCGTTCCTCCACCTGGGGGAAACGTCCCCAACCCAAACCCAACCCCTCCACTTGGGGGCATTAGCCCCAACGTGGTCACAACCACCAGTATGTCACATCCTTCTACTAGTTTTCCATTCAAGGCTAGTCTCAACCTTCCTGACCTGGACAGACTGACTAACGATCCCATCAGACATGACCTTGCGTGGCCTCACATACCCACCAAGCTCCCATCAGACATCCCTAAGTTTGATGGCAAGGAAGGTGAAGACCCCCAGAACCATATCATGTCCTTCCATCTATGGTGTTCCTCCAACTCCATAGTGGACGACTCTGTCCGACTCCGTCTGTTACAATGCACCCTCACTGGCTCTACAGCTAAGTGGTACATCGAGCAGCCCCATGGGACTCATGCTACCTTTACTTCCCTTGCCTCAACCTTCCTGCAGTTCTTTCAGTTACTTCTTCGCTATGACGTGGGAGTTGAGATCCTACTGTCTTGTAGATAGAACATGGCCACCCACATCACTGACCACATTCATGAATTGTGTCGACGCCGAAGCCTATGCAAAATCAAGTTAGATGACCATATCTTCTTAGATTGGTTTCTAAAATCTCTCCTCCTTGTCATTGCCAAGGATGTGGCATCCGAGCGATCCCAGTCCGAGGAAGAGGCCATCCTCAAAGCCCAGCAATTTGACCTTATTTATGCCCAATCTGGTTATCTATATTCCATCATACCTGACGCCCCCCACAGTGATTCCTCTCGACACGATGCATCGGGGGCATCCCATGCCGTAGATGGCATCATTGGCCTTATTTCCTCGCATAACCAGCCCTTTTCCATAGCACGCACTAACCATGGCCCCGACCTTTCACGGGATACATCCCACTCTGGAGCCACCAATTCATATGTTCCCATGGCCCATAATCACCATTCCCACGGACCCTCATGTCCACCTCAGTTCTTTGGTCATGCATCCCCTACTTACGCCCCCCCCCCCCCCCCCGGTCGCACCTCAGCCATATTACCACCCGCAGACACCGCCATCTCCTATACCCTCTCAAGCCCCCCCTTCTTATTATCTTCTACAGGAAGCACTTGTGGCAAACCCCCAACCCGTCACACAGACATATCAGCAACCCCCACAAGGTTCAGCACCTGCATCGCCTCCACCCACTTATTATCCCCCGCAGTCTGCTCCCACACCTGCACAACCCCAGAACCCACCTGATTCCCAAGGGCAAGTATATTTGCAACAAAATTCGTATCCCAACCAAAATAACCAATGCCAACAGGGCCAGCAAAACCGTGGCAAAGGACGTAACCGCGGGAACAACCCCCCTCTAGACCAAGGCGGCCAACCCCCTAATCCCCTGAACAATAATAACGCAGCACCTTCACTCATGATCACAAATGGACCATCTTCGACCTCATTACATTGGCTTTGCCGATGGAGCAAGCCGCTGGTCTCCAAACCTGGCCTCTGCAGCATGGGTCTTATATTCCCCGTCTCATGAGTTGATCCACCTTGACGGAATGTGCATAGGCACTGCTACCAATAACCAGGTAGAGTATTATGTTGTGACTGGTCTCCTGACTGCTGCCCTTCAGATGGTCATATGTCACCTTCATGTGTTCCTTGACTCCCAGCTACTTGTCTCCCAGCTCAACAACTGCTACCAGGTGCGTGATCCTCGCCTCTTTAGAAAGTTCCTACGCACAAAACAGCTAAGCCGACAATTTGAATCCATAACATTCACCCATGTCCCAAGAGCTCAGAATAGTGTCGCAGATCAAATGGCTAACAACATCCTAGATTGGCATATAAATCACACCATGTAAACCATCCATCATGCATCATCATACCATATCATCACATCAAAAAACATATAAAAATCCCAAAAAGACTGCATTTCCAACAAGGGGCATCCACGCTCCTATCATCAAATAATATTTGCATCCATGTGCAATAACATAAACACACAACTATAAAGGGGCATCCACGTGCCTATCCTAACACATCCCGTTGCATCCATGTGCAATACATAATACAAAATAAACAAGGGGCATCCATGTGCCTATCATCATACAAAGGACACAAGTGCATCCACGGCATACAATAATCATAACCGCAAAAAGATGCATCCATGTGCATATCTATATAAATAACCATTAATGTTATACACATGTCCTGAGTACCTCAGCACTCAGCTATACAAAAAATATATATACATAGCAAAACCTCATAAAATACATGTCGTAGCTACAAAAAACCCTGAGTGTCCATACACATCAAGGGGGAGTCCTCTGTACTCCCTAATGAGAGTCGTACCCTCCATCATTGCCTGTATCGGCCTCCTTCGACTCCTCACCCCGCTCCTCCTCTGGCAGCTACTCATCCCCTGCGGGATCCTTCTCCCTACCCCTCTCCGCCAATATGGCCACCCGAATCGCAAACGATCGGAATTCCCGTGGAGCCTCGAGGCAGGCCTCGATCGCATCCCGATCTAGGTCCCGCCACCCCTCATCAGTAACCCCCACCAGTAGATGATCTAAGAAAACCCGTAGGGACTCCAAAGTTCCCTCAGCATCCCGTCGACGCACCTCCCCCCGATCTGGCAGGGCTGGTAAAGCCACATGTCCCCTGTGGACTATGTGTCTCGATGGTGGCCTCGGTCCAACATCTGCATCGCATCGTACATCAGTCAGTACCCGCATATACATCTATCAACACTAAACATATACAAAATTTGACATAAAACATCAAACAAGTATATACATACCATCTGGCCCCCATGCCTGCCCTAGAGGTCGTGGCGCCTCCATATCTCCTGTGTAATCCATATCCCTGTATGGATAATCGTCCAAAGTCAGTGGCATTTGTAGCCACTGAAGGTAGAGCTCCCCCGTGAAGTATCTTCCGACCTCTCCGCAACCCCATCGGTGCATCATATGTCCCCACCGTACCATGCACGGCTCCCTAAGCCCTCCTGCCCTGATTGGCACCCACAGTCGTAGTGTAGGTACCCGCTCCATAAAGAAGGCACACAAGAAGGATCCATAGCAGAATCCCTTGCCAGATTCCTTCACCGCGATCAGCTGTCATTGAACGCAGGTGAGGAACATCTGGACCCAAGCAAAGTATGTGCCATCCAGCACTCGCTCCACTAACTGCATCTAACCCCCTGACACCCGCTCGGGCGCCTGAGACCCCAACACCCGAACCACACACACCGCGATCACTCGCACTGCTGGCTCCTACAGGTCCACAATACGAAGTGCATTCCTATGCACTTCAGCCTCTGGAATGCAGTAGTGCTCCAGCACCTCCTCTACTTCTACATCCGCAGACACCCGTGGCTGTGTATCCGCCACCCGTCCCAAACAGGGTAGTCCACCGAACAAGCCGGTCCTCCTGGATGAACTCCATCAGGTCATCGGGGATCTCCCGCTCCCGCCATAGCACGATCGTCATCCTGTCAATCAAATAATGAACACTCATTAGACCCATGTCAAATAAAGAACCATTTCCCCCCCCCCCGGGATAACCCTAAAGCACGATCCAGATCGTGGCTTTAGGACCCCTGGCCGCGATCTCAAATCGCGGCTCTTGGGATTTAAGTCGTGATCCAAGATCACGGCTTTCAGGGCCACAGTCACGGTCCTGAATCACAGATTTCTTGATCCGAGTCACGAGCTCAAACCACAACTGTAGGAGCTGAACTCGCGATCCAGGATCACGTGTTCATCCCTCACACTCGCGATCCAGGACCGCGTATTCAGCCCCAGAACTCACGATCACAGACCGCAATTCCACCCTGGAAACCCGCGATCCATGCCCTCGTGGACCGTACAAACCCCCCTGGGGACCCACCAACCCCCCTAAACCCAACAAAAAATTACAGGTATGAGTTTAACGGAATACCTGCAACTCACGGATCTGAAATCGGCCGGTCGGATCGTCCAGAAACACCACCTAAGCTCTGGTCCACTATGATCTCCTGTCAAAGTCAATAGTCCAACTGACACTTGTCATGTTGGGCCCACTTACTATTTATAGCCCATTGACTTTTTCTTATTTCGGTCATTCTGAATCCATACGGAGTCCATTCTCCAAACCATTTCCACCACTGGAATCAGCACGATGAGACCGTCATGATGGTCGACTCATTTTCTTATTTTTTTCGCACCATTTTTTGAGCATTTTTTCTAGACACCTCTCGTCGCCTCGGTTTGCATGCCACATCGGCCGTAGCCCATTTTTGATATACTTTATATCATCAGATTCATTTTTTCGATCCCGTGATGCTGCTTGAGATCATTTCTCGCTCTCACCCCCATATTTTTTGGGTATTTTTTCCAAAACGCCCCCCGTCGCCTCGGTTTGCATGCCACCTCGGTCGTTCTCCATTTTTGACACTTTTTATATCGCCGGATTCAGTTTTCCGAGGTCGTGATGATGCTTGAGATCATTTCTTTCTCTCCCCAGGAACAATTTCAACATTGTGTCCCGACACCTTGCTGCCTCGATTTGCGCACCACATCGATCACCATCAGCTTGTTACACATTTTTACATGAGCCATTCACTCCATTCATACTGCAATTATTTCGTTATTTTTCCACCATTCATCATCCCGCAAGGAGGCCCACCAGTGTTCCCCCCCACCCTTGTTCTTGTTCCTCATCAATGATCCTTGATTGATCACTTCCTCCTTGCGTGGCCATTCCTTTTGTTCGGTATAATTTTATCCCTTTTTCGGGCTGGAAAAGTCCTTTACGAAAAAGGCACTTAGGGAGTTTCTGTTAAGCTCTTTTCTTACTCCTAAAAAAATGAAAAGATCGCCGAGCAATATTGCTTCCTTTCATGCTTGTTAAAGCACCTAAAAGGGCATCTATCTGGTATAAGTTTAACCATTTTTCAGACCTGGTAGACTAATTACGAAAAAGGAATACTCTAGTCACACCGGCTAGAAGAGTTCTTCATTGCATCATTTTATGCTTCTTCGGGCCTTGGAGACTAACACACAAAAAAGAACCCCCTGGAGTCTTCTTATTGCTTTCAAACTCTCTAAAATTGAAAGCAACCATGAGCACGCACCATCCTAGGCTCGTACAAATCCACATGACGGTACCATTCCATTATTTCAGAGTCTTCTTATCGCTTTCAAAATCCTTAAAATTGAAAGCAATCACGAGCATGAACTGTCCTGGGCTCGTATAAATACACACGATAGTACCATTTTTTAGCGCACTTCTTACAGCTCCTTATAAAACTTAAAGAATTCCACCCCGTGCCTCTCGACACTATGATCGATCATCTCGGCAGCACCCCCAATAAGGTCGCCTTTGTTCAGAGTATTCTGCGATAAACCACCCTCAGGGTCTAATGCCATATTACAACCAACTTGAGTATCACTCATCCCAGTCACCATCCCTGATCCATTAAAGCTATGATCCCTTTCCCACCAGTCAGTTTCATATGCTACCCGATCATCCCCGCCATCATACTCTGAACAAAGGAAGTTTGAGTCCACCCACTCTACTTGCCTAGTTATCCCCCACCCCCCAGTATGTCATTCCTACCATCAGTACTCTCACACTTCGGTTCTCCACCTCATGCTCCTATCAAGGAAACATCATTGCCTTGCTAGTTGCAGGTCTCCCTCTGTCGATGCCAGCCCATCTATTCCAGAGGATAGACCCAGAGGTCCCTACGCCTTGGACTCATCACCATCTGTGGTGAGTTCCTACGGACCATTTTGAGAGGATTCATCAGTGCCTCTCTGAGTGGTTGTTTCTCACATGCTCAACTTCAACACCTTGATCGCATCATTGAGAATCGTGCAGGGTATATATCCCTTCAGTTATTGGTCGAAGACCCCAGATTTCCCCCGACTCTAGCACATTGGTGAGTCACTTCAAAACACCCAGTTATATGTTCCCGTGGATGTCCAGGTTGCATTGGTGATTGTATTTGGAATCCATTCACTTATATGCTTCCTTTAGTACCCAGTTCAGCTCCAGTCGAGTGTACCATTGAGGGTATGACTTTCCATTCCTGTGATCCAGCAGCTCATCCGTTCCTCGGGTACCACATTCAGTAGTACTATTGTTATTCCAGTGTATCAGTTCTTCAGCTCAGACATGGTCAGCCCAGCAGTATGTCCCAGATTCTGTGTCCCCTCTGGACCCTTATGATGTACACAGTGGTTCTCCATGTATCTTTCAGGTCCCCATTTTTGGGCCTCATTGTTATATATATCTTGATACGAGCATGGGAATGCCCGCCTCGTCCATGTGTTGAGATTATTCCTCATTCATTATTTAGGTCATGTATTTTCAGTTTTCGCAGTTTGTTCAAGACCATTGTTCCAGGCTCTAGTTTGTTTCTTCTCCTCTCCACATCCCAGGAAAACCATAAAATACCTATGATGTCTATCGGCCATACGATGAGCTCCTGCCCTCACACATCAGGGGGCAATTTGTTAACACCCAAAAAGTGCTCACTACCTCATCTCCCTCATTACATGACTCATTCGTCCATATTTTGTACCATATTTGCCTCCAAAACCTTAAAAAACCATTAAAAAGCCTCCAAAAGGCCAAAAAAGCCCCTTTTTTCCCCAAAATAATGTAAATTCCTCCAAAAATAGCAAAAACCCTCTAAAAAGGAATAAAAAATACAAAAAAGAGGAAAAAGAGGAAAAAAATGAAGCAAAAACCCTATACAATTGACCTAAACCATATGGTGCCCAAAACCATGGGTCAACACTCCACCACTAAAAACCTATAAATAGGTGATGGAGGATCCCCATTTCACATCCACAATTTCTCCCATCCTTATGCTGCCAAAAATTCTCTTGAAACCCTAGCTCTCCACTTGGAGCTAATTTCCCACTTGAGAACCCCTTTGGCCCATATCCAAAACACCTTGGAAGAAGGAGAAGGAACAACACTGGAGCATTGGAGTAGCCCCTGGACTACTGCAAAGGCTCCACCAACCTCACATTTGAGGTAATTTAATACAAAACAAATTTTCATTATCTTGTCATTTCTTTTTTATGCACATGCTTAGAATAGTTTACTGTTTTTATTTACTGTCTTGTTTCATCATTTTACTGAACTGCTACTAAGGAGTCCCTTCTCCTTAGTAGGTGCTCATTTACACAAGCTAGGGTGAAAACCGTAGCTATAGTACTGAAGGAAGACGACTTTGATATGATAGCAGACAGAGTCAACGAGCAACTGGAAGAGTTCATGGCTGATAAAGACAAGAAAGATAAGGCCATCCAGGATGACCTGTAGAGGAACTGGCTTGCGATGCAAGGGCTAATGAAAAAAGTCAAAGATGTGCACAATAGATTGGCCTTGGCGCGCGACCTAGCAGCAGAAGGGAGGGCTGGAGGAACCTCGCAGTTGAGGCCAGCGCAACTTGTTGTTGCGCTACCAATAAAAATGAGACTTGTCTATCTCAATCCAATGGCGATCACATTTCCCATATCGGAGGACGTGACCCTGGATACAACATATGTCGAGCGAGTAGAGCTCGACTTGGAAAAAATCCCGATCCCGGGTCTACATTTTTTGAAAATGCAGATCGGGGATGAGCTACGCGACAGAGATGTGGACTCAAGAAAAGCAGAAGCGGAACTACAAATGGCAAATAGACAGCTCGAGGAGTCGCTCTTGCGCAGCAGAATGTTGCTTGAAGATGAACAAGCGTGAAGGCAGATATTGGAGGCTACCATTAACTCTGTTGCATAAGATATTGGAGAAGTACAGATCCAAGATGATCCTGCGGATACTATCTTGAAAATAAGGGACACGGTGCGCTCCCCTAAGTCAGAGATGGAGGACAAGATAATCCTCTATGAAGCTGATATCAACCTGCTAAAAGCAAAGATCAAACCAAAGGTTGTAATCACTGATCAGCAGTTGAGAGGTCAAGCGGTAAATATCGCAGCATAGAGCATTGCAGCAGAGGTTGCGAAGTGCCAGAATTTGCTTGATGAATCCTTGAAGGAATTCACAGCCCTTGAAGAGAATCCAGGGCTACAGCAGATCAAGACCGCGGTAAAGGAGAAACAGACCGCGTTGGACGCACTGGATGCAGAGGTAAAGACTCTACCAACAAGAGATAGGCTACTGAAATTCAGGGAGATATCGAACCTAAAGAAAGAAGTCCAAGTATTAAGGGAAAAGGAGACTGCGTTAGACAATCACTCGCAGCCACTCCTAGAAGATGCAACCGTGGTGTCGCAGCAGATAGAAGATAAACTGAAAGAGATGCATGAAAACCAGGAATGGGTAGAAGCCCAAATCAGAGAAGAGATAACACCACAGCTGCTTGATACAGTCAAGCAGGTTGAGCAAGAAACTAAAGAAATAATGGAGAAACTGACGAACACTTACAGTGAGTTCGCAGCAAAGCTGACTGCACAGACCGGAGAGCAGATTCCCACGGTGGACATTGAAAGTGGCTCGGGGACGAGCCACATGTAAGTGTTAGGGGCATGTTGGGCCTGTCCCAACTGGTCCAATTTTGGTAACATTTTTTAAGACAGAAGAACCTAAGCTGAGCGCATCTCTGAAACAGATTGAATTTTGGATAAGTACTAGGGATGTTGCGAAGAGGCGTGCAGTAGCCATGTATTGAGCTATGCTGCAAAGATCAGTACTGCGCAGAAGTAGTGCTGTGGAGATAGGAGGCCACGTGGATCCAGTAAAGTGGAAGGCTGGACGAAGGAGAAGTATAGGTACCGGTAAGACCGGTAGCAGCCTATTTTTTGGAAAGATGCTCCAAGAGTGCCAAGCGGCGGGCAGGAGTAAATTAGGAAGGAGGCCAATGTGCGAGTTTATTAAGGAAAGCGACGCCTTGGCACGCCTGGTGGGAAAGACCGTTAGAGATGAACGGTTCGACGGAAGCATCATGTTGGCACGTGTTCAACAAGGAGCCCGTTAGTGACAGAATGAAGACGTGGAAAACCACCACGATGAACCAGACGCTGCCAGGAGCCAGCAAGCCGTTTTAGGGAAACCGGCACAGTTTTGTAAACCCTAAGGGTTTTGGGTTTAGGTCTTCAGCATTGTAAATACATGACCTTCGGGCATGATCTATTTAAGAAGACAATTTTGTATGGGATGGGGTTACACTTTACCTTTGCTGTTACAATTTTGGATTGTTGTAAAATCTCTTTGAGCCAAGAAGATTGTAAAGGCTCTGCAGCTGTGTGCGCAAAGACCTATCTGAGAGGAAGGAGAGTCTGTAGATGAGTGCACAGACTAAGAATGGTTTTCCCCATCCCTTTTAAAGAAATATATTACCAACCATTCTTGTGGATGTATCTTCCCACCCAGGGAAGTGAACCACGTTAAATATCGTGTTGCACGATTGTGCTTATGAATGAATGATTACTTGTGTTTCTGTCAATGAATGTCTAGATGTTTCCTTGCATACTGTTATGAGAGAGCTTTTATATGCATTTACCATTAGAGAAGTATGGAAATGATATGTTAAGTTCCGTATGAACGGTTGAATGGTGAACATTTAGTCTTGTGTATGAAGGCAGTGAATCGGTCACTTGGTTAAGTACTTTCTTATACACAGTAAAGGAACATATAACAGTTGGATTAGATCGATCGTCTATGTTCAAATCATAACATCCTGAGTTAATGAACGAATGTTAGAAGACTAGTCAGTTAAGTGCCTGAATGAATGGATGAGTGATATTCGTCTCAGTGCCTTAAGTGTTTTCAAGATAATCCAAGTATAGAATTAAGCTGTATTGCTCGTAGCTTCAGCAAAAGTCCCGCCGTAGAAGAACACAGTGGTGCGGACCGCAGCATTTCCCATCACTGCGCAGTCTCACCTCGCAGCACATACCCTCCGTTGTGTTGCGTAGTACGTCCTTCCAAGCAACATATCACTTACTGTGGAAAAATGATTCCGCAGTACCCCATACATACACCTCGGGTGAGACCTCAACCTGCTCGCAAGTTGTTTCCGAAAGGGCCGATGCGAAGGGGTTTTGTTGGTCAAATGGAAACCGAGAAGAAACTGGGTCTTATAGAAAACCTTTGGGTCAGTTATAGCCAACACGATCCACGGCCTAGAACAAATCAGGAAAATAGACGGCCAGGGAAGTTTCCACGTAGTAGGAGATGTAGGGATGATAGCAAAGGATAAATAATATAAAAAACTCGTTTGCACGGAGAGTTGGATTCCATCTTTCCTATTTTGTGTCGGAAAGGGATAGGAGCAAGCTGTGTAGAAACAAACAGGTCAACCAGGGCCACAAGCCAACCTTCAACGAACTAGGTAGGTTCTCTACTCTACACTAAACTATTTAATGGGTGAATTGAGTGATAGAGAAACCCCTGGTTTTGAGCTTCAAAGCATAGAAACAGTGTTGATAGATAGAGACGCAGAGGTCTACGACACTATGATGACTAATGACCCCATGGAAACTGTAAAAAAAAACGTTGAAACTTGTTAGGGAGAGAGGTATAGACGTGCACCAGGTACACCAATCCTATTTCCATCTGTTTACAGTCAGCCAAACCCCTGTTTTTTCCAGAATTTGTTGAATGGTGCACCTATAACTACTCTTCTACCGAGAGGTCAATCATGGACGCTTCTAAGTCCAAAATCCTTTGCAAAATTGATCCCCAAACCCTTAGAAAAACCCTGTCCGTCCCAGAAGAGTTTTGCCAGAAAGCTATAGGGTATATCAAGGAAGCCCTAATATGGTTTTTTAGATAATTCCCTGTTGAAGTAAAACATAATTTCTACAGGTCTTGTGTGAATCCTACTGTCCAAATACAAGAGCAGGATTTCCCAACTGAACCCAGACTATTCACGGAAGAATCCAGAGGTGTTATCGCCATGATGAGCCAATTCCTAGGTCTAGATTCTGGTATGTATGTCACAGAACCTCTAATAAGTTTTCTTTTTGTCCTAGGCACCTGCCCCCTGGAATCAAATGACCCAATCCAGTCTACCTGTTACAACATAATCTTCGACCCCGTGAGCATCAACATTCTTTGGCCTGTAGGATCCATTTCACTGACTCAGATCCACTTTATATCCTTCAGACATATTTTTTCCTCATTTTTTCTCTGACCCGCTTGCTGCATCACTATAGCAAGCATACCCATGAGTTGCATCACTATAGCCCATGGGTATAAAGTAAAATGGTAAAAATCACTATTTTATTACTTTTTACTCTCAAAAAGCGGTCATTGGGTGACCTTTGGCTCTCCATCTGCCCAAGTAACGTCTCGATTTGTCCTTTCACTTACCTTTGAGAGGACTATATATTGAGCACATATGGCTTATGGATGGGAGGAGACCCTATCTTGAGTCCACTCATTTATCCTTGTAGTTGTGAACCCTTTATGTTTACCTTTCAAACTCCTATCTAGTTTGAGTTTTCCATTCATGGAGGATTGAAGTGGTGGAGTCACAAGTGGATTGATCCATATCTTGGTTCAGCTTGGTTTCCGGCAAGAGGTCGTATCACTTTGTACTTCTTCTTGTTTATGAATAGAAATACTCATATTCTCGTCCATTAATGTTGTAAATGTTGTTTATCTTACATTGGGTTGCATTTACTTGTTATATCATGGACCATTGCTATTGATGATGTTAATGTCGTTTATATATTATATGTACTTGTTGTATATTGGCTGTCAAGACTCATTTGCAGATTCAAGTGCACGGATCGGAAAGCTCCAACGGGGATCTACATCAAACGTTTGGATCGAGGTTGGCTATCTTCTTCCTTATCTTAGCATTGTCATTTATATAGCATAGTTCTGAGAATTGAGTTGATTTCTGGTAGTCATCTGTCTGTTGTGGTCTACCCCAACCCATAGTGAGTTTTCTCTAACACACTACCCAATGTGCATGCCTTAGGTTTGATGAAGTTTTGGCTGAAAGTATACACTCCCAGCTAAAGGATTTCCAGGAAACAAGGATTTTCAGATTTTAGTCCTACTTACTAAAATGTTCTTGGCATTCAATGAAGAAAACTTGCAAATGCCTAAGGTACTACTTACTCAAGAGATGTACACTGATTACACCAAGTTCCATGATGAGCTCATGTCTAAGTTTTATCCGGTCATTTTTCAAAAGAGGCTTCCTAGAGTCTTACCAAAAATGCAGGAGTTACTACAGCTTTCTCCTGAGAAGAGGGTCAGAGATTGGTTCATTTCATAGCATGGCACAATCATCAAGGTGTATGGGTTTTCTTATGCACCCTATGCGCTACCAGTTTTCCTAACCCCCAAAATATTTGCATTAGAATTCATCAGACAAAAATTGAAGGCAGAAGCTGAGCACTTTCTAGATCATAGAAAAGGCTCTGATATTGTGTTTCCATGGACTGTAGGTCAATTCCTAATAATAATAAAAAGGATCTCTTACAGCCATTGAATGCAAGATAAAGGAGATGGGTTTCAAAACATAAGCACCCTTAAACTATGATCCCCACCACATCATTTCCAACAGGAGGAAGGAAAGCAACAGGAAGGCTTTTGTGCATTTTGAAATTCCAGGCATGGCAGAAGCTGCAAATTTATTGGAATGTCCTGGCAGGAGCCAGATGGAAATAGACACACCTGAGAGCTCCTCCCTATTGACACAAGGGAACACACCCCTAGTTCCTAGATCTTCTAGCCTAGTCCTATCAGTTCCAGCAGCCATGCCTATGGCCACCAACTTAATAAAGTCCAGCAAGGAAGATGACAGTGTTCCTACGGACACAAAAGGGGTGTTGGTAGTACGGTTGTCATTACACCAAAACTCGTAGGTGATTGGTAAAATCACCACCGCCAGATTTCAAGGATCCACGAGAGGCGATTAGTCCCTTGTCATGATACACCGGGGAGCGCTGACTACTTGCAATTTCGTGCAAAAATCACCCCCTCAGCACGATCCGAGTGTGTATCGAACTCGTGACCTCTAGCTCTAATACCAATTGTTGGTAGTACGGCTACCGTTACACCAAAACCCGCAGGTGATTGGTAAATTCACCACCGCCATATTTCAAGGATCCATGAGAGGCGATTAGTCCCTTGTCACAATACACCGAGGAGTGTTGACTACTTGCAATTTTGTGCAACAAGGGGAAGCTGAGAGAGCCCCAAAGAGGCAGAAAACTGAGGAATCTGAGCAGCAACTAGTACCTGTGGGGACTGGTAAAGGAAAAAAGAAACAAGTGCTATCCCAGCTAGTACCTGTGGAGACTAGTAAAGGAAATAAGAAACAAGTGGATAAGCTACCAGCATTTGAGATCAAAGAGTATGTGTTTAACCCAGCAGCCACTGAGCCTGCTGCCTTAAGCAAGACTAGAGATGAGTTGATAGATTAATACAAGGTGGACTCAGGGGAAGCCTCAGAGGAGTCCAAGATATATACTGAAGTAAGAAAAATTTCAAGCAAAGAAGTGTCTCTAGTGACTAGCAGGAGCCTCACTCATAACACCCTGAGTTTGGCCTTGTCCACCAAGAGCAAGGCCACTGAGATAAGGATGAATATAAAGGACATCCCTGTCCCAGATATAATAAACTTGCACAAAGAAACCAGGGATGTTATTTATACTCAATTGTTGAGGACAGCTTTGGAGCTAACAAAGGTACAGGTTAGTAAGAGTAAGGTTTCCAGCCAGCTCAAGCAGGAAAATGGAAAACAAAGCTCATAAGGAACGGATCAAGAAATTGCACGGTGAGATAGTGGCCATTGTGGGCCAGGATGATAAAAGAGCCAGCATTCAAAACCTACTCAATGAAAAAGAAAACATCATCCAATCTCTAAAAAAGGGATTGAAAATCCCCTCTACCCAGTTAGTAGCAGTCTCTGAGCTTACAAAACTAGAGGAAAAGAAGGGGAAGTTACAGACTGACTTGACAGACTATAGGGCCAAGCTATTGAATCATGAAAAGAAGGAAAAACAATGGCAAATAGATATAGCCATTGTGGTGGAAAGTGAGAAAATCTCAAAGGCCAAAGTGGAAGAGCTTGAGAAGAAACTGTAGGAGAAAGAGCAAGAAGTAGAAAGCATGGCCACACCATCCATAGAGGCTGGTGATTTCTCCCTGGTAGGGGGTATAGCTGAAGCTAGTCTGGAAGACGTGGAAATAACAATATTAAAAAAGAAGAATGTGAATCTGAAAACCCTGAAGGATAATGCAGAAAGAGAAAAGGAGGCTTGGGAAGCCAAGCACCAGGAGTTGCAGGGTAAATATGATGAGTTGGAAAGACAAGCTACAGGGTAGAATTCCTTGCTAGAGGCCAGGTAGGTCATCTGGTATGGCATGATTGAAGAAGCAGGAAAATTGAGGCCCTTCCTTGATTTTGTCTTGGACAAGGAAGCAGTGATAAAATTAGCCAAGAATAGTGTGACAGCAGCAAATGAGAAATTGAACAAAAAACCTGTAGAGTAAACTGAGAATGCCATCGAATTCCTCAACGGCTTATCTGAGGAGCAAGTTAAGACAATTGGTGTAACAGATAGGGTTTCCATCATCATTGGATCCAAAAAAGTGATGCACAAGCAGCAGCAGGTAAAGGCTATTCAAGCTAAAATAGATGTCATCGCACAGCAGATCAAGTATTTCACAGACATGTTTGACCCTTTGTTCAAGAAAAGGTTACCTCCCTTTTGGGAGGAGGATGGAACAGTTCTCACATAAGAAGAATATCAAAAGAAATTGTCAATATGTAAAGTGGATTTCACAGATTTTGTAGGTATGGATCAGTTGTTATCAGGGAAGACAGTGGTGGATAAAATGGCAAAGGATTTTGAGTTAAGCATGATGTTCAAGGAGGCTAGTGCACATCTGCGAAGCTACTCTTATAGGGACCACACTGAGATCCGAGTCTTAATGAAGGAGTTGGCCACCTCAGAGCTACCAGCTACCAAGCTATGGAAGCTCGTTGAGAAATATGGGAAGATAAAGCTGATATTGAACCGCTGAAGCATTTTTTTATTTTGTTAGAGTCTGTTGTCTTTCGGTAAAAATGCTCAGTAATTTTGTAAAAGGAAATTGAGCCAGCTTTTCCAGCATTTTCATTTTGTTGTAACTAATTCCTGAGGGTGGCGAACCCGTTTGAATAGGTGTCACCTACATTGTAACAACTTCCTGTTGAGGCAGATCGAGCCTGAAGGCTCTGAGCATCTATATAAGCAATGTAATAGAAGGAGAAAGGGTTGGAAACTTTTGTTGGACTCGTGAATCCCCTGTGTTAAGCACTCTGAGATATATTTTAATAAAATCTGGCTAGGTCGAGCAAGGTTTTCTATCAGATGTTCCTGTGTTATTCGTCTTACATTTTGTTTACTTCTTCTCTTATGTGAATGTTTCTCTCACTGTTTAATTCATACTGTTATGCTTTTTCATGCTTGGATAAGTGTTGTATTGGGACAGGTTTCATACATATGATGCTCTGTTGCTTTCATTTCAAGCATCCACTACCATTTTCTGCTAAAGTCGTTATAGAATTCATTATCATATGCTCTATATTGATGGCTTGTTCATATCTTCTTCTTTAACACCAAACAAAAGATCTTTGACTATGAGCGGGTGGTTATCCTACCTCTAATTAGTTTTCTTTGCAAAGCATTGTCATGTTTAATCATATTTGTATGTTTTGACTCCACTACCCAATGAGTTTGTCCACTTTGCTTTCAACCAAACAACATTTCAATTACAATATTCATTCATATGTATCTGGCCTTGTTTAAAATTCTATGAGAGATCCCTCTCTAGAGAGGAAGAATCCAGCTTACCTTTCCTGAAGCGGTTTTTTGGTTACCCCAGCTTGGCCTTTCTGCAACCTTAAGGTACAATTCGGGTGCTAACAGTCGATAGCTTCCACAGTTTGTTACAGGATACTTCCCTGTTTCGATTTGTAATCCCTATTTTATGGGAAGTCTATCTTGTGTAACTATTTTTGTAATTATTATTTAAAGGGTAGAGGTCTCATGGGGTAGGGGGGAGAAAATCAGCAAAAGAAGAGTGGAGACATTCTAATTGATGCAGAGATTGTAATTTTTTGCAACTTTGAAGTAATACAGTTAATCCTTCTCTTCATTCCTCTTTTGTTAATTGATCAAATTTTTTTGATGAATGTTGATTTTCACTTCAAATTATTTATGAACACTGTTTAATTTTTGCAATCCATAATCCATACATTGATCTACAGTTTGGATTTGTCTTTACTCATGATTTGTGTGTCTTTTATGTTTTAAATGAATTTATTTAATTAAAACATTTATCTATTTCTGCAAATGAGTAACATAAATTAATAAATTCATGTTAATTTTTCAATTAGCATTCCAGCTACGGGGTAATCTTGCATGTGCCTAATCCTTAAAACTACTATGAGTTAATTTTCATTTCATGATTTTGTTGTGGTTAAACCCACATTAGTAACCTCGCTTTACTCAATGTGCCAAATCAAATAAAAAAAAGTAACCTCCCTATACTCAATGTGCCAAATCAAATATGCCATGTGTCACAATATGATCCTTCCACGTGTCACCGTAGGATACTAGATATCAACATTTTAACAAGAAAATTTAAAGACATTTTTATTTAAAGAATTTGCTGGCAAGTGGAAATATTCTCAGAGAAAGAGCGGCCGCTCTTTCTCCAAGGTGTTGTATTGTTACAATTCCCTCCTAAATGATCGGTCCTTCTTGTATTATCCATTATGGCTATATTTGAATTCATGGATAAAGGTTTTGACAATTAACTAGGAAAAGAAGGGGCGGCCGATCCTTCTTGTCGTAAAACAAAAGTAGGGACAAACCATTTTTATATGATATAACTTCCAAGGTGTTCTATTTTTACAATTCCCTCGTAATTGAAGGGTCGGTCGACCCTTCTTATCCTCCATATTCTTTTCATAATATTTCGACACTGCAAGAAGGGTCGGTCGATCCTTCTTGTGTTCTCCATTATGGATATAGTTGAATTGTTGGATAAAGGTTTTCACAATTACCTACGAAAAGAATGGGCGGCCGATCCTTCTTGTCGGAAAACGGAAGTCGGGACAAACTATTTTTATATTATAGGTAGTTATCTTCTTACAGTCAAGGTCTTAATTTGCAGTTTGATAATGAATAAAAGAAAACAGTCCATTAATGTTGGGCATTGGTCATAAGTGAATCCAATATCAATTTTAGAAAAAAAAATTGGTGAATACTTAGATGCGGTAAACCAGAGCATAAACACATGAATTCTGATTTAATATTACTTTCATCCAAGCATGAAGAATAACACAATGGAAAAGATTTAGTGGAAATAACAATTAACAGAGAAAGGAAGGAAATTTACAGACTGGCATAATTTACTGCAAATAACAATTAACAGAGAAAGGAAGGAAATTTACAGACTGTCATTACTTGAAACAAAAATTAACAGAGAAAGGAAGGAAATTTACAGACTCTCATTAATGAATAGTTTTTCCATCAGTGGTACAATTATATTCAACAAATTCCATGTATAATTTCAAAAACAAGCAACACATGCATGCCTTCCCAGACACACCATAATGCTAATTAAAATTTAACAGTGATCGACATGACAGTTCGACATGTTCTCTGAAGTGGTCGAACGGAGGACCTAGTCGGGCGGCCGACGTAAGATCCTCCAACATATCCCGCACGAAAAATACCTTTCTTCATCCCGAAAGCTAGTACCGGAAACTCCCTTGGCTGGAAATGGGTCGTCATGTCTGTAAAGTACAATCATGCCTTCTACTTGTTGCTTCTTCTTACTGCAGCAAGTCGAAGGCAGAAGGACTGTGCTTTCCAGACATGAAGGACTGTACTAAAACAACATTCAATGATTGCTGCAAGTGTCTTTGAAAGAATGAAACCAAATCATTCACTGAATACATCATACCTCCTGCACAAGGTGGTAGTATAAGGTAACCTTTACTAAGTGTTGAAAATCCCATAGTAATCCAAAAATTCCAATTTCCATCCCCATTAACTTGGCCTAGTTACTCATGGATGCAGGCTGGAGAAACTTTAGAAAGCCTCCTACCCTGATGATTTTCCCACCTTCAGCTACAAAGGGAATATTCTTGCAAAGACTGGTAAGCTCTCCGGGCCAGATGTAGTTATTTGTTGATGAATTATAGTGCAAAAAATGTGCAATGGTGATAACAAGTTTACTGTCTGTTAAGTCTAATACTACATCATATGAGAGTCTCTCAACAAACTTTGATATAGAATGCTCTGTAATTTAAGATGTTGATTCAACCACTCGCATAGTTTCTCACCTTCCCGAGGATCGTTTCATTGAAGTGAAGTGATATGTTTCTTTTTCCAGTGAACAAAGGTGAGCAATGATGCATGGAATTCAGTTGATTAGCTGAAATTTGGCGAGTTGTGTCCCCTCCACTAGGACAGTTTCTCACCTTCTACTTGCCGCAGTTAGAAGAAGCTGAGAGCATGATCTAGAGGCTCCGACATTTGAAGATATCCTAGCCACAATGGTATTTCATCTCTCTCGAATACCTACATAGAAAACAAATAACTATTTATCACGCTGCCGTAAAAAGAAACCATTTCCAACAAATGCAAAAATAATCGTTTTATTGCAGCTAGGGTAGCCTGTGAGCACACATATCATCATGCACAATAAAAATAGAAAAACTATTCATGAATTGAAACAAGAGTAAGAAGAAGCTGACAGCATGGTCTATTACTAAAACATTTGACCACTGCTGCAAGTGTTGACGACCGCAACAGCGCATGTTGTCTTAGAGAAGAAAGCTTCCAAGACTGCTAATCTCCCTAGTATGTCCCCTCCTCGTTGCATACCCAGGAACATAATGACAAATCCATGTATTGGTACTTCGACAGTGCTAATCTCCCTTTGTCCCCATATCAATTTGTTGTGATGTGGGGCATGGTTAGCCTATATATACTGAGTGGCCACTGTGTTGATGGATTGAATGGGATGGGAGTCTAGGACAGATGGGGAATGGTAATTATCACATTATGGAGGAATCATGGTGGTCATAGATAACATCTGCATCCAGTACATATTTTGGTCAAGTAATCGTACACGTATCACTCCAATCCGACTACAGATCTATAGCAAGCTCCTGAATAATATTCGCCATAAATGATGGATTGTATCACTCGTGTGAATAATCTCATCATGCTTCAGTCCACATTATGTTTATGTCTTGTCACCAACAAAGTCTTGGATGGGGAATGGTAATTATCATAGTATGGTGATCATAGATATCAGTCATAGATATCATCTGTAGTGACTACATATTTTGCTGGAGTAATCGTACACTTATCACTCCAATCGATCCCTTGAAAATCCAACGGCCAACATGCCTGTTGCCAACGCATTAAATGGCCTACAAAAAGCTGAATAATGTTCACCGTAAGTTTCATCCTATGTGAATCAAGTATACCATATATTAAATTGTACAATTACTTCCATGATTGTTTTTAAGAAACAAAATTGTTTATGTGAATCAAGTATACCATATATTAAACCCGGATGCGGGTGTTTTTTGTATGATCTCGGTTAGACTATTTTTTGGGCTTGGCCACACCGTTGGAGGCATGTTTTTTATATAACCCACAATTTGTTCGGTAATACTCTTGCTAGTTCTAGTTTTTTCTCTTACTATAAGACTTTCATGTATTGATTATGAAATCTAACATGGAAACTTTGATTTGAGCTCTCCTCCCGACTCGGTAGAAATGAGAAGTATAGCTTGCAGTTTGTGGATAAATGAGAAGTAGTTGGAGATGAAGATGGTGTAAGGAATTTATGGTCGAGTTGCTAAGTAGAAGTTCCTTAACGAAGTTTAAAACTGATACACTCCAAATCAGGTAAATAATAGTAACCTCGCTATACTCAATGTGCCAAATCAAATAAAAAATAGTAACCTCATTAAACTCAATGTTCCAAATCAAATAAAAAATAGTAACCTCGTTATACTCAATGTGACAAATCAAATATGCCACGTGTCACAATATGATCATTCCACGTGTCACCCTAGGATACTAGATGTCAACATTTTAACAACAAAATTTATAGACGTTTTTCTTTAAAGACTTTGCTGGCAAGTTGAAATATTCTCAGAGAAAGAGCAGCCGCTCTTTCTCCAAGGTGTTCTATTGTTACAATTCTCTCCTAAATGAAGGGTCGGGCGACCCTTCTCATTCCCAATATTATTTTCATAATAGTTTGAGACTGCAAAGAAGGGTCGGTCGATCCTTCTTGTATTATCCATTATGGCTATAGCTGAATTGATGGATAAAGGTTTTAACAATTAACTACGAAAATAATGGGTGGAATATCCTTCTTGTCGTAAAACGGAAGTCGGGACAAAATATTTTTATATGATATAACTTCCAAGGTGTTCTATTTTTACAATTCCCTCGTAATTGAAGGGTCGGCCGACCCTTCTTATTCCCCGTATTATTTTCATAATAGTTTGAAACTGCAAGAAGGGTCTGTCGACCCTTCTTATTACCAATAATATTTTCATAATATTTCGACACTGCAAGAAGGGTCGGTCGATCATTCTTTTGTTCTCCATTATGGATATAGCTGAAGTGTTGGATAAAGGTTTTCACAGTTAACTACAAAAAGAAGGGGCGGCTGATCCTTCTTGTCGAAAAATGAAAGTCGGGAGAAACCATTTTTATATGTTAAAACTTCCAAGGTGTTCTATTTTTAAAATTGCCTCGTAATTCAAAGGTCGGCCGACCCTTCGTATTCCTAATATTATTTTCATAATAGTTCGACACTGCAAGAAGGGTCGGTCGACCCTTCTTGTGTTCTCCATTATGAATATATCTAAATTGTTGGATAAATGTTTTCACAACCAGCGTAGATCCATCTCAAACCCGGATCTATCAAGCACCGAGAGGGATCCAATTTCTTGAGGTGTAATTTTTTTTGTTTTATCTTAAATTTTTTACACATTAAGAAAAAAAATACCCCTCAAGAAATTGGATCCCTCTCTTTTAATTTTTTAATTATTATTTTTTTAATTTTTGATAAGTTATGAGCGAACATGAAATTTTTAATTACTTTTGATTTTTTTATAAGTTATGAGCCGACATGGAAACGTAATGTGACAAACATGACAAATGTGACAAGCGTTACAACATCTCCCTCATATTGGGTTGTAACGTAACGTGACAAACATGAAAAATGTGACAAACATTACAACATCTCCCCCATACTGGGTTGTAACGTAACATGACAAACGTGAGAAATGTGACATGTGACATCCATTACAAGATCTCCCCCATACTATTACTTTTGAAAACGTTACATTTGACATGTGACATGTGACATCCGTTACAGGATCTCCCCCATACTAGGTTGTAATCACCTCGCTTACACTCGGTGCAATTAACTATGAAAAGAAGGGACGGCCAATCCTTCTTGTCAAAAACAGAAGTCGGGACAAACCATTTTTATATGTTATAACTTAGCCGATTGACTTGCTATTCAAACAATGAGTGAATATTTTAGACATTGGACTTTTCACCTTAAAATTTTGAACATTTAAAAATGAAAATTGCAATTTTCAAATAAAAATTTGCATTTTTTTATTTGAAATACACACTTTTCAAATCAAAAACTGCATTTTTTTATTTTAAATTCACAATTTTTAAATGAAAATTTTCATTTTTTGATTTGAAATTTACACTTTTGAAATCAAAATTTGCATTTTTTTATTTGAAATTCACACTTTTCAAATCAAAATTTGCATTTTTTTATTTGAAATTCACACTTTTGAATTGAAATTCATAGTTTTATAACAAAAAACTGCAATTTTAAGGTTCATAAGTATTCAAAAAACACACTATTCGAATAGAAAAACGCAATTTTCAAAGCCAATATTACCACTTTCGGAACCTGTTTTTGCAGTTTAGAAAGGTTGATATTGACACTTTCAAAGCCTAAATTCACACTTTCTTAGTCCAAAAATTGCCTAATATGTCCAAATTTAATGAAATTGGCGTTTCCAGTTCAAGAGGGAGTTAGCATAAAAGGATGAACCCATCGATCCTATTGATCTAGTTGATATTCCTAGAGATATTGCAGTAGGCCGGAAAAGGCCTAGATGGGCACAATAGACTTTGCAGGATGCAAAGGGGCATGAAGCTCCACATGGTGCTTTCAGAGAAATCAAAAGACCTCAGAGGTTCTCCAATTATGTATCACTGATGAGTAACATCATTGATTCAAAACCAACGACTTATGAAGAAGCATCCAAACATCAAGCTTGGAAGGATGCCATGATGGAATAATATGAATCCATCATGAAGAATGATGTGTGGGAGGTTGTATCGAGACCTGAGGATAATTCAATAGTGAATTCCAAGTGGCTATAAAAAATCAAGCATGGAGCAAATGGGAGTGTTGAAAAATACAAGGCCAAATTTGTTGCCAGAGGATTCTCTCAGAAAGAGGGAGTCGATTATGAAGAAACATTTGCTCATGTGTCTTGTTATACTTCCATCATATCGATCATTTCTATTGCTTCAGCTATGGGATGGAAGTTGCATCGGATGGATGTTAAGACAACCTTTCTCAATGGTGTTATTGAGGAAGAAGTATACATTGAGCATCCAGACTAGTTTATCGTTCACGGAAAGGAGTCTCATATATGCAGATTGAAAAAGGAACTGTATGGACTCAAGCAAGCACCTCATGCTTGGTATGGATGGATAGACGGATTCCTGGTGAACTTGGGATTTACCAAGAGTGATACAGAACCCAACCTTTACTACAAGGTTGTGGATGATGAACCATTGATTTTGGTACTATATGTTGATGACTTGTTTCTCACTGGAAATGAGAAACTTATCGTATGGTGTAAGAAGAAGCTCGCCTCTGAGTTCGAAATGAAGGATCTTGATTGATGCATTACTTCTTGGGATTAGAAGTATGGCAGAGGAAGAAAGAGATTTTCCTAGGTCAAGGAAAATACACCATAGATATTCTGAAGAGATTTGGAATGTTAGACTGCAAGTCCATGGCTACTCCAATGGATGCAAATTTGAAGAAGCTGAGAGATTCTGCTTCAGATTCATATTTGATTGATCCCACTATGTATCGCCAGTTGATTGGGTCCTTGATATATCTGACAAACACCAGACCAGATATATGTTTTGCTATGAATGCTCTCAGTCAATTCATGTGCGAACCGAGGCAGATTCATTGGATTGCTGCAAAACATGTGCTTAGATACTTGTGTGGCATTGTGGGATATGGCTTGAAATATGCTTCAAAATATGACATGAGATTGCAGGGGTTTACAAACTCGGATTGGGTCGGATGTGTTGCAGATAGGAAGAGTACTTCCAGTGTTGCTTCAGTTTAGGTTCTGCATTGATTTACTGGTGCAACAGGAAGCAGAACTCGATAGCACTCAATACTACAGAGGTCGAGTTTATGGATGCTAGTATAGAAGCTCGAGAAGTAGTATGGCTTCATAAAATCCTAGCAGGATTGTTTGGCCAGACTCTAGAGCCAACTGTGATTCACTGCGATAACCAGAGTTGTGTGTAGATGTCATTGAATCCTGTATTTCACGACAGGTCGGAGAATATAGAGATTTGGTATCACTTCATACGTGATATGGTGCAAAAAGGTGCGGTCGAGTTACAGTACGTGTCGACAGATGACTAGAATGCAAATGTTCTCACCAAGCCTCTTCCCAGGGTGAAGTTCGAATCATTTCGCGGAAGACTTGGATTAGAAGAGAACGTGTCTCTCCTTGAGAGGGAGAGGTGACATAGAGATGCTTGCCCTGCTTTCACCCAGGTGCCTCCACTCGTCCAGGTGCTCATCCAGGTATGGAATAAATCCCATCGATAGATGAGTCGAACAGGCAGTGGATGGCTGAGTTCACACAGGTGCCTCTGCTCGTCCAGGTTCTCAGCCAGGTATGGGATAAATCCCATCGACAGATGAGACGGACAGGTATTAGATGGTTGTGTGATTGTACAGGTACCTCTACACATTTAGGTTCTCATCCAAGTATGGGAGTACCCAATCGGAAGATGAGACGAATAGGTAGTAGATGGTCGTGCGCCTCTGCTCGTCCGGGATCTCATCCAGGTATGGGAGAAATCTCATCGGCAGATGGGACGGATAGGTAGAATATGGTATAACAGAGATGGTATAGCTTATATCTCATATATCCAGGTAGGATGGAGAGACTCTCTTGGACTCACCAAAGGACTGGTGAAGTTTATGCATGATTATGCTTCTCGAATGTAATGTCCCCATTCAAATAAGTGCATAGTAAGACAATCCCATCAATCCTACTAGTTTCCTAGGTTGGATGGGCACATGTGGGATGGTAATAAGGAAGCTAATAAATGATATTTAGACATTAGAAGGGTTCAAGCATTTAATAAATATGGTGAATAAATAAATTCAAGATAAATTCTAGGTGGCAAGTAGTTTTGGAGACATATGGAGGTGGTGGGACCCACACTAGCTTGATTTTTCAATGACACATGGCAGCTCTCTCTTGCCAATTCGAATTCATGGGAAGGTGAACACTCTTGGGTGAGTTGGTAAGTCATAAAAAATGGAATTGATCATCTTAGGTCGAAATGGGATGGAATAGTAACCTCCATGGGAGAGGAAGAGTCAAATTGGAGACTAGTGGACACTTGGGCTAAATTCCCTAGTTTTATGACAACAATAATGAAGCATCTATGACATTTATGACAAAATTAAGACCTGAATTATTACACCTGACCATTATTACATGTCATCCCAAAAAATAGGCTCAAGGAAGGCGCTCATGGAGTTGGGGGAAGCTAAAGAGACTCAAATTCGAATTTGGGAGAAGATGGAAGGTTGGAACTAGGAGACAAGTGGCAAATGAGGAATATTTTCTAAATGGAAAATTATTGAATCTATTGAGAGGATTTCGACCCCTTGAAGGATAATGCTGGTTATAAAATGTAGAAATAAAGTATGAGAATGGCTTTTGAGAAAAATTGCATTTGTGAAGAGAGAACTAGTGGATGACTAGTTTCTTGCCTTAGCCAATTTCGAGGTTGAAAGATTCCCATCCAAGTTGGTGTTTGGAGAGGCCACTCAGGTCTTTCATGGTGCTTTAATGGATTTTTATTTGCAGGTAGCAGCTACAGGAATTTTCATGGTTTGGTTTAGTGCAGCACTTTCTCTCCACCATTTCCAGTTTTGAAGGCATATTCGGGCTCCTTGAGGGATTGCGCTTTGGGTGAGATCTTGCACTCATTGGGAGAGCTTCATATGATATTTTTCTGATTTTAATAGATTCATATCCTCTTTTCTTAATATTCAGAGACTCTCAGGTCGAAATACCCATTGATTGTATGCAAAATTATTGATTAATTAGCAAACAATGTCCATTTCCCCAATGCTTTGATGTATGACACTATAATCTTGATTATTTCGAATGGATGGATGATTATCTGATACATTTGTGATTCATATACTTCCATGGATATATTATACAAGTTTCATTTATTTTACTTAAGCATTTGAAGCATTTTTACTCAGTTTGTTTGTATTGAGAGGTGAAATAGTGCCATTTCCCCAAGGGTCGAATCGGGGGTTTTTGCTGTTGAATGTGAGAGAGTTAGAATAGTATTAAAAATCAATTAATGGTGCATATGAGACCTTAATCACATACTTAACACATTATATACCTCTTTTCATAAATGCGTGGTAGTTTGGAGGCATTTGGAAGGCCATTTGCAATCTACCCCGGGGGGATTTGATGCACAAATTACTAGTCAAAATTACATATATTGATCAGAATACAAATCAAGTTTGCAGAAGCATTTGGAGGGCCATAAAACATCCCTGAAACTAATATTCAAGTCTAAATATCATTCATACACTCCTACAGAATATTTGGGAGCATTTGGGTTGATTTGGAGGTCAAAACAGTAAAACTAGTCAAAGGTCGAAATTGGGGAAAAAGTGGAAAAATTGGCATTTTAATAAAATTTTGAAAAAGTTTCATTACAAGTGGTATCAGAGCATGTTCTTGGCACCTGATGGTCTTAACAAGAATTCAAAATAATAATACACACCCTTTGAACTAGTAGTTGAAGAGGTTTTTGTTGAAGAAGACGTAGTAGAAGAAGAGGAGTCTTTTGTTGAAACCATGGGTAGAGAGGAGGATGACAAATTAAAACATAAGGAAGAACTTATTGCAACCTTAGATCCATGTTTCTCTAAACTTTCAGCAAACATGGATAGGATAGGTGACAAATTGTTGCAAGGATTTGAATTGCTAATTAGCCAGCTTCAAAGCAAAGGGATGATAGGAGATAATAGTGGTTCACACTCAGGGGAAAAGATGAAAGGGAATGAGCATATTTTCTCCAAGTACTTGACCTTATAATAGACCTGATGAATTTCAAAGCACACAAAGGAATACTGCACCTAAATTTCTCACACCCAAAGAAGAGCCCAATCTTGAATTGGATTACAAGAAACTAGTAAATGATTGGAATGATTTGAATGAAGAGTGTAAAAGAGGTGTACCACTCAGTGACTACATTGATGTTATGCAAAAGATTAAAAGGAAGGGAGACAATAGGAGTCCATTCCAAAACAAAGAATTAAATAGTGCTATTGGAAAAATGTCACTTCCTACTTTTGATGGTTCGTCTCAAAATTCTGCTAACACTTGGGTGCAAAAATTGGATGTATATTTTCAGCGGAATCCTATGTTGGAAGAGGATGCAGTAAAAATGGCCATTTTGCATTTGGAAGGAGACGCCAATGAATGGTGGTTTCATGGGATGAAAACATTGGGTCATAATCAGGTTAAAACATATGGATAATTTGTTGACAGGGTACTAGAAAGATTTGAACAAAAAAATCCAGAATTGCCTTTCAAAGAACTAGCTCAATTGAAGCAAACTGGGTCCCCTACTGAATATATGTTGGAATTTCAAAAATTATCAGTCAAGGTGGCTGATGTATCTATGGGAAGATTAGTATTGCTATTCACTGAAGTTTTGGTTGAACCCTTAAGAGGTTTGGTCAAATCCCACAAGCCAACTACATTAAAAGATGCAATGAGCTTGACTAGGGATCTCCAAAATGTGCTTCCTAGAACGAGATTTCCTCCTAAGCCTAGCTATAAATTTGAAAAGAAACCTTGGAAAATGGATGGATATGATAAGAAACCTTGTCAAAGAGAGTCATTTGAGAGGAATAAAAAAGAGAGACTAAACAAGGATGAACTTAGAAAAAAGAAATTGTGCTTCACATGCTTCCAACCATGGACACCGGGGCACAAATGTACCAAAGGAAAGGCTCAATACATAGAAGTATTTTCTGATAATGAGGGGTATGATGGGGGCATGGATGAATATGGACATATTTCAGATCAAGAAGAGGCATATGAGATAGCAGTATAAGAGGAAAGACAAGAAGAAAATCATCCTTCACCGGATAAAGCAAGAATGGCAGTGCTTTCAGCAGTACCTCGCTATCATACTATTCGATGCAAAGGTGTGGTACAAGGACAAAGAACTTCAGTTTTGGTAGATGGAGGAGCCACTCATAACTTCATTGATGCAGAGATGGTAGAGAAAAGAAAGATACCTATTGAACCATTTGATGGCTTCACAGTTGTCATTCCCAGTCACAACACAATGCAATGCAAAACATGGGTTCCAAAGTTGCAAGTCACCGTAGGTAACTATACTTTTGTTGATAGTTTTTATGTGGTTGATGTTCCTAATACTAATGTGGTTTTGGGAGTTCAATGGTTGTATTCAATAGGAGATCATACAGTAAATTATCAAATTCTCGAAATGAAATTCCAAGATTCAAAAGGAGTACAAAGAGTTGTGAGAGGGCAACACACTTATCCAAATCAAGTAGTGACTTGCAATAGTATGAGATCTATATTGAGGCATGGGGATATAGAATGGGATGTTGAATCTCATATTACATCTCCCAAGCCAACTATAAATATTGTCAAACACCCAATGGAGATAGAGAGACTTTTGCAAAAATATGAAAAGGTTTTTAGAGACCTTCCACATGGTAGGCCACCGGATAGGGGGGTTGAGCACAGTATTATTTTGGAGGAAGGTACTTCACCCATTCAGATACCACCTTATAGACATCCTAAAAAGTTTAGAGATGAGATTGAAAAAGCTATCCAAGAACTCCTAGAGTTGGGACTCATTAGACCAATCTCTAGCCCTTATGCTTCTTGAGTAGTGCTAGTGAAGAAAAAAGATGGAACATTGAGAATGTGCATAGATTTTAGAGCCTTGAACAAAAAGACTATCAAGAATAGGTATCCTATTCCTAGGATTGATGAGCTCATGAATGAGCTACATGGGGCCAAATACTTCTCAAAAATTGACCTTAGATCAGGGTATCACCAAATTCAAATGAAAGATGAAGATGTGCAAAAGACCGCTTTTCGATGTCATTTTGGCCACTTTGAATTTCTTGTCATGCCTTTTGGGTTAACTAATGCTCCAGCCACCTTTCAAGCATGTATGAATAGGATATTTTGCAAGAAACTAAGAAGGTTTTTTTTGGTTTTCTTTGATGATATTCTCATTTACAGTAAAACATTGGAAGAGCATTTGCAGCAGTTAGAGATTGTGTTGAAAATCTTGCAAGAAGAGTCCTTATTTGCTAAGTTATCAAAATGTGAATTTGGGATGAAAGAACTACTGTATCTTGGGAACATTATTGGGAAAGGAGTGAAGGTACACATGGAAAAAATCAGGGCTATCTTGGAATGGCCATCACCAAAAAATATTACCGAATTGAGAGGCTTTATTGGCATATGCACCTACTACATAAAATTTGTGAAAGGGTTCTCCAAGTTGACTTCTCCACTCACTGATTTGACTAAGAAGGATGCTTTCAAGTGGGATGAAGAGTCTGAAAAGGCCTTCCAAAAAATGAAAGAGGTAATGCGTAGTTGTCCCATACTTGCACTTCCTGATTTTACTAAACCTTTTGTTGTGGAATGTGATGCTTCAAGTGGAGGAATAGAGGTTGTCCTAAAGCAAGGCCAACACTCCATAGCCTTTGAGAGCAGAAAGTTGCACCCTCATGAAAAACTTTACTCCATCTATGATAAAGAAATGCTGGCCATTATGCATGCATTGGCCAAATTCATACAATACTTGGTGGGCAGCAAGTTTGTGGTGAAAACTGACCACAATAGTCTAAGACACTTTCTCACCCAAAAAGATCTAAATGAAAGGCAACAAAAGTGGGTAAGAAAGATTCAAGCTTATGGTTTTGATATTGAATATGTCAAAGGAAAGAATAATATAGTAGCAGATGCATTGTCAAGAAGGCCTTCTTTTTCTCTCATGGATATTGCCAAGGATTGGAAAAACATGCTACTAGTTGAATATGCCAAAGACAAATTTGCTTGTGATGTGTTGGATGGAATCAAAGGGGATGATAATTATAGGATTTTGAATGTGCTGATATATTATAAGGGAAGAATTTATTTAGTTCATAACTCAAATCTCAAGTACCGAATTTTGCAAGAAGCACATGATTCCCCACTAGCAGGCCATCCGGGGATCTTCAAAACTTATAAACAGTTGAGGCAAAGATTTTTTTGGAATGGGCTGAAGGAAGATGTTCAAAAGTATGTGAATGAATGGAAAGCATGTCAACAAAACAAATCAGAACTTACATGTCCAGCCGGCCTATTACAACCATTTCCCATTCCAGAGCAAAAATGGGACAGTATTTCCATGGATTTCATCACCGGATTGCCTAAATCCTTGGGTAAGGATTGCATCTATGTGGTAGTTGATAGGTTGAAAAAATTTTCTCATTTCTTTGTTGTTACATCATCTTTTAGTGTTGCACAAGTGGCTGATATTTATTTCAAAGAAATCTTCAGATTGCATGGGCTCCCCAAGAGCATTGTCAGTGATAGAGATAGTAGATTCATGGGTGCTTTTTGGCAAGAAATTTTTAGATTGCTAGGAACTCAATTGACTCCAAGTACCATCTATCATCCACAAACTGATGGAAAAACAGAGAGGGTAAACCAATGGTTGGAAGGATACCTAAGAAACTATGTGGGAGGGCAGCAAAAAGCATGGGCAAAATGGCTACACTTGGGTGAGTTTTACTACAACACCACTTATCATATGTCAATAGAAATGTCTCCTTTCAAATAATTATATGGTTATGATGCACTTACATTTTCTGACATTATATTTGGTGATAGTAGAGCCCCAAAGTCTAAATATTGGGTGGAAGAGAGCCAAGAAATTTTAAAGCTCTTGAAAAACAATTTGCAGGTTGCTCAAAATCGGAAAAAACAATATGTTGATAGACATAGAGAAGAAAGAACCTTTCAAGTCAATGATTTAGTATATTTAAGGTTGAAACCTTATAAACAAACATCTCTCAAAAAGAATGGAGCAGAAAAATTAAAACCAAGGTACTATGGGCCATACAAGGTAGTGCGGAAGGTTGGAGAAGTAGCATATGAACTAGAACTTCCGGAAGGGAGTAAAATACACAATGTATTTCATGTTTATTGTCTCAAGAAAGATCTTGGTCATCAAATCATCACTTCATAAATACTTCCTCCTTTGGATGATGAAGGTCAGCTCACACTTGTTCCGGAAAAGATTTTGAAGACACGGGAAAGAAGGTTGAGGAGTAGAATCATCAAAGAATATTTAGTGCAATGGAAGGACTTACCAAATCAAGATGCCACATGGAAAGAGGAGAATATTTTGCAGCATACAAATTTTAAATTGCTTTAGGACAAGCAATCTTGGGTGGGGAGGACTATAATGTCCCCATTCAAATAAGTGCATAGTAAGACAATCCCATCAATCTTACTAGTTTCCTAGGTTGGATGGGCACATGTAGGATGGTAATAAGGAAGCTAATAAATGATATTTAGACATTAGAAGGGTTCAAGCATTTAATAAATATGGTGAATAAATAAATTCAAGATAAATTCTAGGTGGCAAGTGGTTTTGGAGACATATGGAGGTGGTGGGACCCACACTAGCTTGATTTTTCAATGACACGTGGCAGCTCTCTCTTGCCAATTCGAATTCATGGGAAGGTGAACACTCTTGGGTGAATTGGTAAGTCATAACACATGGCATTGAGAATATTAGGTCAAAATGGGATGGAATAGTAACCTCCATGGGAGAGGAAGAGTCAAATTGGAGACTAGTGGACACTTGGGCAAGATTCCCTAGTTTTATGACAACAATAATGAAACATCTATGACATTTATGACAAAATTCAGACCTGACTTCTTACACCTGACCATTATGACATGTCAGCCCCAAAAATAGGCTCAAGGAAGGCACTCATGTAGTTGGGGGAAGCTAAAGAGACTCCTACTCGAATTTGGGAGAAGATGGAAGGTTGGAAACTAGGAGACAAGTGGCAAATGTGGAATATTTCCTAAGTGGAAATATCTAGAATATAATGAGAGGATTTCTACCCTTATAAGGATAATTTTGGTTTTAAAATGTATAAATAAATTATGAGAATGGATTTTGATCATTTGAGAAAAATTGCATTTGTGAAGAGAGAGCTAGTGGATGACTAGTTTCTTGCCTTAGCCAATTTCAAAGGTGAAAGATTCCTATCCAAGTTGGTGTTTGGAGAGGCCACTTAGGTATTTCATGGTGCTTTAATGGAGTTTTATTTGTAGGTCTCAGCTACAGGAAGTTTCATGGTTTGGTTTAGTGCAGCACTTTCTCTCCACCATTTCCAGTTTTGAAGGCATATTCGGGCTCCTTGAGGGATTGCGCTTTGGGTGAGATCTTGCACTCATTGGGAGAGCTTCATATGATATTTTTCTGATTGTAATATCTTAATATCCTCTATTATTCATATTCAAAGACTCTCAGGTCGAAATACCCATTGATTGTATGCAAAATTATTGATTAATGAGCAAACAATGTCCATTTCCCCAATGCTTTGATGTATGACACTATAATGTTGATTATTTCGAATGGATGGATGATTCTCTGATACATTTGTGATTCATATACTGCCATGGATATATTCTACAAATTTCATGTACTGTACTTGAGCATTTGAATCATTTTTACTCAGTTTGTTTGTATTAAGAGGTGAAATAATGCCATTTCCCCAAGGGTCGAATTGGGGGTTTTTGCTGTTGAATGTGAGAGAGTTAGAACAGTAATAAAAATCAATTAATGGTGAATATGAGACCTTAATAACATAATTAACACATTATATACCTCTGTTCATAAATTCGTGGGAGTTTGGAGGCATTTGGAAGGCCATTTGCAGTGTTACCCCGAGGGGATTTAATGCACAAATTACTAGTCAAAATTACATATATTGATCAGAATACAAATCAAGTTTACAGCAGCATTTGGAGGGCCATAAAACATCCCTGAACCTAATATTCAAGTCTAAATATCATTCATACACTCCTGCAGAAGATTTGGGAGCATTTGGGTTGATTTGGAGGTCAAAACAGTAAAACTAGTCAAAGGTCGAAATTGGGGAAAAAGTGGAAAAATTGGCATTTTAATAAAATTTTGAAAAAGGGTCATTACATCGAAGGACTGAGACTGTGTGGAAAACCTTCAGTATTTATAGAGATGATTGAGATAGTATAGATGTACAGATGAAACCCAGATGACCATGATGTTGATGAAGACCGAAGAATACCTACCTCGTGGAGTGTTGGATTTTGTGCAACTTCAGAAGATATTATTTATTGTATTTTATTGTACTTGATTGTACCTCATAAGGGAGATGAAATTGATGTAATTAATTATGTAAACCCTTGAAAGAATCAATTTAAACCTTGGGATGAAAAGCAAGCAAAAGAAAAATCAAATATTAGATTATTTATTGCTCCCTAAGTGAAGTCGGCCCAGTTAGGGTAAAAATCCAGTTTTGGCACTTGTATAAATAAGAGGTAAATTCACCTCATTATTCACTCACTCACTTCACACAAGTTCGCATCACTTGGAGAAGAGAAGTTTGCACTACAGCTGGAGAAGACTATTTTGGGTTTTCTAACTTTGGGAAATCAATTCCATCTTTTCTCTTTTATGATTGTACTATGATCTCGGAATTATCATCTCTACACGAAGGTTGTTGAGTTTTTTCTCGTTTGGGTTTCTCGGGATAAACTCTTGTGTTATAGTTTTGTGCTTTGTCTTTCTTCTAGTGATCATGTTTATGCATTTGAGTTATTATGCTATGAATGTATGAAATCTAACAAGAACTCCTTTTATAATTCTTTTAATGATAAAAAAACCCTAAACCTTTATCTCCAAAATTATTAAGGGCTAAGATTAAATCTTAATCATTTGAGATCCATGGATGGGACTTAATCTCACGTTAAGACATCTTCATGTAGGTAAACACTTAGCCTACAGAAGTACATATCTAAGCTATAAAAATTAACATATTTTCCTCTACACAAACTCCCACTCAAACCAAGATTAGATCAAAAAACCATGTCCCTGACACCTAGGATCCACGTTGATCAAGATTTGATACCAAATTAATGAAAGAAAAAGTGTGAAATAACCTTCATACTATAATCAATTAGATAATATTGTGTAGGAACTCTAAATAATAATAATAAATTACATAAAAAAATAACACAAAAACATGCAATCATTACACAATGATTTCCAGAGAATACCCTTTCAATGGAAAGAAAGAAAAGAAAAAAAAACACTTGAACACAAGCTCAATGTATTATACAACAATTAACAAAGGTTAAAATACACTTTTAGAGTCTCTATGCTCCTAACAAGAGTGATCAACAACATTCATGTTTTAGAAAAAAATTAGTAACATAACAATACCATCTATTACAGTTCAATTTAGCACTTTAGTGGCAAATCCCCAATCCACTAATGCTTAGAAATGTAACTTCGGAAGACTCCTACCATTGTCACCTTAACTTGAGTCTTCCCACGTTTTAGGCCACTTTTTGAGGCCAAAGGAGGATTTCCTATCAAGTTTAGCAGGATCTTAGAATGTTTAGCTTATTATAGACTTAGAAGTGTTTAGTCAAGTTAAGTTCCCACAAATTACTTCAACCAATGAATGTAAAATGATCAAGAGATAAAGTGTTTCATTATCATTGTTCAAAGTAGAGCATACATGTACATAAGAAGAAATAACTTATGGAAATAAAGATCAACAATGTACCACAGTGTATCAATGGTAAAACTGTGTTATAGTAAATGTCTCACCATCTGTATTCATCCACATGTGAGTGTAATTAATAGTGACAAATTAACTTGATTATTTTATGAAATTGTTTACTTGGATGGGACCCTCTTTGTGATCTGAAAACTTTCAAGATCTTTTTCACCATATAAATTGCATGTGAAATTTGCATGTAAAATCTTATAAAGGATTTTAAAAGATAATTTTTAAATGCTTAAATCAATCACATAAGAAAATAAGAAAGTATGCAAACCATAAATTTGTAGACAGCAGATGATAACGGAGTTCACCCTTCTTGGGCTACATCTCTAAGCCACTTCCAATGAGAAGGCCGATCTTATTACATATTCAAAAGATTACATACATGAGTTCTGGAAACACTTCTGAGTTCTGTCAGTCAAACCCAGAAATAGACTGCACCACTGCGTTCCTCTCAAAATTCTGAGAAGAATGAGTGTAAACTTGATTATCTTTTCCTGAGGCATCTTTTGGCATGCAAATCGAGACCACCTATGCCCACAATTGTACGAATTGTAAGTATTCCCACCTTAGGAAGCGCACCCATTAATGGTTTGTACTTCCCTCGGGAACTATGCACATTATGGTTTATTTGGCGTCGAACTCTGTGTTTTCGTGGTTAAAAAGGGGTTTTATAAAGGATTTTGGGCGTCGAAAGTAGGGTCGCATGCCCCTTTTTGGCCCCAAAACTCGGTTTCAAAATTTTAAGTTGAAACCGTCGATAACCACCCAACGAATGGGATTTTCCCCAATGGTAAGGCGGTGTGAATTGGGGGCAGAGGTCCCGGGGTCAAACCTGTGGGCCTCTCCCCTTTTAACATTAACTTGTTGTAACGTTAGTTTGGTTTGTTGTTTGGTTCAATGCGGTGGCGTTTGTTGTGGCACTTCGTTGTTGGCATATGGCACTTGTTGTTTGATCTATTGGCATACATTGCTCTGTTGGTTCTGTGGTTTGTTGGTTGACATGTGACTTGGATCCACGTATAACATATAACATATATTACAGCCTCAGTGTTGGCTATGGGGTCGAGGGCTACGCCCTTGATCCCACCCCTTTTTCCGACTAAACTTTATATAGAAGTTGTCAACTATATAGTATAAGCAACACTTAGGGGAGAAGTTGTCTTGGATCACATCCTTTAAAATATTCACTTTGACCAACATCTTTTGCTTTAACTATCATAAGAACAAAATTCTTACTAGCATTTACTAGGCTCTTCATTTGACTTGCAGAAACTAATGAAATATTAGTTTTTATGCGATGTGCTCGAATAACATATTCAATACCATATTTAGTGAGATGATACATGTTATCTTCCTTGTAAAAGATATCCTTCCTATCATAAAGATAAGGACTTCCCAACACAATACCACAGATATCCAATGGAACCACATCCAGATCTACTTCATCAACAAATCCAGAAGTAATAGCAAACCTAATTCTACATTGTTTTGTAACTTGCAGTTGTGCATTATCACATACCCATCCAATTGTATATGGATTTGGGTGTAACTTAGTTTCCAAATGAAGTTTTTTAACTATCTCTTCTGAAATGATATTGGCTTGTGATCCACTATCAAAAAGAGTATCTATTTTTGTATGCTTAGAAATTACTCTTATATGAAATAACTCACTTCTCTTTCTTTCATCAACAACAGGTTCATGGTTTGAATTAGAAGTAGAAGGATTTTTATCTTGAGTGCCCGTAGAAAAAATATTAGGGATTCAGATCCCAAATCATGTTGGATGGTTGTAGAAGTGGTCTTATTGTCTTCCTTATTCTGAAACTTCTTAGGCTTGAGCTCCGGAGGAAGCCTCCAACATTTAGATGCATCATGACCCTTTTTCTGGCAATGTGAGCATGTAGGTTTATCTCCCTCTTTCTTCACGGTAGTTGTATGCTTACCTTTCCCTTTACCTTTGTATTTGTTTCATCATGTTTGAAAGTTTTCTTTGAAAGGTTTTCATTTGTATTCTTCCCCTTGGACTCCATATGAGTCACTTGAACGCAAACCTCATCAAGTTTAGTTGGATTAAACATAAGTATCATATGACGTAAATAACTATGTAATCCACCTATGAACTTGAGAAGAATTTCTTTAGTGTAGAGAGGTATACCAAGTATTAAATCTCTTTTTTTGAATTCTTGTGTGTACTCTTGCACACTTTGTCCCTTACCTTGTCTCAAATTATGCCAATCAATCATGGCTTGTTGCATGTATCCCAATGGATAGAATTGCTTCTTTAATGTTGAAGTGAACTCATGCAAAGAATTCACTTGAGGCCATATCCTTTTAATTTCTACTCTCCCACCATATGAGAGCGGTCCCTCCAAGTCGGAGAGAAGCCAACTAAATTTTTATACTATCTTCAGTGAAATTTTGAATCCTACAATAAACTTCTATTTGGCGGATCCAATTATCCAATTTCTCATCATTAAGCTCTCCATTATAAGCAGGTAAATCAAACTTGATATCAAGCTTTAATTGCGGCATATTAAAATTAACTTTTTTTTTTCAAGTGAGGAATGTAAAGATCCATCAAGAAAAGATGAAGAAGATGGAGGAGTTTTAGGAAGTTCCTCGCCACCTCCTTCTTTACCTTTAGCATGAGATGAACCACCTTGTTCTCCCTTCTTCCAATCTTGGTAAAGTTCTTCCACCATAGTTTGCATCCTCCTAAAAGATTTAAGGAAGTCTCCTTCAGATGGGATTGAACCAGCCTAGATCCAAATCCTAGGCTCTATCAAGCGCCGAGAGGGATCAAATCTCCCAAGGTGCAAACCTCTCCTTGAATAGCTCCTTGAGTGCAATACCTGAGCCACCTAATCCTAAGCTCTAAAGTCTCTAGTTTAAGTCTCATATTTACTTTTTACTTTGTATTATTCTTTTTTGTTTATGGCCGACATAATATTTATTACTTTTTACTTTGTATTATTATTTTTTGTTTACTTTGTATTATTTTGTTACTGGACAAACACTCTAAAGTCTCATATTTACTTTTTACTTTACATAATATTTACCACCTACTCCTAAGCTCTAAAATCTCTAGTTTAAGTCTCATATTTACTTTTTACTTTGTATTATTCTTTTTTGTTATGGTCGACATAATATTTATTACTTTTTACTTTGTATTATTCTTTTTTTTGTTTACTTTGTATTATTTTGTTACTCGACAAACACTCGACTAACAAGATCTCCCCCATACTGGGCTGTAGAGCGCCTCTCGGTGCAAGAAGTCCCATCTCCTTTTTCTGAAGCCATTCTTCCTCTTCTTGAACCAATCTCTGGATCAAATTCTTCAATCTCTCCTCCACCACGTTGAAGCCTTGCTCTTGTTAACATTCACAAACTCACAATGCAATGGTTAAGCTGCTCTAATACCAAACTTGATCTGAAAACTTTCAGGATCTTTTTTACCATATAAATTGCATGTAAAATCTCATAAAAGGCTTTTAAAAGATAATTTTTAAATGCTTAAATCAATCACATAAGCAAATAAACAAGTATGCAAACCAGAAATTTGTAGACAACAGATGATAACGGAGTTCACCGTTCTTGGGCTACATCTCCGAGCCACTTCCAATGAGAAGGATGATCTTATTAAGTCTTCAAAAGCTTGCATACATGAGTTCTGGAAACACTTCTGAGTTCCATCAATCAAACCCAGAAATAGACTGCACCATTACATTCCTCTCAAAATTATGAGAAGAATGAGTATAAACTCGACTATCTTTTCCTGAGGCCTCCTCTAGAACGCAAATCGAGACAAACTTTGCCTATGACTGTACGAACTGTAAGGATTCCCACCTCGAGAAGTGTTCCCATTAATGGCATGTACTTTCCTCGAGAGTTGTGCATGCTGTGGTTTATTTGGCACTGAACTTCATGTTTTCGTGGTTAAAAAAGTGGTTTTATAAAGGATTTTGGGCACCGAAAGTAGGGCCACATGCCCCTTTTTGGCCCCAAAACTCCGCTTCAAACTTTTAAGTTGAAATCGTCGATAACCACCCAACTAATGAAATTTTCCCCAATGGTAAGGCAGTGTGAATTGGGGGCAGAGGTCTCGGGGTCAAACCCGTGAGCCTCTCCCCTTTTAACTTGAACGTGTTGTAACGTTGTTTGGTTCAATGCAATGGCATTTGTTGTGGCACTTCGTTGTTGGCATATGGCACTTGTTGTTTGATGTGTTGGCATACATTGCTCTATCGGTTCTTTGGTTTGTTGGTTGGCATGTGACTTGGCTCCACATATAACATATATTACAGCATCGGTGTTGGCCAGGGGGTCAAGGGCTACGCCCTCGATCCCGCCCCTTTTTCCGACTAAACTTTATATAGAAGTTTTCAGCTATATAGTATAAGCAGCATTTGTGGGAGTCCTAGCTAGGTGGGCTCTGTGGAGGCGTAGACAAAGTAGAGGTTGGGGGTTCGATCCTCCCCGACTCCACATATTTTGGTAAATGGAAACTAAATGCCAATAGGGATACCACATGGAAAAAAAAAACTGATTGATCCACATTAACACTGTCAATTCATCACTTTGTCCACGTGTCAACATATCATTGGCCCTTTTTGTTGCCATTTTTACTACTTTTTTGCCTTTTTTTAACCTTTGTGCCAAAGTTCAGAACTTAATAACTTTCACCTCGGGAGGTCGTTTCACATGAAATGAACATTGTTGGAAAGGTCTTGACGAGCTCTACGCTTCTGTAAGCTTCTTTTCACCTTTTGAATACTTTCATTTTGATCAATCTTGGAGATCCTCCTAGATCACTTTAAGAGATGAAAAACTCTACAAAATGGTGTCACCCAATCTTTCTAAAACTTGTAGTGGCTATAATCACTACAACAAAACAGGCTTATTGTTAATTTATTTGTTCACCATCACATTCATAATCCATGAGCAATAGATAAATAGTGAGATTACTTGCAATGATCATCATCATCTGTCTCCACTCAAAATAAGTTCAACTAAGTCACAATAGTATTAAATGCATTGAAATGTTGAAATAAAGAATCACCATCACTCATTCTCAAGGTGTACAACTTTTTCTGCTTAAAAAAAATTAGTAACCAAGGATTTAACTTGGTACAAGTCTCCCAACTTCTTTTAGAGCCTTACCAAAAAAGGTTCTTCAAAAACATTTAATAAAATTGAATTGAACAAATAAAGCGTGATAAGGTTTATCACCTTTCTCTCCAAGACTAGCCAATTTTCATCTTCCGTAGTGGAGGGTTTCGTTCCAAATACTGCAACCCATAAATCTTGATTTATGAGATAATCATCCATCTTGATATTTCACACCTCAAAGAGCCATTAATATTTTCCATTTCTAGTCTTGATATGCTTGCCATTTTCCTATAACAATATTTTCCTCTGCCGCAATTTATCCACAAGTGAGTGTAATTAATGGTGACAAATTAACTTGATTACTTTATAAAATTGTTAGTTGAATGAGACCCACTTTGAGAGGAGAAAATCTCTGCAAAAAGGTGTCACCCAAACTTATTAATGTGTTCACTTAAGTTGTAATGACTGAAATCATTCAATCAAAATGGCTTACTATTAATCCCACAAACTTTAAGAGTTATTAATTTATGTTTTCACCATCACATTTTTAATCCACTAGCAATATATAAACAGTGATTACTTGCAGTAATTTATAACAATTTCCAGAATACCATATGAAGTTAAAAGTGCATTTAAGAACCATAAACAATCTAGAAATTAGATAAGTATTTGCTAAAACAATATTAAAAAAATAGATAGTAGATTTAGCTAAATCATCTCATTCACATTAACTTCTTGTTCATCAATGATGATATTATATCCAAAATTAATTTAATGTATGAATTAACCAGATATATCACTTCGGAATGAAATTATTCACTACACAAAAATGTCCAAAATTTATATAACTGTTGTTATAATCAATTTGAGGCATATATCAGCAAGAAAATCACTTGAAATTTTCAGATTTAGCCTTAGAACATTTTCAAAAAAATCAATATAACATCAAATCTAATTTTTTATGTGTTTAGTCACTTTAAACAGTATTTTCTAGAATTAATAATATACATAAAATAATTTCTAGAATTCAATTTAGTGAGCTAAGTGAATTTAAAACTAGTCGAAACATCACATAAACATGTCAAACATGCCGGAAAATTTTCGTGAAATTTTAACAAGAAAAACCCTCTCAAAATATTTAAAATTGTATATTTTTTATAGCTGAAATTTACTATTAAACTGCAGAAACAAACAAAAAGGTAAACTACAGGGAATTCAAGAAATTAATCTAAAAATTCAAAAAAAAATCTAAATATGGCTAAAAGTTAGAAAAACATTTTGGTGTTTTTTTTCTACTTATTTTCCATTTTTTTAAGATCTTTTACTAGATTTTTAATATATTTATTACTCGAAAGATTAAATTGATTTTTCAGAATTGGTATTTGAAGAATGGAAGAAAAGACTAGTGCTTTCTAGATCCTTGGGTTAATAGAATCCTACATCTTCCCTCTTTAGCCTTGTTTGTATGTGCTTGATGTAGAACCCCTGCAAAATAGCATGACAAAGTTTCTATAAGCAATTGATTTGGCTTGCCAAATTTACCAAGGAAGGGCAACCTTGCATGCACCTTTAATTTACTTTTCTAGCTCACACACTAACATAAATCACTTGTTGGATATATCTTCTAAGATGTCAAATATCTCAACATGCAACATAAACTAGCATATGATTAATCATGTAGCAGCGTTACTCTTCAATGGACTAGCAAATAGAAATATCAATGATAAAATTTAGACAAGTGGCCTCAATTACAATGACCATGTTGAGCTCACCATGAAGACACTAAGAGATAGGAGCCAAAGATAAAGTAGGTATGATAATATTACCCTCCAAAATCAACAACAAATGAAAGTGAAAAGTGAGCTCCCTTATATAGAGAAAAAACTCAACTTTTAACACAATAAAATAATAATATCAGCATATATCGATCTTAAACCTAGATCTATCAAACACTGAGAGGGATCCAATTTCTTGAGGTGTAATTATTTTTATCTTAAATTTTTACACATAAGTTTACACCTTAAGATATTTGATCCCTCTCAATGCTTGATATATCTAGGTTTAAAATTAAATCAATATTATTTAATGTTTTTATATAAGTCGACATCACTTGGAACATGTTACATAATGCTACACAATGTTACGCATTACAACATCTACACAATGTTACGCGTTACAACATCTCCCCCATACTAGGCTATAGATCACCTCACTACCCTCGATGCAATCATGCCCAAAACCCTAGATCTAATCTAAGAATCTTCCAAAATGATAAAACAATGCTCAAACCCTAACAATATCTTTAATGAGGGAAGGCGCACTAGCTGATATGGTCAAGAGATGAGCAAATAATACAAAAGATTCGCCAAGAGAGGGGGTGCTCCATCAATACCATGAAAAAAATACCATCAAAAGATAATAACACCACAAAACCATCCATGAAAGGAGAGCACTATCAATAAATAAGATCCAAGACTCAACCATAAGGCCCAACAATCTAAGGTGCTCCACCAAACCACTCTCAAAACCATCAATAGAATGCTAAACCATGGGAGAAAACCCACAAATGTGGTCCAATATGCCAATAAAGTGGTCAAATGTGCCAACCCCTAGCCGCAAAGGAAGTGGTAGGGTCCAAATGGATGACAAATGGTCCAAACATGCTCCAAAACCCAACTAACTCAACAAGACGCTCACATGTGTGGTCAAATGCTCATGGAAAGTCCAACGATCCAGCTCCAAGTAGCGTAAAATGATAAAAGAATGATCCAAAGTGACAACAAAGGCCCAACAACTAGGCTAAAGGCTCTAGAGAAGTCCACACGCGCCAAGTAGCAAGGGTCTTCGTCATGAGGAAAGGGGTTGACCCCTTTTCCTACCTAGGAAACACAACATGTCACATCTTCCAAAAGAAGTGCCTCATCAAAAAATGTCTAATATCCATCAATAATGTCCAAACATTAAAGTACATGTATGCCCGGTGGGTTAGCTCGAGTGGTTAAGAGTTGTTCTTGCAAGCAAGAGGTCTCGGGGTCAAATCCCTGAAAGGTTGTGTCGCGATTGTATTGGGGGCCTCACTCCATGTCCCCACCAAGTTAGGCCCTATAATCATAGCCGACAATTAACACTAGAAAGTAGTGACTTCCCCTCGAGGGGAGTATTCCATGGGTGTAGCTAGCACCAATATTTGGGGCGATGAACCACATGAAAAAAAAATCCCCACTAGTGAAATAACAATATACCAACATCAAAATTTAAGCAATGTTAATATAATGTGATAATAATACACAAGATGTACATTACAAGCACACCTTTCTTTAAGTAACTTATTAATTAATAATGTTTACATATCCAAACTAACATTGGTGTAACCCTTGGAACTATTTTACATATGAGACCCTAAATTAACCTGAAGAGCTTAATTTACCTAAGTCAAATGAAGGTATATTAACTAAATTATGTACATATACATAGGGAAAAATGGGGTCTTTGTAAAATAACTATCATAGCATGTAGGAGTGCTTGGTCTATCTTTAACTTTCAAGAGTTATGATTTTTTAGATTTTTCTTCCACATGTGCCTAAGAAGCAATGTCATGGGACATCCATCCTTGTGTCTTCATATTATGAACCGTTTTTTTTTTTTTTTCCTTTTTTTTTTGGTGCTTTTTCATTTGCACATTTTGCTTAGACCTTTTATTGTCTTGGTCCATTTTTTCTTTAGATGTGTCTTAGACAACCTAAGACAAGGGAACCTAGCTTTTGTGATATTTTTTTTGCATTTAATTTATCAACGTCTTCCTCTTTTGAGAGTATAAAACTCTTTAGACTTTCATTAACGCATTCATACATTAGAACAGTAGAAAGACCATATGTCATTATTATTAATAAATCATTCACAAACATGAAAATTAAGGGGATGGGTGAATGGCTTAGCAGAATGAAAATGGTAGAGTAATATGTTAAAATATGGATGAAATCACATTGACTTAGTTCGCCAAAGTGCATATTAACATCGAATAACACACTTAATAAGGAAAAAGAGAAACACCAAAGGTTAGACAAAGACAAGCAATAATAAAATTGTGAGTCATCATGAAAGTGTTTGGTCTAGCTAGGCATATCAGGGACCATGGACTATCTTGTGTTGTTGGATGAATATCTAACCATTGATCTATAGTGCAACCACAAATCTCATCTAGGGACAATTAATCAACATTTACCCCTTATTAAAAGATGGGTAACACCTTCAATAGCATCTCTCTCTCAATACGGTTAAAATTTGAAATTTGATAGCAGTAACAGACTGTAAATAAAAATAGTGCAGAGATAGCTAGCAATAAACACACATCCACAGAATTGAACACAATATTTTTCATGGGGAAACCTTTTAAGGACAAAAACCCCAAAGCAATTAATAATAGATTATCTCCAAAATGAGATGATTGAGTTTGTACAATAGCACGCTGAGAACAAGCCTTTACAACAAATTAGAATTTGTTTTACTGAACAAGAAGAACCCTTTACAATGACTGTTGCCCCTAAATTCAAGACTTTTAATGCTGCCCAAAATTCAGGGCTTTTACTGCTGCCCGAAATTCAGGGCTTTACTGCTGCCCGAAATTCAGGGCTTTTACTGCTGCCTGAAATTTTACTGTTGCCTGAAATTTCTTGAACTGATGCTGAGGGTGGCCAAGCTATAAGAGAGACTGTCTGAGTCTTATTTGAAGCTGATGTGAACTTTTTGAGGCTGTCGTGGAGTTAGAACAGACTTGAAATCAAACCCTAGCTGAACTTGATAGCAACAGAATGAAGAGAAACAAACCCTAGCTGTTAGGGTACTTTGAACCAACAGTAGAAAGAGTAATTCTTCAAGGAGTAAGGACCAGCAATTATGAAAAGAGAACCCAACAGAAAAGTCACCCTCGACCTGATCTTAGGAGCAGAGAAACACTTCAAAAATCGATGGATCAAATGAGAAGAATCTTCCTTCTTATTTATATAAGTCGAATGGAAAAATAAATCATGTAATGGGGCCGACCAGTCTTTATATAATTTTATTTTATTTTTCCTTCCAATAATGAGTCGACCTATGGCTGTATATATATATATATATTATTTTCTTTCTTGGCTCTTTAGATGAGGCCGACCCATGAATCATATGAACATATGTTTTATTATTTTCTTTTCTTCAATTGATGGGTACAAGGACCAAGCCCAATTATGCTTGGGTTTTCAAGGATCTTTAACAAGTCATCCAGGTGTTCTTCAAGGTCTTCATGTCCACTCCAAGTACATCATCGTAAGGAGATAAATCAATTGCTTTACTTCACCCTCTTGTTGCCACCAAGACCAAGTGTCAGGTATTTCAACAAGGGTTGATCAGTCCCTTGAGAAGGTCCCATAGCCCATAGATCAAGGGGAGGAGTACACCACTTGCCTAGACCCGGTCTAGGGCTTATAGTGAAATCCTGGTAACTGACCAGGTGCCTCCATTCTCCCAGAGAATGGCTCTTAGCCCCAGGCTGAGTTTCCAGTCCCAGACTAGATCAATATCCTGGTAACTGACCAGGTTCCTCCATTCTCCCAGAGAATGGCTCTCAGCCCCAGGCTGAGCTTCCAATCCCAGACTGGATCAATATCCTGGTAACTGACTAGGTGCCTCCATTCTCCCAGATAATGGCACTCGATGCTGCTCAAAAAAATCAACACTCCCTCTCAGCGAGAGGGTCATTCTCTATAATACCAAGCTTGTCTCGAAAGTGCACAAGCTTTGTCAACGACAGAGGCTTGGTCAATATATCTGCAACCTGTTCATCTGTACGGATGTATTGGAGCTTCATGGCACCTCGTTGTACCATATCTCCGATGAAGTGATACTTCATCTCAATGTGCTTTGACCTGTCGTGAAATACAAGGTTCTCTGAAAGCTTAATGCAACTTTGATTATCGCAATGGATAATAGTTGGTTCAAGCTTTCCACCAAACAGGTCAGAGAGAAGCTTTCAAAGCCAAACCACTTCTCTGCAGGAATCACTAGGAGCAATATACTCAGCTTCAGCTGTGCTCTGATCTATGGAAGCCTGTTTTTTGCTGGACCAAGAGATCATGGCTGATCCCAAACTAAAACAGTACCCTGATGTGCTTTTCCGGTCCACTGCACTGCTGGCCCAATCGGAGTCGGCATATCCAAGTAGCATTACTCCACTGTTGGAGGTATATCTGATCCCATAAGTAATAGTACCTCGCAAATATCTGAGCACATGTTTGGCAGATATCCAGTGTATGTGCTTCGGCTCGGACATGAACTGACTCAATGCATTCACTGCATAACAGATATCTGGTCTCGTATGCACTAGATACATCAAAGATCCAATAAGTTGACGATACTGAGTAGGACCCACTGCCTGTGAAGAAGTAGTTGAGTCACATAACTTCTTCAGGTTTGATGTCATGGGTACACTCATGGGTTTGCAGTCGTGCATCCCAAAACTCTGCAAGATATCAATTGTATACTTCCCTTGTGACAGGAAGATCTCGTCTGGCTTCTGCCAGACCTCCAAACCAAGAAAATAGTGCATGAGTCCCAAATCCTTCTTCTCAAATTCTGAAGTAAGCTCCCTCTTGCACTGAGCTATCAATTGCTCCTCTCCAGTAAGGAACAAGTCATCCACATATAGAACTAGGATCAAGACATGGTTCTGAACAACCTTAAAGTAAAGGTTGGAATCGGCAATGCTCTTGGAGAATCCCAAACTGTGAAGGTAACCATCAATCCTAGCATACCAGACCCTTGGGGCCTGTTTGAGTCCATACAAAGCTTTCTTTAGCTTGCATACATGAGACTGCATTCCATGAGTCACAAAACCTTCAGGTTGCTCAATGTAGACCTCTTCTTCAACTTCTCCATTAAGAAAAGTTGTCTTTACATCCATTTGATGGAGTTTCCATCCAAAGACAGCAGCAAGGGAGATAATGGTCCTGATGGTGGTATATCTGGAAACAGGGGCAAATGTTTCATCATAGTCTATGCCTTCCTTCTGTGAGAAACCACATGCTACAAATCTTTCCTTATATTTCTCAATGTTGCCATCAGCAGCATGTTTAATTTTGTAGAGCCATTTGGAAGTCACCACAGACTTCCCTTTTGGTCTTGGAACAATTTCCCACACATCATTTTTCATAATGGAATTATATTCTTCTATCATGGCATCAATCCATACCTGATGAGTTTCTACTTCTTTGAATGTAGAAGGTTCTGCATCAATGAGCTTACTCATAAGACCTGAGTACTTCTGGGGCTTCTTGCTTTCTCTGAATGTCCCAGAAGGAGCTTTATGCCTCTCTGCTTCTTGCAATATCTCTCGACACCAAGCAGGTCTTCTCTTGGAAGGAGGAGCCTCAAGTAGTTCTTTAGCTGGTCTTTCTGGTTCTGAGGAAGTATCTGGAATTCGAGGCTCATCTTCTTCCTCCCTCCGATTTTCTGAATGAGGAGAGTCTGGAATGTCGGAAATAGATTCTTCTGTATCTTTTGGAAGCTCTTTGGAGTGGCGGAAAACAACTTCCTCATGAAATATCACATCTCTGCTGACTTCAATGTATCTTTGACTAGGAACATAGATACGGTAGGCTTTTGAATTTTCACTGTACCAAACAAATGTGCCTTTCTTTCCGGAACTCCAGCTTTAATCTCTTTTCTTTTGGGACGTGGATGTAGACAGGAGTGCCAAAGATCCTCATGTGGTCAACTGCAGATTTCTCACCTGTAAAGACTTCTTCTGGAGTCTTTTCCCCCAAAATGGCATGAGGACTTTTGTTTTGAATGTAGACAGCAGTACTAGCAGCCTCAGCCCACAGAGACAAAGGAAGATCTAGATCACACAACATGGCTTTAGCAGCCTCACAGACTATTCTGTTCTTCCTTTCTGCAACCCCATTCTGTTGGGGGTTGTAAGGCACAGTCAACTCCCTCTTGATCCCTGCTTCTTGGAAAAAGTCATCAAAATCATTAGATTCAAACTCACCTCCATTGTCTGACCTCAAGATATGGATGTGTCTTCCGGTCTGATTTTCAATCAGTGCCTTGAACTCCTTGAACTTATCAAAAGTTTCACTTTTAGCCTTTAGAAAGTAAATCCAAGATTTACGAGAGTAATCATCAATGAACAGTACATAGTATAAACAACCACTTAAAGAAGGTGAAGACATGGGTCCACAAATGTCAGAATGAATCAAATCCAAAATCCCTTTTGATCTGATGTTACTCTTTGTAAAGGACTTCTTGGAATTTTTACCAAGGGCACAACCTTTGCAAATACCACTATGTTCATTAGAAAACTCAAGCATACCTGTAACCATCTTTTGAAGACCGGGGAGAGCTGTATAATGAAGGTGCCATAACTCACAATGGTTGATTGTACTGTGAACCAATGCTTGAGTAGAATGCCCAGATGCCTTGTAAAGGCCTCCTTCCTGAACCCCAATCAATTCTGTTGCACTCAACCTTTCATTCTTTGACCACAGTAGAACCTTTTTGTCCATGAATATAACTCGGTAGCCTTTATCTTCTAAGCCAGCAACAGAAAGGAGATTTTTCTTCAAGCCTGGAACATACAGTATGCCTTCAATGTGCAACATGGTCCCTGAATCAAGTTGAAATGAAACTGAACCCACTCCCTCAATTTTGTAGGTGGAGTCATCTCCAAGTTCTACTTGAGTGGCAAACTTCTTCTTTCTGTAGCTTGTAAGAACTTCATGAGAACCTGTCATATGTTTTGAGGCTCCACTGTCCACCAACCAAGAATTTGAACTATTGGTGATGGAACCTGCTAGAGCAAAAATCAAGTAGTATTCTCTTCTTGACACTTCTTCCTTGGAAGACTTGGCATTCTTCTTCTTCTTTGGTTCTTCTTCTTTAGCTGTAGATTCCTGGAACCTTCTTTTGAACCTTCTCTGTGGTTGCCTGCAGTCTCTAGCATAATGTCCCTTTTTGTGACAGTTAAAACATTCAATTCGTGACATATCAATTTGCTTACCTTGTGGTTTGTTCTCTTTCTTCTTGGGAGGGAAGGGTTTCTTGAACTTCTTCTTAGTCTTGGTTGTTAGTGCAAGATTCCCTTCCTTAGGACCCCTAGTTCTGCTTTGAACTCTGCCTTCTTCTTCCAAACAGTCATGCCAAAGTCTCTCAAAATCTGGCTGAGTCTCACATCCACTCACAGAAGCCAAGAAAGTTTCCCAGGAGTTTGGAAGGCCATCAAAAACAGTTTGTACAAAGTCATCATCATCTACTGTAACCCCAATAGCAGAAAGTTGATCTCTTACCTGAGCAATGTTTGTGAAGAAGGAGGCCACTCCTTCATCTTTTTCCATCTTTAATGTACGAAGTCTGTTTTTCAAGACTCTCTTTTGACTGGGTGCTTTCTTTTCAAATAGATTTGTCAAAGTGTCAAAACACTCATTGGTTGTCTTCAGTGGTGTTATGGCAGGCATTATGGTCTCCTTGACTGAGTCATAGATAATCCTTCTTGCCTTGGCTTGCTTCTTCTTGAATGCTGCCCTTCCTGCATTTGATGTGGGTTCTTCTACAACATTGATGACCAAGTCATCAAGGCCATTTTCTTCCAAGGTGGCCATAAGCCTTGCTTTCCATGAATTGAAGTTTGCTAAACCCTCGAGCCTGTCCTCTGGTCTGAAAGTGGCAGAAGAAGCCATCTCTGGTCTGTTATCCCAGTCTGAACTGTCCCAAGGTCTATGGAAGACACTGTCACCTGCTCAAATGTTGTGTCCTTCACAAGCAGAGCTCTGATACCGTGTTAAAATTTGAAATTTGATAGCAGTAACAGATTGTAAATAAAAATAGTGCAGAGATAGCTAGCAATAAACACACATCCACATAATTGAACACAATATTTTTCACAGGGAAACCTTTTAAGGACAAAAACCCCAAAGCAATTAATAATAGATTATCTCCAAAATGAGATGACTGAGTTTGTACAATAGCAGGCTGAGAACAAGCCTTTACAACAAATTAGAATTTGTTTTACTGAACAAGAAGAACCCTTTACAATGACTGCTGCCCCTAAACTCAAGACTTTTACTGCTGCCCAAAATTTAGGGCTTTTACTGCTGCCGGAAATTCAGGGCTTTACTGCTGCCCGAAATTTTACTACTGCCCGAAATTTTACTGCTGCCCAAAATTTCCTGAACTAATGCTGAGTACACCATTTGCCTAGACCCGGTCTAGGGCTTACAGTTGTAGAATTTTCTGCACTGTAGTGTTTGCTGGTTTGTGTTAACAATTTGTGGTTTTCATTCCTAGTCGGTTATGCATAGACTGGGAACTACTTATAAAAATTATTCTGTAGCAATCAAACACACACTAGAATGCTAATAACAGGCTATAAACACATTTAACAATCACATAAAAGATTTGACACAGAGATTTTTGGCCAAAACGAGCCCTGGAAAAACCCCCACGAGGAAAACCAGTTGAGAGAGAGAGGTATTTATTATTTCTTCAGCAAAGTCAATGTAACAGCAGTACAAGAAAAATACAACTTATCTCCACATTAAATGCACCCCAAACTGCCTCGATTTCTGTGCACAACAGCTGCCTAGAAATGTGTGCTAAAGCTTCTCGATTTCTGTGCAAATAATGACTTGGTTTCAGTGTTGTACCTTCCTTGGTTTCAGTGTTGTACCTTCCTTGTTTTCAGTGCAAACAACCCTTGAAATCTGTGCAGACTCTACCTCGATTTCTGTGCTTGTGTCAACTTCAAAACCTCAATAGAAATAACTGCTGTATGGACCAGAATAGTGCCAGTCATTCCCAGAAAACTGTGCAGAAGTACATCCTCGAAATGCGTGCAGTATACCTCAGGATTTGTGCCTGGGTTTGTTGTCTCGATATCTGTGCCTCAACGGTGTGAAGCTTCCTCGAAAACTGAGCACACAATCATCCTCGAACTACGTGCAATGGGGAATGCTGCTATACGGAATGAACTCGGGTTTAGTGCTGAAGATGACAGCTGCTACTATTTACTGTGCTGATAATAAATGCCAACAATGTAAGCCTCGAAATCTGAGCTAGTATTCAATGTTGAACTCGTGTCTTGAGAATCGTGCCAAAGGGAAAAATGACAGTCTCAAAACTCGTGCAGGAGCCCTAGTTCTATCACTCGACCTCTCTCTCTTTCATTCACACAACAATAGTGATTAGGTTTTAGCCTCCCTCCCTTTTTGTCTAATCCCTAAATGGGAATCTAATCCAACGGTGGATATAAACTCAATCCAATGGCTAGGATAAGATGAGAGCAAAAATCACTTTAATTAATTCACTTAAATAAATTATTTGCTCACCCACTTTAACTTTAGCAAAAAGTGACTTTCAAAATATAAAGTCTCATTAAATGTGTTTTTTTTAATGTGAGGGTCACATTTCCCCCTTCTTAGTGACTTAGGCTAAAATCACTAGGGGAACGCATCCCTAGGTACAAAACTAACACTCCCTCTTACCGAGGAAGGTGTTCCGCACCACTCCCAACTTATCTCTGAAGAAGACAAACTTCCCCCTCTCCAAAGATTTCGTCAGGACATCTGCAACCTGCTGATCAGTGGATATATACTGTAGCTCAACTGCCCCTCTCTGAACGTAGTCTCGAATGAAGTGGTACCTGATCTCAATGTGCTTTGACCTGTCATGGAAAACCGGATTCTCAGAGAGCTGAATGCAACTCTGATTGTCGCAGTAAATCACCATAGGCCTCAGCTGCTGATCAAATAAATCTACCAATAACTTACGAAGCCACAGAGCTTCGCAAGTCGCCTGACTCGCTGCCATATACTCAGCCTCAGCAGAACTCAATGCAACGGACTTTTGTTTCCTGCTGAACCACGACACTGCTGCCGAGCCCAAGCTGAAACAACAACCGGAAGTGCTCTTCTGGTCCCTCACACAACCTGCCCAGTCTGAATCTGTGAACCCAACCAAGCTGACTCCACCCGAACCCCTGTAGTCCAGACCATAATCCACTGTCCCTGCTAGGTATCTCAAGATGTGCTTTGCAACACTCCAGTGTACACTCCTAAGCTGCACCATGAACTGGCTAAGAGTGTTGACTGCAAAGCACAAGTCTAGCCTGGTGTTGACCAGATACATCAACGATCCGATGAGCTGACGATATAGTGTGGGATCCACCAACTTACCCTCTGAAGCATGAAGTTGCTTCAAATTGGTGATCATAGGTGTAGACATAGGCCTGCAGTCGTCCATCCGAAAAGTCTTCAAAATCTCTGCAGGATACTTCCCCTGTCCTAGGAAAATATGTCCTGGCTCCTGTCATACCTCCATCCCCAAATAGTAATGCATCAACCCAATATCCGTCATCTCATACTCAGCTGCAAGATCTCTCTTGCACTGTGCAATAAGACGCTCATCTCCAGTGATAAATAAATCATCAACATATAGCACAAGAATGAGTGGATCTCCACCAACCACAATGTAGTATAAGTTGGGATCGGCCTCACTCTTCTGGAATCCCATCGAAGTCAGATACACATCTATCCTGGAGTACCAAGCTCTAGGAGCTTGCTTCAGACCGTACAAGGCTTTCCTAAGCCTGCACACATGAGAATCTCTCCCATGTATCTCGAATCCATGTGGCTGAAACAATAACTTGTACAGTCGTCCACATCTAACTCCAATATCCATGGGAGTAGATACACCTGTGGTCTTGGGAAACACCTGCACTCTCCCATCTGAGAAGCACACCCCAAGACCCCTGTCCTCAATCGTGGAAACTGAAACAAGGTTCTTTTTCAGCCCAGAGACGTATAACACATCCCTCAAAGTTATGGGACTCATGGACTCCCTCTCAAATATAACAGTCCCCTGACCCACTGCTCTAACAATGGTGTTGTCACCAAGTACCACCTCCACCTCTCTAGCTGTCCGTGATAGCTCGGAGAAGAACTCCCGAGTACCTATCATGTGTCTCGAGGCTCCGCTGTCAATGTACCACGTACCAGTGGTGGATGGACCTGTCTGATGCCCTGTCAACAATGAGTGCTCACTCTCCATATCCATGTCTGTGCTGGTGGCTAGGGAGACTCTCTCTCTCTCAATCTGTCCAGCATATAGGGAAAACTCCCTCTGAAACCTGTCACCAAACTCATCAATCTCTGCTGAGGCTGCTGTGTGTTGTCCCTGTCCCTTCTTCTTCTTCTTGCTTGGACACTGAGATGCATAGTGCCCAAACGCCTGACAACAGTAGCACTTGATTTTACTTAAGTCCTTCTTCTGCCCACCCTATGGATGTTGCTGCTGCTGCTGCCCCTTGGCCCCATTCTTCTTGGGACCCTTCTTCTTCTTACCCTTTGCTGTCAGTGCCACATTCTCCTCATCTACCCCACCACCTGATGAACTGCCCTGTACGAGACCCCTCCTGGTCTCCTCCTGCACAAAGTCATCCCACAGCCTCTCCCAAGATGGTAGGTTCTCTCTGCCCACAATGGCCTACACAAATGCACTCCAGGGCCTTGAAGCCCCATTCACTGCTGTGTGTACTAGCTCCGTAGGAGATACTACTTCACCAACCGCTGCCAGTTCATCCCGAACTGCAGAAATCCTAGTGAGGTAAGTTGTGACTCCCTCTCCTCCATTCATCTTGATACTCTTGAGCTTCTCCTTGAGAACCATCTTCTTGTTCTCATTGGAGCTCTCATACAAGCTAATCAAGGCACTCCACATCTCATGTGCATTGGTCTTCCCGGAAATGTGAGGGATGATGTGGTCTTTCACTGCATCAAGTATGATCCTCCTAGCCTTACAGTATTTCTTGTTGAAGGTTGAAAGAGCTGTAGCATCCGAGCCATCTGGAATGGTAATGGGGTTGGTGGTGGTGTTCCTCACCACCTCCACCCATAACTCATTCTCCTCCAAAAGCAACAAAATTCTGGCCTTCCAAGGCACAAAATTTTCTGTCCCATTCAACCTATCTTCAATCCTCAAACCTGTAGCCATCTGAAAATCAACCCAATAAAACGCTGCCCACTCACAGAAGGTAAGAATACTGAAATTTCTGAGATCTGCAATTTTATGTGTGTCTACAAACTATCTTGTTTTTCTGCCCCCTTTGCTCTGATACCATGTAAAATTTTCTGCACTGTAGTGTTTGCTGGTTTGTGTTAACAATTTGTGGTTTTCATTCCGAGTCGGTTATGCATAGACTGGGAACTACTTATAAAAATTATTCTGTAGCAATCAAACACACACTAGAATGCTAATAATAGGCTGTAAACACATTTAACAATCACACATAAAAGATTTGACACAGAGATTTTTGGCCAAATCGAGCCCTGGAAAAACCCCCACGGGGAAAACCAGTTGAGAGAGAGAGGTATTTATTATTTCTTCAGCAAAGTCAATGTAACAGCAGTACAAGAAAAATACAACTTATCTCCACATTAAATGCACCCCAGACTGCCTCGATTTCTGTGCACAACAGCTGCCTAGAAATGTGTGCTGAAGCTTCTCGATTTCTATGCAAATAATGACTTGGTTTCAGTGCTGTACCTTCCTCGTTTTCAGTGCAAACAACCCTTGAAATCTGTGCAGACTCTACCTCGATTTCTGTGCTTGTGTCAACTTCAAAACCTCAACAGAAATAACTGCTGTACAGACCATAACAGTGCCAGTCATTCCCAGAAAACCGTGCAGAAGTACATCCTCGAAATGCATGCAGTATACCTCGGGATTTGTGCCTGGGTTTGCTGTCTCGATATCTGTGCCTCAACAGTGTGAAGCTTCCTCGAAAACCGAGCCCACAATCATCCTCGAACTGCGTGCAATGGGGAATGCTGTTGTACGGAATGAACTCGGGTTTAGTGCTGAAGATGACAACTGCTACTATTTACTGTGCTGATAATAAATGCCAACAATGTAAGCCTCGAAATCTGAGCCAGTATTCAATGCTGAACTCGTGTCTTGAGAATCGTGCCAAAGGGAAAAATGACAGTCTCGAAACTCGTGCAGGAACCCTAGCTCTATCACTCGACCTCTCTCTCTTTCATTCACACAACAATAGTGATTAGGTTTTAGCCTCCCTCCCTTTTTGTCTAATCCCTAAATGGGAATCTAATCCAACGGTGGATATAAACTCAATCCAATGGCTAGGATAAGATGAGAGCAAAAATCACTTTAATTAATTCACTTAAATAAATTATTTGCTCACCCACTTTAACTTTAGCAAAAAGTGACTTTCAAAATACAAAGTCTCATTAAATGTGTTTTTTTTAATGTGAGGGTCACATTTCCCCCTTCTTAGTGACTTAAGCTAAAATCACTAGGGGAACACATCCCTAGGTACAAAACTAACAACAGTGAAATCCTGGTAACTGACCAGGTGCCTCCATTCTCCCAGAGAATGGCTCTCAACCCCAGGCTGAGTTTCCAGTCCCAGACTGGATCAATATCCTGGTAATTGACCAGGTGCCCCCATTCTCCCAGAGAATGGCTCTCAGCCCCAAGCTAAGCTTCCAGTCCTAGACTGGATCAATATCCTGGTAACTGACCAGGTGCCTCCATTCTCCCAGAGAATGGCACTCAATGCTGCTCAGAAAAATCAACAAATACCTCCAACACAACTCAATATATAGGCTTAAGAAACCATAAACCATTCATGGTTTATAATTACACATGCTGGAAACCACCTACAATTTTTGGATTTTATTAAAAAATATTACTTCATGCATTATTTTTAGCCTTTACTAAAAAAAGCATCATTTCATGCATGAGTTTTGGCCTTTACAAAAAGCATTACTTCATGCATGAGAAATTGCTACAACATGGGTTGGAAACCTTATGTTGTTTTGGCACATCTAAAACCATTCACTGCAAGATGTATGACACCTTTGGCCTTTACTAAAAGCATTACTTCATGCATGAGAACTTGCTACAACAAAGGTTGGAAACCTTGTGTAAAACACTCCCTATCACTGAGAACGCATTAATAATAACTAGAGGAAGATGGCCATTTCAACCCAAGAATTTTCCAAGACAGGTTTCTCTTCTTGTATTATATATTTTGGTTTTTCTCAAAAAATATTACTTCATGCATGGTTTTTGGCCTCTACTAAAAATACATTACCTCATGCATAAGTTTCAGCTTTTACCAAAACATTAATTCATACACAAGATAACTGCCACAACATGGATTGGAAACCTAGTGCTGTTTTGGCATCTTCTAAAACCATTTCACTGGAAGGTGTATATGACACCTTTCCTCACATTCTGCGGGGCAAGGTTAATGCCATATTTGCATTGGTTGCAAAGGTCAAAGATATTGACTTGGACAGAAGCACATCGACTAACTCATAGAAGAGGTCCAAGTGCAGTGAGGGCATTTGCCACTGTAATTGTATTCCTTGTGTAAAAAACTCCAAATACCCTATCACTCACTAACAAAGCCCTAATAATAACTAGAGGAAGATGGCCATTTCAACGCTGGAGATTTTCCCAAGACAGATTTCTCCAGGTATCTCTTATATTATCTCTTGTATTAGAGTTTTTGGTTTTTATTAAAAAACATTACTTCGTGCATATTTTTGGCCTTTACTTAAAAAACATTACTTCATATATGAGTTTTGGCTTTTAAGAAAACATTTCATGCATGAGAGAACTGCCACAACATGGGTTTGGAAACTTGGAAACCTCGTGTTGTTTTGCCATCTTCTAAAACCATTTACTGCAAGATGTATGACACCTTTCCTAACATTATGCAGGGCAAGGTTAATGCCATATTTGCGTTGTTTGCAAAGATCAGAAAAAATGACTTGGACAAAAGCGAATTGACTAGCTCATAGAAGAGGTCTGAGTGCAGTGAGGTCATTTGCCAAAGTAATTATATTCCTTGTGTGTAAAAAACTCCAAAGACCCTGTCACTGTGAAAGCATTAATATTAATTAGAGGAAGATTGTCATTTCAAAACTGGAGATTTTACCAAGAAAGGTATCTCTTGTATTACAATTTTTTGTTTTTATTAAAAATATTACTTCATACATGATTTTTGGCCTTTGCTAAAAAAACATTACTTCATGCATGAGTTTTGGCTTTTACTAAAAACATTACTTCATGCACGAGATAATCGCCACAACATGGGTTGGAAACCTCATGCTGTTTTGGCATCTTCTAAAACCATTCACTGCAAGATGTATGATAACTTTCCTAACATTCTGCAGGGAAGGGTTAATGCCATATTTGCAATTGCCACTGTAATTGTATTCCTTATGAATAAAAAACTCCAATGACCCTGTCGCTGAGAAAGCATTAATAATAACTAGAGGAAGATGACCATTTCAACACCAGAGATTTTTCCCAAGACAGGTTTCTCCAGGGTATCTCTTGTATTCCCATGATTATGTGATTGCCTTTAATTAACCATTTCCATAGACTAGTTAAGGAAAAATCAATCCTGGTTTAGCACAACAGATTATTAAAGCTTTTCTATTTATAATTTATTTTATCCCACATTAAGATCACTGTTGATGAATCGGTAAAGCCATAAGCCTAGAAATACAGATCACTTAAACACAACTTGGAGGATCTATGAAAGGGTCATTATCTCAGCAACCATGGCAACTTAACCAAAAATGAAGCAGTCCCAATGATTCAACAAACCTCTCAAGTTGCATTTTACATTAAATATTCTCACATCCTCCCTTAAACACAACTTGAAGGATCTCTAAAGGTGGCATTATCTCAGCAACCGTTACAACTTTAGGCCAGTGCATGCCAATAAATTCAAGGCTTTCTCTTTCAGCCAGTGCAGAGATTGAAAAAGGATAGAAGCAGCCCTGGTCCAGATCCATAATGAAAAACAGAGTTTGATTAAGTGCCAAAATACTATTATCACACTGCATACCCATGGCTATCTACAAAAAAGATGGGAACAGTTATCTCTTTGGGAACTCAAGATCTTTTGAAGAAGAAGCAGATCGCTAATCTACATTCCAAGCAGTTACATTTTTTGAGCAATATTGAACATAGCTACAGTTCAGGCAAATACAAGTGAAGAAACATTATTGAAATCAAAAGAATACAGTACTGAATAAATTTACTTGCAATATATTCCACTTCATAATATTTATAGGCAATTTTGCCTTTCTGAATTCTGTTCAATCCCAAAAAAATATATAGTATTTGCTTTGACCATCTCTAACATGTTTGGCTTTCAAGCTCATGCAGATTATGATGACTTGAGCACCTATCATGAAAAAGCCAAGTTCTGACCACCATTACATCCCCCAGGATTGCAAAAACGTCGAGTGTACATCATCAAGGGAAGTATTATTTATTTACTGGGTCTGGAACAGTATATATTGAAAGAAACAAACTAGAAATGAAAACTTTGGACCATAGCCTTGCATTTCATGCCAGCACTCGACTCCAGACTCACATAAACTGTTATTTGTTTGGGGTGGTTCTTGTGCCTGAAGACTTGAGCCTTTAGAATATCCTTAAGTTTCAAAAGCATGACCTGAAGAAAAAGAAGAAATTCCTGTCCCAGACTAGAGATTTGATTGACATTTCGACTACTTGTGCACTCTTATCATTGTTTAAATTGCAGGGCAGGATGCCAAAACAGTACACACATGCCAGACACCTAAAGTTTCATCTGAATTCGCCAAAAGCACTTCACATGTCCACATCTAGTTTTTCAATCCTGGTGATGCGTGTGCAATAAAAACAACCTGCCTTAAACTATTTATAAGCTCTGACATCCTGAAACATCTTAAAGTAGTTGCATTTTAAACATATCCACAATCTCAAACATCTAAAAATATGATCATCCTGGATGCCAAGAAAGCAACAGATTTAATGAATATAGACATTAAGTTCAGGTTGAATCAAGGCTGCCACCTTGCCCTTTCTTCTCAACTGTATTTTGGCTGAATGAATTGTTCCAACCACAAATGAGAAGCAGACTTTCTATTGGAACTCCAAGAACTTTTAAGTGTACAGCATCAAAGGGCAGTATTATTTATTTGCAGGGCCTGGTACAGAGTATATTTCAAAGAAATAAACTAAAAATAAAACCTTGGAACATAGGCTTGCATTTCATGCCAGCACTGGACTCCAGACTCATGTAAAGCGTTATCTCTGGGGTGATTATTGTACCTGAAGGCTAGAACCTTTAGAATAGCCTGAAGTTTCAAAAGCACGACCTGAAAGGCAGGAAGAAATTCCTATCCCAAATAAGAGATTTGATTTAACATCTCGGCTACTTGTGCACTCTTATTGTGTTTAAATTGCAGGGCAGAATGCCATTAACAGTACATGCATGCCAGACACCTAAAGTTTCATCTGAACTCACTAAAAGCACTTTATAGGCCCCCATCTAGTTTATCAAGCCTGGAGATGCGTGTTCAATAAAACAAAACCTGCTTTAAACCATTTATAAGCTCTGAACCCTGAAACATCTTTAATTAGTTACATTTTAAACACATCCACAATCTCAAATATTTAAAAACTTTAAAACTATGATCATCCTGGATGCCAAGAACACTATAGATTGGATGAATAGATACATCAAATTCAGGTTGATTCAAGGCTGCTACCTTTCCCTGCTACTTTTCCCTTTCCTTTGCAACTGTATTCTGGCCACATGAGCTGTTGCAACCACAAATCCAACCTGAGGAGCATACTTCTTTTGGAAAAGAAGACAAGACTTATGCTCCTGTTTCTTGGTGTCACAATTTTGGACACATCACTTGTCAGATACTTGACCTCAATTTGGCTTTAGGTCTCTTACTGCTGTTGCAAAAATCTGCACTTGTTTATAGGAAACAATAATTAGTGCTTTTCTCATTTGTCACAGATGTTGCAGGTTATGGAACTAAAGTCAAATTTTATAACACAATTTAAAACATAAATAGTCAAGGTCCACACATGCACAATTCTCCAACTGCAGCAGCAAAATAAAACCTATGGCTATTCTTCTGATAGACAGGAAATTCATTCGGCATACAAAGAATGCATATATAATTCCCCTTAAATCATACATGACAAAATCTATCTTTTCACCCCTTCAATATAAGGACATTTCCATCTGATTCATTATCAACTGCAATTCTATAATGGAAATCTGAAATCCCCTCTGATTCTGACCTTAACTGCAATTCATTCTAGATTTTAGCAAGTCTTTATATTTGAGAAACAAAGTACAATTGACACTAAAGTTGAGAACACCTCACCCTAGATGAAGACGCCGTATATTTAGACTGATTCAACTCAAGCCTGCCAACTTGATTTCTCCTATGAGTCATATTTTGATTTGATCTAAGCCTGCCGTCTTCCTCAACCATACTCTGTGTTGCAGCTGCATTAGCTACTGCACGTAGACAATACAACTTCACTTTGTTAGCTTTACGTGAAGCATTCATCTTGCGATACTGTTTATTTTGATTCAAGCCACCACTCACCTTGCTCTTTCTGCCTATAGGATCGAGTTTGAATTGATTGAGCTTCCCCACCTAATTCTTTCCTCCCATCAGACTTGGTTTGACTTGATTCAAACCTAGCAGGTTGTTCTTTCCTCGAAAATTGTGTTGCAGCTGCTCGAGCTCCTGCAATTGCTGCATCCAAACTGGGTGGCTTGGCCAGCTTATTCATTGACGATCCGAGATAAGGAGCAAGGGCTCCAGGCCTCAGTGAAAATGGATTGGATGGATCAGGAAGTGGAAATTTTACTGGTAGTGGACTCTGGACTGGCCTGAGGCCTCTTACTGCTGAGGCAAAAATCTGGCACAGTTTTTTCCAGAAATGATAAGAACAATCTGCTAATTTGCCATATATATAATGTAGCATTGATGCTAACTAATCATGCCTAGTAAGACAATTTCAAGATGCAAACTATCTACTTGCCAGGCAAGTTAAGGTTGCAATATACAATCATACTGTGTATCAATGGAACATTGGCAATTAAATAATTTCTTATAGAAAAGCATGTTCATGATCTTTAACTCAAAAAAATACATATACATATATTCTGCAATTGCATATCTCCTGTTTTCACATGGGAAACAAACAATCTACAACCCGCAACTTGAAAAGGACAGAATGTTACCCTTTTCTCTAGGTTATATACACCCTGATATCCCCGCATTTCGAAAGGAACCAGTAATTTCTGCCACATAGAAACAGGTATACAACTCTCAGAACCTTGGAAAATATTTTTAAGAATAATTCCAACTTCCTTCCAAAACTTATCCTGCTAGGGTATGGCACATAAATGAAGTCTAGGAAAGAAAAACGTTCAAATCAATAATAAATTCCTCAGGGAGTCAGGATATGGTATTCAAATAGGGACTATTGAAAATATAGGGGACAATATAACAGACGACATAATGTTACCAAATGTATAAGCATTTGATTAGTCGCATATTCACCAGGAAAACAAAGTGGCATACAGGCTAGTCAAATAGTTAACATGAGGAAAACGAAACACTAAACAAGAGAAAATCACAAAATAATTATTGGGCATTTTGCATTGGATTGTTCAACTTTACTCTAAAAAGCGTTCCTAATCTTGCAATACAGAGACAACATTAAAATAGTTAGTATATTTTCTAATTCCATAATATCTTGAAATGTTATGTGTATTTTTCATATTTTTTTAGTCCATATACAGTACCATAACTAGTTAAGATAAAAATAAAAACAAAAAATTGCAGTGTCTCTCTCGCTCTCCATTATCCCATACTGGGGCAAATAACTGCACGATAACATAACTTCACGATAACATAACTTTCACTATTATTTTCATATCATCTGACTTTATTACCAGCATAGATCCATCTTAAACCCGTACCTATCAAGCACCGAGAGGGATCCAATTTCTTGAGATGTATTTCTTTTTTTAAATTTAAACTCAAGAAATTTGATCTCTTGATTTATAGATCCGGGTTTAAGTTTTAAGTTTTTATTTTATAAATAAACATCTATTTTTTAATTACTTTTCATAATATTTTATTTTATGAACCAACATGGATTTTTTTTAAATACTTTCCATAATTTTTTATTTTATGAGCCGACATGAATTTTTTTAATTATTTTTTAATTAAAAACACTACTTTTTACGTTTTATTAGATGTAACGCAGCACTAATGCTACATACACGTTACAACATCTCCCCCATACTGGGCTGTAGAGCACCTCGTTTCACTCGGTGCAATTATTAAATATAATTTTAATCATTTTTTAAGATAAGAATGTGGACTGGGAAATGGGTAGACATATTTAAGTGGCATAGAGAATATGCACACATAAACATCTCTTGCAATCTCTCTGTGCACCTGTGTATACATATAATGATGACACAAAAGCCAAACTTGTCCGTATTGAAGAGCTTAACAGATGCAAATTTCTGCGTTACTCTTCCGGCATTGCGTCCATTATTACACTCATGAAAGTAATCAGCAAATGAATTTAATTAAAAATTTCGAGTTGATAGTGACTACAATTGTAGCAGAACAGAGATAGACTATAATTCTGCATATTTGAAAAAATAATTGGCAAGCATGAATCATGACCATTGCCAGGAAACATAAGACATGCAATACTCAGACAAAGATTTTCTCTTATGGGACATACATATATCCTAAGTTACTATGGTACAGATACAGATACGGGGGCAAATTAGGATATGCTAATTTCATACAAACTTTGGATAAAATACAGCTGGACAATGCATATATATAAACAAACACACACAATAGATGTTTTAAAGTTCGACCATGAGCAACTTTGATTCAGTAACTTTGATTAAGTACAGGAAAGAAAGCAGAGATCATGCCCCACCCCACAGTATAAAAGATCAGAACTGAGATAACCTTTTTGGAAGATAGACTGGAAGAGACACAAATAGCATTTCCTGTTGGCACAGGAACTCGTGGGAAAAGGCAGGTCTCTGATAGCTTAAAAGTTAAGAGACAACATAAACACCTTAGGTGTGCATATGTGTAGATCTACCTAAGGAACTAGATTAGGTATCCAAAGTTCAAAGAACTGCTGTTATGTTCAAAGTAAGGGAATTACCCAGCTCAACAACCTAAATTATTGGGGAGTTGTCAATGGTGGCTTGCCAGGTCGGTGAAACAGGGCAATGTTAAAGCCCCAACCAAAGTTCAAGTCTCTTCAACAACACACTTGTGCTTGTGCTTGTTGTGCCCTGTACTTGCAAATATGGGGGAGGCCAAAGATCTAGACGAATTTAGCAGAATAGATACCCCATCGAGGCCTTCAGCGGAAGGACTTTAGGTTGGCTACATGCATTGACATTATCCCAGATTGGGTGAATGGCAAACTTGCCACAGCCGCACAAGAAAACATACCATATATATATATATATATATTGGGGAGTCAAGGGTTCAAGACTTTTCAATGACACGTTTATGCTTGTTCTTGTGCTTTTTGTGCCCCTGTACATGCAAATGCAGCAGAGGCTGATGATTTGGGCGAAACAGATACAAACTAAAGGTCTTTGGAGACTCCGCTTTGGCAATCAACTGGAAGAGTGAGCAGGTTCCAATTGTTAATACAGATCTTAACCCTTTAGCGACTCATTTGAAAAAGATCTGAAGGCTGTTCCAGGTGGCAAAATTTATTCATGTTGTCAGAGAACTTAACAGGATAGCAGATGCTCTCTCCAAGGAAGGTTGAATATGCAAGTCAATCTAGTCTCCGAGGAGGAAATCTGAGGGACTTTGATCTCTTTTACGTCTTTGGACTTAAATGTCTTTTAATTATCAATGGATGGTCTTCATATGTAAGAAGTCAGTTTTATGAACTGATTTTTTTGTGATGGTTTAATAGATGTTACCCTGGTTACAAGTCTTTTTGTAGAGGTAAAGTAGTTTTGGAGACATGACTGGGAAACAGGACTGCTTTCTGTCTTGAATGGAGTTATATGAACAGTGTAATAGAGGCTGGCAGTAGAATGATAGGCTTGATGATCCAAACCCTGACTGTGATATATGCACCTGAGGATTGTGTTTTCAGTCTGCTAGAATAGAAAGTGCTTGAACATAATTATAACGCCAGGTATCTATGATTAATGTAGCAAAAGAAAACTACAAGGGAACCCCCCATGTCCTGAAACAACTAATGGAACCTCCCTTGTATCTCAACACTCATAGTATATGGAACATCTGAAAACAAAAATCCTCTCAGACAGTGGAATGTGATGGTTTGTCTTGATCCATAGGGGGTAGGAGCAAACCTGCAACTAGCCGAGCAATACCTGAAGCCATTCACCCAATGACATCAAATGCACATGAGACAGACAATGAGTCCATCCTGCAACTAAATCATGCTCGTAATAAAAGGCCATTTTGGGGCCAAGTGACCAGTGGAAGATCCAAGTCCTCTAAATGTACATCCAAAGACGTCATCCCCAACTGCCCAATCGATCAATAATTGTCTGTATCTGGAAAGATCTATGGAAGCAATCCCCTCGGACAAGCAAAGAATACAGATATATCTGCCATCCAGAAACAGAGTCCCCTAGAGTGCAGATCCTATGAAGGAAGAAAACAAGTCTGAAAATGTTCTCCAAAAATAAAGGATGTGCCCCAAACTCAGCTTGGATGATGGCCTGTGAGACTGTCCATTTGCAGTCAATCATACATTGGAACTTAATAGATCACAGCCTCTCAACATGTGCCCGATCTTCAGAGGACAGACACAATCCCAGGATCTCAGGTCCATAAAAGAACTGCAGGTTTAATGAATTATGGTGAATAATGTATAATTATTAGCAGCTTCTTTAGTAGTAATTTTATTATTTATTGTATAATAATAAGGATAAATAAAGGGTTGGAATGCTGCCTGTCTGCTCATCCTGAAGGTAGAAACAAGCCCTTTATGCTATCTACATAAAAGAGACATGGAAGCTAAAGTGGGCCTGAGAAGGACACTGAAAATGCACATTGACAAAATTAAACAGAGCTGAGAGGGAGACTGAAAATGCATATTGACAAAATTAAACATGGAGACTAGCCAGTATGTATGGAAATTTAATGAATATTGTATAATAACGCAGGCTGTAACATTCAAAGGATGTTCAATATTATAGCTTGGGGCAAAGTTGCAAACAATGAGTATCAAAGTCAGTTCTGAATGTGGGCATTCACTACAGCCAAAATTCAAACAACATGTGCATAGCTGCCAGGAGATCACACACACATAATTTGCCTGTAATGTCCTTAATGTAGAATCTTCAATTGGTGTCTAGTGCTCAAGAAGGGTGAACATATGGATGTTAAGAAACACTTGCTTATATCTGGCAAGATATGTTGTTGGTGTATTTAGATCTATTCATGTAGCGATAACATGCATACTGTGATTCTCCATTATTCAATTTTATATTATTCATTCTTAGAGGACTCAACTTATTTACATATTATGTTACAGTCCATATTGAGCCATCACAAAACCTTATAACAAACTGCTTTATAAATGTTCAATTCACAAGAATATCATGTGTGTAGCTAAATATGTTTGACCAGATAACATCCTAGATTAGTTTCTAATATCCAGTAATCTAAAAGAATCAACTGTGCTAACATGTTTCCAAAATCCCTAGATGGATCAACTGCACTTAAGCTATTCTCTGAACTCTAGATGGATCAAGCCCGACTCCAATACTCCTAATCTTCTGAAAAGGACCTTGTTGCATTGATGAAGTTATATGAAAATACAACTGAGTATTTTCCAATCTTCCCATTTACTGAAATGGTGTGCAAAATCATAGACAGAGACGTACCTGTGGATCCTCACAAAGCCAGCAACAGTCTGTTTGTCCTTCTAGTCGTACCTGTATTCCACATATGATAGTGATATCTTATGAAATTTACTGGATGATAAGTTCAAACTTCAAACTGCAAGGAAAAGTAATAAATACTTACCCCTTTAGGAAGTTCCTCCCAGCAGACTAGTTCTTCACATTTTACACATCCAACTACATTAACACAACCTGCCAATATAGCTCCTTCATCAGAAACCCAGACTTCAACCTTTATGTTTAATAAAAAACTATAAAGATGTAGTACAGAACAAACCAAATAGCTCCAAAACAAACATGCAAAATCCCAAGACAAGAAGACATATACAGAAACACAAAGCTACAAGACTAGATAATAAAATGTATACACGCAGCCCCATGCTACTGTATGAATGCCACTCAACAACATGACTTGTTATCTGACATTAACTACCCCAGTCAAGAAGACTGTGGGGAGCATGAGGGAAAAACTAGCATTCAATTCATATTGATTGATGACTATCAGAAGGGATCTGAACCAAAACTGTATGTGACTTTACGATGACCAGGAAACACCAAGCATGGCTGCAAAACACAAGAATCATTCAGGTGTACAGCAATAATATTTGTGTCTTGCTTTGATTTATTCATCGTCTATTGAAGATGGAGGCAGCAACTGGTGAGTTGGCAACAAACTTGTTCTCCAAATACGACCTCAACCTAGGTGTAGAAGAATAGCAAGGAGGTGATTTCCCCTCTGGAGAAGGCTGGGAAAGACAGGGTAGGGGCCACGGAGAAAACAACTCAATTTGGCCATGCCTATGGAAAGTGTAGGTCAAGTTTGATTCCTCATCGTGGAACAGGCAGGAAGGAGGTGGGTAATCAAGGAAAGGATAGCCAAGTGAGCACAAGTGGGAGACAAATCGAGCAAGTCCAAAGACATCCTAAAGAGCAAGAAAGAGATACCTATTGCGGAAAGGCAAAAGCCACCCATCCCTAAAATGGTGTTGGAAATGTTAACCTCATTAGGCATTGCAACAACTCTGAGACAATCTGGATTCCAAATTGGCAAGTCAAAAGAGGCATACAGTGAAGGCATAGCCATATTTATGTTTTCAAGTCTACAATATTTTCATGGTGCTCAAAGCTCATCATAAAAATGTGGATTATCTCCACTTGCATAGATAGCAATATGTAAACTGTTGAGATTAGTGTCAAATTGGAAAGAGTGGTTAAAGTAGTTCTAGGTGTTCCTCATAGCTAACTTATCACATATTGAAATTTGTTCCTCATAGCTATCACCTATCACCTATTGAAATATATTCATCATGTTTGTCACAAGATTTTGAAGAAAATAGTTGGTTTGTTTTTTAAGCCATTATGCGTGAATTCGTCTTGTGTGGTTATCTTTTTGACTGCTAAATAGCAACTATAAAAGGTATAAATAAAGGATACCACTATACAACAGAGCTTAAAATTATATTCTTATAGCAAACAGTAGTTAAAAATAAACAAGGTGAGCTTGAGCATCTAATAATCTTCAAGCTTGAAATGAGGCCCAACAAACTTGCTCGTGTAGAAGAAGGCATGAAGTTAATAAAAAGCCTTAGGGAAAAATTAGAATTTAAAAGTTGCTTAACAATTTTTTATGTCAAGATAACTCCAAGCATTAGCTTAATTGGCTATTGTGCTTAGCCCAGACTCCATAGAAATCTCAGGATCAAATCTCATCAAGTCCTTTGGGGTTATAAGAGGCCTATAAGGATGGCGGTTGATTGGCCTTCCATCCGAAAATTCAAGGGAAGTAGGGGGAGAGCTCTGAGGGCTAGCCTAGTACCAGCGCCCCCATTCTTCACTCAAGTGTGTGAGAGTGGGGTAAGATTATTTCCTCAGTGGAAAAAAATTATGACAAGATATAAATAATCTTGACACAGCCCCTATAAGAGTATTTTGAACCCCCCTAGGGAAAGGCCATGTGGAAGAATAAGTGTGACCATGGGCTAGAAGAAACATAATTGGTGAAGTTGAAAAAGGTTACAAAGTAGCAAAAAGATGACCATAAACCTTGGACCATTCACCTCTCTTTTCTTAACAAGGAGATTTAACAAACCCTGCTACTTGATCATGTAGATATAAATACTTTTGTAAAGATGCACAATTAGAAATTTAATACCAAAAAAGAATGCAAAGGCAGGGAGATTTGACCATATGCCCTGCTGCCATCATTACGCAAAGTGCCTTCACCAATTGCACCGTGACTACCACTTCAACAGAAACATGAAATCAAAACACTTTTGATGAGGCAGACATAAGTTTAGGTTACAACTTAATCATATTTAGACCTTTAATAAGAATAAGAATAGTCAAAGATGCAGTTGACAATGTTGATGTCAAGACTCAATATAGTAGGGCATGACAAATAGTTAGGGAAAATATTATCAATAAGTTACATAGATTGCCATCAAGAAGCAACATTGAAGTCAAGGGTCAGTGTGGAGGTTTATCAGGACAAAAAATATATTGTGTTTTTCAAATTGTGACTTATGAGTGGACAGCTTGAAGATCTCATTGGAAACTTGGAGGATTGTTGCAAAATCTATAGTCAAGGCCACTTCTCCCAACATGCCAAATTTAAAAGGAAGACGTGACTGTTTTCGGAGGAAGAAATAATTGTATAACACAACTTTGAAGGAGAATTAACATAAGCAAGAATAATGCATGTTTCTCACCAAAAACATATCGGCAAAACAATTAGAATATTTACAAAGACTACTTTTTAACAAAAGCTATAACAACATTGTTCTTTAACATAGCACATTGGACATGCCCAACAAACAAATAGACTTTTATACAAATTTATGTGGTTTCAACAACAAAAGGAATACATGGACATGAAGATGACGATCAAGGAAACAAAGAAGTCAAGTATAAATCAAGAAAGGCAAAAAAGTTGAATAGTGGCAAAGGAACAAAGAAAATAATTAGGCAATAATGGTAACAACAAGGTCTATTAACATGAATACTCTTAAATCAAAAAGTTGGAAGAAGCTTCATACAAGGAAGATCGGATATCCTCAGAGCCTGTGGTTTAAAAAGGTGACACTCTTTTATAAAGAATTATCACCCACCATGACTAATATTTTAAAATTGTCTGTAACCAACCACATGGATGACAAAGAGTCATAGGATATAAACATAGGAGGACTCTTTTATCAACAACATTTTATCATATAGCATAACATTCAGACATGGGATTAAAGGACCTGTATAAACTATAACATTATTACACAGTTCGTTAAGTAACTAAGACCCTGGGCCATTATATCATTACAAGATCACATATAAAACTTAGGCCTTTACAAAAGGACTAAGGATAGTACAAAACCCATAACATCCAAATACCAATGATAATTGCACAACAAAATCTAAGTGGCAGACACCACAGCTTTCAGTAGCCATATTAGCAGCTCACTGTAGAAGTCCTGATGAAATGTATAGTGTGTAAAGTGTCTTTTTAATGGTAAAAAGATGCACATAATAAATAAGAAAGCTGCTTAAAGTTTGAACAGAGGATTGCTATGAATTGCCTCTTCAAAGTGACACCAGTGTTTGTCTAGTTCAAATGACATCAAGGTACTAGCTAACGGAAAACAAATTCAACCATGCTTCAAGAATAGAGCATTTCCAAGAAGGAAAGGCTTGTAAGTTACCTGATTAGTATTCATTATATTTATTTATAAAAGTCTAAATAATATTGATATTAAACTAAGTCACTTGACACGAGGACATGGGAATACGGGTGTCCGACACGGACACGGCGACCCCCGGAATTAGGACAGGGAGGACACATTATATATATATATATATATATATATATATATATATATATATATATAATGTGTATATATATGTAAAAAATATAGACATGTAGATCCAATTTTTGTAGAAACTAGAACATTTACAAATATTCAATAGAAATTACAATCAATACACATTAATCACAATGCATATGTCTCACTCCACTATTGAAACAAGGGAAAAAGGCTGGTGATTGGCTTCCCCTGCCCCCAACATTGGATGCCCACGAGAGGCATAAGAAAGCCAACCAAAATAGGACTATTTCTATTTGATTGGATTACATGAATGGGGGCCACACCCTATTATTATCTTTTCCCATTACTAAACACCCTTTAAATTTTAGATTATGCCAGTTACAATGATGATGCCACATAGATTGAATGCCATGGGTAGGAATAGAAATAAGGGCTAACCTCCCCTATGTGAAATGAATCCCCTTGTGATGTTGTTTGTGGAATATGCCCCCACATAATACTTATTGGTGTGCTCCCTGACTTGATTTGAGAGGCTAAGAGCCAAACAATGTAATAGTAAATGTACATGGAAGAATAATAAAAATACATCACAACTAAGAGCCAAACAATGTAATATGTAAATGTGTATGGATTCATGGAAGAATAATAAAAATACATCACAAACTGCAGACAGAGAAGGATGACAAACATGGGGGGCTATAATTCCATCGGTGCAGTGGGTTATCACAGACTCATAAAATTTCTCATTAAGTCATCAAAATCAAAGTGTTCTATTACATAGATGTTGGAATCATATTTCTCATTAAGTCATCAAAATCAAAATGTATTACATAGATGTCGGAATCCCACTGGAAAATACAAAAAGGGGTAGATCAAGATGGAAAACCTTCTAATGCTCTTCACCTGCAAAAAAAACCCCTCTTAGAGATCAACCCTCACTAAAAAATACGAACGGATGAGAGTAAAATTGTTTTTTTTACAGTTTTTTTGGGTTAGAAGTGTCCTGTTTTAGAGACATGGTGTCCTATTTTTGGGACACGGTGTCCTGTTTTTAGGAGACGGTGTCCTGTTTTTGGGACACGTCCTGACATGCTGTCAGACACGTTTTTTGGACGTGTCCTAAAACAGGACACGTCGAAAACACGTGTCCGACACGATGACACGGTGGCCTATATGGACATGTCCAGTATCATAGATATTAAATAATCAGAATTAGGGGGCTAAGTAGCATGGAAATGAATATGAATCTGGATTTGGATACAGAACCGGATATGGGGAAATGATATACAATAACCAAAAAAACAAATTAAATATAAAAAGTTCAAACCATGAACCAGAAACATAGAAAATTCACATTTTTTCCAAAGCACTCTCATAAATTCAGAAATGCAGACTGCAATGAGAAACTTAGATTTGTGTGTTTAACGATGGAGGTGGGTAAATTTTATAGGCAAAATTTAGGGTTTTAGGCCCTCGCACTTCGCCATTTTTGTTTTTATTTTAGGTTTTCTAATGTGTTTTAGCAAAATTGGTTTTTTGGAGGATCTGTCATCTTGACATTTCCAGCAAAGCCAAAAACATATCCCAAGCAGATCCAAATCCAGACCTGCAGAAACAAGGACCCTAAATCCTCCATAGGTGGATCCAGTGACATAGTTAATGGGGCATAAGTTATAACCCTTACAAAAAAAGTACGAGGATAACATACAACCTAAACCATATCATGTAAAAATCATCTCAGAACAATGAAATAAATACAGCTTTACCTGTCAGACCACCACAAATGAAGATTTTAAGTGAAAACTTGCTAAATTTGCATCAATCTCAATTGCAAACCAAACCCCAAGGGACCTTAATAAAAGCAGACATGCTTATGCACAGATATCCATTTGTCAATTCTAGGAATGTGAATAGAAAAGCAAGGCAAACTACATTAGCAACAGAATGGAAGGAAAATTATTTAACCTAGCTTTGAATGGCATATGAAACACCATCTGAACCTCCTTATGGATCAGAATGAGATTTTTTTTGAAGTTCCTTTTGAATCACGTAATAAGTTCTTACAGATAAGGTTGGAGGGTGGGAACTTGGCAATATGGATGAAAAGAGACAGAGATCATGGCTCCTAAGACCATTTTCAGTCTCTAATTGGTCTTAAAGGTAATTTCCAACTAAATTTCAGGGCAATTCAATATGCTCAAAATACTAATGGCTTGGAGTACCCAACATTGGCAGAGAAATTGCCCCCAAATTTCCAAGCAGGGCTCTATTATTTTAACAGAACTGTAGTCTGTACCTACCTAGAAGTTGAGAGACTGGGTAGTGTTCAGGAAATTCTATGTCTGTCACTCCGTCCACTGCATAGATTTCCTTGTAAAACTCCTCCATTGCTTTAATAGTGGCAGGGTCTGGAACTTTACTAGCTGCATGTATCCACAAACGGCCTGCAAATACAAAATAGTGATTAGCACATAGCCCAAACACATAAGCAAGATTCCCTCAAAACTAAATTCCACTAATCTCACAGCTTTTTAAGACTAAGCAATTTCTAATTCCCTGGTTCCATGAGCACCTCATGTAAGAAGGCATAAAGGAATCCAAAGCAGAAATAACTTTCAAAGACAAACGTGACCACGTTTCTGACAGACAATCTTCCTTTCAAATAAAGAGCTTCTGAAACCAAAAAATGTTCTCCATTCCTGAATCCTTTTATTTTTATACCATTCTGAAAAACACAGCAAGGAAGACAACAACAATAAAGGAAGTTTTGTGGTATTGCATGATCTAAGTCTCATTGAATTCTATGGCATTTTTCGGAAAATTCTCTTTTAAAATAAGGATGAAAATATATATCATCAAAATAGAATTCTGTGGCACTAATTGACAGGACAACAAATAAATCAACTCATTTGGAAGATTTTGACAATAGCTGAAGAGAGTATGGTGAACTAGCATTATAGTCTCAACTATGTTCTTAATGACTATCTCATACAAGAGAAGTGAAGGCCTTAAGAATATCAGCCAGGCAAGCAAAGGTGTTTCAGATTCAAAACCACTGTCTTTCAGCACAAATGCTCAAGTACTTGAAGGGCATGATTCATTGTGGCATGTGGCATATCAGGTATACAAGAGATGATGGACTACTACCAATGTTATAAGAACCAGACTGGTGATCGAACCTGCAGAGCCCAAAATGTGAACTGGACCGGAACCAGAAAAAAACTGGGAAAAAAAAACGATCGACTACAAAATACATAAAATATTCATATTTTGTAAAAAAACATATATATTCATGTGCATACATATGAATCCAAACCATTAATACACAAATATGCAAAGTTTATCAATATAAATAGCAAGTATGGGTGCAAATAACCAAAATAACATGAGTGCAATACATCTCTGAAGTTCTGAACCAAAATACATCAACAAAGAGGCTCTAAATTTTCATAAAGAGGAGAGCAATACGATGATCATACTGAACAACCCAATTAAGTGCGTCAAAATGAGTTTGTAAGATCGTTCAGTGATCTTAGTATCTTACTACTATAGATATCAGAGTTAGACTTGTGTTTGATCTCAGAACAAGAGTGAGACAAAAAATATAAATTCCATGGTATAATACTTATGTTTTATATTCAGATTTTGCCAAGATAAACTTGGTTTTGTCAACAATACTTACGTCAAATTCAAAGTACTCAAAATGTCAAGAATGAAGCCACAAAGGGTTTGTAATTACAACCAATATTAGTGAACCATATGACACCTGCAAATATCAATCTCAAATTGTATACATCCAAATGACAGTGGTGGGTAAGAGTAACCCAAAGATGATTTATGAGTACATTCAAACTTCAAGTGTGTTAGCAATATTAGCCTGTTGGATCACGAATTTAGTAAAGCAAATTTGCCTTTAGATATGACAAGTGAAGGCTTGTTACAGAAATAAGAAATGAATCAATGACTCAGACCAGCCTTCAAACACAAGGTTCACATTCCAATTTGCAAGAGGAATTATGACAACGATAGGGCTTATGTAGAAAATGTTTTATGTCAGTTCGACTTCAAAACTATGATCCATCAAGATTGAACCATTAAACAAATGAAAACCTTGTCACATATGGCATCTACCAAACATAAAGTAGGGCCGAATACGGATCGGCTGACTCTCAGAATGCACTTTCAGGTTTTGTTTCAGCTTGGGGTCAGGTATGATAGCCTGGTTCAACAGGAAGTAGGCAGCAGTTGCACTTAGTTGAGCAGAGGCAATGTATATAGCAGCATGTTTAGCCTATTGTGAGGTGGTTTGGCTTCGCAAACTGTTAGCTGAGCTAGCAGATATGGAGATGTATCAAGCTCCCCAAGAATTCTGTGTTCCATGACCACTCCAAGCATATTGACATCCATTATCATTTCCTGAGAGACAAGGTACAAAAGGGTACTTTAGCCCTTGACATATTCCTACAGAGTTGAAGGTTAATGACATTTTGACTGCTTGACTTGAGGATGCTTGTGTTGAGTAGTGTTCATGAGGTATGGTAGACCTAAAGTAGCGCAGGGCTTAAGAGGTATCGTTGGAGTGTTGGAGACCTTTCGGGGAGGAGCATTTGACCTTGTCTTGTTCAATAGATATAAAGCCTCAAAGCTTATAAATCAAGAGCTAAACCCTAATCCTAAATTGGTGAATATTAATCTGACTTTTTATGTCTCATGGTTTTTTTCTCATTGTATTTTTCCAAAAATGATAGAGGCTTACTTTCAGTTCAAAAAATCACTGATCTGTCGACATTTTACTGTATCAAGTGCTTGTCTACTATAGTGTTAGTTTCACATCCTTGTGTAGAAGTACAATGACTGTTTTACTGTCTTTTTCAGCTTTTTTGCCAATTGCTTAGCTTTGTTGCAAATAAACCCCAATGACTTGCATATGTGATAAAACAACTTTCATATCAAGATTGATATGGTGGCAGTTTTAACCCTACAAAATGGCATACTGCATTTAGAAAGGGTTACATGAACCATCACTTATTTCCAATAGGCTTCAGTTTTCTTCTTTTCCTTTTTTGAATTAGTTGGAACTCAAGATCTATGGCCTTATTTACTCCATTGCTAATACACTCATGCCCCTCTCCTTATGTTGTGGAGCAATGATGATGCGACATTTAGAAAATTCTCCAAATGACATGCAAGTGATATTTTAATCTTATTTCAAGCATTTTTATCAATGTAAACCATTAAAATTAAACAACATATTCAAGGGAGCTCAATGGTGTCTAGAGATAGTTTTATGGCATAGAGTGCAATATTGGATGTCAGCACACCGTTTGTGATATTGCTCAACACATGAGCTCACTTAGTTATACTTGAGTTCTTAGCTAATCCCCTTAAAACATGTCTTATAGTCAACTTTGTTTATCCAAATCGGTCCCAAATAGCTTGACAATCCTGTGAATTTATGCCCTTTATAAGCCAGTCGGTTAGTCAATCGACTCTCACTCGCATAGTTGATTGTCCCATGAGTGAGTGGACCAACCCAAATACACCTAGTTGAGTCACTAATTTACCTCCAAAATTGTGTTTAATCACAAATCCCAACACTTTTCTAGAGGTGCAATCAATGTATTATTTTGTTAGATGCTAACAATTGGATTCATCCTTCAAGTAATTTTAGTGTTTGAAATCAATGTTTACAAGCAGTTGACATGTTCTCGTTCAAATGCTTGACATGGGTGGCTTATCTAATTGAGCAATATTGCAGTCGGTTAGTCGATTGACTCTCACTCGCCTAGTTGATTGTCCCATCAGTGAGTGGACCAAACCATATACACCTTAGTTGAGTCACTAATTTACATCCAAAATGTGTTTAATCACAAATTCCAACACTTTTCTAGAGGTGCAATCAATGTATTATTTTGTTAGATGCTAACAATTGGATTCATTCTTCAAGTAATTTTAGGGTTTGAAATCAATGTTTACAAGTAGCTGACATGATCTCATTCAAATGCTTGACATGGGGTGGCTTATCTAATTGATGAATCATAATTTGAATCGCGTATGTCTCATGGTGTTTTTGAATGTGTGTGTGTGCGCAAACGTCGTTTCCTCGTCGTATTGTATCCGACATTTTTGAAATTTTGCCCTATCTGTTTCCCTCCCCGTATACATATTCGTTCCTATATCCATTTCTATGCAACTTAGCTTTGGGGCTTCAAGGAAAAGCAAATAATTGGAACCACTACATGCCAAGACCAGCAGACTGAAATAATTTGGTCCAAAAATAGTTCTTCAGGAAGATAAAAATGCATATTTAACTTATAAGGAAATGTTTTTAAAGGAAGAACCAGGGAAACGGATGTGGTGGTGGAAGCCCATCAAGAAGATAAAGGATCCTTTCAAAACTGTACTTTTTATGGTTAGACCTCTAACAAAGTTTTGACATGGGAAGTATGTAAGAAAAGACCATGGCACATTCCGGAAAGATGCATACTATGTAAAGGAGATGATGATCTAGTAGACCACCTGTTGGTAGATTGTCCATATACAAAAGAGATGTGGAAGGAAGCTGACTGGAGGTCTAGGTTCTTGGAAAGGAATTCTTGAGGTAGATTGTTGGGAAAAATGGTAGAAGGGCAAGGTAATTAAAGGTCATAGGACATTACCCTGTACAGTCTCTTGAGCACTTTGGCTCACCAAGAATGAAATGTTGCTTCAAAACAGGGACATTCCTTCCATTCAAGTTATTCATCAAATTAGATTTACCTATGGAGTCAAAGGTAATAGTAAATCCAACCCTTGGCAAATCCTATGCATGGGGTTATTTTGATGGACCTTGTCAAAGAGATCCTTGAAAATTGAGTAGGAGGAATTCTATTTTTGAAAGAATATCACAAAATTGTCTTTAAAGTTGCATTGAGAGAAGGGAAACAACTGGGCAGAGTTGAAATCTCTGTGGATGCTGATGAGGTTGGCCACTGAAAAAAAAAAAACTTTACAAATTCAGATTCTAGGAGATTCTAAGTTGGTCACTGATTGGATCAATGGTGAATGTAATCTACGAAATTTTATTTTCTCTCCAAACTATGAAAATATCAAGGAACTGAAAGGACATTTTTCATAAAAAAAAATTAACATATAGATAGAGAACTCAATGTCCGGGCTAATGAGCTTCTGAATAAGCTCAAACTCTAAATGGAGGTACAATCTATACAGAGGAGGAAGTGGCAGGATCCCAGTATCAGCAGTCTTCAGATCCCTAAATGATAATTATTAATTTCTCAATACCAGCTACATCAGAAAGGAACAACTTCAGAGGAATGCTATTTCTAAAAGGTAAAATGTTTTTACTGTTTTTCTATTATAATGTTCTGGAACTCCAAAAGTGGATTTATTTGTTTGTTGTTTTGCAAGCCCAAATGGCAGTTGTTAGTAGTATATAGATCAGGAATCAGGACTATCGCTGAAGAAAAACAATTTTTTTATGCTTTTAGTTTTTGTTGCTCATTTATAGCAGCTTCAAAGTGCTTCTATGCACGCTAATGTTCATTTTTTCTTGAAATATAAATACAATTTTTTCCTGAAAAAAGAAGAAAAAAAAGAGATAAAGGTCCACAATAAGGTCAAATACTCTAACCACCACATACGAATGTCTGATAAAAAAGTTTGTGAACAACTAAACTAATTTGTGCAACAGGCTCATAACCAGTCAGAATCACAAATGCAGTCAAGGGCTCTAATTATGTTTTGTCCAACCAAAAATTACTTTGTTTCTTGAAAATATGCTATGACATCACTTTTAAAAGAATATAAAATTGATGTGCCTGATGATTCAGAGTTTGTATTTTAACTATGAAGTGCAGATATATAGATGCCTATCTTTTGTTTGCAATTGCATTTTTGGGCCTTTTGTTCAACAAATATGAGAATACCTAACTTGAATGTGTAATTGTTTTTACTAAGGCTCATGGCCAACAAATGCAAGCTTAAAGCTGATGAGGAATTCAAAAAGAAACAACATTTAGTTGTATATAATTGCATGCAAATGCATCATATCTTACAACATAAAAACATTGTGACATATCTCTATGCAGGTTGAAGGCATTTGGAACTTCATACAGTCTTGGGAAACCTCTTTTGACTCTATTAAGAATCCAATATCCACCACATAGCAAATGGTGGAGCACCGTTTACACATTTTCTGGCATGTGACCACCTAGCCCAACTTAGCAGCCATGATGGCTCCACTGCTTATCAACGACCCCCTTGCAAGAGGGCACCGGCCAAGTTTTTGAGGATTCAAACCCCAGTAAGTGCTATAGCACTATCCCACTTTCACCAACTAGGTTGTCCTCCATTTGGAGCTTCATGATTATGTGTTGGACAGTTTAAGAAAATTATATACATACTGGACTGTTGTTTGCTGGTTTGCTGGCTGGACTCTGGAGAAAACCCTGAAACTCAGTAACCTATAAATGCAATTCAGAATCAAATTCTTGAGGGTTCCCTATTCATATAAACCAGACTCACGATTTGATCTTTGATTTGACGCCTATTATACATTGAATCATGTGCAACTGCTAGTATCTAAAATTGTCCCATGTAGATACTAGAGGCAGTATAGCCTCAACACTAAGTTTCATTCTGAAAAAAGAAAAAAGGTTTTCAAAGCTTTCATCTTTTTCAAACCCCTTCAGAGGCAATTAAAGAAGTCATAGAAATAGGCAATGATGATAGTAAAAATTCAGAATCAGATTTCAAAAACCTTGCCAAATGGGCAAATGATACTGCTTGCATTGAATATTTGGATGGCTGAGAATAGGTTGTCTGTGATGAAGATGGAGATGAAAACAAAGATTGCAACAGCAAAAGATTAAAACAGAGTGGATTGTAGGTAATTAAGTGATTTGTTCCAATGTCAAACACAAAGGACAACCACCGATTTGAGGAAGTTAACAGTTATAACTTAAAAGGAAAAGTAATATTCACTATTATCTGTGCAGTGAAGTAAAACAGACAGTGCAGTGACAAACACAACCCGAGTAGAATACCAAAAAGCCCCCGTGTCCTACTGAAATTTTACAATTGCCATATGCGTTACAATGTACATCAAGTGTTAGCCCAGAGACTGTGTGCCAACCTAGTGATGGATTATAAGGCTAGTCTCGTAAAGAGGCTGACAGAAGAATAGGATTGTTTACTAGAAGAATGCATGGATTCTTGCACATCAGTGAAGAAAGAAGTCAAAGAACTAAGAAGAACGAATAAGTACAATAGAACTTACAGCTCTTTTTACACAATGAACTACAAGATTCAGTTACAGGGAGTTTCCAAGAACATGCAGTTACAATTCAGTTCGGTGGTACGGCATGTCTGTCTAATTGTCACAGTCTGGCGCAGGTCTGCGCTGTGTCGCTGTCTGTTGGCGCAGAGTTCTGGTGCAAGGGTGCGGAGAGGGTCGATGGGTCGGCGTCGACATGAAGGTTTCATTGCGCGAGATTGGAGCAAACTCGGCTTGGCTTGCAACAAAGTTTTCCCAACTGCGCTGGGGATTGGATCATTAATCGTAACATTTCTTCTTTGATTCCGTAGTCGGTTGTTCCACTTTCACTGATAAAGAAAATGGGTACCAACAACTGAGACTTTCAGGCTTCTATCAGCTAAAGAGATGGACTTATGGATACAGGTGATTTTAGTTGTTGAATACAAGTGAAACTAGTAGGGTCTATTTTTTCAGAAACAAACTGGCTAATTTTTTCCAATTAAGAAAACTGAAGGTGGGAGAAAACAAAAAAAAAACTAACTAGCAAGTAATTCAAATGAAGGGATTGGTATGCTTCATAGTGTAGTCCAAACAACATGAATAACAATCAGTTTCACCATCGCGAGGGTTCTAATTATATGGAAACACAGTAAACAAAATCCCCACAGAAGAAGTACCCAAAAAAAAGATATTAAAATTGTGTAATTAACTAACCTCGCACTGGTGCAGACCAAGAGCGGCCTTCAATTCGCTTGATTCCGTGCACCAACAGAGAGGCCCATGGCTGATGCATTGTGAGGCAAGGGTTTCTATAATTATTATCTGCCATTCTGTTTTGAAGAATAACACCTGTGTGCTAACTTGTGAAGCTTTGATTTTGAAATTGCCCAAAGAAAATCAAAAATTGAAACAGGCCCAGAGCAGCAGAGATGCCCGCTTATAAAGCTGCGATGATTGGCAGGACAACCATCGAAAATTGGAGTCACGAGTCACGACCCTATTTGATTGCCTCGAATATAGTTATTCCTAACATGCCGCAAATTGGCTAGATAGAAATACAGTTGAACCAAAATAAACTCAAAGTTATTCTAAAATATATAAAAATTCACAAAATATATTTAACTTAAATATAGAAATTCACAAACGAAATAGATAACTTAAGTTGCAAGTATAGAGAGTAAAATAATAATAAATAAATTCTAGATTGTGAAAAATAAATTTCAAAATTAAATCAGTTTTAGGTTATTAAATATTAGTATACTCACTTAACTTGTTGTTGGTGAACATTAATAGGCCAGAGGTTATCACGAATGTCTTTTATTCATGAGCTCAGAGTTATCTATGTATCAACTACAAGTTATCCATGCATTAGCTACCACTTATTTTTGATGTTTTTTATTTTTATATAATTATTTATTTAGAATTTGGAACGACTGCCATAGAATCAATATTAATAATACACGTGTATCATCCTCTTGCAATCTAGGAAAAGCATAGGTGCTAGTCCACCCCAAAATATACTAGTACAGCCATTTAACTTGTGGTCGGTGAACACCGATAGGCCACAAGTTAAGTGACACGATGTCTATCACGAGCTGCCCTTTATCCATTGTCATGAACTGCCCTTTATCCATGCATGAACTAAGAGTTATCCATGCATCAGCTACAAGTTATCCATGCATTAGCTACAAATTATTTTTTATATTCTTTTTTTTATAATTATTTATTTAGAATTTGGAACGACTGCCATAGAATCAATCTGAACAATACACTTGTCTCATCCTCGTGCAATCTAGGAAAGGCATAAGTGCTAGTCCACCCCAAATTCTACTAGCATAGCCACTTAACTTGTGGCTAGTGAACACCGATAGGTCACAAGTTAAGTGTCATGAATAAGTTATATGTTACTTGTTCTCCATGCTTAGTTGTAATCACCAATTATCTATACATCAACTACCAGCTATTTTTTTATTTATTTTTTATAATTGTTTATTTGGAATTTTGAACGACACCCATAAAATCAATCTAGACAATACACTTGTCTCATCCTCCCTCAATCTAGGAAAAGCATAGATGGTAGTCCACCCCAAATTCTAAAATATAAACACCTATCGGTGTAAAAATATAAACACATATCGATGTAATTATTAAATACTAGCACAGTCACTTAACTTGTGGTCAATGAACACCGATAGGCCACAAGTTAAGAGCCACGATGACTGTCACGAACTACCCTTTATCTATGCATGAGCTAAGAGTTATCCATGCATCAGCTACAAGTTATCCATGCATTAGCTACCAATTGTTTTTTATATTCTTTTTTTTTATATTTGTTTATTTAGAATTTGGAACGGCTGCCATAAAATCAATCTAAACAGTACACTTATCTCATCCTCGTGTAATCTAGGAAAAGCATAGGTGCTAGTCTACCCCAAATTATAAACTAGCACAACCACTTAACTTGTGGTCGGTGAACACCAATAGGCCACAAGTTTAGTGCCACGAATAAGTTATCTATTATTTGTTCTCGTGTTTTTCTAGTTAAACGGGTTGTCAGCCACAAACTGTCTCTTATCCATGCATCAACTAAGAGTTATACATGCATTAGCTACCAGTTACCCATGCATTAGTTACAAATTATTTTTTATATTCTTTTTTTCTTAATTGTTTATTTTGAATTTGAAACGACTGCCATAAAATCAATCTAGATAGTACACATATCTCATCCTTGTACAATCTAGTAAAAGCATAGATGCTAGTCCACCCCAAATTCTAAGATGTAAACAACTATCGGTGTAAATATAAACACCTATCGATGTAATAAAAAAAATTTAAAAAAAAACTTAAATTAAATGAATAATGATAAGAACATTAAATACTATCGAATTTGTAATAGCAATAAGTAATTTTTTTAATTCAATTTTCGCTAGCTCGTCCGGTTACGGTTAAGGTGTGGGTCTTGTCCACAAGGCGACCGTTTCGGGAAATTAATCCCTAGTAACCTTTTGGGCTAAGTTACTACAAAACAGTGCCCATAAACAATTTCAACAATCTTACCAATAAATGCAATCTAAATCAATTTACAATTCAAGATAGAAATTAGAAATAAGGAATGATTTCCTACCTCGGGTCCAATGTTTGTAGAAGATCCCTCTTCTCAACTTTGCTCATAATTTATCTTTAATGATCTACAGTCACAAATAAGAACAAAAATACAAGTAGACAACTACAAATATAATAATTCAATTGCAAGTAAACATTGAATTTACAAAATAATGAAGAACAATAAATTAACACATTATTGGACAAGAAAGAGAATTCTTTATAAAAATCAACAACAAGATACAAGATAAATTTCACCTGCTCTGGTTGCAGCATTGTTCTGAAACTAGATGTTAAGTTCCGACCCTCCTAAAATTTAGACATGGATCCACGTCTGATTTTTATCCAAGGTGGATTTGTGTCTCGGCATCAAATGAAGATCTTTGGAAATATGACTGAACAGAGCAATCTCCATAAGAATCAATGCAAAAATATAAATAAGTGGCATTCCAATGCAACTCGAGTCATACCACAATGATGTGATGCTATATAGACTCAAAGTCTTTAGACCAACTGTAACTGGTATGATTCTAACTATGTGAATAAGTGTCTTGGAGTCGAACATAGTAAGACATCATGTGATTACCGGTCATTGATGTATATTGTTAACACATATGAACCAACTCACTGATAATGATAATGAGCGGCAAGGTACCTAGTACAATCTAACAAATGTGAATAGATGTATTGATGTCGAACATTTGTAGACTCTAGCAATCAGGGGACATTGATGTATTCCCACGGTTGTTAGCGAGGAAACTTGCCACTAATGACTGCAAGCTCCAAGGTACTAAAAGGACTTTGGATCACAATCCCATAATAAATGTTTTGGAATTGATGGGATGTGAACCATTGGAAGGACGGCAATAAGGCATCCCTCATCATCCAACACGAGGTAGTAGCATGAGGCCAAAGATTTGGTGGAACAACTGATGATTCTGAGACATACTTGACACAGGAAGGCTGACACAATGAAGTCAAGAGTTCTAAGGATTGGCTGACTCAAGAGAAAACTTCCCTTGAACATAAGCATGACAACATAAGTGACTAAGGCAACATTGACTCAAGAAGGGACACGATATAAGTCAGTGATGTATAAGACATCAAAAGACTGCTCCATAATGACTGGAAGACTAACCAATGGGTGGATATAAACATAAATGAGCTCAACTCCCTAAAGCCATGCTATAACCCAAACTGTAAAGACAATGACTCAAAATAATGTGCTTTGTGTTACGTGGTATCAGTACCAGCGCACCTTCAGATGTGTCCCCTGGGAGAGAGGGTCATTTTATTAGGACCAGGAGGGATGTTGTCCATCATTTTTATAAGAGAAGGTTATGGCCAGACCCTTTGGTCCCTCTCTTAGGAGTATTATGGCTTAGTGGCATTGTTGACTGCCTCATTAAAGGGCTTGTAGCCCTGAGGTTGGTGTATGGGGTTCTTAGGGGTGGGTCACTGGGTCACATGACCCCCCACCTGTTTCATTACTCCAGTGACATTTATCTCAGTTGTGAGGCCCTTGCCTCTCTTCCAAGTCACCTCAGGAACCCTCCTGGTCCCTTTGCATCCTAGCGCCCTCTCTCCTTGGGTCTTTTCCAAGGATGATGTCATCATCCTCACTAGGTCATACTGCATGTTATGGGGGGCGTTGAGGGATTATCGACATTGTTGGGGTTAGATGGGGCATGACGTCCCCCCTACCTACTCCAGTCTTCTGTTTGGAGTATTTTGCTCATTTTTAGCTATTTTAGTCATTTTTTAGTGAACTATGGGGGAAATGCCCCAAGTTACCCACATATTTGATTATTTTATATTATTTTATGTTATAATTTTAAGTTGACATGTTTTAATTTTAAATTGACATTTTAAAGCATGTAGGCTTGGTTATTTTGTAAAAAGTGAGTGTGAGATTATATAAACACAATCTCCTCACTTCATTTTTACACACAATGGATGGGATAAAATTCTTTATGCTACTATTTTACCCTAGAAGGGCCTTATGAAGTGATGCACACCTCTTTGAGGGATGATTCTTTTTGCTCTTGGATGAATATGGATGCTTTCTTTGTCTTGATAAAGCTTTGTGGATGCTAGAATGGTTGGAATAATTCATGCTCAAGTAAGTCTTTTACATGTTTAAGGTTTGCTTGATGAATGGTAGGTAAATTTTGCATCTTGAATGATTGAATGGTAGCCCTAGGGATACATTCTCTTTGAATAAGGCTTTTGCTTGTTGTTTTATCCTCATTGCATAGTAAAAACGCTCTCAATAGGAGGTTTTTACAAAGTTTGGCCTTGGAGCTCCAACTTTGGCCTCGTTTGGGCTCTTGAAACCAACCCCGGAGGTTGTTTCAATAAGCTCTAACCTAGTAGCTGTAACGTCCCCAGCTTAACCCTATTGCATTAATATTGTAAATGATGTAAATATTTTCATTTAGTCATGGTGAGGAGCTCAAGGCCAAGGCCCCGCCACTGACTTATCGTTTTATGTATCGGCAATTAGAATAGATGCATACGGTTCTTGTGCTAGCAGTGCACAATGTAAAATCGGACATCATGTAAATATGCAATTTTAATGAAAAACCCACAACCAGCTACGCAATGCAATAAAAGAGATGGGGGCATGATCTGTACAAGGAAGAGGGAGGGAAAATAACGGAACCCTTGAGCCGATGGTTTTAATCCATGTGTCAATGAGAAAGCCCATGAACTCTCAACTACCCATTTGGTCTCATGCACCCAATCATTTTAATTCTTCCAAGAATTGGTTGAGACAATAAATGCCTTGGGATGGGAGAGGTATGGCTGTCCATTTTCGTGCATGGGCAAGCCATCAACTTGGAAAATCGTGTTTTTGCTTGTTGGGCAAGAAAACCCCCACGAAATTGGCCCAAGAGCCATTCTTCACCCATGGCCATTCTTGCTCTCACGCAGTCGGAGCTCCCTGAAGTTGATCCTCACGTTTTTTGGCCATAACCCTGCGTTTTTCCATGCCCAGAAACTCGTTTTGGTATTTTGGAGCAGCTGGGGAAGGAGGGATGCGATTTTGGACTGAGGGAGAGGTCGTTTTTGCCCTTGGGGCGTTTTTCTGAAATGGGTTGCTCTCCTAGTCGATTTTCCTAGTTACCATTTCGTTTTGAGTCTACCCACGTTTTTCTGGAACTGGTAGAAACCCACTGTTGGGAACTTCACTGCATAGGCATTTTTCTCATGCCCAACACTTATGTTTTTGATGATGCATGCACCCATCTCTTAACAGCCTGAGAAACCCAATTGCTGATGGGCTTGGCTGATTTTGATATACCTTTGGCTATGTGAGAGCCTGTTTTCCCCTTTTTCCTTGTGGAGATCATGCCCAGCTCGGGGGGTGGCAGTGGTGCTGAGAGCTCTAGGAGCACACTGGCCTACGGCTGGGTGGAACGTTGCAGAAGCGTAGCTGGTTGCTCAGGGATTACTTGGTTTAAGATAAGCATTCTCACTTGATAATTTGATATTGTTTAGATTGATGAATGGCATGAAAATACTGAATGTATAATGGATGTGAAATTGTTTATTTCCGCTGTGTTTCTCTCCTAATTATACATCCCATATCTCTTTTAAATCATGTGAGTGCTTGGTTTATAAGTTTATGGGGCTAGATGCCCGGTTTAACCTCACGATCCTCTCCATCTAGCTGGTTGAATGGGAGGGGACGTGACAGAGTGGTATCAGAGCCCTAGGTTCAACCCTACGGCTGTTGGGCCCTTCACAGAAATGCAAATCATTGAGTGTACATGCATTTTGTAATTGGAGCTAAAACGCATTAAAAGAAACTGAAATGCATTTTGTGTGTACATGCATTTTGTATTTTGTATTTTGTATGAACAGGGATTAATTGTGAATCCATGTTCCTTGAATGACCATGATGCTTGAATGCATGAACTTGAATGTTGAGCATGGCTGGAAATATTTTCTGTTTGTTAAATTTCCTAAGTGTTTTCAAAAATTCGTTTAAGACTGTTTCGGGGAGAATTTCCGAATGTCTTCCGCAATTGCGGAAGCATTCGGTGAATTGCCCCGAAACTGCGTAAGCATTCCGCGAAGTTTTCCGCAACGCGGAGGAATTCGGGAAGTCACCCCGAAATTTGCGGAAGGAATTCCCTTCCGAAATTTTCGGAAGGAATTCTCTTCCGAAATTTGCGGAAGGATTCCGCGAGTTGTCCCGCAACGCGGAAAAATTTGGCGAAATGCTCCGAAAAAGAAGAAAATTTTTCTAAGTGTTTTCAAAAATTTTGTTTAAAGTTTGTTTCGGAAGGAGTTCGGGAAAGTCTTCCGAAACTGCGGAAGGATTCCGCGAACGGTTCCGAAATTGCGGAAGAGTTCGAGAAAGTCTTCCGAAACTGCGGAAGGATTCCACGAACGGTTCCGAAATTGCGGAAGAGTTCGGGAAAGTCTTCCGAAACTGCGGAAGGATTCCGCGAACGGTTCCGAAATTGCGGAAGAGTTCGGGAAAGTCTTCCGAAACTGCGGAAGGATTCCGCGAACGGTTCCGAAATTGCGGAAGAGTTCGGGAAAGTCTTCCGAAACTGCGGAAGGATTCCGTGAACGGTTCCGAAATCGCAGGAGGATTCGGGAAAGTCTTCCGAAACGGCGGAAGCCTTCGCCGAATGGCTCCGCAATTGCGGGAGCATTCGCCGAATGGCTCCGCGACGGAAGCCTTCGCCGAATGGCTCCGCAGTTACGGGAGCATTCGCCGAATGGCTCCGCAGTTGCGGGAGAATTCAGCGAATCGCTCCGCCATTGCGGAAGCATTCGCCGAACTGCTCCGCAATTGCGGAAGCGTTCGACGAACTGCTCCGCAATTGCGGAAGCATTCGCTGAACTGCTCCGCATTGCGGAAGCGTTCGGAGAACCGGCCCGCGCGCCCGAAATTTAAAAAAAAAAAAAAGTGGCTAAAACTTGATTTTTTGATAGCAGGAGCATCCGAACTCAGAATGGAATGATTCCTGTGGGGCTCGGAGGCCATTGACGAAGGCCATGAAAGGACCAGTGAAGACCCGTAGCCCATTACACTCCGATTTGACAGAAAATGGATAATAGTGACTTTTGAAGGACAGAGTCCCGAGGCTTGACAGAAGGCCGGTTTAAGCTGAAATTGATACGAGGCAGTCATGAAGCAGGCACAATGTTAAGTTCCGAATCTTGGAGCCAAACTCCAAGGGATGTGGAGTCAGGGTGATCAAGAAGGCCAAAAAGCACTGTTCCGGGCCACTTTTTCGGGATTTTGAAAAGCTTGTGGGCAGTAAAAGTGACCCTAGATGTGGGAATCGGAAATTTTACTGAACTAGACATTTCATATTCTCATTAAGACGGACAGCTTCCGTTAGACGAAGATTTTCCAGAAATGCACCGTTTGGGAGATAGCCATTTTTGGCCCAAAATTTGGAATTTTGGAAAAATGTGAAAGTGAGAAGTAGCAAAACCCAGAAATTCATAGAAGATGAACGGTGCATCGGAATTGAGATCCGTGAATTGCTGAGTGTTCCTTGTTATATGGACTAACTCCTCCCGATAGAAAAGTTTTTGTGATTCCTCATATATTTTCTTCCACAGGTGGCTGAAGTTGACATTCGGGACCAAAATGCAACTGTGTAAAAATGTGCAGAACTGGAGTGAAAGTTGTCATTTTTGAAGGGATGCAGTTTCCGCACCTGATGTCGGAATGGAGCATGAAGACAGGGATTGGAAAGCTTGTCCAGCAGGGAACAATGATGCATGACCAGAGTTTGCATGAGGTCTACAGATATCATAGTTATTTAGTGCAGAAGAGTGCCAGCGACTGTTTTGACAAACAAAATTTGTTGTCAATGTGGGCAATTTCTACAATTGCATGATATGGAAGAGAAATTCCATGATACGAGGAGGGATAGAAAAGGGAAGAATTCTTTAAACCTCTGTTTGTTATCATACTTATAATTATGAAATTGTCATATGGCATAAAAATGTGAAAAATGTAAGGGATTACATAGATGTATATGCACTAGATGACATCTTAACAAACATTGCATAGTGCATATGGAAATGCTTGTGCATGAATGAGATATTGCATATTGGTAAAAGAATGAAGTCTGCAAATGCAATGAACCTCGGATGGAGAATATTGTGGCTGATAATCATTATTGATGTTGGTCTTGGTTGTAGGACCAAAGATAACAAAGAGCATGGCTAAATGTGCTGAGGATGTTGTTGCATGAAGCCAGCAACCTTATGCAGAAAGGATGGTGCAACAAATCTATGATCATAAAGTTGGCAAAAGGACCGAGCAGCCTTGGTAAGAGGCCAACGGATCAGGTAACATCAGGCGATGTTAATGGTAACCATGCAGGTAATGATTATTGGTGCCAAATTGCATGAATGTTGAAGAGGATTCGGTAAGATCTCTTCAACTATGTTTGAGCTATGTTGAGATAGTTTGCATGTGATATTGAATACCGATTGGGACTGTTAACCTACCAAGCTTGGTGAGGTGTGGGTAAGTTGAGGAAATGATCCTTACATCCTATGACTGTTTAGAAGTCTCAATGCATTCATATGAATTTATATCATGTCATGTGTATGTTGGTTATGTACTTAATAACCAAAGCAAGTGAGGACGGGTGGTCCTGATTATGAAAATGCAAGTTATATGAGATAGTCATGTCTCGATCATAATATGCTTGAATGCATAGTACTCATGAGACAATGCAAGATAGCATTAAGTAGATGTGCATTAAGAGATTTTATAAATCTTGTGATGCATTGTATGAATGCATAGGGATGATGCATATGTTATTGAAAAATAAATAATGAATGAAATGATGAATTGATGATAATTCTAAGATCATTTCATGAGTTGTTGTGAATACAGAATAGTAAGTGCATGAAGAGCCCAATCATGATTGATGGGCTGCTAGAATACTTTGTGGAAGGACAGAATTGTATGAATGATATGACTGTGGAATAATGAGTATTTACGATTTATTTAAGTTGCATGGATATGGTGACTATGTCTTGAAATTATATTGTGATAAGGATGCATATATAGAAGTGTATAAATATTTCATTGCATTTCAATTGTAACAGCTGAAGGTGTTTGAATTATTGAGTGTTATAATTCTGAGATCACCTCAGTAATTGTTGTGGCAATGAAATGATAATATGCATAGATACTCACGACATGTTTGGCTGATTGAAGTTTTAGTTCCGGTAGGAAGGTCTTACATATGGCTGTGAGGATAAGTCCATAATAGAGACCGAGATCTACCACATGTAGAAGCCAAAGGTTATGAGAAGGTTCTCATGGTTGAGAGCTCTAAGTTCTGTTAGTAAGAACAGTTGTAGATATCAGATTTGTAAATGTTTCGGATTTGAAATTTTACTAATGACTGTTTGGATTATATGAAAATGTGTCAGGAGGACATGCTGTAAGGGGATGCTCCCGTATGGCAGCGGGCATAAGGCCATAACGGGCAGAGTGGTGTCCCTTACAGGAGCCAAACCATATGAGGATAGCCTCATGGATAAGAAAACCAATTTCTGTGGTAGACAGAATTGTAAATTCATATTGAATTTAATTATTAATGCTATTGATTGATTATGGAACAATCATATTTGAAGATTATCGCTAAATGTTGCTGATTGTTTGGCTATTTGATAAAGTGTGCCAGGATGACACATTGCAGGAAGATCATGTGTGATGGCCTGCAGAAGCCAAACTAGATAGGAAGGATTCCATGCTTTGGAAATGGGTTTCGGGTAAAACGCCATTGTCTCAACCAAACAGCATGTCGATAAACCATGAAAGTGAGATGGTAAAGCTATGCCCAGAAGGCATGAGAGACACATATGCAAAATGAATGAGTATTCTGTGACCCTAGACAAGAACATGCATGTCTAAATTATTAGATTTAATATGCAGAGCATGTTTTATTATTTCATTATTGTTCCAGACTGCTTGAGTATGATTAGGGCCTACATGGCGCACATCAAAAAGGGGGTGCACACCTTGTCTGGTGCTGGGTCATGGTAGGGTTTTCAATATTGACTACACCCTAAGGGAATGGACGCATTCCTGGTGTTTCAATACTTGATAGTGAATGATATGAAATATGATTACAATTTTTGGGCAGTAATACTGATGAGCCTGCTTATCCTTCTTGTGCTAACAGCTTACACAAATGCAACTTGGTGTTGCACATAAGGGGCAAAGTGAAGAAGGGTGCTCAAAGAGGAATGTATGGGCAGTGGTAACCTTTCTACGCTCACACAAAAGGACACTAGAAGGGATGGATAGGCCCGAGGAGCTGTGTTGCAGAAAAGGGGTATCATCCTTGTATAGTGTGAGTGGGTATTGTGGGGCCATGCTAGCCTGCAGTCAAGTGAGTCACCTATGGAGTTCCTGGAGGGAACCGCTGGTTGCACAAGAGAAGGAGCCACGTAATCATATTATGTTGTTCATATTGCCTGATAAACCCAGTCGGCGTACTGGCTTGGCATTGGTTATTTGGGAGTTGTGACGAATGGTTGTTGTATGCCTGATAAACCCAGTCGGCGTACTGGCTTGGCATTGGTTATTTGGAAGTTGTAACGAATGGTTGTTGTATGCCTGATAAACCCAGTCGGTGTACTGGCTTGGCATTGGTTATTTGGGAGTTGTGGCGAAAGGTTGCTGGATGCCTGATAAACCCAGTCGGTGTACTGGCTTGGCATTTGTTACTTGTATGATGTGGAGGTATTGGTGAAGGGTGTTATTTCCTGACAAACCCAGTCAGAGAACTGGCTTGGAAATGGTTTTTTTAAATGCTTGATAAACCCAGTCGGCGTACTGGCTTAGCATACTGATTTTGAAATGCTTGATAAACCCAGTCGGCGTACTGGCTTAGCATACTGATTTTGAAATGCTTGATAAACCCAGTCGGCGTACTGGCTTAGCATACTGATTTTGAAATGCTTGATAAACCCAGTCGGCGTACTGGCTTAGCATACTGATTTTGAAATGCTTGATAAACCCAGTCGGCGTACTGGCTTAGCATACTGATTTTGAAATGCTTGATAAACCCTGTCAGCGTACTGGCTTAGCATACTGATTTTTGGGATGCCTGATAAACCCAGTCGGCGTACTGGCTTGGCATTGCCTATTCGGATGATGTTGTGGAGCAGCATGTGTGCTGGCCAAGCATCCACCCCACAGGTGATCTAAGGCTTGTAAAGCAAAGAAGGAAACCTGTGGAGTAGCGGGGAAAATGCACAATACAGATAAGTATTCTTTTTCATTTAATTCTTGTTTGGAATAATGAAGATTTCAGGAGCAAGTCTTATTGCAACCAAGCTAATACATTATTGTTTCCTTGTTGGAAACCTTGGCCAATGCAGGAAGCAAGGACCCTGAAAGAACTGAAAGCTGCTTGGTAAATCCAGAAAGTGGCTGGTTGAGCATTGATTAATTGATGTTGAGGAGTAGCCTGCATGCTATCCCAACATTCGTTATTATACCCATAGAAGATCCAAGGCTTGTAAAGCACAGAAGGGTCCTATGGAATAAAGTGAAGACATCCAACGCAGGTATTGTTGGAAGCAAGAACCTTGAAGCATCTTAAGAATGCAGGTGGATATGTAACCACCTTGAAGAGCTCAGCATGAGCAGTAATGAAAGATGGGGCTAGTGGAACGGTATGAGTCCTAGCAGCCAAGAGTTAGACCAACCCAGTGGAGGAACTCCATGGTTGAGAGGTCTGGAATAGACCATGGACACTACGTGTCATAGCGAAGAAGGGCAAGTCGAGCATTCACGTGAAGTGAAAGAGGACAGGAGCATGAAAACCACAGTGGTGGTGTGGGATTCCAGAATGGAACAAAACTAAGAGGAGAAACTCTTACGGCTCTCTCTCTTTCCTTTTATTGATGCATTTATAGAGTTAGAAAGTTGCTGAATGCATGCATGACTGAAAGTAAAAGTGTGTTATTTGATTAAAGTGAATTGTGAATGCTAATTAATGAATTTCTTGTGAATGGATGAACATGAAGGAATTCATGTGTATGTTAGGCAAGCATGAAAAGTGTGGAAGTCTCATGAGTAAGGCATGGACTATCCATGTCAACTGGGGAAAAACCATTGACTGATTCTGATGTTTGGTTTATGCTTGGCCTAACGAGAATTGTAATGATGAATTTCACAGGTGGAAATTAAATCAATTGGTTGCAGCCGGTGCAGGAAAGTGTTGCTAGTAAGCAAAGTGTGGTCAATCGTTTCCACTGACCATGGCGGCAGACCAAGGGCTATTAGGATTGGCCGGAAGTCTTCTTCAAACAATTGCCAAGACCCAAGAAAATCTTGGAGAGATGCTCAAGATGCAAAAGCAGCAGAACAAGATGAACCACAAGGTCTTGCAGGACTCTATTCGTCTGCAGAAAGAGGTAAAAAGCATTATGAAAGCAATCAGCAAGGGAAAGAAAAGTGGATCAGTGAAGAAGCATTCATCCAATCGTCCGATTAAGAAACGCTCCAGGTGGGAAGACTCAAAGGAAATTGAGCAGATAAAGATGAAGCAACCCGTGAAGTGTTGGAATTGTGAGGGGGATCATTACCTCCGCAACTACCCAACAAGAGAACCTCAAGAGGGTAGCAGCCATAAAGTTTTCAGACTTATGGATGAGCTAGAAGATCCGAATCAGCAGGAGCAGCTCGTGAAGATCAAAGGACTTGGTCCTGAAAGTTCAAGGTAAAGAACAAAATGCAAGGCAGATCTGCAAAGTTTTTGTGAATTTTGGACATATGTAAAGCGGGTATCTATTTTCCGAAGTGTTGGAACACCGAGGACGGTGTTATTCCAAGGGGAGGGGAATGTAACGTCCCCAGCTTAACCCTATTGCATTAATATTGTAAATGATGTAAATATTTTCATTTAGTCATGGTGAGGAGCTCAAGGCCAAGGCCCCGCCACTGACTTATCGTTTTATGTATCGGCAATTAGAATAGATGCATACGGTTCTTGTGCTAGCAGTGCACAATGTAAAATCGGACATCATGTAAATATGCAATTTTAATGAAAAACCCACAACCAGCTACGCAATGCAACAAAAGAGATGGGGGCATGATCTGTACAAGGAAGAGGGAGGGAAAATAACGGAACCCTTGAGCCGATGGTTTTAATCCATGTGTCAATGAGAAAGCCCATGAACTCTCAACTACCCATTTGGTCTCATGCACCCAATCATTTTAATTCTTCCAAGAATTGGTTGAGACAATAAATGCCTTGGGATGGGAGAGGTATGGCTGTCCATTTTCGTGCATGGGCAAGCCATCAACTTGGAAAATCGTGTTTTTGCTTGTTGGGCAAGAAAACCCCCACGAAATTGGCCCAAGAGCCATTCTTCACCCATGGCCATTCTTGCTCTCACGCAGTCGGAGCTCCCTGAAGTTGATCCTCACGTTTTTTGGCCATAACCCTGCGTTTTTCCATGCCCAGAAACTCGTTTTGGTATTTTGGAGCAGCTGGGGAAGGAGGGATGCGATTTTGGACTGAGGGAGAGGTCGTTTTTGCCCTTGGGGCGTTTTTCTGAAATGGGTTGCTCTCCTAGTCGATTTTCCTAGTTACCATTTCGTTTTGAGTCTACCCACGTTTTTCTGGAACTAGTAGAAACCCACTGTTGGGAACTTCACTGCATAGGCATTTTTCTCATGCCCAACACTTATGTTTTTGATGATGCATGCACCCATCTCTTAACAGCCTGAGAAACCCAATTGTTGATGGGCTTGGCTGATTTTGATATACCTTTGGCTATGTGAGAGCCTGTTTTCCCCTTTTTCCTTGTGGAGATCATGCCCAGCTCGGGGGGTGGCAGTGGTGCTGAGAGCTCTAGGAGCACACTGGCCTACGGTTGGGTGGAACGTTGCAGAAGCGTAGCTGGTTGCTCAGGGATTACTTGGTTTAAGATAAGCATTCTCACTTGATAATTTGATATTGTTTAGATTGATGAATGGCATGAAAATACTGAATGTATAATGGATGTGAAATTGTTTATTTCCGCTGTGTTTCTCTCCTAATTATACATCCCATATCTCTTTTAAATCATGTGAGTGCTTGGTTTATAAGTTTATGGGGCTAGATGCCCGGTTTAACCTCACGATCCTCTCCATCTAGCTGGTTGAATGGGAGGGGACGTGACAGTAGCAAGGAGAATTACCTCAAAGAGGAAGGCTGGTCACCTTCCTCTAAGGCTAGGGCTTGGGGTAACATCCATTAAAACCCTAAGTTATCAACATTTACTAAATTTCACTTGCATTTTCATGGTAGAAATAGGGTTAAATTAGGTCTGCAATTTTATGTTAAAAGCCCTAGAAAATAAATTTTAAAAAAAAAATTCTGATTTTTTGCCCTTCCTAAAATTTAAGCCCTCTCTCCTACAATTTCGCCCTGCCTTTTCAAGCCTTAAAACCCCTAGGGAAAAATTTTAGAAAGCCCTAAAAATTTAAAAATATAAAAAATTCCTAAAAACCCTAATTGTACATGTGTAAATATTATTTTTAGGTTAATTTTAAGCTTTTCTTTTGTAATTAGGTTTTATTTTCTGATTTTGTACATTTTTATAATTAAACCCTAAAAAATAAAACCCTAACCCTAACTACAGTCCCTAACCAACCCTAGAAGCATCCTCCTTCCTTCCCTTTTGAGGCTTGACCTACCCTTTTCAGCCTCTCCTTGACCTCGTGCCTAACCCTTGGGTTTTCTTTCAGCTCAGTCCTCCTCTTGATGCCCAAAATTAGGGCTGAAGCAACTTGGAACATCCCTCTTTCCCTGCAATAGCAAAGTCTGAAAATGGTTGCATACTGTCACATATGACAGTCTCCTTCACCTTTCCAAACACCTACACAAAGACCATACACACAAGGTTATTCATTGATACATCTTGCAATTGTTTTAAGGATGTCCTATCTGATATAAGAAGTCTGAAATATATTTAATACAAGTCTGATAACTCATATTTATTACACACAGTTTGGTAAAGAGAATAGAGGTAGTGTGTTATATCATTGCAAGCATAACTCTTATTGGTTACACTCCTTGTTGCATGATTGTGGCGATTGATCTTGCATGTTGTTAAACTGTCATCATACTGCTGCTAACCTTGTCGTATTGTATTAACTGTGATGCTTCATTGTATTAGTCCTTATTGGTTTATTATATGCTAATACTGATGCAATTACATTGAATACTATGTCGGTGTTTTGGTAGATGATCTCTTACATGCTTGAATGCCATCAAATGCTATATATCATTTGTTTGCATACCTTGTGATCTAAAAACATACAATGACATTATTGGAAGATCTATGTTCTCATGCTTGTTGAATGATCTCTTCATGTGCTAACATACAATTGATTGTTTTTATTGTTGATCACGTACATCATTGGGTTATATGCTTACACTAATACATTGAATACCTACATCTTACCTAGTATCTACGGACACTTTCTTAACTAGTATGTCCTCTTTATTTGTAAAAGCATATTGAATAAGGCACTGGTCATTAAATTGGTTATATAGAAGGCATATGATCTTTTATCTCAAGTGTTTGTAGATCCTTGAAGGGCTCTCCCCTTGGAGGTTCCGACTCTTTGAAGCAGTTTGTCATGTCCCCAGACCTCCCTTGTGGCCTTCCGCAAGCCACCAAAGATCCTACGTTACTTTTTTTCTTCTTCTTTTACTTCCAAACTACGCACAACTGCAAATAGACTCGGATCCACAATTCTCCATTGCGATCCACAGTCTGCATGGCTTCTTTCCGCAATCTGCATTGCATCTTTTCGCAATCTGCATTATGTCTTTCTACAATCCAGAATCCGCATTACGTCTTTCCGCAATCTGCAATCCGCAATCCACAATCCGCATTGCGGAAGTTGGAATGGCGGAAATCCAACTCCATTCTTCCGGAAAAATTTCCCTTCCGCAATCCGCAATCCGCATTGCGGAAGTCGATATTGTGGAATCCCAACTTCTCTATTCCTGCAATTTACCAATGCAAACTTCTAAGAGGCATAACTTCCTTGTCCCTGGTCCAAATGAGACAAGGTTGGTACCGTTGGAAATCTATTAGAGAGCTCTATCAGTTGGTGCAATCCCTTGACCAAATGAGGCACCTAACTTCCTCATTTTCTCCTCTTAAGTTTGTCTATAAACCTTCTAAGATACCTTCCAACCTTTAACAGGTCTCTACTTGTCCCTTGCCATAACCTATCTTTCCTCTGTCTCACGGAGCGGTCTAAGAGTACCCCAGGCCACGTGACCAACCACATGATTAATTGAGGTTAAGAAGTCCATTATAAGGTTAAGCATCTCATAACAAAATACATATCATAAAAGAAGTTAAGGCTATCCCTACATCTAACACCTGTAAGATTAGCAATGCATTAAACTCATGCAACTGAATAAATCATTCAACCTGCACTCAACCTTCCACTCAAGCTTACACAGGGTCTCACCATTATTCCCATTCATATAACATTCATGGCTGATGCATTGGGAGGCCCATGGCTGATGCACTTATCTTTGTATCTTGAAGTTGCCCCGCAACTGGCTAAGTGAGAGCAACGTTCCACCCAACCTTAGGTATCTGTCCATCCTATACCCCTTCAACTGAGAGACCACCCCCGAGCTAGGCTATGTATCCACTAAGGGGTTAGGTAGGATCTTTAACAGTCAAGATCCACTTCAATGCTAAGCCAACTTATCCATGGGTTTGTCAAGCAATCCAGAAACATACACATGATAAGCCATCTTGCAGTTGGGTTTATCAAGCATACACATGCTAAGCCAACCTACAGATGGGTTTATCAAGCATGTAGGGTAGCAGGGAGGATATTGCTAAGCCAATGAGCTCAACCACGAAGCTACAAACATCGCAATCGCTCAACAGATAAGGCACTCACATTATCCACCTCACCCAACACAAGGAAGGCCCTCTTCGCCGCTACACAATCCCTCAAGGCCCCTTCCCTTCCAGTGTTATTCAGGGTAGTGTTGACACAAACCCAGTCGACAGGGGTTCCTTAGTCTCTCGAAATCCAACCCACCGCGATCTCCCTGAGCACCGACCCAGACAGGTTTTACCCGGTCCACTAATGCCTGCGGAGTAGATGAAGTCTCACCCGAGATGTTCAAGGGAGGGCCGACGGAACCATGTTTCCGCCGAATGAGAAAGGACCTTTGTGCATCTGCTTATCAACTTATCGCAACATTCATAAACAGATCTAACATTTCAACTTATGCATTTAGAGAGAATCACATCATCATTCAACAGATCTTATTGTCAAATAAACCATTAATGTGCAACAGATTTAGTAATAAAACATCATTTAAAACAAGGAAGCATTGCATCATTCATGTATTCAAGTCACACATCACATTCATAGCAGGAAAATAGAAAGAGACACAGTAATTCTGCTCAAAATCACATCATATTAACCTTCGCAACAACCCATAGATACAACAATATAGTTCTTCCGTCGCATACCCAGATTAACAGACAACAACAAGCAAAATCAACTGAGCTCAACTGTCTCTTCGATTGATTAATTCATGTATGGATCGATGGCTCTTTTCACTTTTACAATGCTATGCCTATTTATAGGCTTATGCCTGTACATTTATGGTCCACTTAGGCAACCGCCTAACTACTTCTTAACAAACTCTACAAAACAGATGACCCAAAAACCCACATAATGCGGTCGACATGACCCAAAACCCACATAATGTGGTCCAAAAATACATACTGCAAGTCTGTTGGGCACGAAGATAAGGATTGTCGTGCATATGGCCTACTTCAAGAAAGAACGTACGACTCATACTATGTGAAGGATGATCATCGTGCAGTACAACAGCCACAGGTGGCCCAGCTGCCACCTCAACTGCAGATGCAATTTGTACCGCCACCGCAACCACAACAATAGTTTGTACCACAACTGCATTATAAACATATGCCTATGGATCCATAGTAGCCACAGTACGTTCAACTGGCATCATATGTTCATCAAGGGCAGTGTGTTTAGCTCCAACAAAATCCCTTGCAGCAACAATTCAATCAACTGTAGCAGGGAGGATTCCGCGGGGGACGAGGTGGAGGCTTTGGTCAAGGAGGCGGACGAGGTCGCAGACCTGTCCAATGTTATACTTGCAGAGTATGGGGACACTATCAGAGAGATTTCCCGCAGTTGCAAACAAAGTGCACGTATTGTTTTGGTATTGATCACACTATTGAGAACTGTCCACAGTTGATTGCAAGGTGGCAAGTTGGAAACGTTCCGCAATTGCAATACCAGAACTAGAACCGGTTTTAGAATCAAAATCAGGTTCAAAATCAGCAACCACTGTAGAATCATAATCAGATGCAGAACTAGAATCAACGGCAGAATCAAAATGCAAATCAGAATGTGAATCAACCTGCAAACCCACCTCCGAACCAGAATCAGGGACCAACTGTCGCGACGATTTCAGCAGAACTGAGGACGCAAGATGTTGCTGTTGCTATTATCACTCACGGAGGTGCGACGACAGGAGAAGATGGTCTGCATCAGTTGACCCGGCTGGATGGAAAGAAGAAGGTGTAGTTTTATATTGATGCTGAGTGAGATACGTTCTTTAAAACACGTAATGCGCTAGGAGGAAATTTTGGTAAGTTAATTGTCTACAACATGCCTCCTGCTTTTGATTCAACTTCGGGCGAAGGACCATCACAACAGTATGGTACTTTACAAAACTTCTTTGAAAGTTGTTTATTGTTGGCACGCGATCCCGATGCTCTTGCTGAGATTGAGATTTTGTTACATCGACTGCCCAAGGGACAGAAAGAGTTTGCGGTAAACTCTATGTAGAGAAAGAAGACGGGAAAAGAGATGTGCATGAATGTCCAGATCGGGGACTACAACGTAGATTTAGTTATTCGGGATCTAGGCTCAGATGTCAACATTTTCACAAAGAAGGCATGACAGAAAATGGGGAGCCCTACGCTGAGCTGGTCTCCTGTGCAGCTGCGATTGCCTAATCAGGCCCAGGTAACACCAATTGGGAGAGTCCCGCGCCTGTTGTAGATATTGAGGGGATGAATACATATGCTGATTTTGATGTTATCGAAGTTGTCGACGGGGGAAGCTCCTACCCCGCGTTGCTAGGGATCGGATGGGCCAACGATAGTATGGAAGTCATTAATTTCAAGAAGCGAGTGATGACCTTTGAAAACCACGACCTCAGAGTCATAGCTCCATTGGATCCAGCTGAAGGGCGCATGTATGTTGAAACTGTAAAGGATGAAGTTGGAAGAGGATGGGATCACGCATATAACATTTCAGAAGATTACATCCATCCCACTATTGACGATGATCTTGGATGGTGCAGCTTTAGCTCGGCGTCTTCCGATTCTGATGATGCCTTAGAGAATTGATAGAATCGCATGCATGAGGTGTCGTTCAGGAAGATCCTGTCATCATACCCGTTCGTCGTCTCTCGGTGGGGCTGAGCTGCAGCACTCATGCTCAGACTTGAGTACCTACATGCGGAGCATCGACCATGCTTCCATCGGTTGTCATTCGTGCCAATTGTGTGAAGTATCAACCATGGTGACACCGACCATGCTGCCACCTTTGGTTATGCATGCCAAATGTGACTGGCTCTAATGTCAATCCCTGCAACTTAACGGTTAGAGATGTCAGAAAGACCTATCACGTGAAAAAGTGTCATCTGGTAACGATCTATAATGATTGTTGATTGGACTGTGTCGCGACCCTTCAGTTGTCGTAGCACGGCTACCTAACTGTGATACCATTGCTCCTACCTGTGCATCCTGTCCTTGCTGGTGTGCCATCTTGCCACCTAGCATCCTGCATTTTTTTTTTCATAATGTTGTTCAGGCATCGCGTGGCTCCAAGCCCGTCATGTAGGGATTCAACCTGCTACCATTCATCATTTGAGCCCTGAGCGTCTCGAAGCTTACTTGACATTCTGGATTCCATAAGAATATCGCATCCTTCTTTAACAACTTTTCCATCGGTGCCGTGATCGCTGCATAACCTCGGATAAACTTGCGATAGTACCCTGTGTGCCCCAGTGTCGCTCTCAACTGCTTGACATTGGTAGGCGATGTTAAGCTCAGAATGAGCGCAATCTTTGCTGGGTAAACCAATAATCCTTGCTTGCAAACAATATGAGCCAACAATATCCCAAAGGGTGCACAGAAAATGCACTTCTTCAAGTTCAGCGATATCTGATGCTGCCTACAATGCTCCAACATCAGTCGTAGGTTTGCCAGATGATCGCTGATCAATCCATAAATGGTCCAATCATCCATATAGACTTGCAAAAACTTCTGAATAAAGTCTCGAAATGCAACGACAACAACCCGGGAGTATACCGCAGGTGCATTCTTAAGCCCAAACAGCATCACGGTGTACTGGAAACAACCCCATTCAGTTACAAATTTCGTCTTGTGGTGATCCTCTTTCGCAATCCTGATTTAGTGATAGCCAGAGAAACCATCCATGAAAGAATACATTTCTTGACCGCCCACCCCTTCCAGTTCCTCATCACTGAAGGGTGTTGGAAATGGATCATGCATACATGTGTCATTCAACTTTCGCAAGTTGACACAAATCCGTACTTCACCTGTCTTCTTATCCTGCACCACCATAGGACTAATCCATTCTGATTCTTCAACTGGCTCAATTATTCCAGCATGCGGTCAAGTTCTATTTTGACTCGTTCCTTGTGTCACGGATTCATTCAATATGGTCGTTGTCTAATTGGTTTCGCATTTGGCTTTAATGGGATCTTCATCTCCCCTAGATCCCCCAGTATTCCCTTCATCTCGGAAAAATTTGTTGGGAACAAATCTTGGAACTCATGCAATAGGTCTGTGACCTTTGCCATCATTTCTTCATCCCAGTAGTCCCCAACATTTGCAAACTTTGGGTTCTCCCCTGTCCCAATGTTGACCTTCCTAAGCTTCAGCGGCTGACTGATTGTATCGGTCGGTGCGTCAGGTGCTACGATATCCCGACTCCCTTCTGATTCCAGAATATTATCGTTCCGCGGTTCATCACCATCCTCTGGCCCTCCAGTGATATTATAACATTCCATCATCGACTGCATCTTCCAATGTGAATGCGGATCCACAGGGTAGGCAACTGGAACCACCTTCAGAATGACATCGTGGATGAGCTGCAGGGCATTGTGAATATCCGAATTGGCATCCGCGAAACTGAAGGTATGAGTGAAATAAATGGTCAGCTCTAACCAGGTGGTAATCTCCCCACGAAACTCAGCTACAGCATACCACGATCACGACATTTCATCCAAAGTGTGGACGAAGGCATGGACCCATTCATCCCTTGGTCGCGAGGCCCACAACGTCTGAAACTCCATCAGATGACTGCCAGGGTCATTCTGCCCATCGTACCTACCAGTGTGGTATATTTTTGTGTCGTCGAAGCGAACCGTCATCAATATTTGACAATACAACCACTCGGTAATTGAATTCTTATGAGTCTCCCACCAACATGTTGGAGTAGCCTTTAGCGCCTCCTCTAGGGCCAACAACCGTTGTGGTTTTGACACCTTGTACTCAAATGCTACTAGAAATGCAGACAACCTAGGAAATCCTTCATATACTGGCAAGTCAATAGTTTTAGTTGCGACACGACACAACGACTACGTGAGCAAACCACACTTCCTGAACGACACCTCATGCATGCGATTCTACCAATTCTCTAAGGCATCATCAGAATCAGAAGATGTTGAGTTAAAGCTGCACCATCCGAGTTCACCGTCGGTAGTGGGATGGATGTAATCTTCTGAAATGTTATATGCATTATCCCATCCTCTTCCAACTTCATCCTTTACCGGTTCAACATACCTGCACCCTTCAACTGGATCCAACGGAGCTATGAGTATGAGGTCGTGGTTTTCAAAGGTCATCACTCACTTCTTGAAATTATTGACTGCCATACTGTCGTTGGCCCATCCGATCCCTAGCAACGCAGGGTAGGAACTTCCCCCGTCGACAACTTCGATAACATCAAAATCAACATATATCTTCATCCCCTCAATATCTACAACAAGGCGTGGGACTCTCCCAATTGGTGTTACCTTGGCCTGATTAGCCAATCGCAGCTGCACGGGAGACCAGCTCAACGTAGGGCTCCCCATTTTCTGCCATGCCTGCTTTGTGAGAATGTTGACATCTGAGCCTAGATCCAGAATAACTGAATCTACGTCGTAGTCCCCGATCTGGACATTCATGCGCATCTCTTTTCCTGTCTTCTTTCTCTACAGAGAGTTTACCGTAGACTCTTCCCGTCCCTTGGGCAGTCGATGTAACAGACTCTCGATCTCGACAAGAGCATCGGGATCACGTGCCAGCAATAAACAAATTTCAAAGAATTTTTGTAAAGTACCATACTATCGCGATGGTCCTTCACCCGAAGTTGAATCAAAAGCAGGAGGCATGTCATAGACAATTGACTTACCAGAATTTCCTCCTAGCGCATCACGTAATTTGAAGAATGTATCTCGCTCAGCATCAATATCAAACTACACCTTCTTCTTTCCAGCTAGTTAGATCAACTAATGCGGACCATCTTCGCCTGTCGTCGCACCTCCGCGAGTGATAATAGTAACAACAACATCCTACGTCCTTGGTTCTGTTGAAATCGTCGTGACAGTTGGTCCCTGATTCTGGTTCGGAGGTGGGTTTGTAGGTTGATTCACATTCTGATTTGCATTATGATTCTGCCATTGATTCTGGTTCTGCATCTGATTCTGATTCTACAGCGGTTGCTATTTCTGAACCTGATTTTGATTCTGAAACTGGTTTTGCAATTACGGAACGTTTCCAGCCTACCTCCTTGCAATCAACTATGGATAGTTCTCAACAGTGTGATCAATACCAAAACAATACGTGCACTCTGTTTGCAACTGCGGGAAATCTCTCTGATAGTGTCCCCATACTCCACAAGTATAGCATTGGACAGGTCCGTGACCTCGTCCACCTCCTCAACCAAATCCTCCACCTCGTTCCCCGCGAAATCCTCCCTACTGCGGTTGATTGAATTGTTGCTGCAAGGGATTTGATTGCAGCTGAACACACTACCCTGGCTGAACATATGGCACTGGCTGAACGTACTGTGGCTACTGCGGAGCCACCTACATCTGATTATAATGCATTTATGGTTGCGGCGGCAGTGCAAATTGTATATGTGGTTGTGGTTGGAAAAGTACATACACGATGGTCCACACGAATATTTCTTCTGTGAATTCCCAATCATCCTATATGAATGGTTAGCTCAATTAAACTTTCAAAAGTGAAACTTCCAAGGTGGTGAGCCGACATCTTGGACCCCAAAACTGATCCAGGAGCTGCAAGACCTTTGTGCATATGCTTATCAACTTATTGCAACATTCATAAATAGATCTGACATTTCGACTTATGGATTTAGACAGAATCACATCATCGTTCAACAGATCTTATTGTCAAATAAACCATTAATGTGCAACAGATTTAGCAGTAAAACATCATTTGGAACAAGGAAGCATTGCATCATTCATGTATTAAAGTCGCACATCACATTCATAGTAGGAAAATAGAAAGAGATACTAATTCTGCTCAACAACATATCATATTAACCTTCGCAACAACCCATAGATACAACAATATAGTTCTCTGTCGCATACCCAGATTAACAGAAAATATCAAGCAAAATCATCCTTGATCAATTGTCTCTTCAATTGATCAATTCCTGGATGGATCGATGGCTCTCTTGACTCTTACAATGCTATGTTTATTTATAGGCTTACGCCTTTACATTTACGGTCCACTTAGGCAACTGCCTAACTACTACTTAACAAACTCTACAAAATAGATGACCCAAAAATCCACATAATGCGGTCGACATGACCCAAAACCCACATAATGCGGTCCAAAAATACATAAACTATTATTATTTCCGACTTGTGAGCGGTTTTCCTCCTTGCGCGGTGTCTTTGGCCTTTCGCAGCATATGCGATGATGTGCAGCTGACTCATCCAAACCACCTGCCAATAGGTAGGCATAAGAAGGTCCGACTGCTAGTTCTAGGAGATCGTAGTCTTCACCAAGTTTAGCAAGCATTCCAACCCTAAGCCCAATATTTCACATCTACTAACAAGCTGGTTCATTCCAGGGTTGTGGACTAAGCTCTGTCCCACAACTCAACTCTCTGCTCATGGAATTCCAGGCTTCACACAACTTCCTTAAGCTATTCACGCCCTGTAATCCCTTTTCGGCTCGTCTTCAGGTTTCTACTCCAAGATCACGCATACGCGTGGGATCCCTCTGGCATTCAGCTTCCCTACTTCGGCTCTCTCTGCGTCTCAAGGTCTCTCCCCCCCAACCACATGAATGAACCGAGTGCAGAACCATGAAAGATAACCCCCTTCTCAAATCCCAGTGCCATTTTTATCTCCTGTGAATATCCTCTGTAGGCTTGCCTTCTCCATGTTCTGTAATTGAATTCGTACCCGTACAGGGAATCAAATCGGTTACTCCTGCCCAAGTGGCAGCATGTGTCACCATCCCACACCCCCTCACCTCTCCTTAGTGTATACCTTTGCCCACTTCTCATTAGCTACCTCATTTAGCCAATTCTGGATATTTCATTGCAATATTAAACATTTACATCAATTACAAAATTTCATGGCTTAACAGCACACGCATAGTTTCACTGTCAAATCCTTGCCTATGAAAGCAAACCTTAATCATCCACTAGTGGGGCCTTGGCCTTGAGCTCCACACTAGGATCAACATATATTGCACAAACACAACATTTACATTGAGGCCAATAATTACTAAGGAAGGGTAGGGGTATTACAACTCCCTTCCCCTTAGAACAACACTGTCCTCGGTGTTCTCAAAACTAAACAAAAACGGGAATGCCTCTCTCAGGGCATCCTCCAGCTCCCAGGTTGCCTCCTCTGGACTAAGGTGCTTCCATTGCACCTTTACCCATCCGATGGCTCGCCTACAGAGTAATGTAACCTTCCTATCGAGGATGCATATAGGCTCCACTTGGAATTCTCCCTCTGGTTCCACCTGTATCACATGCCAATCAATGATGTGATTAGGATCATGTACATATTTCTTAAGCAAAGAGACATGGAAAACATTATGAGCTTTCATGTTAGCAGGTAATGCAATCCTATATGCAACTGGTCCTATTTTATCAAGGACTTCAAATGGTCCACAATATCTAGGTGCCAACTTGGCACAACTTCCCAACTTCATGGAGCTCTTCCTTGGTCTCACTTTCAAGTAAACATGATCCCCAATCTGGAATTCTTTGTGCACTCTCTTCAAATCTGCATAGCTTTTCTGCCTGCCCTAAGTTGCCTTCAAATTCTTCCTGATATTAACAACTTCTTGTTCCATCTCTTCGATCATCTCTGGTCCCAACACTACCCTGTTCACTGGGTTGTCCCAATTCACTGGAGTTCTGCATCCTCTGCCATACAAAACTTCAAAAGGGCTCATCCTCGTCGATTCCTAGTACCCATTGTTGTAGGCAAATTCTACCAAGTGTAGGTAGTCTTCCCACTTGGGTGGTTTATCCATCACATACATTCTTAACATGTCTTCAAGAATCTAGTTTACTCTCTCAGTTTGACCATCTGTTTGAGGATGATAGGCTGTACTGAAATTCAACGTAGTCCCCAACTCTTGAAATAGCCCTTTCCAAAAATTGGAAGTGAATTTTGTATCCCTGTCTGAAATTTTTTCCTTGGAAAATCCATGCAATTTGAATATCTCTCTCATGAAGATATTTGCAATGTCATTGGCCTTGTGAGTAGACTTAACTGGAATAAAATGAGCTACTTTCGATAGCTTGTCCACTATAACCATAATGGAATTGCGTTTCTTCATAGTCATGGGAAAACCTGTTATAAATTCCATAGAAATTACTTCCCATTTCCACTCTGGAATGGGCAATGGCTGCAAAAATCCTGCTGGATGTTGATGTTCTGCTTTGACCTGCTGGAACTTTTGACATCTGACAATATACTCTGCTATGTCCTTTTTCATCCCATGCCAAAAGTATTGCTTCCTTGCTGCGGTTATAGTTTTATGATATCCTGGGTGACCAGAATATGGCTTTTAGTATATCTCGCTCAACACAAGCTCCTTCAATTCTGCACAGTTCATAATGTACAGTCTGGCATCTTGGTACATATGGACATCGTCTTCTCCAATCTGATATCCTGCACACTTGTCATCTATGTTGCCATGCTGTAACTTCTATTTGATTTGTAGGTATGCTTTATCATTCGCTTGAACTTCAATGATCCTTGCTTTCAAATCTTATTTACAAACACTTATTGCTGCAACATGAAATTTCCTACTGAGTCCATCGACAACCTTATTCTCCTTTCCTTTCACATGCTTAATATCTAAATAAAACTCACAGAGGAATTCCATCCATTTAGTTTATCTAGCATTTAGATTTGGCTGGTCAAATAAATATTTTAAACTCATGTGGTCTATCCTGAGTTCAAATCTTCTTCCCAAAAGATAATGCCTCCATTTCTTGAGTGCATGCACTATGGCTACCAGCTCTAAGTCATGTGTGGCATAGTTCCTTTCATGATATTTTAGCTTCCTTGACTCATATCCAATTACAAATCCTTCTTGCATGAGTACTCCACCCGATACTTCAATGAAAGCATTTGTGCACACCAGAAAGTGTTAACACCCAAAAAATGCTCACCACCTCATCTCCCTCACTACATGACTCATTTGTCTATTTTTCCCACCATCTTTTCCTCCAAGACCTCAAAAAACCATTAATTGGTCACCAAAAGGCCAAAACACCCCCTTTTCCCCCTCCAAATAATTAAATTTCCTCAAAAGATAGAAAAAACCCTCTAAAAAGGCCCTAAATTCCTCAAAATCAAGAAAAATGGAATAAAAAATATAAAAAAGAGGAAAAAGAGGGAAAAAGGAAGCAAAAACCCCAAAACAACTGACCTAAACGATATGGTGCCAAAAACCATGGGTCAACACTCCACCACTAAAAAACCTATAAATAGGTGATGGAGGCTCCCCATTTCATATCCACAATATATCCTATCCTCACGCTGCCAAAATCACTCGTGAAACCCAAGCTCACCATTTGAGCTAGTTTTCCCATTAGAGTGCCCTTTTTGTCCCACCATCCAAGCACCTTGGAGAAGGAGAAGGAACCCATTGGAGCACGGAAGCAACCCTCCTGGACTACTGCAAGAGCTCCACCAACCTCCACATTTGAGGTAAATGTAACTTTGGTCATATCATAATACAAAAGAAAAATTTCCATTATATTATCATTATCTTTTTATTTCTGTTGATGCACATGTTAGCTTAGATTTTATACTATTTCACTGTTTGAATTTACTGTTTATTGAACTGCTACCAAAGAGGCCATTCTCCTTAGTGGGTGCTTATTTGCACAAGCTAGGGTGAAAACCCTAGCTACACAAAGTCTTTATTTGGATCTGTAATATTTAAAACAGGAGCATTGGTCAGTAATTCTTTTAACTTATGGAAACTCCCTTCATACTTCTCAGACCATATAAATTTGACTTCCTTCCTTTGTAATGATGTAATTAGGTGAGCTATCTTGGAGAAACTTTCAATGAACCTTCTCTAGTAACCTGCAAGGCCCATAAAAGATCTTACATCTGTAACATTTCTCAGAGTATGGAAATCCATTATGGCCTCAATCTTCTCTAGGTCTACTGCAATACCTTCTGCTGAAATAATATGTCCCAAATATTGTACCTTTTGTTGATAAAAGCCACACTTGCTCAGCTTTGCATACAGCTGATGTTTTCTAAGGACTTGCAATACCATCCTTAAATGTTTAGTATGCTCTTCTTCATTCTTTGAATACACCAGAATGTCATCCAAGAATACAATCACAAACTTATCCAAGTATTTGTTGAAGACACTGTTCATAAGACACATGAACGTGGCAGGTGCATTGGTGAGACCAAAGGACACCACAGTGAACTCACAGTGTCCATATCTAGTTCGGAAAGTTGTTTTGTGAATGTCTTCATCCTTTATCCTCACTTGATGGTAGCCACACCTCAAGTCAATCTTGGAAAATACTTTATCTTCCTTCATCTGATCAAACAAGTCATCAATTATTGGCAATGGATACTTGTTCTTGATTGTCACTTTGTTTAGTTGCATGTGATCTATACACAGTCTTAAGGTCCCATCCTTCTTCTTAACAAACAACACAGGTGCACCCCAAGTAGATACACTAGGTCTTATATACTCTTTGTCCATTAATTCTTGCAGTTTCCTTTTTAGTTATATCATCTCTGGTGTGCTCATTCTACAAGGGGCTTTGGAGCTTGGTGCTGCTCCTGGAACAAGGTTAATGGAGAAATCAATGTCCCTCTTGGGTGGTAGTCCTGGCACTTCATCCGGGAATACATACTGGAATTCCTGCAACAGCTGGAAGTCTTCTAACTTTGGTCCCTTATCTTCTGTTGAACCCGATATATGTATAACATATAATTGACACCCTTTTTTATGGAACTTTCTTAGCTGCAAGGATGAAATATTCCTTACTGAAACTTGTTTTGGGATTCCTTTAACCAATCTTGGCCTTTCTTCATCATCAATACACTCAAGTACCTTCTTGTAGCAGTTAAGTTTGGCTCTATGCTTCTACAACCAATCCATGCCTATCAAGGCATCATAAGAACTTAAGGGTAGTACATTCAAGTTTACCTTGGTGGGTAGTCCATTCAGCTCTATGGAACATTCCACCACTACTTCACTCACCTTTCTCTTGGTCCCAGTGGCTAGTTGAACTAACTAAGGCTTACCATGTTTCACTTTACCAAGTGAACAACTCTCGATCACTTTAGGGGACACATAGCTATGAGTGGATCCTGGATCAATTAAAACATAAATAGATTGCTTAGCAATCTTACCTTCAAATTCTACCACTGCTGATTGGTGGTTTGCCCGGTGATCATCCAGTGCTACATAGATTCGAGGTGTGTCTCTGGCCATATATTCTACCGTGGTTGCTTCTCATAAGTTGTGCAAGCTTTGGGAATTCCCTCTTCAATTTGGGAAATCTCTAAGCATGTGGTTGTCTCCACATCCCCAACACTGAAGCGGTCCTTTTGATGTTTTCTTTGTTGTTATAGCGGGTTTGAATCCACTTCTTGTTGGCTGTCCCGGTGGAAATTTTCTGGACTGATTCTTGAAAGGTGGTTTGAAGCCACTTCTCCTTGGTTCAAATCCTCCTTTGGGATTTCCTTTCCATGTTGGTTGAGTATCTGTCTTCCCTTTATTCTGCTCATGACAGGGCATGGCCATTCTAATAGATTCATCCAAACTTGGTGGATGGACAAACTCAATCCTATCCCTATAGTCCTGCGGTAGGATTCCAAGGAAACACTGAATCTTCACCCATTCATCCTTGATGTAGTCTACATACCTTAGCAATTCCAATAATTTATGAACATGTTCTTCCATGAAATTTTTCCCCAACCCAAGTTTATTGAACTCCTTTCTCTTGTTGTCATAATATCTAGCTGATATGTATTTCTCCTTGAAGTATATTTTAAACCGCTCCTAGTTGGTCCTTCTTTCACTGGTTCTCTTTACCTTCATGAGATCTTCCCACCAAATAGAAGCTCTGCCATTTAGATTGTAGATGGAAACTCTAGACTTTTCACTCTTTGAATAATCATGCATTTTGAAGTACTTCTTCATTCCAAGTAGCTATGCCTCTGCCTCTTTCCCTGTCTTGCTTTCCCCATCAAAGGTAGGAGGTCTTGATTTCCTAAATTCTCCTTGTGGGATCCCTCTGGACTTCATTCTTCTCTCAGTCTGGTTGTAAGTGTGCCTTGGACTTCTTCGAGAGTCTCTGGAGTGTCCGGACCTGCTGGAAGGGGATCCTGGAGAGGATGTCCTGTTCCTTCTGCTCACAGCACCCCCTTTATGGCTTGGAGTCCTCTTCCTAGAACGACCTCTAGAATGGCTAACTGTATTCCTTTCTTCTCGACCCATATTACTCAGATTAGAACCCATATTTACTTTCTGATGCATGTCCGTGAGGCTCTGCAGAATGGCCGCATTGAGCTGGTGCTGCTCTTCTTGCACCTTTATCAGCCTCTCATTAAAGCTTACCATGGTCTCAACCAAGTCCTGGGGAGTCACCCGCTCCCTTCTTCTGTTAGACATTGTTTCTATGGGTTCTTCCTGCACGTTTTTACCCAACATGTCCTCTTTAGGCTCATAGGGATCTTGTGCATCATTAACGGTCACCATTCTTTCTTTCTAATACACGACCTTGCTGTACGCTTCATCTATACTTGCTGCAATCACTGTGCATGATATAAATGTTTATTAGACAACATAGAACTTGAAACATCCATACAACATGCAAATTGCTCATTAAACAATTAATAAACAAAATTTTTGTTAGGTTAAAACAATTCCATGGGCATTTCCTCGCGTGCAATTTCTTCCACGGTTCGGCCCTAACAGCCCCAGTGTTGTAACTGAAGATCTGATACCACTCTGTCTTGTCCCCAGACCTCCCTTGTGGCCTTCCGCAGGCCATCGAAGTGTTGATGTATATGTAACTTCGGAATGTATTTCACATATATGTATATTGTATTCCTATAGAGATGTTATTATTCCTCTATACATAAGTGGTTGTATTCCTATAGAGATGTTATTATTCCTCTATACGGAAGTGTCGTCATTTATATTGTAAGTGTCATAACTTATACTTGATGGGTTATTAGACCACCTTGTTGGGGTCGGCCCTGTATAAGTCATGTGGGTCAAAGGGTTATTAGACCACCCTAGTGGGGGTCGGCCTGGTCAGCATTATGTTAAGTGGTTAAGTTGAGGCCGACCTAGTTGAGTAAAGGTCAAGTAAAGTTAGTGTATAAATAGAGAGTGTGTCTCTCTCATTTTACACATTCTATTCTCTCACTCACACTTGGGAGAGTGGCGCACTTGTGGAGGAGGAGGTTCTGCTGCTAGGAGAAGACTATCTCTTGTATTCTGGTTGTATCATTGCTCTATCTATCTCTGAGGAAGTTATTGGGGTTTTTCACCTTTATGGTTTTCCCCAAGTAAACTCTGTGTCTCTTGTGTGCTTACATTATTGTGTCCATGATTGATATGCTGTAGATTTGATGTACATGTTGTTCTCTCAGTTAAGATCCTAGATCAGATTAAAGTAAATTATGAAAATTTAACATGGTATCAGAGCTAGCCTGAAAGAAGGCATGATATGGCATGTATGACACTTGTTGCACTTACGATGCTAAGGCTTGATATAGCAAAAACTAGTCATCGTAGCACTTTCGCTATAAATCCGTTTTGGCAAAGTTTTCGGATCTGAAACTTTTACAGGTCGAAGATCAGATCCCCATGTACCTTGTGTCCAAAGGAAAACCTCTAATTCGTTGTATGTTGGGATTTATGATCTGTACAATATAGGGTTTCTGCCTCTTCCAGATCTGAGTCAAAACCAGGTGACCTTGGGAAAAAGGTCATAACTTGGGCTAGAAAGCTTCAAATGAAATTTCATAAAAAGATACAGGTAGTACACAGACTGTACTATCTCAGGAAAAATTTTCAGAGGCCGAAGTTGAACCAGTGACACGTGGCACACCGTACAAGTTCGCTCTCCTGTATTATCCCATAAATAGGTCACGTTGTGACACTTGCCATAACTCTCTCTCAGAGAATCCAATTGAGGTCAGACCTATCGGGATGGAATGATAACAGGTCGGGCTATCTCAGGAAAAATTTTGAGACCCTGTGGAGCAAAAAGTTCGGAATTACACCAGAAACAATTAGGTACATATTTATGTCAAAACAGAATTATTTTTTAGTACCTTCATTCATGGCTTCTGGAATTTAGGGCTTCAAAGAAAGTTGGAATTTTTGTAATCGGAGACCACGGCTGGATGCTACTCATCAAAATAGAAATTTAGAGACCAAGATCATATTTTTTGGTTGGGCAGAAGCCCGGGCTTGATCAAACCCCAGTTTGGGACTTTGATCGGAAAGATGGAAAATTAGGGCTTTTGCAAAAATTGGAATTTTGGAAATCTGTGACCACGGCTAGAAGATCCTAAAAAAAAATCGAAGCTTAGAGTTTTGAATCAAATCTTTTGGTTGGGTGAAGCTCCGAGAAACTCAAACCCTAATTTAGGGGCCTCCCTAGTGAATCCAGAAATCTAAAAGGCAATTTTGATGGGTGAAACTTTGCAGTTTTCAAATTCTGAATATACCAACTTGATCAGCTCATCAAGGCGCATATTTCTATCCTTTCGGAAGTTTGAAATTCAAAGTTTGAATTTTTGGGGTTTCTTTGACAAACCCTAATCCAGCTCCAGGTCTAGTTCTTACAAATCAAGTGGATTGGGTTAATCCTAGAAGAAGATGGATTGGTCACCTGCATAAGTGAAGAAGTTCCTGTCTCAGAGGGAGATGAGGCTAAGGCCTTCCATAAGAAGATTACAAGCAATCTTGATAGGTATGGCTTACAGGTATGTTTCATGGTTAAGTTTATCATATGTTTGTCTTCATATCATTACAGTACAATCTTGATTAATTCTTGGACTTGTCGTATCACCTTAATAGAAGATATTCATGTTGATGTATATGTAACTTCGGAATGTATTTCACATATATGTATATTGTATTCCTATAGAGATGGTATCATTCCTCTATAAGGAAGTGTCGTCTTTTATATTATAAGTGTCGTAACTTATACTTGATGGGTTATTAGACCACCTTGTTTGGGGTCGGCCCTGTATAAGTCATGTGGGTCAAAGGGTTATTAGACCACCCTATTGGGGGTCGGCCATGTGGGTCAAAGGGTTATTAGACCACCCTATTGGGGGTCGGCCCAGTCAGCATTATGTTATGTGGTTAAGTTCGAGCCTACATGAGTTAGGTAAAAAGGCAAGTCAAGTCAAGTATAAATAGAGTGCGGGAGGCACTCTATTTACACACTCACTTCTCACACATGCACTCAAGGAGGAGTGGCGCACTTATGGAGGAGGAGGATCTGCTGCTATGTTATGGCTATCTCTCTTGGTTGGTTGTATCATTGCTCTATCTATCTTTGAGGAAGTTATTGGGGTTTTTCACCTTTATGGTTTTCCCCAAGTAAATCTTTGTGTCTCTTGTGTGCTTGCATTATTGTCTCCATGATTGATATGCTGTAGATATGCTGTACATGTTGTTCTCTCAGTTAAGATCCTAGATCATATTGAAGTAAATTCAGAAAATTTAACATGGTATCAGAGCTATCCTGAAAGAAGGCATGATATGGCATGTATGACACTTACGATGCTAGGGCTTGATATAGCAAAAACCAGCCATCGTAGCACTTTCGCTATAAATCCATTTTGGCGAAGTTTTCGGATCTGAAATTGTTACAGGACGAATATTAAATATCCAGGTACCTTGTGTCCAAAGGACAACCTCTAATTCGTTGTACTTTGTGATTTATGATCTGTGCAATATAGGGTTTCTGCCTTTTCCAGATCTGAGTTAAAATCAGGTGACCTTGGGAAAAAGGTCATAACTTGGGCTAGGAATCTCCAAATGAAATTTAGTGAAAAGTGACAGGTAGTACACAGACTGTACTATCTCAGAAAACTTTTTCAGAGGCCGAAGTTGAACCAGTGACACGTGGCACTCTGTACAAGTGCGCCCTCCTGTATTATCCCATAAACAGGTCATGTTGTGACATTTGGCATAACTCTCTCTCAGAGAGTCCAATTGAGGTCAGACCTATCAGGATGGAAAGGTAACAGGCCGAGCTATCTCAGGAAACTTTTTCAGAGGCCGAAGTTAAAACAGTGACACGTGGCACGCCGTACAAGTTCGCTCTCCTGTTTTATCCCAAAACAGGTCACGTTGCGACATTTGGCATAACTCTCTCTCAGAGAATCCAATTGAGGTCAGACCTGTCAGGATGGAAATATAACAGGTCAGGCTATCTCAGAAAACTTTTTCAGACCCTGTGGATCAAAAATTTCGGAGTTACACGAGAAACAATCAGGTACATATTTCTGTCAAAATAGAATTATTTTTTGGTACCTTCATTCATGGCTTCCGGAATTTAGGGCTTTGGAGAAAGTTGGAATTTTTGTAATCGGAGACCACGGCTGGATGCTACTCATCAAAATAGAAATTTAGAGACCAAGATCAGAATTTTGGTTGGGCAGAAGGCCGGGCTTGATTAGACCCTAGTTCGGGACTTTGATCAGAAAAGTGGAAAATTAGGGTTTCTGTAAAAATGGGAATTTTTGAAATCTGTGACCACGGCTGGAAGCTCCTCAGAAAAATAGAAGCTTAGAGATTTGGATCAAACATTTTGATTGGGCAGAAGAGTGGGCTTCATCAAACCCCAGTTCAGGGTCACGTCCAGTGAATTCGGAAGTTTCAAAGGCAAAATTGAGGAGTGAAACTTTGCAGTTTTCAAATTTTGAATATACCAGCTTGATCAGCTCATCAAGACACATATTTCTATCCTGTCAGAAGGTTGAAATTCAAAGTTTGAATTTTTGGGGTTTCTCTGACAAACCCATATCCAGCTCCAGGTGCAGTTCTTGCAAATCAAGTGGATTGGGTTAATCCTAGAAGAAGATGGATTGATCATCTGCATGAGTGAAGAAGTTCCTATTTCAGAGGGAGATGAGGCTAAGGCCTTACATAAGAAGATTACAAGCGATCTCGACAGGTATGACTCAGCGAGGTATGTTTCGATATTTGTCCATGATTAAGTTTATGGTATGTTTGTCTTCATGTTATTACGGTTAGTACAATTTTGATTTTAGATTTGTCGTATCACCTTAACAAAATTATGAATGCATGATAGAAGATATTCATTGGTTAGGGTGTTGACACTTATGATTGTACTAATGCATTATGGTGTTGTATGAGGTTTATGTTGTCTACTAACATGAAAGGTACACCAAGAAAGACAAATCATGTTCTGGTCCAAGAACATATGATCATGATAACATGAGGACAAAGATTCATCCATTGTCATGGATCTCATAGAAGATCCATTTACGAGGTATGTATAACTTGGTTTTGTAATAGTTAACCTATAAGATATACAGGTTACTAGCACAAGTCATTGAAGAAGAACAAGAAGACATCATGTGAGTATGTTAGACATAAATAGCTAGCATGCTAATCCAGGTATTTTTTTCCTATATCAAGCTAGAATCCTACCTTTTGTTAGGATCTTATACTGTTGTTGATAATGATTATTCATGAAGTCATAGGTTTGAATAATCATGGTTGTATGCATATTATGTTTCTTACCATAATTGATGATATGACTAACCAGAAGAATCATGAAGGTATAGGTTTGAATAATCACAGGTTTTACGCATATTATATCTCTTATCTTGATTAATGATTCAACTAACCCGAAGAGTCATAGGTTTGAGTAATTACAGGTTTAGACATGTTATGTTTCTTATGATTTAACTAACCATAAGAATCCTACATAAACCTTGAATGCTAATGCTTATTATTTTCTGTTTGAAATGATCATGACTATACATGCTTAAGATTATTGTGTTTTAATAGTATACTAATGAATGTATGATTTTATATGAGTTCACAAGGATAACACAATCATGATACTAATAAGCATGCATAGGGACCAAGGATGAATGTAAGTTCAAGGACAGGTAATCCAGGAAGCAAAGATCAAGAGGGAGCACACTCCAGTTGTTCCTGCAAGAAAGAAAAGGAACACACTTCAGTAGTTTCTGCAAGGATGCAGATATTCAGAGGGAGTTGACCATCTTTCCACAACAGAAAGGTGTAGAAGAAGCTACTTCAGATTAGGACTCCAGCAACTCCTGTAAGGAAGCAAAGACTCAGAGGGAGTCCACCCAACGAACAAACAAAGATAAGTATTTTAATTTCTTGCATATTTGTTTGTTTAAATAAAACTGTCCAATGATGTATATACTGATGTTCCTAGAATTAGGTTGTGTATTATGCACATTAGAATAATTGCATTGATGAATAGTATACTACTAATATGCATGGGTAAGTAGCCTATGGCACTGTACAACATTCCATTGCTACTTATCTAGAATGAAACCTCTTTGCTGACATGTTGGGAGTTGTGCACACTCTTAACAATGTTCTGGTAGAAATTGGAAGGCATCTAGAAAGTTACGGAATATGGATAAATGTTGTATTGAAGCATTGGCTCAGATAATTGCATGACTGTATGACATATTTCTTTATGTGTAAGAATTTGTTCTGAAAACTATGAGATGTTTTCTAATCATGCAATTTAACTTGTTATGTAGGAAAGATCGTATGCCATCTCCTACAAAAGAAGAACTACAACATTTGTTCCTGCAACAAAGATATTTATTGAAGATATTGAAGTTCCCAGGATCTGGGATGAAGAAATGGAATGCCATGATCCGTCGATCATGAAGAATGATGTTTGGGATGTAGTCCCAAGACGTGAAGGGAAGTTTGTTATGACTTCCAAATGGAATTATCAGATCAAGCATGTTGCAGATGGCAGCATTGAGAAATATAAAAGTGATGAAATAGAAGATGCACCAGATGGATCTCAAGACAACATGGTGCAGAACTTGGTATGGTAGGATAGACAGGTTTCTATCCAGTTTGGGCGTTACCAAGAGTAAAGCAGATTCCAACCTTTTCTACAAGGTTGAAGAAGGCAATCCAGTGATACTACTTTTGTATGCAGATAACCTGTTTGTTACAGGTAAAGATAGATTGATTGCCGACACGCAGCGGAAGCTTTCTGCCAAGTTCGAGATGAAGAACTTGGGGATGATGCACTATTTGTTTTTGGCATGGAGGTGTGGCAGAGTGCATATGGAATCTTCCTTGGACAAGGGAAGTATGTAGTAGAGATCCTGAAGAGGTTCGAGATGATGGACTGCAAGGATATGGCCACACCTATGGCATCGAATCTGAAGCTTATATGTGATGCTTCATCTGAGCCGGTTGATGTCTCTTTGAATCGTCAGATGATTGGGTCCTTGATGTACCTAACGAACATGAGACCAGACATTTTCTTTGATGTGAACACATTGAGCCAGTTCCTGACGGATCCGAGGAGTGTTCACCTGGTTGCTGTAAAGCATGTTCTGAGGTACCTGAAAGGTACAGTGGATTATGGGCTCAGGTATGAGGCGAATCAAAAGTTTAACCTTCAGGGTTATGTTGATTCAGATTGGGCTGGCAGTGCTGCAGATAGGAAGAGCACATCTGGGTGCTGCTTCAATATGGGATCAGGTGTGATCTCTTGGTTTAGCAGGAAGCAATCCTGCGTAGCACTGAGTACAGCTGAGGCAGAGTATGTTGCAGCTTGTTCAGCTAGTTGTGAGGCAGTGTGGCTATGGAAGCTACTGTCTGAGTTATTTGATCTCCCGTTGGAGGCTACTGGTATCTTCTGTGATAACTAGAGTTGTGTGAAGCTGTCCGAGAACCCAGTGTTTCATGACAGGTCGAAACACATAGAGATCAAATATCACTATATCAGGGATATGGTGCAGAGAGGAGCTGTGAAGCTTCTGTATGTTGCGACAGACGAGCAGATTGCATATGTGCTGACGAAGCCACTAGCCAGAGTGAAGTTCGAGTACTTCAGAGAGAGGCTTGGCGTTCTTCAGATCGAGGACACTTCGAGGAAGAAGTGATGGACACATTTGCTGAAGCCATTCCAAGCATGTTGGAAGGAGGATCCTTCACATGGCTGTGGATGTAAGTGCTGGATAATGGGCATCAGGATGATGTTCTGGTTTCTGCTTGGATATGATCAGTTGGATCATTTATGTATGTACGCATCATGTTGGATGCTGGATATGATCAGTTGGATCATTTATGTATGTATGCATCATGTTGGATGCTGGATATGATCAGTTGGATCATGTGTATGTATTTTGTATATGCATCATGTTGGATGCTTGGACCATGTAACTGTATATGTATCAGGTGGATACATTGTATGATCAGGTGGATCATGTATGGTGATATGTATCATGTATTTGTATTTGTATCAGGTGGATACATTGTATGATCAGGAGGATCATGTATGATGATATGTATCAGGTAGATACTTGGCATGCAGCAGGATGTTGCAGTGATGATCAGGATGATCATGGATGACGAGCTTCAGGATGTTGCTCTAGATGACATGCAGCAGGACGTTGCAGTGATGATCAGGATGATCATGGATGACGAGCTTCAGGATGTTGCTCTAGATGACATGCAGCAGGACGTTGCAGTAATGATGATCAGGATGATCATGGATACATCAGGATGATGTATGGTGAGTATCAGGTTGATACTCTATGGCCGTGGATCAGGTTGTGCAGATGAGCATGTAATCCGGTGCCCTGGGAGATTTGCAGATGGTCTTTCGAGGTTTTGCCTATGGCATGTAATATCGGTGCCCTGGGACATCTGGAAAATGCTCTTTTGAGGTTTTGCTCTGGGAGGACATGTAATTCGGTGCCCTGGGAGATCTGCAGATAGTCCTTCGAGGTTTTGCCTATGGCATGTAATAGCGCCCTGGGATATCTGGCAGATGATCTTGCGAGGTTTTGTCATATGGCATGTAATAGCGCCCTAGGAGATCCGATAGGTTGGGCTGTGTGCCCGTAATCAGTCCTAGGATGCTCTTGCTAGGTTTTTCCATGACCACATGTAATTTGTGCCCTGGGAGATTTCAGGTCGGAGTTGTGTACCCGTAACATCCTGAGATGCTCTTGCTAGGTTTTGTGGTGACCACATGTAATTTGTGCCCTGGGAGATCCTTCAGGTTGGAGTTGTGTACCCGTAACATCCTGGGATGCTCTTTCGAGGTTTTGTGGTGGGGTCACATGTAATAGTGCCCTGGGAGATCCTACAGGTCGGAGTTGTGTACCCGTAACATCCTGGGATGCTCTTTCGAGGTTTTGTGACGCACGTAATAAGTCCTGAGGATTCCACAGTATGGCCAGTGATGATGAAGACCTGCAGGTGGTGGGCCTACATCCAGTATGAAAAAGGACTGGCTCTGTAGAAATTCCTATGACGAGTAGATTAAGAGATTGATTGAGATAGCAGCAGCAGTGACGATGATGATGACTCGATGACGATTATCCAGTGACGATGATCCAGAGAAGATGACTTGTGCTAAAAGAACTGTGCTGAGAAATACTTTCCTAGTTAAGAGGGAGTGTTGATGTATATGTAACTTCGGAATGTATTTCACATATATGTATATTGTATTCCTATAGAGATGGTATTATTCCTCTATAAGGAAGTGTCGTCTTTTATATTATAAGTGTCGTAACTTATACTTGATGGGTTATTAGACCACCTTGTTTGGGGTCGGCCCTGTATAAGTCATGTGGGTCAAAGGGTTATTAGACCACCCTATTGGGGGTCGGCCATGTGGGTCAAAGGGTTCTTAGACCACCCTATTGGGGGTCGGCCCAGTCAGCATTATGTTATGTGGTTAAGTTCGAGCCTACATGAGTTAGGTAAAAAGGAAAGTCAAGTCAAGTATAAATAGAGTGCGGGAGGCACTCTATTTACACACTCACTTCTCACACATGCACTCAAGGAGGAGTGGCGCACTTATGGAGGAGGAGGATCTGCTGCTATGTTATGGCTATCTCTCTTGGTTGGTTGTATCATTGCTCTATCTATCTTTGAGGAAGTTATTGGGGTTTTTCACCTTTATAGTTTTCCCCAAGTAAATCTTTGTGTCTCTTGTATGCTTGCATTATTGTCTCCATGATTGATATGCTGTAGATATGTTGTACATGTTGTTCTCTCAGTTAAGATCCTAGATCATATTGAAGTAAATTCAGAAAATTTAACAATTCATTGATTAAGGTTTTGACACTTATGATTGTACTAATGCATTATGATGTTGTATGAGGTTTATGTTGTTTGCTAACACAAAAGGTACACCGAGAAAGTCAAATCATGTTCTACTTCAAGAACATATGCTCATGGTGACATGAAGACAAATATTCATCCATTGTCATGGATCACATAGAAGATCTACTTTCGAGGTATGTATAACTTGGTTCTACAATGGTTAACTTATGAGACATGCAGGTTACTAGCACAAGTCACTGAAGAGAACCAGAAAACATTATGCGGGTATGTTAGACATAACTAGCTAGCATGCTAATCCAGGTATGTTTTTCCTATATCAAGCTAGAATCCTACCTTGTGTTAGGATCTTATACTGTTGTGTTGTTGATAATGATTATTCATGAAATCACAGGTTTGAATAATCATGGTTGTATACATATTATGTTTCTTACCATAATTGATGATATGACTAACCAGAAGAATCATGAAGGTATAGGTTTGAATAATCATGGGTTTTATGCATATTATATCTCTTATCTTGATTGATGATTCAACTAACCAGAAGAGTCCTATGATCAAATAAGAATATGTATGAGTAAAAGAAGACTTCCCTGAAACCTTGAATACTAATGTTTATTATCTGTGAATGATCATGAATATACATGTTTAAGATTATTGTGTTTGATAGTATTAAGATTATACTAATAAATGTGTGATTATGTATGAGACCTCAAGGATAACACAATGATGATACTAATAAGCATGCATAGTGATTAAGGATGGATGTAAGTTCAAGGACAGGTAATCCATGAAGCAAAGATCAAGAGGGAGCACACTCTAGTTGTTCTTGCAAGAAAGCAAAGGAGCACACTTCAGTAGTTTCTGCAAGGATGCAGATATTCAGAGGGAGTTGACCACTTCTCACAATCCACATAAGAATGGAGTTGTAGAAAAGAAGTAAAGACTGAGAGGGAGTCAACCCAACAAACAAACAAAGATAAGTATTTGAATTGTCATTACTTGCATATTTTATTGTTTAAATAATACTGTTCAATAATGTATATAATGATGTTCCTAGAATTAGGTTGTGTATTATGCATATTAGAATAGTTGCATTGATGAACAATATACTACTAATATGCATGGGTAAGTGGCCTATGGCACTGTACAACATTCCATTGCTACTTATCTAGAATGAAACCTCTTTGCTGACATGTTGGGAGTTGTGCACACTCTTAAGTATGTTCTGGTAGAGATTGGAAGGCATCTAGAAAGTTACGGAATATGGATAAATGTTGTATTGAAGCATTGACTAAGATATTTCCTTATGTGTAAGAATTTGTTCTGAAAACTATGAGATGTTTTCTAATAATGAAATTTAACTTGTTGTGTAGGAAAGATCGTATACCATCACCTACAAAAGGACTACAACATTTGTTCAAGCAACAAAATTATCTATTGAAGATATTGAAGTTCCCAAGATACGGAAAGAATGCCATGATCCGTCGATCATGAAGAACGACGTTTGGGATGCGGTCCCAAGAGCTGAAGGGAAGTCTGTTGTGACTTCCAAATGGAACTATCAGATCAAGCATGCTACATATGGAAGCATAGAGAAATATAAAAGTGATGAAATAGAAGATACACCAGATGAATTTCAAGACAGCATGGTGTAGTCATATATGTGTGCAGAACTTTGTATGGTAGGATAGACAACTTTCTATCTAGTTTGGGATTTACCAAGAATAAAGCAGATTCCAACCTTTTCTACAAGGTTAAGGAAGGCAATCCAGTGATACTACTTTTGTATGCGGATAACCTATTTGTTACAGGTGAAGATAGATTGATTGCCGGCACGTAGCGGAAGCTTGCTGCCGAGTTCGAGATGAAGAACTTGGGGATGATGCACTATTTGTTTTTGGCATGGAGGTGTGGCAGAGTGCAGATGGAATCTTCCCTGGACAAGGGAAGTATGCAGTAGAGATCCTGAAGAGGTTTGGGATGATGGATTGCAAGGCCATGGCCACACCTATGGCATCGAATCTAAAGCTTCTTTGTGATGCTTCATCTGAGCCGGTTGATGTCTCTATGCATCGTCATATGATTGGGTCCTTGATGTACCTGACGAACACGAGACTAGATATTTGCTTTGCGGTGAACACATTGAGCCAGTTCCTGACGGATGTGAGGAGTGTTCACCTGGTTGCTGTAAAGCATGTTCCGAGGTACCTGAAGGGTACAATGGATTATGGGCTGAAGTATGAAGCGAATCAAAAGTTTAACTTGCAGGGTTATGTTGATTCAGATTGGGAAGGCAGTGCTGTAGATAGGAAGAGCACATATGGGTGCTGCTTCAGTATGGGATCAGGTGTGAGCTCTTGGTTCAGCAGGAAGCAGTCCTGCGTAGCACTGAGTACAGCTAAGGCAGAGTATGTTGCAGTCTATTCAGCTAGTTGTGAGGCAGTATGGCTACGGAAGCTACTGTCTGAGTTATTTGATCTCCCGTTGGATGCTACTGGTATCTTTTGTGATAACTAGAGTTGTGTGAAGCTGTCCGAGAACCCAGTGTTTCATGACAGGTCGAAACACATAGAGATCAAATATCACTATATCAGGGATATGGTGTAGAGAGGAGCTGTGAAGCTCCTGTACATTGCGATGGACGAGCATATTGCAGATGTGCTGACGAAGCCACTAGCCAGGGTGAAGTTCGAGTACTTCAGGGAGAGGCTTGGTGTTCTTCAGATTGATGACAATCCGAGGAAGAAGTGATGGACACATTTGTTGAAGCCATTCCAAGCATGTTGGAAGGAGAATTCTTCACATGGCTATGGATGTAAGCGCTGGATGACGAGCATCAGGATGATGTTCTGGTTTATGCTTGGATATGATCAGTTGGATCATTTATATATATATGTACGCATCATGTTGGATGCTGGATATGATCAGTTGGATCATTTTTATGTATGTATGTATGCATCATGTTGGATGCTGGATATGATCGGTTGGATCATGTGTATGTATTTTGTATATGCATCATGTTGGGTGCTTGGACCATGTGCCTGTATATGTATCAGGTGGATACATTGTATGATTAGGTAGATCATGTATATTGATATGTATCAGGTATGATCAAGTAGATCATGTATGTTGATGGATACATTATGTGGATCATGTATCTATGTATCAGGTGGATACACTATGTATGATGATATGTATCAGGTAGATACTTTCTGTGCATCAGATGGATGCATTGTATGATCAGGATGATCACGAATGACGAGCTTCTCCAGATGACATGCAGCAGGATGTTGCAGTGATGATGATCAGGATGATCATGTGTACATCAGGATGATGTATGGTGAGTATGAGGTTGATACTCTGTGGCCGTGGAATAGGTTGTGTAGATAAGCATGTAATTTGTGCCTTGGGAAATTTGCAGATGGTCTTTCGAGGTTTTGCCTATGGAATGTAATTCGTACCCTGGGACATCTGGAAAATGCTCTTTCGAGGTTTTGCTTGGGAGGACATATAATTTGTGCCCTGGGAGATCTGCAGATAGGCTTTTGAGGTTTTGCCTATGGCATGTAATTTGTGCCCTGGGATATCTGGCAGATGCTCTTGCGAGGTTTTGTCCTATGGCATGTAATTTGCTGCTGGGAGATCTGGACAGGATGAAAAAGGCCTCAGATGTTTCAGCCATGTTTTGCCATGACCACATGAAATTTGCTCCTGTGAGATCTAGACAGGATGAAAAAGGCGTCAAATGTTTCAGCCAGGTTTTGTGGTGGACCACATGTAATGTGCTCCTAGGAGATCCGACAGGTAGAGCTGTGTGCTCGTAACAGCCTAGGATGCTTCAGCCAGGTTTTGTGGTGAGATCACATGTAATGTGCTCCTGGAAGATCCGACAGGTAGAGCTATGTGCTCGTAACAGCCTGGGATGCTTCAGCCAAGTTTTGTGATGGGTCACATGTAATGTGCTCCTGGGAGATCCTACAGGTAGAGCTGTGTGCTCGTAATAGCCTGGGATGCTGCAGCCAGGTTTTGTGACGCATGTAATAAGACCTGAGAATTCCACAGTATGGCTAGTGATGACGAAGACCTGCAGGTGGTGGGCCTACATCCAGTATGAAAAAGGACTAGCTCTGTAGAACTTCCTATGACGAGTAGATTCAGATATTGATTGAGATAGTAGCAGCAGTGACGATGATGATGACTCGATGACGATTATCCAGTGATGATGATCCAGAGAAGATGACTTGTGCTAGAAGACCTGTGTCGAGAAATACCTTCCTAGTTAAGAGGGGGTGTTGATGTATATGTAACTTCGGAATGTATTTCACATATATGTATATTGTATTCCTATAGAGATGTTATTATTCCTCTATACGGAAGTGGTTGTATTCCTATAGAGATGTTATTATTTATCTATATGGAAGTGTCGTCATTTATATTGTAAGTGTCGTAGCTTATACTTGATGGGTTATTAGACCACCTTGTTGGGGTCGGCCCTGTATAAGTCATGTGGGTCAAAGGGTTATTAGACCACCCTAGTGGGGGTTATCCTAGTCAGCATTATGTTAAGTGGTTAAGTTGAGGCCGACCTAGTTGAGTAAAGGTCAAGTCAAGTTAGTGTATAAATAGAGAGTGTGTCTCTCTCATTTTACACATTCTATTCTCTCACTCACACTTGGGAGAGTGGAGCACTTGTGGAGGAGGAGGCTCTGCTGCTAGGAGAAGATTATCTCTTGTATTCTGGTTGTATCATTGCTCTATCTATCTCTGAGGAAGTTATTGGGGTTTTTTACCTTTATGGTTTTCCCCAAGTAAACTCTGTGTCTTTTGTGTGCTTGCATTATTGTGTCCATGATTGATATGCTGTAGATTTGTTGTACATGTTGTTCTCTCAGTTAAGATCCTAGATCAGATTAAAGTAAATTCTGAAAATTTAACACGAAGATCCTACATTACTTTTTTTTTCTTCTTTTACTTCCAAACTACGCACAACTACAAATAGACTCGGATCCGCAATTCTCCATTGCGATCCGCAGCCTGCATGGTATCATTTCGCAGTCCGCAATGCGCATCGCCTTTTTCTGCAATCCACAATCCGCATTGCGTCTTTCCGTAATCTGCAATCTGCATTGCGTCTTTCCGCAATATGCAATATGAAATTGCGTCTTTTCGCAGTCCGTAATCCGCATTGCGGAAGTCAGCATGGCGGAAATCCAACTTCAAACTTCCAGAAACTTCCCCTTCCGAAATCCGCAATCTGCATTGCGGAAGTCAGAATTGCGGGAATCCAACTTCAACCTTTCAGAAAACTTCCCATTTCGCAATCCACAATCTGCATTGCAGAAGTCGGAATTGTGGGAGTCTAACTTCAACCTTTCAGAAACTTCCCCTTCCGCAATTTGCAATTCGCATTGCGGAAGTCCAACTTCAACCTTCCAGAAAAATTCCCCTTCCGCAATCCACAATCCGCATTGCGGAAGTCCAATTTCAACCTTCCGGAAAACTTCCCCTTCCGCAATCCACAATCCGCATTGCAAAAGTCGTCATTGCAGAAGCCCAACTTCTTTATTCCTCCAATTTACCAATGGAAACTTATGAGAGGCATAACTTCCTTGTCCTTGGTCCAAATGAGACAAGGTTGGTACCGTTGGAAAGCTCTATTAGTTGTTGCAATCCCCTTCCCAACTGAGGTACCTAACTTCCTCATTTTGTCCTCTTATGTTTGTATATAAACCTTCTATGATACCTTCCAACCTTTAACAGGTCTCTACTTGTCCCCTGCCATAACCCATCTTTCCTCTGTCTCATAGAGCGGTCTAAGAGTACCGCATGCCATGTGACCAACCACATGATTAAGTGAGGTTACGCAATCCATTATAAGGTTGAGCATCTCATAACAAAATACATATAATAAAATAATTTAAGGATATCCATACATCTAACACCTGTAAGATTAGCAATGCATTAAACTCATGCTACTGAATAAAGCATTCGACCTGCACTCAGGCTTACACAGGGTCTCACCATTATTCCCATTCATATAAAATTCATGCAACAACTTAAAGTAAAACAGCATAATAATGACGCATTAAATAACATCATTCATTCCACAGTGCACGTATCTTTGTATCTTGAAGTTGACCCGCAACTGGCTAAGTGAGAGAAACGTTCCACCCAACCTTAGGTCTCTGTTCAGCCTATACTCTTTCAGCGGAGAGAACACCCCCGAGCTGGGTTATGTATCCAATAAGGAGGGCTAGGTAGGCTCTTTAACAATCAAGATCCACTTCAATGCTAATCCAACTTATCGCTAGGTTTTTCAAGCAATCCAGAAACATACACATGCTAAGCCATCTTGCAGTTGGGTTTATCAAGCATACACACGCTAAGCCAACCTACAGATGGGTTTATCAAGCATACAAGGTAGCAAGGAGGATATTTTTAAGCCAATGAGCTCAACCACAGAGCTACAGACATCTCAATCACTCAGTAGATAAGGCACCCACACTATCCACCTCACCCAACACAAGGAAGACCCTCTTCTCTGCTACATAGTCCCTCAAGGCCCCTTCCCTTCCAGTGTTATTCAGGATAGGTGTAAGAAGGTCCAACTGCTAGTTCTAGGAGATCGTATTCTTCACCAGGTTTATCAAGAATACAAACCCTAAGCCCAATCTTTCACATCTACTAACAAGATGGTTCATTCAAGGGTTGCGGACTAAGATCTGTCTAGCAACTCGACTCTCTGCTCATGGAATTCCAGGCTTCACACACCTTCCTCAAGCCATTCACGCATTGTAATCCCTTTTTGGCTCGTCTTCAGGTTTCTACTCCAAGATCACGCATACGCGCGAGATCCCTCTTGCATTCAGCTTCCCTACTTCGGCTCTCTCTACGTCTTAGGGTCTCTTCTCCCCAACCACATGAATGAACTGAGTGCAAAACCCATAAAGAGAACCCCCTTCTCAGATCCCAGCGCCGTTTTTATCTCCTGCAAATATCCTCCGCAAGCTTGCCTTCTCCACATTCTGTAACTGAATCCGTACCTGTACAGGGAATCAAATCGGTTACTCCTGCCCAAGTGGTAGCATGGATCACCATCCCACACCCCCTCACCTCTCCCTAGTGGATACCTTCGCCCCCTTCTCATTAGCTGCCTCACTTAGCCAGTTATGGATATTTCATTGCAATATTAAACATTTACATCAATTACAAAATTTCATGGCTTAACAACACACGCATAGTTTCACTGTCAAATACTTGGCTATGAAAGTAAACCTTAATCATCCACTAGTGGGGCCTTGGCCTTGAGCTCCACACTAGGATCAACACATATTGTACAAACACAATATTTACACTGAGGCCAATAATTACTAAGGAAGGGTAGGGGTATTACACAGTTGGAGAAGTGGCTAAGGTGATAGTGGTCACTTTCTCCATACATTTGTTCATCTGATACTAGCCCTGCTAGTTCATCCGGTAACACTTTGTTCAAGGGTGGCACACCTTGCTATCGAACATAAGTAAGAACATAACTCTTTCCCATCCGTATTTTTGGAATATTTATTTATTTTTTTCTTTTTTCATATTATTAAAGCCTTAAAAAAGAATAAAAGAATGTTATAGTACAAGGGAAGAAATGAGTGTCAAGACAAGCGAACTAGTTCCAAGCGCATGGAACAAACCTATGCATAATGAAAGGAACATGAGAAGGTTAGTGATAATCAAGGTGTGTATCTTCCAAGTAAAAGGGGTCTTCAGGTTGCAAAGTCAAAAAATGGTGCGAAGCTTAGCGAAAATGAGACAAGAGATGGAGGTTCATATAATAAGCTAAAAGCATGGAAGCTGACATCAGACTCATAAGTGCAAGCAGGATAAATGCATATGCAATTACAACTTGAATAGTACCAAATCGTGGATTTTATCAAGCTCAAAATAGTTAGTCCTCATTGGAGTTTTCAATTTTAGAGAGTTTGAAAACTTAAAGAAGACTCTAAAGTGGTCTTTTTCGTAAATTTAGTCTCTAATGCCTGAAAAAGCATAAAAAGGTATAGGGGAGAACTCTTTAGCCAAAATTTAATAGAGTATTAGTTTTTCATAAATAGTCCATCTAGTCCGGAAAAAGGGTTAAACTTATAGCAGATGGAAATTCTTTCATGTCCTTTTAACGAGTTTGAAAGACACAAACTCACTCGACAATCTTTTTAGATTTACGGAGTAAAAAAATAGCTTAAAAAAACTCCATAACGGGAGTCTCGCTACGGGAGATGGCCAGTAAAAGATGAGAAGGAATCAATGCAGTTTCAACGCAAAGTCAGGAAATACTATAATGGGACTCCCAGATCCTAAAAATTAAAGCAGCATGAGCTTCAATGGAAAATAGGATCAAATCTAGGATGCTCATGGGACGGGTAGGTGCTAAATGCAATATTACGACATATATTGTTCAAAAGAAGGTTAATTGTCGCAATTTACAAAAGTAACCTAGGGTATTTCAAGACTGAGGGAAGGATGCAACATGCAAAAATGGTAGGAATCCTACCCTATATGCTAGTTAAGAAACAACATACCTGCGAGAATTACCACCACCGTCGAAAATATGGTCCCCTAGATTAAAAATGTACCAAAATTAGCCCTAAAACACCAATAATTAGTTCCTTTTATACAAAAAAAACTAATTAAAAGTGAGTAGGTGAAAAGTAATAAAAATAGGGTAAATTTTTTTTTTACCATTTCATTTGTAAAACTTGGTGAAATTGGACAAAAATACCTCAATCTTCAACAATTGATTATAGGAGCTACGATCCACCATTCGACGAACTGTTAGTGCTAGGTCGGAACTTAAACCTTCCTCTTTTCATTTATATGGCTTTTATGCATTTTCCCCAAATTTTTAGCTCTTTGAGGAGGCCCTTATTGATCTCGGCCACAAATGCAAGCTATAGAAGCATGAGTCACGTCTAACGTGACCATGGCTTCTGCAAGTTGCGTCCGTGTGCGCAACTAAAGTTTTTTGAGAAAAATGGCTAAAAATTTGTAATTTTTGGGCAGGATGCCGCTTGAATGGAGGGAAAGGGAGCATGAGGCCTTAGATGACCAAGTATTGGAATATGATGAGGCCCTCGAAGCTCTTTTCCAATGTGAGTTAAAGAAAATTTTCAAACCACCCAATATGTGGGCTCAACGTCGAAGATTGCTTGAAATGATTATTGGATATTGGGATGTGGATGTTGATTGATTCATATTGGATGGGCAGACTCTAAAGATAGAGGTAGATGATATCTATTTCATCACCGGGTTATCCCGCTGAGGTAACCTACCAAGTTTCAAGTCTCGAAATGTGGGTGGGATGTCCAATCATGAGTACATGGCCATATATTGTGTGTCGGATGCACAAAAAGTGGCTCACAAATACAGATTCGAGACATAGCAAGCTTAGGCATGAAAATTATCCTACTTACCATTGCTAGAGTCCAAGGATCAACATATTCACACCTAGCATCCGAGGTCCAAATTTTCTATGCAGTGAGATGCATGGAACCCACAGTATTTGATTGGTGCACATGGCTTATTGGGATGTCTGAAATCCCAACTATCTGCGGTCAGACAAGGGAGGTTGCGGAACTTTGGTTTCGATAGTATCCTCTGCTGTTTCAGTTTCAAGAGGGTGTCAGTGCTCAATCCACAAGTGCTGGTAGATGCACGTGGACTCAAGGAGCCTACTATGATTAGATGGGAAGGTCTTACGCTATGACTTGGGGGAAGACGAGTAGCTACTCCATTTGATGATGACTACTTTGCATGGTGGGAGAACTAGATTGTAGCCATCGATGACTATCCCTATCATGGCATAGATTTCAGTCATGATCTAGATATGGTAGTCCCCCTAGGGAGTGCACTTGGCGTGATTGGTATGTCTCATTTTTTACATTTTTATGTTTTTTGTTATAGTTTTAAAATAAAACATGTTTTTTCATGGATACTAACACATATTGAACAACCTTTTTAGACATAGCACTTGGTCGTCCAGCTGGATTTCCCCATTACCGTCGAAGGTTGCGGGAAGGGGAGGGAACTGATGCCGCAACTACATTAGAAAATGTCCAGTAGAACTTGAGTAGATTGATTGATGGTGTCCCTACCGCTAGGATACCAGATATTCTTGAGGCATTACATCGACATGTGGTGGAAGTACCAGAAGCCTGGGTCCAATACTTCCAAAAAGTATCTACTATGGTCATATACTTTCGTAGGGGTCAAGGTTTAGGTGACCCATATGAGTAGTGTCGGTTGCATATCTATTAGGGCTAGAGTGCCCTATTTTTGGACATGTTTTGGATCCACATTTTGTGATGTATAATTTTTTTTATATTTTTGAGACTTTTATATCTATCTATCAACATACTTTTATTTTGGCATATTTATATAGTGTTATGTTTATTATATACATGTTGAATTTAAATGTTTACAGATGATACAAATGCAAATCTAAAACATAATTAACATATGCACCAGCTATTACATTCCGATTTCTTGGGATATGATTTATGTAATATAAATAAAATGTCACTCAAGTAATCGAGTGCATAAAAACTAACGAAGTAGGACAAGATCACGGATTTTATACTCGCCATTAAGTTGAGCAACAACTAGTTGCAAATCGAGATGAATATCTAAGTATAGGATGCCAATTAAAATAACGTCACTAAGGAGTTACATCACAACAATGTACTCGACCATATTATTAGTAGTTGTCCCTAGACATGCCCCTCCCGAAACAACCAAGTGACCTGCAAGAGAGTAAATCACCCACAGAGTTGCAGTGAGAGCCCGAGCTATGCGACTAGCTCCATCTGCAAATCCTAGAAATATCCCACTCAACATATGAAAACGCCAACAACAAACCTACATAAGAATTATGCTAAAACTATATGACTATACAATTATGTACAAGAAAAAGCATATGAACTAAGCATAATACTTTTTCAGATAGAGCCCATTTCTAGGCTCCCACAACTTGTTCCCTTCATAATTAGCTAACTCATAAGCTTCTTCTTCTAATACATGTGTTACAATATATGGACCGAGCCACATAGAGTTAATTTTCCTGCCCACAAAGTTTATTTGTCTTGATCATAGAACAAGACGAGATTGTTAATTTTTGAGCAAATCATGATGAGCTTTGAACTTTAAAACTTTAAGTGCGGAAATACTAAATACTAAATAATGAGGATGAAAAACCCTAGCAAATATCCAGAGTATAATTATGATATATAATAGAGAATGTCTTTTAGAAAAATAGTAGATTGCTTTCAACACCCTAGGTGCTAGATAAGAGACAATCCCGAGCAATAAAGAATAAATATCGATTGTATCAACTTTCCATGTGCCCAACACATTAATAACAAGCAAGAATCATTGCCATGCAAGCTGTAGTGAATGATTGCATGGGTAATGGTGCATCACATGCAAAAACTGCGAATTGCCTTCTTGGAGAATTATCTTGCACAAATAGAAGCACCTTGCCTTCAAGGGAGAAGAGAATTCGCTTCACACTTAATTCATCAATCCTGTATAACATATTTATATATTCTTCACATGCATTGGCTTCTATTTTTATCTTCTAACTTCATGATGAACTTGCCCTCTATCTGGATGAATCAATCTTGCATGAAGAAGAGCGCCCCACTTCTCATGCAGTGCATTAACTCACTGAACTGGGTCTTAGGATGAAATCACCCCTTAACTGAAAGATTTCCCACTTAGTTAGGTGGCTAACTCAAATTTTGTCATGCAAGTGTCACAACTCAAGTGTCGTCTTTTAGTTTAACATAAGTGTCATCATGCAATAACACTTAGTTAACTAGATCTTCTTTGTTATCACTTAGTTAACTTTCTTTAACTGATTCTTTCTTGTTAACATCACTGTAGTGATCAATTTGAGTTCTCTAATTAACTGAGGCATACATTGTGGCTTTAACTAAATCTTAACAATTCAAGTTCACTTAGTCATCTCATGAGCAATTCAAATTCTCTTTTCTCTATGCATTTATCTTTATCTCTTATCTTTACTGCATGGTCAATATGTGTTAACTTTAATTATCTATCATATCAGAATATACTGAGAATATTTGTTAGATGCTGTGATCATATTATATTACTCTCGGACCAAATGATCATATGCTAAAGTAATTCAATCTAGAGGTGGCCAGTCTCTAAAGGAAACTTAATAGAAATCGGTGACCATGGTTAGTAATACATCACACAAAATTAATGCTTCAACATGCAAAGCATCTACCTCTATAACTGGAGGTCCACATGAGAATCTGACTTGGCACACAAGTCTCGAGCCTTGTCTAGCAAGACTTTACAACATCATCACTTTGATACATCAAAACATTCACCTCAACACATGAGGAATAACCTTTTACAATTGAAGGCTTAGTCATTCTTGAGTCCAACTCAAGAATCTACTCCAAGTTCCTGAGTCCAACTCAGGCTCCCTACCTCAACACATGAGGCCCAATACTAGATGCACAAGATTGGCTTGGAGAATGACTCGTGATGATGTACATTTAACATAGGTCACCTTCAGAAAAGACTTGATGCTAGACATATTTATCATATTGACTTTTGACCTTCGTTTTGTGTGTCTAATTTTGCATGGTTGCATCTCGATGTTTTTCATCTAGATTTTCCAAGTGAATCAACCATTCTTTCAAAGAGGAAGTCTTGGGTAAGAGCTGTATAGATAACTTTAAGGAAGGGATTTCACATTCAATCGAGGTTACTGCTTCCACTCCATGAATGAGTTGGGAGAGGGAGAAAAATATGGTAATTTTGACCATGGTTTGATAAGCCCATAGAGCAAGATACAACATAATGTGCCAATTGGACTTAGTAGCATTAATAGTGCGTTGGAGAATGATCTTGAGTGTTTTATTAACTGCTTCAACCTGACCATTCGCTTGTGGATAAAAAGGAGACAAATGCTCCTATTTAAAACCCATCATATTAGTTAAATTGGACATCATGTAGCTCTGGAAATGACTGCCATGATTAGTGACAATTTGTTTTGGGATACCAAACCGTGATATAATCTGATAAAAAATGAAATAAGTTGCAGTTTACCATCATCTTTCACTATAGGCATAGCCTTTCCCACTTAGTCAAATAATCGACAACAACTATGATGTGTTTGTGCCCCCCAACCGAAATTGGGTTGCATCCACTTAGTGAAGGGACCTACAGTAATGACAAGAAAAAGTGGAGCTGGATGTGCCTACATCTTCTTGGTAAACAATTGGCATGGATGACAATGTTTGAGTGCTTCAACACAATCTTTAAAGATTGTAGGCCAAAAATAACCAGCACATAATTTTTTTTGGGTTGTTACCAACCCAGATAAAGGACCCCCACATGCTTAAGTGTGGGAATCATTCACAAAGCCATATGCTTCCTCGTGGGTCAAGCAACACTAGTACAAAATAAGAGATAAGTGACTAGGTGACTAAAAAAGTTAGTCACCACAATTTTTCCAAGGGATAAATGACCAAAATTGAGCAATTTTAAGTGAGCCAATTAAAAACGACTAAGTCAAATGACTAATTAATCACGGTATAAAATATATGACTAGATACCAGGTGAATAAAATAAAAATGACTAATGTACATGACTAATTTAGTCACAAGAATACAAATATGACTAGCTCACAATGACTAAGAATATGAATTAGTCGTTTATGCTAGTCATTGTTGACACATTGACTGTCGATAGGGGTTCACTTCGCATTGTCGTCAACAAACCATCAACTGAAATCCCTTACGCACCGGCCTAGAAAGGTTTTACCCTTTCGGGCAACACTCGTAGAGCGAGTGAAGTCTCACCCGAGATGCATAAGGGGGCTGCAAGAACCAAGTTTCCGCAGTGGAGTTGAGGACATGCATTAAACACACATTGCACTTGCAGAAACCAAAGATTATGTCATTCGCACTATGCTAACAGTTCATCAATCGTAGAATCAACACATAATAGATGTTCGCATCAACATGATCTAATTACTCATTAGCATTAACATCAATTACCAAACCCACAAAGCATTAAATATCTCACAAACATTCGCATTCATCATCTAACAGAAACAAAGACAAAGATAGAACCATAATCGAACATCTTCATGCATTCATTAAAACCTGCAGAATGACCTTCGCAGAAACAGTCAATACATCATATCGCGGATACAAAACAGATCAACAACTGGATCAAAACTCAAAAGGTCGATCACTCTATTCATCACCAGATTGATGCCCTTAGGCTTACAATCATACTCCTATTTATACAAAACTAAGTGGTTACAAAATGGTCCACATGAACCTTAACTAACAAACTAACTACTTCCGCGCTTTCGCATTCTCTGCGAATGACCCCTTCTTCTGCGGATTATCCCTTTCGCAACTATCAGATTCCGCACTTCCTGCGGACTAATCCCGTGCCAATAGGTCCCCAACACAAACTTGTGGCTCTCCCTCGAGCCACCTCAGCTGGACACGGCTGGTATTGGTCTCGTCTGTCACCGTGGTAAACTTATGAAGCTATTCTTGACGTCTAGAGCTCGCTGTCATGTACTTCTCGAACTCATCCTCTAGTCTCTTGAAACCTTGATCATCTATCTCAAACTCATCCTCCAGTATCGTGAAACCTTGATCATATACCTCGAACTCATTCTCCAGTCTCTTGAAACCTTGATCATCTACCCCTACTGCACTTGCTCGGGCGCTTCAGGCTTGCTGCGACCCGGGGACAAGTTCATCGTCATTGCCAAATTGTGAAACAGGCCAGCTGCTCTGGTACATCTGTTTCGCACATTTGAGAGTCCACTGCTGGAGCCAGCAGGCCTCCGCCCCTAGTGTTTTGGTGGTCGGGGAAATCCCGGTTCTTCTAACTACTACCGCACTCTTAGACATCTCGGGTTATACCTCATCTTTGTTCCTCCCAAGTGTCTGCACTACTTCCTTTGCTGGTTGTTCATGCACAGTCATTGTTCTTTCTCTTAGCGCACCTGGAGTGCTCCCGCTTGAAATGAAGTGCACCATTGCAACTATCTCACTTCCCTTTTCCATAGCTTCCTTGGGCTTGTTAACCCAATTGCCTAACTCTCTGCATCTAACTTACTGACTTGCATCATACAACCCACTAATTCGCCTCTTCGGACTCTCTCTACTTCGACTTGCATTCTGCAATCCTTACACCGGTATTTATGCTTTCATCTTGACACTTGCTCATCATTTGAAAAATCTTATCCACAACTAGGCAAATCTGTCATCATCCTTCTCCGCCGTCTTCCAGTGATGTTGATCTGCAGTGATCAAACTCGGATTTGACTCCTGCATGCTAAAACGTGCGAAGCATCAATGAGTGACCTAGTTGGCCATGCTTCCTGCATGCTTTCCACTTTTTGTCATCATTTTTTTTTTAACTATGTTTCTCAACCACTATGCGCCTGATCATGGGGATAGGGTTTCAACCGATTCCTGTTTACTAACTTTGGCAACAATACCCCATCTAAACTGTGTAGCTACACCGCACCTCTGTCAGTGACAAAATTTATGATGTAGGGACCTAACCAATGCATTTGTAACTTACCTGGGTGCTTAGAAAACTTACTGTCATATAGCAGAACTGTATCCCTGCGTTGAAAGTGCTTTTGTTTAATGTGTCGATCATGCCATGCCTTCTATTGATCCTTTTCCACCTTCTAATGAAAGCCTACGATGAACCAGTCCTCATCGAGCTATACCAATTGTGCCAATCATTCTTCCAGTGCTCCATCGTCGCCCATTCCTGTAACAACTGCAATTCGTAGACTGGGGACGATATACTCCATTGGCATTATGGCTTCCTGCCCGTAGACGAGCTTGAACGGTGTCTAGCCAGTCAAACGTTTACAAGTTGTGTGATAAACCCAAAGTATCGCAGGGATAAACAAATCCCAATCATCTTGATTCGTGTTGCATACCTTCGTGAGCGCATGCTTAAGAATTTTGTTAAATGCCTCCACTGTTCTGTTTGCTTGCGGATGGTAAGGGGTGCTCTTTCTGTGTTGTATTTGAAATTCCTCTATCATTGCTGCGATTGTCTGATTAACAAAATGAGTCCCTTGGTCACTCATTAGTATTTTTGGGCACCCGAACCTGGTGACCACATTGTCGAAGAGGAATCTTGCTGCCGTCGCAGCAGAGCAATCCTTCATCAGTGCTGCTTTTGCTCATCGCGTCAAGTAATCCGTTGCAGTAATGATGTAGCGCGACCCTGTTCGTTTTCTTGGTGGGTTGATGGGTCCCACAAAGTCAACTTCCCATTTTTCAAAAGCCTGTAGTGTCAATTGAGGTACTAGCGACATTTCATCCCTTCGTGATGGCTTCCCTGCTCGTTGACATATGTCACAGCTTTTAGTGTAGTCTGTAGCATCTCCATGCATCGTCGGCCACCATAGTCCTGCTCGAAGGATCTTCCTCACGGTGGCGCATCCTCCATAGTGTCCTCCGGAGATCCCGTCATGGGATTCCGCAAGAATCCTCTCCTGTTCATGTGGAAGGACGTATCATCGAAGTATCTCATCTGGCCCCATTTTATACAATTTCCCTGCAATTAATTGAAAATCTACAACTCTGACGACTAGCTGCTTCTTTTGGTTGGTAGTGAAACCTTCCGGCGCCTCCCCTATTGCCAAAAACTAAATGACTTGTTCGTAATGGTCATCGAACATGCCAACCCTGAACAACTGAACATCCAAAAATCCTTCGTCAATGCTCCTTGGCTCTTCCACTGACTCGATTCGTGACAAGTGGTCTGGTCCTGCATTAAGTAGTCCTAGCTTGACGATGATTTCGAAATCAAATTCCTGGAATAGTAACAACCATCGACATATCCCCCCCCCCCCAACACAGGCTAGTTCACTAGGTATTTTAATGTTGAATGATCAATGAACATTTTAAAATGTCCCCCTAATAGGAAGTGTCGAAATTTCTGTAGGGTGTAGACCATCGCCAACCCTTCTCGTTCTGTGGTTGTATAATTCTTCTCCAAAGTAGACAACTTCCTACTTGCGAAGGCATGGTGGTCGATGTCGCCTTCTCTTGGTTGGGCCAAGATGATTCCTAATGTGACTGATGACACATCGACATGAATGTGGAACTCCTTTGTCCAGTCTGGGAATGCCAATATAGGTGCAACAACCATCTTTGCTTTTAATATGTCCAGACTCTTCTGGAACTCTTCGTTCCACTCAAACTTGGCGTCTTTCTTCAAAAAATTTCCATTGGTGTTGTGATTGCTGCATACCCTCTGATAAACTTCCTGTAGTAGCTTGTGTGGCCCAGCATCGCTCTCAATTGCTTGATTGTTGTCGACGGTGGGAGGTCAACAATAATTGTGATCTTCGCTGGGTCTACCATCATTCCTTACCTGTAGGCAATGTGCCCCAGCAAAATCCCGAATGGAGCACAGAAGATGCACTTTTCAGGTTCAATGAAATCTGGTATTATCGACATCATTCCAACATTAGCCTCAGGTTTGCGACGTGATCTTTGACCAACACAGAAACTGTCCAATCGTCCATATAAACGGCAAGAAATTTATGAATGTAGTCTTTGAACGCCGAAACTACTAATCTTGAAAAAATTGCTGGAGCATTCTTCAACCCAAATGGCATCATTGTATACTGAAAGCAGCCCCATTCTGTGACGAATGTAGTCTTATGCCAGTCTTCCTTCGTGATTTTGATCTGGTGATAGCCTGAAAATCCATCCATAAATGAGTAGATTTCCTGAACTCCTACTCCTTCAAGCACCTCATCTGTGAATGGTGTCGGGAATGGGTCGTGTAAGCATGCATCGTTCAATTTCTGCAAGTTGACATAGATTCAAAATTCACCAGTTTTCTTGTCCTGGACCACCATCGGGCTGATCGAATTTGATTCCTCTACTGGTTTTATGATGCCTGCTTCCAGCATCCTTTCAATCTCAGCCTGCACTCTCTCCTTGTGCCTTGGATTCAACCGGTAGGGCCACTGCTTGACTAGCTTCGCATAGAGTTTCAGGGGGATCTTCATTTCACCTAAGTCCCTGAAAATTCCTTTCATCTCTGATAATTTCGTTGGGAACATATCCTTAAACTCATGCAACAGATCAATCATCTTCGCGATAGTTGAGTCATCCCAGTAGTCTCCAATACTTGCGAACTTCAGATTCTCCTCCGACCCAATGTTTACTTTCTTGATCTTCAGTGATTGCTGGAATTTGTCAGAAGGTATTTTTGGTGCCTCAAAACTGCGACTTCCTTCTGAATCTGGTACATGCGTAGCCCTTAAATCATCCTCATAATCTGGCTCTCCTATGATGTTATAGCACTCCATCATCATTTCTGGTGTTGTAGTCCACCGAAGTTCTAATGGTTTCTCTGTTGGTACTGCTTCAAATATCTTTTCACGGATTACTTGTAGCGCACTATGGATGAAGGGGTTCTCATATGAGAAACAAAACGTTTGGTTGAATCCAATTTTTAGTTGTTCCCAAGAAGTCGTTCCGCGTCACAGTTCTACTGCGACATACCAACTCCATGGTACTTCATCCAGTGTGTGAACGAATGCAGGGACCCATTCCGCTTTTGCTTGTAATCCCCATTTGCTTTCGCAGTCAGCCAAATGTGTCTTCGGGTCACTTCTGCCATCAAAATTTCGTCTGCTATATCCTTCTACATCGCCGAACCTAACCGTCATTAGGTGGAAACATAGTGGCTAGGTAGTTATGGTGGACTTGTGTGCTTCCCACCATCGCGCTGGTGTAGCCTTTAGGGATTCTTCCAAGGCCAAGAGCCGCTGTGGTTCCTCTACTTTTTCCTCAAATTCAGTGAGGAATGTAGCCAAATTGGGAAATCCCTCACATATTGGTAGCACGCACTCCTTTGTGGCGACCCATCGTAGTGACTGTGTAATCCTTGCACACCTTCTAAATGACACTTCATGTATCCGTTTTTGCCAATTCTTGAGCATCTCATCCAAATCCGATGATGCCGAACTGACACTGCTCCATCCCAATTATCCATTTGCGGTAGGGTTAATGTAATCCTCATATATATTGTATACACTATCCCATCCTTTTGTAAATTCATCTCTCGCCGGTTCAACATATCGCTGCCCTTCCGTAGGATCCATAGGTGCAAGGACCCTCATCTAGCGATTCTCAAATGACATTGTCCGCTTCTTTAAGTTGATAACAACTAGATTATCGATTGCCCAGTCAATCCCTAGCAGCGCTGGGTAGGGACTTGTGTTGTCAACAATCTCAATTACATCACAATATGCATAAGTCTTGAGGCCCTCAATCTCAATTGGAAGCTGGTACACCCTACCAAGTGGAGTAACCTTACTATTATTTGCTAATCGTAGCTGTACGGGTGACCATGCAAACTGCGGTTTCCCCATTGTTTCCCATGTCTGCTTGGTCAGAATGTTGACGTCCAACCCCAGGTCCAAGATAATTGAGTCGACATTAAATGCTCCAATTTGTGCCGACATTTGCATCTCTCTCCCTGTCTTCCTCTTGTGTATGTGATTGACCTTTTTCTCCTGGAGTGCACCCTCCCATTGATTCAATAGATTGGAGATCTCTTCCAATGCATCCTGATCCTTTTCCAACTCTAGGCAACTCTTCAAGAAGGATTTTAAGGTGTTAGCATTTCCTTGTGACTCTGTCGTGTCGAACGTTGACGACATGTCGTAGATAATTTCTTCTTGAAGAGGTAATTGCCTCCTCTATCTCATCGCCTCCCACGCTTCCAAGAAAACATCCCTTTCGACCTCCGCGTCAAAGGTGACATGTTTCCGTGCTGTTGGTCGGACAGTGGCCCGTGACCCGTTGGCTTCTGTCACAGCTCCTCCTCGTGTCACTACTCCAATAGTCCCATAGTGTCTTCGAGCCTCCGTGGATATCATCTGTACAACCGATGGTGGATTCTGATTCTGGTTCTATGGAGGTGGTGGCGGATTCTTGGTTTTCCATTTTGCGATGAGCTACGGACAGTCTTCAACGCCATGATCCATAACGTTGCAGTAAGTGCACTGTGGCGCTGGATTCGGGAAATCCCTCCGATGAGAAAGAATAAATAATGTTTATCTTGTTTTTATTTTTATTTTTATTTGGAACATGTCGGTTATTAGTTTATTTAGGACCGTCAACCATGCATATCTTCTATTATTCCAACACCAGTACAAATCTGGCATAGATGTGAAAGATAAAATATGTCTTTCTCTTTAATTACATTTTGGTTTGCATTGTTTCATAATCATCTCAAAGCAGTTATTTGTTATCTTGGATTAATGGAAATATCTTTTGTTTCAATTGGCTCAAATTTGAAGCTTCATAACTTGACTATATGTGTACTTACATTGAGACATACTAATGTTTATTCCTATTTCCACATTTTTAAACTTCACTAGCTGAGTTAAAACGCAGGGTTGAAGCCAAAACAACTTATTCAAAGGTATATTTATAGCTATGCTTCATTTACTGTGTTATTATATTTATATCTGGAAAAAATTAATCTGCTATGCAGTTGTAGATTTGAGAGTCATGATTATTATTAAATACTAGATTGGTTCAACCCCTTTTAGGTGCATCCATTCAAATTTCAAACCCTACATTTGATTGATACGAGACACTTTATTTATTTTCTCCTTCGACCCTCTAATGTGGAACCTGGCTGTGATTCCGGGAACACATAAGTTATGGATAAAATGAATTAATTTGGTTCCTTCTTATGCTCAAAACCCTAGCTAGTTAGAAGTTGACACAACAATAGATTTTCCACCTTCAGCTTTAAATCCTCTTTTCCTGAATTTTGGAATGACCATGTTATGTTGTTTTTCTTGACACCTTATTATATAGGGATTATCAGAAGGCTTAAATAATTTTGGGATGATGGCAAATGAAGGACAAAAAAATTAGGGACCGATACATAGATATATCTTGCAAGCAAGTAATGTTCCAGTGAACCACTAAACCTCTCTCTCTTGGTCAATGTGGTGCAAAACCTAGGTTAAAAGCATATTATCTGAACTGCAATTGTCTATGCAAAGTCATTAAAAATGGAAAGGTTTGAATGAGCCTTAAACTTGCACCTTGGTCTTTGTAACTGACCACTGCCCTATTGCTTCAAATTATTGAGATTATGATGCTAGGGATGATATTGAAATAATCTTTATTAAATGTCTGATTCAATTAGTTGAACCAACACGGTTGGTGTCTACATTTGCATCCAAGATAATGAAGCATAGGTGCTTAAAAAAAACATTGACAATTTGATTATGATATCACAGAGACCATATTCCATATTCTCTCTAATTTCATTATGAAACCTATGCACATGCTTTCCACACTAATTTTAAAGACTATATGATATAAATCTAATATGAAACTGCAGTAGAAACATAGTTACCATTTTTGTAAGTTTTGGGTTTAAATTTTGCATTGATTCTTAGTATGTTATTTGTTACTTGCCTTTAATTGAATTGCATTGTCTTCTTTATAGTGTTTTTCCACTTACCTAGTTTCATTAAATTTGCAAAACAATGATCGATTGATATCATTATGTGGTGATTCAATCATATTTATAAATGGCTATTGGGTATTTGGAATGAAATATGTGCCTGCATATTTATTTGTTTTAAATCAAATGAGAATATTCTTTCCACTATGGTGTGTTAGGATATTCCTATACTCCATCCTAGTCCTTATAGCATTTTCATTATTTGCATTGTCATTCATGCATGCACTTTTAGGGTTTGCATGCATTTGCATGCATCCCAGTCATCATTCCCAGCACCTAGCCCTCAGTTAGCATCCCCCAGAGCTTCCTTCCACTCAGTTTCATCCCTCCTAGAGCTTAGTGAGCCCTCCTTTCATCTACCAGTTGAGAAAGGCACCCTTCTTACCTACCACTTCAGTTTAGTTCAGTTATCTTCAGTTCCTTCCTTGATTTAAGGATTAACTGACTCTTAACTGACCTTAGCACTTCGATGGATCTCCAGTGAGACTTGATTGTCCATTCTGACTCCAATTAGCTCCTCATGCGCCCTCCACTGAGCCTCCTTCATTCAGTTACACTCAGTTAGACTGATGGTTGATAGTTACTTGAGCATTGATGACTCCACTGATGATGAGATAGACTACTAGTTGTGCTCCAATGACACTCCAGTGATCCTTTGATCACTCCATGAAGGCTAATTCGAATTGCCACCTTAGGCATTCGAATCCTCATGCATTGTACTATTTATTTGTCCATATTGTGATTAATTAATTAGTGCGTGTGAAGTATTTTTGCTTCTATCCGAGTTCTACTGTATTATTATTCTGTTGCTCATTATACTGCATTGACCACTCTTCTTCTATTTTCTTGCTTAATCAATTACTTTCTTGTGAGGTATACATCATCTCTTAGATCTGCTATGAGGATTTTCACATGGTATCAGAGCATGTTGAGAGTATTGTTTATCTCCATGCTTGAGATTTTTTTGCAGGTTATTACCAAGATTTCGAGTGCAACAGTTTCTGCATCTTTGCAGCAGTAGCAGTTGCAGATATTCTCTATTGTTTCTGTAGGTCTTTTACAACTTCCATGTATTCATCAGTAATTACTCCTCTTTCTCCATTCAACTATGATGAATGGAAACCACAAATGATAGCACATTTGAAGAGACATGGTCTCTTTGATTATTGTTTTGAAAGAGAGTTCGAATCCTATGATGAAGAGTATGACTGGTTAAGTGAAGGTGAACAAGCTTGTGCAGTCATGAGTTATGCTATGTCTCTATGCATGGTATATGACCTCCCTAATATTTCATCTCCAAAGAAGATATGGGCTTACCTGGATGAAATATTTGGCAGACAGAATGAAGGAATTGGTCCAAACCTTTTCGAGAACAAGCAAAGTGATGCATTCGCTCCCCTTGATGGTCTCTTAGATCATGAACCAATATCATCTCATATTGAAGTTGTCCACAAAGAACTTGTAGATTCTACACTCATGCTCCAACTTTATTCTCTTTCTGAGCCAGCTCACACTCTAGATATTGCAGAAGGTCCTAAATCCTCTCTTGCACCAGAGTCGGTTGGTTTGCATCATGATCACATGATTATTTCGGAGGAAAAATAAGCTATTGGAGGTAATGCATTCACTCTCCTCAAGCAATCACCTCTTATTTACTACTATATGATCATTATTCCATGCTTTTAGAAGGTTATTGAAGATTATGGCTATTGCCATTTGCTTGGGATAATTTCTCATGCATTACATGGTTTTGATCTCACCCCTGCTGGTTCAAAGGAGATCTCAAGAAACCATGACCATTCGCTTGGGATAATTTCTCATGCATTTACTAGTTTTGATCTCACCTCTTATGGTTCAAACGAGATTTCAAGAAACCATGATTCAAGTCTTGGATCTAATTTGGATTCTAAGCAATTACTACTTGGGATAATTTCTCATGCATATGATGGTTTTGATCTCACCCTTGCTAGTTCAAAGGAGATCTCAAGAAATCATTTATCAAGTCTTGGAGCTGATTTGGATTCCACGCAATAATTATTATTTGATGGTTCTTTTTGGCATAATCTCACCCATGATGGTTCGAAGGAGAAGACAAAAGACTATTTGCACATTCATAGATTTGATCCTACCTCAGCTGATTCGAATCATAGGTTCAAGGATCATCCTCATACTTTTGGATTTGTTCTCATCACATTCGATCTGAAGAGAAAGTACAAGCACATGCTTTTTGAGCATGATCCACTTCTTCCCAAGAAGAAGATACCTCCAGACATATGACCAAGCATCACACTTGCTTGAGTTTGGAGCATTTATTTTTGTGTGTGCCTTACAGTCTATTTTGAGGGGGGATATTTTTCCCATGAGGTTTTCCCCATTTCCTCAGTTTATTGACTGTTATTATTCATTGTATTGGGTGACCTTTGGTCTTAGTTACCAGGGCCCAGGATGGATTAAGGGGGGGTGTTAGGATATTCCTATACTCCATCCTAGTCCTTACAACATTTTCATTATTTGCATTATCATTCATGCATGCACTTTTAGGGTTTGCATGCATTATTAGGGTTTGCATGCATTTGCATGCATCCCAGTCATTAGTCCCAACACCTAGCCCTCAGTTAGCAACCCCTGGAGCTTCCTTCCACTCAGTTTTAGCCCTCCTGGAGCTTAGTGCGCACTCCTTTCATCTACCAGTTGAGAAAGGGGCCCTTCTTACCTACCACTTCAGTTTAGTTCAGTTATCTTCAGTTCCTTCCTTGATTTAAGGATTAACTGACTCTTAACTGACCTTAGCACTCCGATGGACCTCCAGTGAGACTTGACTGCCATTTTGACTCTAGTTAGCTCCTCAGGCGCCCTCCACTGAGCCTCCTTCATTTAGCTACACCTACCACACTCAGTTAGACTCAGTTTGACTAATGGTTGATAGTTACTTGAGCATTGATGACTCCACTGATGATGAGATAGACTACTAGTTGTGATCCGATGACACTCCAGTGATCCTTTGATCACTCCGTGAAGGCTAATTCGATTTTCCACCTTAGGCATTCGAATCCTCATGCATTGTACTATTTATTTATCCATATTGTGATTAATTAATTAGTGTGTGTGAAGTATTTTTGCTTCTATCCGAGTTCTACTGTATTATTATTCTGTTGCTCATTATACTGCATTGACCACTCTTCTTCTATTTTCTTGCTTAATCAATTACTTTCTTGTGAGGTATACATCATCTCTTAGATCTGCTGTGAGGATTTTCACATGATGTCATATTCAAGAGATTCAAAATATAAATTTTGGATTCATCATTGGATAGTTTCTTCATTTTTTAGTCCAAGAATGGAAACTTCACAAAGTTTGGCTATTATTTATTTCTAACAATAAATAATGATGATCTTCTAACATTTTCCTCTTGGACAAATCACAACTTCTACTACTCTTTGTAATGAATTGAATCTTCTTGTGGAAGTTTATTACAACTTTCAAATTTGATAGGTGTAAACCTCTCAAACTTGAATTGCATTGTCTTCTTTATAGTGTTTTTCCACTTCCCTAGTTTCATTAACTTTGCAAAACAATGATCGATTGATATCATTATGTGGTGTTTCAATCATATTTGTAAATGGATATTGGGTATTTGGAATGAAATACGTGCCCACATATTTATTTGTGTTAAATCAAATGAGAATATTCTTTCCACTATGGTGTCATATTCAAGAGATTCAAAATATAAATTTTGGATTCATCGTTGGATAGTTTCTTCATTTTTTAGTCCACGAATGGAAACTTCACAAAGTTTGGCTATTATTTATTTCTAACAATAAATAATGATGATCTTCTAACAGTCTCCTCTTGGACAAATCAAAACTTCTACTACTCTTTGTAATGAATTGAATCTTCTTGTGGAAGTTTATTAAAACTTTCAAATTTGATAGGTGTAAACCTCTCAAGCCTGTATTCCTTCAAAGGCACAAGTCCATCCTTGGAGATAGAAGCATATTTCCCATAGATAAATAGAGAACTTGGGAAATTCATCTGACTAAAAATAGCTTGGTTACCATTATGGCATTAAGTACTATAAGAGTGAGTGGAAATACAAAGAAATCACTTCTATAAAATCTTCTTGAAAAGTAATCCTAGAAAATCAACAGATAGTGTTATTATCTGAAAACTTATCAATGCTATTACACAACCTTTGATGTAATAAACCATGACATCAATATATTCCAACCACTTTATATATATTTAGTATTACTAGAATGCTCTTTTATGTGATCCTTAGGATTGGGTTCATAACCAAAAGTTAGGAGTCCATAAATGCAAATTTCATGCAACATTTGTAGTATAAGTTGGATTTAACATGAAAGTAATGAGTAAGGCAACCATTGGATCATGCACATCCCACTGTTAGACTCTAGCAGGTTGCTTAGTACATTTAAATGGCCGTAGATCAATAGGTGTAGCTACTGGAAGCTAGCATACTTATATTAAGTACATATTAATGATGGTGTATCAATAGATTATAGGAGTGATTAGATGTAGAGTGACAAGTGGTATTAGAGAGGAAATTACCTTGAAAATGTGGGCATGAAATTCCATCAATTAATGTAGGTGTAAGACATGCTTATAATAGATGAAAAGAACTCATGGAAGCAATCGAGGAGATTTGGTTGACCTTTTTATGATCCAGGTGGATATTGGTGGCCACCCACCTTTCCAACTGGCTCAAAACAATTTTATGGCAATTTTGGTATTGTACTATTTTTAGCAGTTTTTCGGGTCCTGAACTTCCGGGGCCATTTTGAGGCCCTAAACGACCTTTTTTGGTAATTTGGGGGGCCAAATGTACCATTTGGCCCCGGTCGAAAGTTGTAAATCTCGGATAAACCTTTCCAACGGGCTACCGAGCGCCCCAAATGGAGATCGTATGCAAAAGTTACGACCCCGGGAAGTTGATGTACTAACTTACCCAAACGGGGCCCACATGACTTTTGGCGCTTCATCTCCTAGGGTTAGGTTTTTGGATGTCTAGGGTTTTTGACATTCCTGTTTATTGTAAAAGGCCTTGAGAGCCTCATTGTAACCATCTTCTTGCGAAATGAGCGCAACCATCAAATCTCTTCTCAGAGATAAGCCGCCACCATTCCAGCAAGCTTGTTTTCCGTTGCATTTTACAGTTCTAGCTTATTTTCCTTATTGAATAGAAAACCAGTTTTACTGTATCTCTGTTATTTTGTGTTAAGCATCTGATAATAATCTGTATTCATTTCGTTCTGCTCATAAAATCCGGATCAGTGGTATCAGAGCGGTCTGCTCCTTGTCATCTTAATGCATGTCCCCAACGAGGTCAGGGTACAAAGAATTGGGTCTCGATCTTGTTTCTCTTGAAGACAAAAGCTCTCGCACGCCCAAGCGACCTCTCATGGCAGGAGAAAAGAAAGATGACGATATAGGAGATCCTATCAAAATGTTGCTTGAGGAAGCCCTCACGCAGCAGAGGAACGAGATGATGGATAATTTCGCGCAAATCCTTCGGCGACTAAAGCGATGCGTCTTCCTCGAGCAGAGGCGTCACCCCCTTCAAGGTACAAATCAACTTCGATATCCCTATATTTGAAGGACAGATAGACGCAGATGCTGTAGATAAGTGGTTGAATCTACTAGAAGGGTATTTTTATGTCCATAACTTTTCGAATAAAGAAAAGATTACTTTTGCGCTCCTCAAAGCCGTTCCCCATGTCAAAGATTGGTGGGAAACATTCTGCGAGCAAAAGGACACAAAAGAAGCCTCATTATTTTCAGTCACGGCCACCTGGGAATCCTTCAGGGATGCTATTAAGGAACAATACTACCCTGTTGGAAGTTATGACGACTTGTATACCAAATGGACCACACCGCGACAAGAAAGAGACCAAGCAGTGCCAGAGTTCAAAAATATCTTCCATACCTTGCGCACCAAGCTGGGTATCAAAGATTCAGAGCGACATCTGGTGCTCAAGTATCGCGGTGGTTTGCATAGATACATCCAGACCGAAATGGAATTTATGGACATCTCTTCCTTGGGTGCGGCCTACCGATATGCCGTCAAAATCGAGCAGAAGCTCAAACAAAAGATGCGTAAATTTGGGCCTGGGAACCCTTCACAGCAAAAGAAAAGAAAGGGCGGCCCCAACCCACAGAATAAAGGACAGAGAAAAGATGGACAGTATCAGGACAACCAGTCCAAGCCGCAAGCAAAGAAGGACACTGGAAAAACAAAGAAAGATACCGGGAAGTGGTGCGACTTCCATAAGAGCCCTTGGCATAACACTGCTGATTGCCGCTCAAAGCAGTCGCTGGTGGCCGAAGTGAAAGCATCTGAATCAGATGCGGGTTCTGACTCTGAGTCCAAACCAGAAAGGGGAAGACGGATCATTGACATGGAACCCAGTGCCACCATTGCTACCACCAAGCTCCAGCCTGATGAACCAGACGAGCCAGAAGAAGGAGAACGCCTCTTCCATTCACAGATGTGGGTAAAAGGCACCTCGCTGCACTTCATCGTTGATAGCGGTAGCCAGAAGAATCTCATCTCAGTAGAGGTCGTCAAGCGCTTGGCCCTGCCGACAACGCCGCGCCCACAACCCTACACCATTGGATGGCTCCGCAAAGGAAGCGATCTCCGCGTCAGCCAACAGTGCCGACTGCCATACGACATCAAGCCCTTCAAGGATGAGGTATTGTGTGATGTTGCTCCTCTCGAAGTTTCAGATGTTCTTTTGGGCCAACCTTATTTATGGAAATGTCATGCTGTATATGAGTCTAGGCCTCCTAGTGTTATTATTTCTTTGAACAGGAAATTGTACAGGATACCCGAGGCAGTCCCTCCTAGTGTTATTTCCTTGATCTCTGCCAAGCAATGTAGGAAGGTCATCTCTCAGACCGGGAAATTTTTCTTCTTCGTGATTCGCTCTCAGAGTGAAAGAAAGATCGCAGCCACATCTCGGGCCTCCATGACCGATCTATCCACACAACAGAAGCAAGTGGATAAGGTGGTGGAAGGATACTCAGATATCTTCTCCTCTCCGACCGGGGTACCTCTGCACTGCCAAGTCAAGCATCCCATCGATCTGACCCCATGCGCACCGCTACCCAATGGGCCAGTCTATCGCTGCTCTCTTTTGGAAAATGAGGAGATCAAGAGGCAGATCCAAGAATTGCTCCACAAGGGGCACATCCGTCCCAGTTCATCACCTTGTGGGAGCCCAATCGTGCCGGTGCAGAAGAAAGATGGGACCTGGCGACTCTGCATTGATTACCGGGCCCTGAATAAAATCACAGTCCGTAACTGGTACCCGATTCCCCGAATCGATGACCTCCTTGATCAGCTCACGAGGGCCAAATACTTCAATAAGATTGATCTGAAGTCTGGCTACCACCAGGTCCCAATAGAACAGACAGATGTATGGAAGACTGCCTTCAAGTCAAAAGAAGGTCTTTTTGAATGGCTGGTCATGCCTTTTGGTTTGACAAATGCTCCAGCAACTTTTATGAGGATGATGGACGATATCCTACGACCTTTCACCAACAATTTTGTAGTGGTGTATCTGGATGACATCCTCATCTATAGCAAGATTTGGGAGGAACACTTGCAGCATATTCAACAGGTTCTCCACACCCAGCAGAAGCACAAACTATATGCAAACTTGGAAAAATGCTCCTTCGGCATGGACAGGGTCCATTACTTAGGCTACATCGTTGATTGACATGGTGTGCATGTGGATCCAGCCAAGATCCAGGTCATCCGTGACTGGCCAGCCCCAACCACACTCACTGAACTTCAGAGCTTCTTGGGCCTCGCCAATTTCTATCGCCGGTTCGTGCTGGGATTCTCTCATATCGCATGGGCCCTCAGCCAAGTGACCAGGGGTGGTGGTAAGGCAAAATTTGTGTGGGGCCTGTCCCAACAACAAGCCTTCGATGACTTGAAGAAGCGTTTGTGCTCATCGCCGGTACTCTCATTACCGAACCTGCAACATCCCTTTGAGATCGAGACAGATGCTTCAGATTATGCTGTGGGCGCCGTTCTCACTCAACACGGCCACCCCGTGGCATATCATAGTGAGACACTATCAGATGCTGTCCGCAAGTACCCTACCTACGACAAAGAAATGTACTCCATTGTACAAGCCTGCCGCCAGTGGAGACATTACATTCTTGGGAAGGAGACAGTCATCCACACTGATCACAAGCCACTACAGTTCATGCAGACCCAAGGAAAGTTGCAGAATGACTGCCATCAAAAGTGGTCAACATATTTACAGCAGTTCCACCTCAACATCAAATATAAAACAGGGAGTACCAACCAAGTTGCTGACTGCCTTAGTCGACCTCCAGTCGCGGCACTTACCACGGTGCTAGACTCTTGTGGCCACGAGACCTCTGAATGGCCCCACCTCTATGAGACAGACCCTGACTTCTCCACCACCTATCAAATGTTGGGCACCAACTCAGTGGTTGCTAATTTCCATCTTTAGGACGGGTTGTTGTGTCGTCTGGGCCATCTCTGCGTTCCATCAAGCGAGCGCACGAAGCTGATTTGGGAAGCTCACTACAGTCGGGTGGCAGGACACTTTGGCGTCGAAAAGACAGTGGCAGTGTTGCAAAAACATTTCTACTGGCCAAAACTTCGACAGGATGTCGGCAAGTATATTAGGTCCTGCACCGCTTGCGCTATTGCCAAACCGACCACTAAGAAACAGGGCCTATACAGCCCTCTGCCTACTCCTGACAGGACGTGGGAATCCATCTCAATGGACTACATGTCGGGCCTCCCGTCCACCAAGAGGGGAAACGACTGTGTTTTCATGGTTGTTGATCGCTTTTCCAAGATGGCGATTCTAGCCGCTTGCAAGAAGAACATCACAGCAGAAGCCACTGCCAAGCTCTTCTTTGAACAAGTATGGGTACATTTTGGGATCCCACAGACCATTATCTCAGACCATGACAGTCGGTTCCTTAGCTCATTTTGGTCAAGCCTCTGGTCAATGCTAGATACCAAGCTCACCAAATCCACTGCCTTCCACCCCCAGATCGATGGACAAACGGGGGTCGTCAACCGGATGGTCATACATATCCTGCGCATGTACAATTCAACACACCCCCGCACATGGGATGAGAGTCTCCCCTATGTCCAACATAGCTACAACCGAGCCCTGCATAGCTCAACTGGCCATAGCCCCTTTCAGGTGGGGTTGGGATTCCAACCATTGGGCCCCATGGATGTTGCACTTCCCCTTGCGACCACCTCGGCCGACTCATCCCCAGAAGCTGAAAAAGCCGCCCGGTTCATTGAACGGATCCAACATATCCGCCAACAGGTTCAGGATATTCTACAGAAGTCTAATGCCAAGTACAAGCAGCGCCATGATCAACATCGGGTGCCACATAAGTTTCAGGTGGGCGACAAAGTTTGGTTGCATTTGCAGAAAGAACGCCTTACAGGGCCCCATCGAAAGCTTCGCCCACTCCGTTATGGGCCGTACACCATCACCAAGGCGGTGGGTGACAATGCTTTTGAGCTCAACATTCCCCCCTTCCTTGGTATGCATCCAGTCTTCAACATGGCTCTCCTTCGGCCATATTTCCCACCACTATTAGACACCTCGGAGATAGCAGAGAAGTTGACACCAACAGAGCTCAACCCTGACTGCCTACAACAAGCATCCAGTGATCATATTGCAGACACACAGATCAAGGGCACTCGACATCAAAGGATCCAGCTTTATCGAGTTGTCAAAGCAGGGCAGCTCCTGCACTAAGGCAAGTGGCTCACCCGAGGCCAAATTCAGCAGAAATTTCCTCATCTGATGGGGGAACTCAACGCAATGGAGACCATTGCTTCCTAAGGAGGGAGGATGGATCCAGGTGGATATTGGTGGCCACCCACCTTTCCAACTGGCTCAAAACAGTTTTATGGCAATTTTGGTATTGTACTATTTTTAGCAGTTTTTCGGGTCCTGAACTTCCGGGGCCATTTTGAGGCCCTAAACGACCTTTTTTGGCAATTTGAGGTCAAAAGTTGTAAATCTCGGATAGACCTTTCCAACGGGCTACCAAGCGCCCCAAACGGAGATCGTATGCAAAAGTTACGACCCTGGGAAGTTGATGTACTAACTTACCCAAACGGGGCCCACATGACTTTTGGCGCTTCATCTCCTAGGGTTAGGTTTTTGGATGTCTAGGGTTTTTGACATTCCTGTTTATTGTAAAAAGCCTTGAGAGCCTCATTGTAACCATCTTCTTGCGAAATGAGCGCAGCCATCACATCTCTTCTCAGAGATAAGCCGCCACCATTCCAGCAAGCTTGTTTTCCGCTGCATTTTACAGTTCTAGCTTATTTTCCTTATTGAATAGAAAACCAGTTTTACTGTATCTCTGTTATTTTGTGTTAAGCATCTGATAATAATCTGTATTCATTTCGTTCTGCTCATAAAATCCGGATCATTTTATGAATTCATGGTTCAATACTGAGATCTTCTTATACCTTAACCGGTTTCTATTGCAACCGTAGGACATTTCATGAGAAGACTCAAAGGAGGTAAGGATTTAAAAAATTAAATCTACATATGAATCTTATTGAATTCCCCCTTGTAACTAATAGATAGAAGTACATAGATGAAACAAGAGTGGGAAGCAATAGTCAGAGTCTCATTTGTTTGTTCATTAGTTTATGATGATACTAAAATAATGCACCTATTCTATCAATAGACTGTAGCCATGATTGAAGTGTGAGATTCATTGTTGAAGTTATATAGTGAATTTTCCAATAGGGTCTTGATTCACTTGTGAGGTCGACTGACTATTCATCTATTCATTAGGGTTCCATTATCGTTGTTGTCTAGCCCACTCAAGTTGCATGTCTAAAAAAGAGTTGATGCTTCATGCAAGTCCTGGGTGAGTTTGGCTGAATAGTTACTCCTAATACCTGGCACCTAAGATGAAGGAAATCTTTGTTATGCTATGCATCCTTGACCTTTGGGAATGTTTCTCAAAGCAACTTCCAAAAATAAAGTTATGTAGTTAATTCAAGGGACAATGCAAGCATAAATTTTAAAATATGTTAGCACATAATGCAATTAAATTCTTGAAACATTTAAATTACTAAATTACTAAATTCTAGTTACTACTTGCTGGTAGTACCACCGGTTAACATAATAATTATTAAATGAATCTAAATGAGGTCATTTTGCAGAGAATCCAGATTGATGTTAGAAGCAATTGGTAATAGGATGGTACCAACGGTTGACAACCCATATCTCTTAATGTAGTTAACTACATAGTAGATCCTGAATCCTGATTAGATTGCTATGCTATATTGATCTATTGATGAGTATTACCAAGTAATAATTACTATATTGTTAACAATGACACTATATATGAACCATTACATACAACTTTATAGCTTTTAACAAACCCAATGGTCTACCAATGTTTATCAATGGAATGAGACTCTTTCCATCCATGGATCTTTGACTCTCGGACTATATTAATGACTAATGTTCACAGACATGATTAATATTTCCAAAGGAATGGAACAATTAAGAGAGAGGATTAAAGGGTTGACCTTGGCACGCTTGCTTGGATAGAAAGACAAATCATATTATTGTTGATATTCATACATAACTAGTTGATGTTGGAAGGTTTCATTGGTTTTGCTTCCTGTTGTTTCAGGGTAGAGGAGGTTGGTTTTCTTATCCTTACTGATGTGCAGGAGCAGGCACTTCCAGTTCTACTCTTCTGGTTGGATTGTATCCTACATGCTTAGGTGGTTAATTCTTCTTGATATTCAAGCTTTAATGTGTCTTTCAATGTACTCCATAATTGTAATGTCCCCCATTTTGACCCTTGTAATATTTTGGGCTATAATGTAAATAATGTATGCATATTATGTATGATTCCTAGCGTGGAGCTCAAGGCCAAGGCCCCGCTAGTGAATGCTCGATCTAGAAGAGGCAAGTATTTGATATTATGCTACCCATGTGCTAGTGAACCATGGGAATTGTAAATATGCATTTTAATATAAAATCCCACAACTAGCTATGCAATGCAACAAGAGATGGCAGCATGATATTACAAGGAATTGGGAGGAGGACATTCAAACCCTTGGAGCCAATCAAGCCAAGCCAAGTGTCAATGAGAGAACCAATCAAGCCCTCAACTACCCATGTTGACTTTTGTACCCAATCATTGATTTCTCCCAAGAGTTGGTTGAGGTAGTTAATGCCTTGGGGAATGGGAGGTATGGCTTTCCAAATTCGGGTATGGGAAAGACACCCTGCATGGAAATTCGTGTTTGGCTTCTTGGGCAAGAAAAGAGCCATGAATTGCTCCCCAAGCCATTACCCATCAACCCACTTTGCCCTCTCATGATTTTAGAGCTTCCTGGGCATTTCCCTCCATGAATTTCCTATGTTTACCTTTGTTTTCCTAGCGGGGAAGGGCGTTTTTGTTGTGGCTAACAGTGGGGAAGAGAGGGGAAACAATTTGGGGTTTAATTGAGGCCATTTTGGCCCACTGAATGCTCATACATCTGTGGGAGAAATCGGTTTTCTTCCCTGGGGTTGATTCCCTCTTCCCATAATCCGTTTTTGGTGTGCCCATGTTTTGGGGAAAACCCATAGACCCTATTTTGTGAATCCATGGTTGAATTGTGTATCCATGCTAGTTTTGAGCTACTGTGTGTAGAAGAATGTTGGGGTTGAGTTGGGTATCCATTGCTTTGGTCTGTGTTGTGCTTGAGGGTTCCCTTTGCCTTGTAGATATCATGCCCAGCTCGGGGGTGGTCGCTGAGTGGTGAAAGAATACAGGCTGGGCAGAGACCTATGGTTGGGAGGAACGTTGCAGCAACATAGCTAGTTGTTCGGGACAACATTGCATCAAGATGAGTATTTTATTGGGTATTTACTTCTGCAAATGTGTTAATTTGTTGACTGTGTTAAATTGAATAAAATTAATGTAATATGTGTGTGGATGAGGTTTTCATTCCGCTATGCATGTTTAATTGATTTACATCTGCACATATGTATTTCTTTGCTTTAAAATCTAATGAATTGGATGAGTTTTTATGAAAACTCCCATAGAATAGCATCAGGTTCCCTTCCTTGCATTGGGTCCAAGGGTGGGGACATTACAATAATATATGGATCTTTTATAAAACCTTTGGTTTCTATATTAGTTTGATAAGGGAAAATCACCAGGTGATATTTTATACTTTCTGAAATGCTGATTTCAGTGGATGAGCCTGAGCAAGGAAAAATTGAAATAAACAATAAAATTTTTCTTTCCAATTAAAAAAAGGTGAAAAATAAACTTTTGGTTTCCCGACCAAAGACTAAGTGCAATATATGCAACTCAATTGATTTTTTTTTTGAATGAATGCTTCCTTTAACTATTAAATTGATCCCAAAGGTGAGAGTAGAGAACCATTCTCAACACTCTTCTAAATATCATTCAAGTCACCGTTATATAGTGTTTACCTCCTAAACATGTACTTCAAATGTTACAAAGTCCCTTAATCAAGTGCAACCATAGGGGAACTTAGAAAGGTTTCCCATTGTAACCACCACAAATCTTCCTCTCACTTTAGGCCAGTTCTTGTCACTGTAAAACTCATGGCAAGTTAGATATTTCTATTTCATATTGAAGTGATGAGTCAACCAATAGCTATGAATTATGTCTAAATTATTGCACCATAGTTTATTTGTCCTAGTGGAACAACAGAACCTATCAACCACATTCTCGAAGGCTTTATACTAGGAGTTAATGTGCGGTCAAACTTCACTTTAGGATATGCTTGTTTGTGGAACCCTTCTCTTTATCATTGCTTTGATCCATCGAGTTCCAAAACCCTTGAGAAGTCATCTGGTGTGTTGTTGAACTGGTATTCCTGCATTTGATATATGGTTCAGCCTCTCCCAATGTCGTGAAAGGAATTGTTTTTCAAGTATACATTTTGGAACTATGATTAATTGTATTTCGTCCCTAAGGATTTTTGAGTCGTGTAGACAGATCTATGAAACAATGAAAGTTTGAAATCATAAGCTTGTCGTTGGGCTCTCTTTCTCTCTCTTGTTTGTAAGCAATGCAAAACTAGCCATAAAAAAATAATTTTCATAGCCAATATTCCATTACTTTAAAAGATCAGGTTTAATGTTTAGAGCTTTCCCAGTCTCTTTGAACATTAGTATCAAGGAAACCTTTTTCTCCTGAACATTTCTTTTGCGGTAGAAGGAAATTAGATGCAAAGGAGTTTCAATAGAGCAGTATTCCATGTCTTGTGATATAGGTTTTACATTACTTTGTATAGATGTTATAGAAGATCCAAAGTATGCATTGAACAACAGCTCTCAATTGAATTAAAATACCTTTATAGTAGGATTTTACATGCCCCATTATAACTTGTGCGATATTGGTTACATGGACCACTACTGCTTAACTTGAATCAACAAGAAAATATGACCTTTAATGGACCATGAGCCAACACATAAAATAAGAGTGTGCTTTCTCTTATCTACTATCCGTTGCTTATGATGATGAATCCTGATTTGGAAAAGTGTCCACTAGAAAGTTTCTTTATGAGTCTGATTTCAATTTTGCTTGTGCCTATACTATAGGTAATATATCTGAAGAGAATACAAAACCTCTTTCAATAGAGGTAGCAAGGGCTGTTGATAGGGAAAATTCAAAGGATTATGTAATTTTGCCTTCTAAAGTTTTACCTAATCTGCATCACAGTTGGCAAGTCATCGACGTCGATACAACTTCGATAAGTTTCGACTCAACATGACTTCGACAACTTCGACAGGTTCCGATTTCGACACAACTCCGATGAGTCTCGAATTCGACATACTGCGACACACTCTGGACCTTCGACATGTTAAGCAACCTCACAGTTTGCGACATCGACAAGCAAAGTTGACATGCGACCAATGACTGTCGAACTTCAACAGACTGTCTCTCTGTCTTGCAGTCGACTATAACGGTTGAACAGTTGAAACTATTCTAACTTCTTCTTTGTAACTGAATGTAATGGGCAGACACCCAAGCGTCTTAGAATTCTATATAAGCATGTATAACATTGTAACATATATCGGTTTTTGATGTGTTTGCAAGTAATAGAAGAATAGTTCACATTCCTGCATATTGTCTGTGCGTATTTGTGTTTATCTGTATTGCGTAATCTTGCTTGTGCTCATTCTGTCTATTAAGCTTCCCCCATAACGGAGCTGACTCATTCATTTGAACTGTTTTCCCCCTCGTGCTTCCTGGACACGACCCGGATCATTGGTATCAGAGCACTCCGTTTTATTTGTGCTTAAGTTTTGCATATACACTTCTCTCGAAGTTACCTGACTTATGCTGGTTCAAACTCGCTCACAATATTAGCAATCCAAGCAGATGCGATCTACAAAAATGACAAAAGAAACAACCGATAGACATGCAGCCGACGAGACAACATAGTTTATTGAGCAAGATCTGGCTTGACAACAAACTAAAATGTTTTCCCAGTTCAATGAAATTCTCTTGCAATTCGCTTCGACATTTGGAGAATCCTCGACGAGAACTCACTCCGATAAAATCAGCCCCTTCAAAGTGCAAATGAATATGGACATACCGAATCTTGAAGGTAAGATTGACGCGGAATCCCTCGACAATTGGGTGCAACAATTGGAATCCTATTACGCTGTAACTCAACTCTTTGAAGCTGAAAAAGTCACCATTGCATCCTTAAAGATGTCAACCTCCGTGCACTGTTGGTGGGAGAATCTCTCGACAAAGATGGAGAAAGGTGGAGAACCCATCGACACATGGGATAAATTCATTGAACACATCCGAAAAGAATTTTACCCACCTAAATACCTCGAGCAATAGTATAAGAAGTGGCAGCAGCTAAGGAAATGGAAAGACCAATCAATAAAGAGTTACACCAACAAGTTCTACTGACTTATGGAAAGACTTGGCGTCCAAGAAGAAGAGAAATTGCTTGTTCTGAAGTACACTAGTGGATTGTCCCAATACATCCAGCAGGAGATGGAATTTCTAACTGTCAATACGCTTGCGGATGCTTTCCACTACGCCAACAAACTGGAAACCAAGCAGAAAGGAAAAGCATGCTTCGCGACAAAGATGACATCAGGACGACCACCCGATAAGAAGACACCACACAACTTTGACACGTCGAAATATTTTGAGCCGACACCACCAAAGCCAGAGCACTGAAAGAATCCTTTCCACAAGAGGGAACGTAACAAACAACAGTCAACCGAAAAATGGTGCGATTATCACCACTCATATTGGCATGATACACTTGAATGCAAAGCTCAGAATACATTTTTGACAAAAGTGTCGACCTCCAACGCGTTCGACAAGACGGTGGAAGAATCTAATCCAGACTTAATGACCCTTTTGACCTCGACCACTCCAGCAGCCTCGACTATCATTGACGAGGTGGAACGAGAGCACCTGTTCCATACACAGATATGGGTCCAGAGCAACCCATTACATCTTATTGTGGACAATGAGAGCCAAAAAAACTTCATTTCTGAAGAACTTGTGAAGAAACTAGGTCTTGTTACTACTTCGCATCCTCAACCTTTCAACATCAGTTGGATGAAGGATGGACAAGAACTTCAGATCACTTGACAATGCAAACTCACCTACTTCATAAAGCCTTTTGAAGATGAAGTACTCTGGGAAGTGGCACCACTCAACATAGCCAATGCCCTGTTTTGGAAACCGTAACTCAGGGATAGACATGGACGTTAACAGTCATGACCTCAGAAGGTGATTGTCAGAATCCAAAACAGATGGTTCAACATTCCAGAGCATCAACCTACACCGACGGTTGCACTGATCTCTTCCAAAGAGACAAAGAAGCTCATCAATCATGCTCAGAAGTTTGCACTAATCATGATCAAGCCACAACATTCTAAGAAGACTACAACAACAAGTCAAGTCACCGACCAATGCAGTTCTCGACAGAAGCAACAAGTTGATCATATTCTCCATGAATACCCGAACCTCTTTCAAGTCCATACGGAGTAGCTCAACATTGTCAAGTAAAACACTCCATTGAAATTGTTCCTAGTTCTTCTTTTCCTAACGCATATGTTTACAGAAGATCCATTCTCGAAAATGAAGAGATTCGCAAACAAATCCAATAATTAATTGACAAAGGTCATATCCGACCCAACTCCTCTCCTTGTGGAAGTCCAGTTGTCCTAGTTCCGAAGAAAGACGGGACTTGTCACATGTGCATTGACTATAGAGCTCTCAACAAAATATCGGTGAAGAATCGATACCCTCTGCCACGGATAGACGAGCTCATCGACTGTTTGAAAGGTGCTAAATTCTTTACTAAGCTCGTCCTCATGTCGGGATACCATCAGATTCCAATCGAGCCCTCAGATGTGTGGAAAACTGCTTTCAAGACCAAGGAAGGATTGTTTGAATGGTTAGTCAGGCCTTTTGGCTTAACCAACGCACCTACGACCTTCATGCGACATATGGATAACCTTCTTCAACCTTTCATGGGAAAATGGGTCATTGTCTATCTCGACGACATATTGATTTTCAGTCGATGATGGGAAGAACATGTCAGACATATTCGACAAGTCCTTGACACTCTCCAGCAACATCGGCTCTATCTGAACATGGACAAGTGCTCTTTTGCGATGACCAACATCAAATATTTGGGGTATGTAATTGACTCTGCAGGCATTCACGTCGACATAGAAAAAGTACAGATCCTTAAAGATTGGCCCACTCCTAGAAGCATTCAAGAACTAAGAAGTTTTCTTGGTTTGGAGAATTTCTATCGACGGTTGATACTCGGCTTCAGTCACATAGCCTGGCCCTTGAATCAGTTGACGAAGGGAAATGGGAAAACTGTCTTTCAATGGACATAAACACAACAAACAAATTTTGAACAACTCAAACACAGGCTCTGCACTGCACTAGTACTTATGTTACATGATTTGCATCAACCCTTTGAGATTGAGATGAACGCATCGGACTATGCCTTGGGCGCAGTGATCACTCAGTCTGGTCACCTAGTCACTTTTCATTCCGAGACTTTTAATGACACAGTTAGAAGATACTCAACGTACGAAAAATAACTGTACGCCATTGTGCAAGCTCTCAAGCAATGGAGGCATTACATCCTTGGAAAGGAAACAGTCATTCTCACTGATCACAAGCCTCTATAGTTCGCTCCAACACAATCAAAGTTGCAGACAAAACGACAACTCAAGTGGATTAATTACCTGCAACAATTCCAATTGGTGATTAAGTATCAGAAAGGTAAAGCTAACGGCGATGCCGATTACCTTAGTTGACCACCCATTACTCTCCTTTTGACAGTGATGAGTATGCAGGGATATGACACAACGACTTGGCCACAGTTGCACGAAGACGACATTGAATTCTCAGCAGTCTACCGATAGTTACAGACTAACAAGTTGTCGACCTCAGACTCTGACTATTTCCTGAAAGACACTTTTCTATACAAGCTTGGACAACTTTGTGTACCGACCGGTGAGCATTGACAATAGCTCATTTGTGACGCGCACTACAACAATATTGCAGGACATTTTGGAGTAGCAAAGACACTTGCTATTATGCAGAAGTATTTCTTCTAGCCTACACTTAAATTTGACGTCAACAAGTACATTCGATCATGTGTGGTTTGTGCCATTTCTAAGCCACCTAATCGACAATAGGGATTGTATACACCCATACCAGTTCCTAGTCAACCATGGGAATCTATTTCTATGGACTACTTGACGGGTTATCCTACTACCAGACATCAACATGACGCGATATTAGTAGTAGTCGATCGATTTTCCAAGATGGCCATTCTTATACCATGTAAGAAGACCACGATAGCGCAACAGACCACTTAGATCTTCTTTACACATGTTTGGAAACACTTTGGTTTACCCACAACCATCATTTTTGACCGAGATGCCAGATTCGTCAACATCTTTTGGAAGACCCTCTAGAAACAACTGAACACACGACTCGCATTGTCGACAGCTTTCCATCCTCAGACCAATGGACAAATGAAAGTTGTAAATCGCCTTGTAGTACAACTGCTTCGCATGTACAATCACAAGCATCGACACACATGGGATGATAGTCTTCCATACATTCAACACATCTACAATCGTGCTCAACAATCTCTATAGGAAAGAGTCCATTTGAGATATGTTATGGATTTCAACCCTCAGCGCCTATCGACTTGATCAGCTCCTCAAGACAGCCAAACTCCGACACAGATCACAGTCAGCGAGAAGTTGATAAAGCAGTCAAGTTTCGAGAACATATTTGCGACATCCAGAAGCAAGCACATGATATGTTGCATAGAGAAAACGAGAAAGCTAAGGCCTGACATGACAAGAATCGTATTCCTCATACATTCCAAATTGGGGATAAGGAATGGCTACATCTTAAGAAAGAGCGCTTCACTGGTCCTTTCAAGAAGATCAAGCCTTTGCGATAAGGTCCATACAGTATTCTTCGACAAATTGGCGAAAACGATTTCCAGCTCGACATTCCTGCATGCCTGGGTATGCATCCAGTATTCAATGTTGATCTACTTAGAGCATACCATGCACCCTTGTTGGAACAAAATGACTTATCAACAGCAGAACCCGAAGACATCCATCCAGATGTTCAGGATCTTCTTCCTTGTGACACCATTGTGGGACGACGAGTACGCCATACAAGGATGAACACAATTCCCTTGTTTCAGGTTTCCAAGGCTGGCCAGATCCCATCTCAAAGAAAGTGGTACTCTGTTACTAAAATGACTGACAATATTCCTCAACTTCAAGAGCAAACAATGGGGTCCATTGTTTCTTAAGGAAGGAGGTCTGATCCGCATCACAGTTGGCAAGTCATCAATATCGATACAACTTTGACAAGTTTCGACTCGACATGAATTCAACAACTTCGACAGGTTCCGATTTCGACACAACTTCGACGAGTCTCGACTTCGGCATATTGCGGCACACTCCGCACCTTCGACATGTTTAGCAACCTCACAGTTCGCAACATCGACAAGCAACGTCAACATGCGACCAACGACTGTCGAACTTCGACATACTGTTTCTCTGTCTTCCAATCGACTGTAACGGTTGAACATTTGAAACCATTCTAACTAATTCTTTGTAATTGAACGTAACGGGCAGGCACCCAAGAATCTCAAAATTTTATATAAGCATGTATAAAATTGTAACATATATTAGTTTTTGATCTGTTTGAAAGTAATAGAATAACAGTTCACATTCCTGCATATTGTCTGTGCGTATTTGTGTTTATCTGTATTGCGTAATCTTGCTTGTGTTCATTTTGTCTATTAAGCTTCCGCTATAACAGAGCCAACTCATTCAGTCGAACTGTTTTCCCCCTTGTGCTTCCTCGACACGACCCGGATCATTACCTCTTTTTCAGACCTCAACATCATCAGCTAAAGTTGGCAAGGATGTTGATTTGCCTGCAAAAATATTAAGGAAGCTTGAGGTAAATTTGTGATCTTACTCAGTTTTCTACAACTGTCCAGTTTGTACAAAAATATTTTAAATTTGTGTCAATCCCTGTTGCATCACAAAATATTCACACGACACTGACTTCTCAAGGTCCAAATCCAGCTGAATCTCTTGCAATTCGTGTTAATCATGTTGACATTGCAAGAAATGTTCAGAAAATATTGCAATTGAGGCCTCCATATTTTTCGTCAATGGGAACCTCCTTCAAAACCTTATATGAGTGCTCCTGTATTGTGCCAAATCTGTAATATTAATTTTATTGATATAGACAATATACTAGTTTGTGATGCTTGTGAGAAAGCAGTTCACTTAAAATGTGTTCAGTCGTACAACCAGAGGGGTATCCCGAAGGGTGACTGGCACTGCCCTAAGTGCTCGATTGCAAGCAATGGTCGTCCATTTCCTCCCAAGTATGGTCGTGTTGGTAAAAGTACTATTGTTTGGAAAATGCCAGCAAAAAAGAGTATCCATCAAGCTTCTCCTGTGAATAATATGGAAACTTCCCATCCAAAGTCTCCTCAGTACACAATTGTATCAAATGGCCTGAATACTGTTGCAGAGGTTCCTATCCATGTTGATCTGAGTCGCAACAACCACATGCATATCCTTCAGGAAACGGGAAACACAAGTCGGGACCTAAGGCCAAATTTTGAAATGTCTTTTGCTGAAAGCAGAAAGAATACAGAAGATGTGTCAAATGAGCCTTTAAACCATGAATTTTCACAAAAAGCCCCTGAAGCGGTTAATGCTCTCTTAGTAAAGTTTCCAGAGAATGAGAATAACTGTAGCCAAAGTGATACAGTTTCACAATTTCCCAATCAACAGTTTTCCCATTATGCTGCATTAGTATATGCCAGTCAGTTTGGATATATTAAAGGTTCTCAAACCAGGAAACAATCAAGCATTAATTTTCATGATGTAAAGCAACCTCAAACCTCCAGTAATTCCCAGGGTGCAGATAGATTAAGATTGCAACAAGAAGCTGGTGCATCTGGAACTCTTTTATAGGACAATGAAATCCAGAGATTATCCGCATAATCAAAAGGGTTTCCTTTTTCTCAGTTCCCTATGGCAGGACAAAATTATGCAGCTATAGGAAGTGATAGTTGTCAACAAGGTGAAGATGCCCAACAGAGAAGATTATCTCTTGTATTCTGGTTGTATCATTGCTCTATCTATCTCTGAGGAAGTTATTGGGGTTTTTTACCTTTATGGTTTTCCCCAAGTAAACTCTGTGTCTTTTGTGTGCTTGCATTATTGTGTCCATGATTGATATGCTGTAGATTTGTTGTACATGTTGTTCTCTCAGTTAAGATCCTAGATCAGATTAAAGTAAATTCTGAAAATTTAACACGAAGATCCTACATTACTTTTTTTTTCTTCTTTTACTTCCAAACTACGCACAACTACAAATAGACTCGGATCCGCAATTCTCCATTGCGATCCGCAGCCTGCATGGTATCATTTCGCAGTCCGCAATGCGCATCGCCTTTTTCTGCAATCCACAATCCGCATTGCGTCTTTCCGTAATCTGCAATCTGCATTGCGTCTTTCCGCAATATGCAATATGAAATTGCGTCTTTTCGCAGTCCGTAATCCGCATTGCGGAAGTCAGCATGGCGGAAATCCAACTTCAAACTTCCAGAAACTTCCCCTTCCGAAATCCGCAATCTGCATTGCGGAAGTCAGAATTGCGGGAATCCAACTTCAACCTTTCAGAAAACTTCCCATTTCGCAATCCACAATCTGCATTGCAGAAGTCGGAATTGTGGGAGTCTAACTTCAACCTTTCAGAAACTTCCCCTTCCGCAATTTGCAATTCGCATTGCGGAAGTCCAACTTCAACCTTCCAGAAAAATTCCCCTTCCGCAATCCACAATCCGCATTGCGGAAGTCCAATTTCAACCTTCCGGAAAACTTCCCCTTCCGCAATCCACAATCCGCATTGCAAAAGTCGTCATTGCAGAAGCCCAACTTCTTTATTCCTCCAATTTACCAATGGAAACTTATGAGAGGCATAACTTCCTTGTCCTTGGTCCAAATGAGACAAGGTTGGTACCGTTGGAAAGCTCTATTAGTTGTTGCAATCCCCTTCCCAACTGAGGTACCTAACTTCCTCATTTTGTCCTCTTATGTTTGTATATAAACCTTCTATGATACCTTCCAACCTTTAACAGGTCTCTACTTGTCCCCTGCCATAACCCATCTTTCCTCTGTCTCATAGAGCGGTCTAAGAGTACCGCATGCCATGTGACCAACCACATGATTAAGTGAGGTTACGCAATCCATTATAAGGTTGAGCATCTCATAACAAAATACATATAATAAAATAATTTAAGGATATCCATACATCTAACACCTGTAAGATTAGCAATGCATTAAACTCATGCAACTGAATAAAGCATTCGACCTGCACTCAGGCTTACACAGGGTCTCACCATTATTCCCATTCATATAAAATTCATGCAACAACTTAAAGTAAAACAGCATAATAATGACGCATTAAATAACATCATTCATTCCACAGTGCACGTATCTTTGTATCTTGAAGTTGACCCGCAACTGGCTAAGTGAGAGAAACGTTCCACCCAACCTTAGGTCTCTGTTCAGCCTATACTCTTTCAGCGGAGAGAACACCCCCGAGCTGGGTTATGTATCCAATAAGGAGGGCTAGGTAGGCTCTTTAACAATCAAGATCCACTTCAATGCTAATCCAACTTATCGCTAGGTTTTTCAAGCAATCCAGAAACATACACATGCTAAGCCATCTTGCAGTTGGGTTTATCAAGCATACACACGCTAAGCCAACCTACAGATGGGTTTATCAAGCATACAAGGTAGCAAGGAGGATATTTTTAAGCCAATGAGCTCAACCACAGAGCTACAGACATCTCAATCACTCAGTAGATAAGGCACCCACACTATCCACCTCACCCAACACAAGGAAGACCCTCTTCTCTGCTACATAGTCCCTCAAGGCCCCTTCCCTTCCAGTGTTATTCAGGATAGGTGTAAGAAGGTCCAACTGCTAGTTCTAGGAGATCGTATTCTTCACCAGGTTTATCAAGAATACAAACCCTAAGCCCAATCTTTCACATCTACTAACAAGATGGTTCATTCAAGGGTTGCGGACTAAGATCTGTCTAGCAACTCGACTCTCTGCTCATGGAATTCCAGGCTTCACACACCTTCCTCAAGCCATTCACGCATTGTAATCCCTTTTTGGCTCGTCTTCAGGTTTCTACTCCAAGATCACGCATACGCGCGAGATCCCTCTTGCATTCAGCTTCCCTACTTCGGCTCTCTCTACGTCTTAGGGTCTCTTCTCCCCAACCACATGAATGAACTGAGTGCAAAACCCATAAAGAGAACCCCCTTCTCAGATCCCAGCGCCGTTTTTATCTCCTGCAAATATCCTCCGCAAGCTTGCCTTCTCCACATTCTGTAACTGAATCCGTACCTGTACAGGGAATCAAATCGGTTACTCCTGCCCAAGTGGTAGCATGGATCACCATCCCACACCCCCTCACCTCTCCCTAGTGGATACCTTCGCCCCCTTCTCATTAGCTGCCTCACTTAGCCAGTTATGGATATTTCATTGCAATATTAAACATTTACATCAATTACAAAATTTCATGGCTTAACAACACACGCATAGTTTCACTGTCAAATACTTGGCTATGAAAGTAAACCTTAATCATCCACTAGTGGGGCCTTGGCCTTGAGCTCCACACTAGGATCAACACATATTGTACAAACACAATATTTACACTGAGGCCAATAATTACTAAGGAAGGGTAGGGGTATTACACAGTTGGAGAAGTGGCTAAGGTGATAGTGGTCACTTTCTCCATACATTTGTTCATCTGATACTAGCCCTGCTAGTTCATCCGGTAACACTTTGTTCAAGGGTGGCACACCTTGCTATCGAACATAAGTAAGAACATAACTCTTTCCCATCCGTATTTTTGGAATATTTATTTATTTTTTTCTTTTTTCATATTATTAAAGCCTTAAAAAAGAATAAAAGAATGTTATAGTACAAGGGAAGAAATGAGTGTCAAGACAAGCGAACTAGTTCCAAGCGCATGGAACAAACCTATGCATAATGAAAGGAACATGAGAAGGTTAGTGATAATCAAGGTGTGTATCTTCCAAGTAAAAGGGGTCTTCAGGTTGCAAAGTCAAAAAATGGTGCGAAGCTTAGCGAAAATGAGACAAGAGATGGAGGTTCATATAATAAGCTAAAAGCATGGAAGCTGACATCAGACTCATAAGTGCAAGCAGGATAAATGCATATGCAATTACAACTTGAATAGTACCAAATCGTGGATTTTATCAAGCTCAAAATAGTTAGTCCTCATTGGAGTTTTCAATTTTAGAGAGTTTGAAAACTTAAAGAAGACTCTAAAGTGGTCTTTTTCGTAAATTTAGTCTCTAATGCCTGAAAAAGCATAAAAAGGTATAGGGGAGAACTCTTTAGCCAAAATTTAATAGAGTATTAGTTTTTCATAAATAGTCCATCTAGTCCGGAAAAAGGGTTAAACTTATAGCAGATGGAAATTCTTTCATGTCCTTTTAACGAGTTTGAAAGACACAAACTCACTCGACAATCTTTTTAGATTTACGGAGTAAAAAAATAGCTTAAAAAAACTCCATAACGGGAGTCTCGCTACGGGAGATGGCCAGTAAAAGATGAGAAGGAATCAATGCAGTTTCAACGCAAAGTCAGGAAATACTATAATGGGACTCCCAGATCCTAAAAATTAAAGCAGCATGAGCTTCAATGGAAAATAGGATCAAATCTAGGATGCTCATGGGACGGGTAGGTGCTAAATGCAATATTACGACATATATTGTTCAAAAGAAGGTTAATTGTCGCAATTTACAAAAGTAACCTAGGGTATTTCAAGACTGAGGGAAGGATGCAACATGCAAAAATGGTAGGAATCCTACCCTATATGCTAGTTAAGAAACAACATACCTGCGAGAATTACCACCACCGTCGAAAATATGGTCCCCTAGATTAAAAATGTACCAAAATTAGCCCTAAAACACCAATAATTAGTTCCTTTTATACAAAAAAAACTAATTAAAAGTGAGTAGGTGAAAAGTAATAAAAATAGGGTAAATTTTTTTTTTACCATTTCATTTGTAAAACTTGGTGAAATTGGACAAAAATACCTCAATCTTCAACAATTGATTATAGGAGCTACGATCCACCATTCGACGAACTGTTAGTGCTAGGTCGGAACTTAAACCTTCCTCTTTTCATTTATATGGCTTTTATGCATTTTCCCCAAATTTTTAGCTCTTTGAGGAGGCCCTTATTGATCTCGGCCACAAATGCAAGCTATAGAAGCATGAGTCACGTCTAACGTGACCATGGCTTCTGCAAGTTGCGTCCGTGTGCGCAACTAAAGTTTTTTGAGAAAAATGGCTAAAAATTTGTAATTTTTGGGCAGGATGCCGCTTGAATGGAGGGAAAGGGAGCATGAGGCCTTAGATGACCAAGTATTGGAATATGATGAGGCCCTCGAAGCTCTTTTCCAATGTGAGTTAAAGAAAATTTTCAAACCACCCAATATGTGGGCTCAACGTCGAAGATTGCTTGAAATGATTATTGGATATTGGGATGTGGATGTTGATTGATTCATATTGGATGGGCAGACTCTAAAGATAGAGGTAGATGATATCTATTTCATCACCGGGTTATCCCGCTGAGGTAACCTACCAAGTTTCAAGTCTCGAAATGTGGGTGGGATGTCCAATCATGAGTACATGGCCATATATTGTGTGTCGGATGCACAAAAAGTGGCTCACAAATACAGATTCGAGACATAGCAAGCTTAGGCATGAAAATTATCCTACTTACCATTGCTAGAGTCCAAGGATCAACATATTCACACCTAGCATCCGAGGTCCAAATTTTCTATGCAGTGAGATGCATGGAACCCACAGTATTTGATTGGTGCACATGGCTTATTGGGATGTCTGAAATCCCAACTATCTGCGGTCAGACAAGGGAGGTTGCGGAACTTTGGTTTCGATAGTATCCTCTGCTGTTTCAGTTTCAAGAGGGTGTCAGTGCTCAATCCACAAGTGCTGGTAGATGCACGTGGACTCAAGGAGCCTACTATGATTAGATGGGAAGGTCTTACGCTATGACTTGGGGGAAGACGAGTAGCTACTCCATTTGATGATGACTACTTTGCATGGTGGGAGAACTAGATTGTAGCCATCGATGACTATCCCTATCATGGCATAGATTTCAGTCATGATCTAGATATGGTAGTCCCCCTAGGGAGTGCACTTGGCGTGATTGGTATGTCTCATTTTTTACATTTTTATGTTTTTTGTTATAGTTTTAAAATAAAACATGTTTTTTCATGGATACTAACACATATTGAACAACCTTTTTAGACATAGCACTTGGTCGTCCAGCTGGATTTCCCCATTACCGTCGAAGGTTGCGGGAAGGGGAGGGAACTGATGCCGCAACTACATTAGAAAATGTCCAGTAGAACTTGAGTAGATTGATTGATGGTGTCCCTACCGCTAGGATACCAGATATTCTTGAGGCATTACATCGACATGTGGTGGAAGTACCAGAAGCCTGGGTCCAATACTTCCAAAAAGTATCTACTATGGTCATATACTTTCGTAGGGGTCAAGGTTTAGGTGACCCATATGAGTAGTGTCGGTTGCATATCTATTAGGGCTAGAGTGCCCTATTTTTGGACATGTTTTGGATCCACATTTTGTGATGTATAATTTTTTTTATATTTTTGAGACTTTTATATCTATCTATCAACATACTTTTATTTTGGCATATTTATATAGTGTTATGTTTATTATATACATGTTGAATTTAAATGTTTACAGATGATACAAATGCAAATCTAAAACATAATTAACATATGCACCAGCTATTACATTCCGATTTCTTGGGATATGATTTATGTAATATAAATAAAATGTCACTCAAGTAATCGAGTGCATAAAAACTAACGAAGTAGGACAAGATCACGGATTTTATACTCGCCATTAAGTTGAGCAACAACTAGTTGCAAATCGAGATGAATATCTAAGTATAGGATGCCAATTAAAATAACGTCACTAAGGAGTTACATCACAACAATGTACTCGACCATATTATTAGTAGTTGTCCCTAGACATGCCCCTCCCGAAACAACCAAGTGACCTGCAAGAGAGTAAATCACCCACAGAGTTGCAGTGAGAGCCCGAGCTATGCGACTAGCTCCATCTGCAAATCCTAGAAATATCCCACTCAACATATGAAAACGCCAACAACAAACCTACATAAGAATTATGCTAAAACTATATGACTATACAATTATGTACAAGAAAAAGCATATGAACTAAGCATAATACTTTTTCAGATAGAGCCCATTTCTAGGCTCCCACAACTTGTTCCCTTCATAATTAGCTAACTCATAAGCTTCTTCTTCTAATACATGTGTTACAATATATGGACCGAGCCACATAGAGTTAATTTTCCTGCCCACAAAGTTTATTTGTCTTGATCATAGAACAAGACGAGATTGTTAATTTTTGAGCAAATCATGATGAGCTTTGAACTTTAAAACTTTAAGTGCGGAAATACTAAATACTAAATAATGAGGATGAAAAACCCTAGCAAATATCCAGAGTATAATTATGATATATAATAGAGAATGTCTTTTAGAAAAATAGTAGATTGCTTTCAACACCCTAGGTGCTAGATAAGAGACAATCCCGAGCAATAAAGAATAAATATCGATTGTATCAACTTTCCATGTGCCCAACACATTAATAACAAGCAAGAATCATTGCCATGCAAGCTGTAGTGAATGATTGCATGGGTAATGGTGCATCACATGCAAAAACTGCGAATTGCCTTCTTGGAGAATTATCTTGCACAAATAGAAGCACCTTGCCTTCAAGGGAGAAGAGAATTCGCTTCACACTTAATTCATCAATCCTGTATAACATATTTATATATTCTTCACATGCATTGGCTTCTATTTTTATCTTCTAACTTCATGATGAACTTGCCCTCTATCTGGATGAATCAATCTTGCATGAAGAAGAGCGCCCCACTTCTCATGCAGTGCATTAACTCACTGAACTGGGTCTTAGGATGAAATCACCCCTTAACTGAAAGATTTCCCACTTAGTTAGGTGGCTAACTCAAATTTTGTCATGCAAGTGTCACAACTCAAGTGTCGTCTTTTAGTTTAACATAAGTGTCATCATGCAATAACACTTAGTTAACTAGATCTTCTTTGTTATCACTTAGTTAACTTTCTTTAACTGATTCTTTCTTGTTAACATCACTGTAGTGATCAATTTGAGTTCTCTAATTAACTGAGGCATACATTGTGGCTTTAACTAAATCTTAACAATTCAAGTTCACTTAGTCATCTCATGAGCAATTCAAATTCTCTTTTCTCTATGCATTTATCTTTATCTCTTATCTTTACTGCATGGTCAATATGTGTTAACTTTAATTATCTATCATATCAGAATATACTGAGAATATTTGTTAGATGCTGTGATCATATTATATTACTCTCGGACCAAATGATCATATGCTAAAGTAATTCAATCTAGAGGTGGCCAGTCTCTAAAGGAAACTTAATAGAAATCGGTGACCATGGTTAGTAATACATCACACAAAATTAATGCTTCAACATGCAAAGCATCTACCTCTATAACTGGAGGTCCACATGAGAATCTGACTTGGCACACAAGTCTCGAGCCTTGTCTAGCAAGACTTTACAACATCATCACTTTGATACATCAAAACATTCACCTCAACACATGAGGAATAACCTTTTACAATTGAAGGCTTAGTCATTCTTGAGTCCAACTCAAGAATCTACTCCAAGTTCCTGAGTCCAACTCAGGCTCCCTACCTCAACACATGAGGCCCAATACTAGATGCACAAGATTGGCTTGGAGAATGACTCGTGATGATGTACATTTAACATAGGTCACCTTCAGAAAAGACTTGATGCTAGACATATTTATCATATTGACTTTTGACCTTCGTTTTGTGTGTCTAATTTTGCATGGTTGCATCTCGATGTTTTTCATCTAGATTTTCCAAGTGAATCAACCATTCTTTCAAAGAGGAAGTCTTGGGTAAGAGCTGTATAGATAACTTTAAGGAAGGGATTTCACATTCAATCGAGGTTACTGCTTCCACTCCATGAATGAGTTGGGAGAGGGAGAAAAATATGGTAATTTTGACCATGGTTTGATAAGCCCATAGAGCAAGATACAACATAATGTGCCAATTGGACTTAGTAGCATTAATAGTGCGTTGGAGAATGATCTTGAGTGTTTTATTAACTGCTTCAACCTGACCATTCGCTTGTGGATAAAAAGGAGACAAATGCTCCTATTTAAAACCCATCATATTAGTTAAATTGGACATCATGTAGCTCTGGAAATGACTGCCATGATTAGTGACAATTTGTTTTGGGATACCAAACCGTGATATAATCTGATAAAAAATGAAATAAGTTGCAGTTTACCATCATCTTTCACTATAGGCATAGCCTTTCCCACTTAGTCAAATAATCGACAACAACTATGATGTGTTTGTGCCCCCCAACCGAAATTGGGTTGCATCCACTTAGTGAAGGGACCTACAGTAATGACAAGAAAAAGTGGAGCTGGATGTGCCTACATCTTCTTGGTAAACAATTGGCATGGATGACAATGTTTGAGTGCTTCAACACAATCTTTAAAGATTGTAGGCCAAAAATAACCAGCACATAATTTTTTTTGGGTTGTTACCAACCCAGATAAAGGACCCCCACATGCTTAAGTGTGGGAATCATTCACAAAGCCATATGCTTCCTCGTGGGTCAAGCAACACTAGTACAAAATAAGAGATAAGTGACTAGGTGACTAAAAAAGTTAGTCACCACAATTTTTCCAAGGGATAAATGACCAAAATTGAGCAATTTTAAGTGAGCCAATTAAAAACGACTAAGTCAAATGACTAATTAATCACGGTATAAAATATATGACTAGATACCAGGTGAATAAAATAAAAATGACTAATGTACATGACTAATTTAGTCACAAGAATACAAATATGACTAGCTCACAATGACTAAGAATATGAATTAGTCGTTTATGCTAGTCATTGTTGACACATTGACTGTCGATAGGGGTTCACTTCGCATTGTCGTCAACAAACCATCAACTGAAATCCCTTACGCACCGGCCTAGAAAGGTTTTACCCTTTCGGGCAACACTCGTAGAGCGAGTGAAGTCTCACCCGAGATGCATAAGGGGGCTGCAAGAACCAAGTTTCCGCAGTGGAGTTGAGGACATGCATTAAACACACATTGCACTTGCAGAAACCAAAGATTATGTCATTCGCACTATGCTAACAGTTCATCAATCGTAGAATCAACACATAATAGATGTTCGCATCAACATGATCTAATTACTCATTAGCATTAACATCAATTACCAAACCCACAAAGCATTAAATATCTCACAAACATTCGCATTCATCATCTAACAGAAACAAAGACAAAGATAGAACCATAATCGAACATCTTCATGCATTCATTAAAACCTGCAGAATGACCTTCGCAGAAACAGTCAATACATCATATCGCGGATACAAAACAGATCAACAACTGGATCAAAACTCAAAAGGTCGATCACTCTATTCATCACCAGATTGATGCCCTTAGGCTTACAATCATACTCCTATTTATACAAAACTAAGTGGTTACAAAATGGTCCACATGAACCTTAACTAACAAACTAACTACTTCCGCGCTTTCGCATTCTCTGCGAATGACCCCTTCTTCTGCGGATTATCCCTTTCGCAACTATCAGATTCCGCACTTCCTGCGGACTAATCCCGTGCCAATAGGTCCCCAACACAAACTTGTGGCTCTCCCTCGAGCCACCTCAGCTGGACACGGCTGGTATTGGTCTCGTCTGTCACCGTGGTAAACTTATGAAGCTATTCTTGACGTCTAGAGCTCGCTGTCATGTACTTCTCGAACTCATCCTCTAGTCTCTTGAAACCTTGATCATCTATCTCAAACTCATCCTCCAGTATCGTGAAACCTTGATCATATACCTCGAACTCATTCTCCAGTCTCTTGAAACCTTGATCATCTACCCCTACTGCACTTGCTCGGGCGCTTCAGGCTTGCTGCGACCCGGGGACAAGTTCATCGTCATTGCCAAATTGTGAAACAGGCCAGCTGCTCTGGTACATCTGTTTCGCACATTTGAGAGTCCACTGCTGGAGCCAGCAGGCCTCCGCCCCTAGTGTTTTGGTGGTCGGGGAAATCCCGGTTCTTCTAACTACTACCGCACTCTTAGACATCTCGGGTTATACCTCATCTTTGTTCCTCCCAAGTGTCTGCACTACTTCCTTTGCTGGTTGTTCATGCACAGTCATTGTTCTTTCTCTTAGCGCACCTGGAGTGCTCCCGCTTGAAATGAAGTGCACCATTGCAACTATCTCACTTCCCTTTTCCATAGCTTCCTTGGGCTTGTTAACCCAATTGCCTAACTCTCTGCATCTAACTTACTGACTTGCATCATACAACCCACTAATTCGCCTCTTCGGACTCTCTCTACTTCGACTTGCATTCTGCAATCCTTACACCGGTATTTATGCTTTCATCTTGACACTTGCTCATCATTTGAAAAATCTTATCCACAACTAGGCAAATCTGTCATCATCCTTCTCCGCCGTCTTCCAGTGATGTTGATCTGCAGTGATCAAACTCGGATTTGACTCCTGCATGCTAAAACGTGCGAAGCATCAATGAGTGACCTAGTTGGCCATGCTTCCTGCATGCTTTCCACTTTTTGTCATCATTTTTTTTTTAACTATGTTTCTCAACCACTATGCGCCTGATCATGGGGATAGGGTTTCAACCGATTCCTGTTTACTAACTTTGGCAACAATACCCCATCTAAACTGTGTAGCTACACCGCACCTCTGTCAGTGACAAAATTTATGATGTAGGGACCTAACCAATGCATTTGTAACTTACCTGGGTGCTTAGAAAACTTACTGTCATATAGCAGAACTGTATCCCTGTGTTGAAAGTGCTTTTGTTTAATGTGTCGATCATGCCATGCCTTCTATTGATCCTTTTCCACCTTCTAATGAAAGCCTACGATGAACCAGTCCTCATCGAGCTATACCAATTGTGCCAATCATTCTTCCAGTGCTCCATCGTCGCCCATTCCTGTAACAACTGCAATTCGTAGACTGGGGACGATATACTCCATTGGCATTATGGCTTCCTGCCCGTAGACGAGCTTGAACGGTGTCTAGCCAGTCAAACGTTTACAAGTTGTGTGATAAACCCAAAGTATCGCAGGGATAAACAAATCCCAATCATCTTGATTCGTGTTGCATACCTTCGTGAGCGCATGCTTAAGAATTTTGTTAAATGCCTCCACTGTTCTGTTTGCTTGCGGATGGTAAGGGGTGCTCTTTCTGTGTTGTATTTGAAATTCCTCTATCATTGCTGTGATTGTCTGATTAACAAAATGAGTCCCTTGGTCACTCATTAGTATTTTTGGGCACCCGAACCTGGTGACCACATTGTCGAAGAGGAATCTTGCTGCCGTCGCAGCAGAGCAATCCTTCATCAGTGCTGCTTTTGCTCATCGCGTCAAGTAATCCGTTGCAGTAATGATGTAGCGCGACCCTGTTCGTTTTCTTGGTGGGTTGATGGGTCCCACAAAGTCAACTTCCCATTTTTCAAAAGCCTGTAGTGTCAATTGAGGTACTAGCGACATTTCATCCCTTCGTGATGGCTTCCCTGCTCGTTGACATATGTCACAGCTTTTAGTGTAGTCTGTAGCATCTCCATGCATCGTCGGCCACCATAGTCCTGCTCGAAGGATCTTCCTCACGGTGGCGCATCCTCCATAGTGTCCTCCGGAGATCCCGTCATGGGATTCCGCAAGAATCCTCTCCTGTTCATGTGGAAGGACGTATCATCGAAGTATCTCATCTGGCCCCATTTTATACAATTTCCCTGCAATTAATTGAAAATCTACAACTCTGACGACTAGCTGCTTCTTTTGGTTGGTAGTGAAACCTTCCGGCGCCTCCCCTATTGCCAAAAACTAAATGACTTGTTCGTAATGGTCATCGAACATGCCAACCCTGAACAACTGAACATCCAAAAATCCTTCGTCAATGCTCCTTGGCTCTTCCACTGACTCGATTCGTGACAAGTGGTCTGGTCCTGCATTAAGTAGTCCTAGCTTGACGATGATTTCGAAATCAAATTCCTGGAATAGTAACAACCATCGACATATCCCCCCCCCCCAACACAGGCTAGTTCACTAGGTATTTTAATGTTGAATGATCAATGAACATTTTAAAATGTCCCCCTAATAGGAAGTGTCGAAATTTCTGTAGGGTGTAGACCATCGCCAACCCTTCTCGTTCTGTGGTTGTATAATTCTTCTCCAAAGTAGACAACTTCCTACTTGCGAAGGCATGGTGGTCGATGTCGCCTTCTCTTGGTTGGGCCAAGATGATTCCTAATGTGACTGATGACACATCGACATGAATGTGGAACTCCTTTGTCCAGTCTGGGAATGCCAATATAGGTGCAACAACCATCTTTGCTTTTAATATGTCCAGACTCTTCTGGAACTCTTCGTTCCACTCAAACTTGGCGTCTTTCTTCAAAAAATTTCCATTGGTGTTGTGATTGCTGCATACCCTCTGATAAACTTCCTGTAGTAGCTTGTGTGGCCCAGCATCGCTCTCAATTGCTTGATTGTTGTCGACGGTGGGAGGTCAACAATAATTGTGATCTTCGCTGGGTCTACCATCATTCCTTACCTGTAGGCAATGTGCCCCAGCAAAATCCCGAATGGAGCACAGAAGATGCACTTTTCAGGTTCAATGAAATCTGGTATTATCGACATCATTCCAACATTAGCCTCAGGTTTGCGACGTGATCTTTGACCAACACAGAAACTGTCCAATCGTCCATATAAACGGCAAGAAATTTATGAATGTAGTCTTTGAACGCCGAAACTACTAATCTTGAAAAAATTGCTGGAGCATTCTTCAACCCAAATGGCATCATTGTATACTGAAAGCAGCCCCATTCTGTGACGAATGTAGTCTTATGCCAGTCTTCCTTCGTGATTTTGATCTGGTGATAGCCTGAAAATCCATCCATAAATGAGTAGATTTCCTGAACTCCTACTCCTTCAAGCACCTCATCTGTGAATGGTGTCGGGAATGGGTCGTGTAAGCATGCATCGTTCAATTTCTGCAAGTTGACATAGATTCAAAATTCACCAGTTTTCTTGTCCTGGACCACCATCGGGCTGATCGAATTTGATTCCTCTACTGGTTTTATGATGCCTGCTTCCAGCATCCTTTCAATCTCAGCCTGCACTCTCTCCTTGTGCCTTGGATTCAACCGGTAGGGCCACTGCTTGACTAGCTTCGCATAGAGTTTCAGGGGGATCTTCATTTCACCTAAGTCCCTGAAAATTCCTTTCATCTCTGATAATTTCGTTGGGAACATATCCTTAAACTCATGCAACAGATCAATCATCTTCGCGATAGTTGAGTCATCCCAGTAGTCTCCAATACTTGCGAACTTCAGATTCTCCTCCGACCCAATGTTTACTTTCTTGATCTTCAGTGATTGCTGGAATTTGTCAGAAGGTATTTTTGGTGCCTCAAAACTGCGACTTCCTTCTGAATCTGGTACATGCGTAGCCCTTAAATCATCCTCATAATCTGGCTCTCCTATGATGTTATAGCACTCCATCATCATTTCTGGTGTTGTAGTCCACCGAAGTTCTAATGGTTTCTCTGTTGGTACTGCTTCAAATATCTTTTCACGGATTACTTGTAGCGCACTATGGATGAAGGGGTTCTCATATGAGAAACAAAACGTTTGGTTGAATCCAATTTTTAGTTGTTCCCAAGAAGTCGTTCCGCGTCACAGTTCTACTGCGACATACCAACTCCATGGTACTTCATCCAGTGTGTGAACGAATGCAGGGACCCATTCCGCTTTTGCTTGTAATCCCCATTTGCTTTCGCAGTCAGCCAAATGTGTCTTCGGGTCACTTCTGCCATCAAAATTTCGTCTGCTATATCCTTCTACATCGCCGAACCTAACCGTCATTAGGTGGAAACATAGTGGCTAGGTAGTTATGGTGGACTTGTGTGCTTCCCACCATCGCGCTGGTGTAGCCTTTAGGGATTCTTCCAAGGCCAAGAGCCGCTGTGGTTCCTCTACTTTTTCCTCAAATTCAGTGAGGAATGTAGCCAAATTGGGAAATCCCTCACATATTGGTAGCGCGCACTCCTTTGTGGCGACCCATCGTAGTGACTGTGTAATCCTTGCACACCTTCTAAATGACACTTCATGTATCCGTTTTTGCCAATTCTTGAGCATCTCATCCAAATCCGATGATGCCGAACTGACACTGCTCCATCCCAATTATCCATTTGCGGTAGGGTTAATGTAATCCTCATATATATTGTATACACTATCCCATCCTTTTGTAAATTCATCTCTCGCCGGTTCAACATATCGCTGCCCTTCCGTAGGATCCATAGGTGCAAGGACCCTCATCTAGCGATTCTCAAATGACATTGTCCGCTTCTTTAAGTTGATAACAACTAGATTATCGATTGCCCAGTCAATCCCTAGCAGCGCTGGGTAGGGACTTGTGTTGTCAACAATCTCAATTACATCACAATATGCATAAGTCTTGAGGCCCTCAATCTCAATTGGAAGCTGGTACACCCTACCAAGTGGAGTAACCTTACTATTATTTGCTAATCGTAGCTGTACGGGTGACCATGCAAACTGCGGTTTCCCCATTGTTTCCCATGTCTGCTTGGTCAGAATGTTGACGTCCAACCCCAGGTCCAAGATAATTGAGTCGACATTAAATGCTCCAATTTGTGCCGACATTTGCATCTCTCTCCCTGTCTTCCTCTTGTGTATGTGATTGACCTTTTTCTCCTGGAGTGCACCCTCCCATTGATTCAATAGATTGGAGATCTCTTCCAATGCATCCTGATCCTTTTCCAACTCTAGGCAACTCTTCAAGAAGGATTTTAAGGTGTTAGCATTTCCTTGTGACTCTGTCGTGTCGAACGTTGACGACATGTCGTAGATAATTTCTTCTTGAAGAGGTAATTGCCTCCTCTATCTCATCGCCTCCCACGCTTCCAAGAAAACATCCCTTTCGACCTCCGCGTCAAAGGTGACATGTTTCCGTGCTGTTGGTCGGACAGTGGCCCGTGACCCGTTGGCTTCTGTCACAGCTCCTCCTCGTGTCACTACTCCAATAGTCCCATAGTGTCTTCGAGCCTCCGTGGATATCATCTGTACAACCGATGGTGGATTCTGATTCTGGTTCTATGGAGGTGGTGGCGGATTCTTGGTTTTCCATTTTGCGATGAGCTACGGACAGTCTTCAACGCCATGATCCATAACGTTGCAGTAAGTGCACTGTGGCGCTGGATTCGGGAAATCCCTCCGATGAGAAAGAATAAATAATGTTTATCTTGTTTTTATTTTTATTTTTATTTGGAACATGTCGGTTATTAGTTTATTTAGGACCGTCAACCATGCATATCTTCTATTATTCCAACACCAGTACAAATCTGGCATAGATGTGAAAGATAAAATATGTCTTTCTCTTTAATTACATTTTGGTTTGCATTGTTTCATAATCATCTCAAAGCAGTTATTTGTTATCTTGGATTAATGGAAATATCTTTTGTTTCAATTGGCTCAAATTTGAAGCTTCATAACTTGACTATATGTGTACTTACATTGAGACATACTAATGTTTATTCCTATTTCCACATTTTTAAACTTCACTAGCTGAGTTAAAACGCAGGGTTGAAGCCAAAACAACTTATTCAAAGGTATATTTATAGCTATGCTTCATTTACTGTGTTATTATATTTATATCTGGAAAAAATTAATCTGCTATGCAGTTGTAGATTTGAGAGTCATGATTATTATTAAATACTAGATTGGTTCAACCCCTTTTAGGTGCATCCATTCAAATTTCAAACCCTACATTTGATTGATACGAGACACTTTATTTATTTTCTCCTTCGACCCTCTAATGTGGAACCTGGCTGTGATTCCGGGAACACATAAGTTATGGATAAAATGAATTAATTTGGTTCCTTCTTATGCTCAAAACCCTAGCTAGTTAGAAGTTGACACAACAATAGATTTTCCACCTTCAGCTTTAAATCCTCTTTTCCTGAATTTTGGAATGACCATGTTATGTTGTTTTTCTTGACACCTTATTATATAGGGATTATCAGAAGGCTTAAATAATTTTGGGATGATGGCAAATGAAGGACAAAAAAATTAGGGACCGATACATAGATATATCTTGCAAGCAAGTAATGTTCCAGTGAACCACTAAACCTCTCTCTCTTGGTCAATGTGGTGCAAAACCTAGGTTAAAAGCATATTATCTGAACTGCAATTGTCTATGCAAAGTCATTAAAAATGGAAAGGTTTGAATGAGCCTTAAACTTGCACCTTGGTCTTTGTAACTGACCACTGCCCTATTGCTTCAAATTATTGAGATTATGATGCTAGGGATGATATTGAAATAATCTTTATTAAATGTCTGATTCAATTAGTTGAACCAACACGGTTGGTGTCTACATTTGCATCCAAGATAATGAAGCATAGGTGCTTAAAAAAAACATTGACAATTTGATTATGATATCACAGAGACCATATTCCATATTCTCTCTAATTTCATTATGAAACCTATGCACATGCTTTCCACACTAATTTTAAAGACTATATGATATAAATCTAATATGAAACTGCAGTAGAAACATAGTTACCATTTTTGTAAGTTTTGGGTTTAAATTTTGCATTGATTCTTAGTATGTTATTTGTTACTTGCCTTTAATTGAATTGCATTGTCTTCTTTATAGTGTTTTTCCACTTACCTAGTTTCATTAAATTTGCAAAACAATGATCGATTGATATCATTATGTGGTGATTCAATCATATTTATAAATGGCTATTGGGTATTTGGAATGAAATATGTGCCTGCATATTTATTTGTTTTAAATCAAATGAGAATATTCTTTCCACTATGGTGTGTTAGGATATTCCTATACTCCATCCTAGTCCTTATAGCATTTTCATTATTTGCATTGTCATTCATGCATGCACTTTTAGGGTTTGCATGCATTATTTAGGGTTTGCATGCATTTGCATGCATCCCAGTCATCATTCCCAGCACCTAGCCCTCAGTTAGCATCCCCCAGAGCTTCCTTCCACTCAGTTTCATCCCTCCTAGAGCTTAGTGAGCCCTCCTTTCATCTACCAGTTGAGAAAGGCACCCTTCTTACCTACCACTTCAGTTTAGTTCAGTTATCTTCAGTTCCTTCCTTGATTTAAGGATTAACTGACTCTTAACTGACCTTAGCACTTCGATGGATCTCCAGTGAGACTTGATTGTCCATTCTGACTCCAATTAGCTCCTCATGCGCCCTCCACTGAGCCTCCTTCATTCAGTTACACTCAGTTAGACTGATGGTTGATAGTTACTTGAGCATTGATGACTCCACTGATGATGAGATAGACTACTAGTTGTGCTCCAATGACACTCCAGTGATCCTTTGATCACTCCATGAAGGCTAATTCGAATTGCCACCTTAGGCATTCGAATCCTCATGCATTGTACTATTTATTTGTCCATATTGTGATTAATTAATTAGTGCGTGTGAAGTATTTTTGCTTCTATCCGAGTTCTACTGTATTATTATTCTGTTGCTCATTATACTGCATTGACCACTCTTCTTCTATTTTCTTGCTTAATCAATTACTTTCTTGTGAGGTATACATCATCTCTTAGATCTGCTATGAGGATTTTCACATGGTATCAGAGCATGTTGAGAGTATTGTTTATCTCCATGCTTGAGATTTTTTTGCAGGTTATTACCAAGATTTCGAGTGCAACAGTTTCTGCATCTTTGCAGCAGTAGCAGTTGCAGATATTCTCTATTGTTTCTGTAGGTCTTTTACAACTTCCATGTATTCATCAGTAATTACTCCTCTTTCTCCATTCAACTATGATGAATGGAAACCACAAATGATAGCACATTTGAAGAGACATGGTCTCTTTGATTATTGTTTTGAAAGAGAGTTCGAATCCTATGATGAAGAGTATGACTGGTTAAGTGAAGGTGAACAAGCTTGTGCAGTCATGAGTTATGCTATGTCTCTATGCATGGTATATGACCTCCCTAATATTTCATCTCCAAAGAAGATATGGGCTTACCTGGATGAAATATTTGGCAGACAGAATGAAGGAATTGGTCCAAACCTTTTCGAGAACAAGCAAAGTGATGCATTCGCTCCCCTTGATGGTCTCTTAGATCATGAACCAATATCATCTCATATTGAAGTTGTCCACAAAGAACTTGTAGATTCTACACTCATGCTCCAACTTTATTCTCTTTCTGAGCCAGCTCACACTCTAGATATTGCAGAAGGTCCTAAATCCTCTCTTGCACCAGAGTCGGTTGGTTTGCATCATGATCACATGATTATTTCGGAGGAAAAATAAGCTATTGGAGGTAATGCATTCACTCTCCTCAAGCAATCACCTCTTATTTACTACTATATGATCATTATTCCATGCTTTTAGAAGGTTATTGAAGATTATGGCTATTGCCATTTGCTTGGGATAATTTCTCATGCATTACATGGTTTTGATCTCACCCCTGCTGGTTCAAAGGAGATCTCAAGAAACCATGACCATTCGCTTGGGATAATTTCTCATGCATTTACTAGTTTTGATCTCACCTCTTATGGTTCAAACGAGATTTCAAGAAACCATGATTCAAGTCTTGGATCTAATTTGGATTCTAAGCAATTACTACTTGGGATAATTTCTCATGCATATGATGGTTTTGATCTCACCCTTGCTAGTTCAAAGGAGATCTCAAGAAATCATTTATCAAGTCTTGGAGCTGATTTGGATTCCACGCAATAATTATTATTTGATGGTTCTTTTTGGCATAATCTCACCCATGATGGTTCGAAGGAGAAGACAAAAGACTATTTGCACATTCATAGATTTGATCCTACCTCAGCTGATTCGAATCATAGGTTCAAGGATCATCCTCATACTTTTGGATTTGTTCTCATCACATTCGATCTGAAGAGAAAGTACAAGCACATGCTTTTTGAGCATGATCCACTTCTTCCCAAGAAGAAGATACCTCCAGACATATGACCAAGCATCACACTTGCTTGAGTTTGGAGCATTTATTTTTGTGTGTGCCTTACAGTCTATTTTGAGGGGGGATATTTTTCCCATGAGGTTTTCCCCATTTCCTCAGTTTATTGACTGTTATTATTCATTGTATTGGGTGACCTTTGGTCTTAGTTACCAGGGCCCAGGATGGATTAAGGGGGGGTGTTAGGATATTCCTATACTCCATCCTAGTCCTTACAACATTTTCATTATTTGCATTATCATTCATGCATGCACTTTTAGGGTTTGCATGCATTATTAGGGTTTGCATGCATTTGCATGCATCCCAGTCATTAGTCCCAACACCTAGCCCTCAGTTAGCAACCCCTGGAGCTTCCTTCCACTCAGTTTTAGCCCTCCTGGAGCTTAGTGCGCACTCCTTTCATCTACCAGTTGAGAAAGGGGCCCTTCTTACCTACCACTTCAGTTTAGTTCAGTTATCTTCAGTTCCTTCCTTGATTTAAGGATTAACTGACTCTTAACTGACCTTAGCACTCCGATGGACCTCCAGTGAGACTTGACTGCCATTTTGACTCTAGTTAGCTCCTCAGGCGCCCTCCACTGAGCCTCCTTCATTTAGCTACACCTACCACACTCAGTTAGACTCAGTTTGACTAATGGTTGATAGTTACTTGAGCATTGATGACTCCACTGATGATGAGATAGACTACTAGTTGTGATCCGATGACACTCCAGTGATCCTTTGATCACTCCGTGAAGGCTAATTCGATTTTCCACCTTAGGCATTCGAATCCTCATGCATTGTACTATTTATTTATCCATATTGTGATTAATTAATTAGTGTGTGTGAAGTATTTTTGCTTCTATCCGAGTTCTACTGTATTATTATTCTGTTGCTCATTATACTGCATTGACCACTCTTCTTCTATTTTCTTGCTTAATCAATTACTTTCTTGTGAGGTATACATCATCTCTTAGATCTGCTGTGAGGATTTTCACATGATGTCATATTCAAGAGATTCAAAATATAAATTTTGGATTCATCATTGGATAGTTTCTTCATTTTTTAGTCCAAGAATGGAAACTTCACAAAGTTTGGCTATTATTTATTTCTAACAATAAATAATGATGATCTTCTAACATTTTCCTCTTGGACAAATCACAACTTCTACTACTCTTTGTAATGAATTGAATCTTCTTGTGGAAGTTTATTACAACTTTCAAATTTGATAGGTGTAAACCTCTCAAACTTGAATTGCATTGTCTTCTTTATAGTGTTTTTCCACTTCCCTAGTTTCATTAACTTTGCAAAACAATGATCGATTGATATCATTATGTGGTGTTTCAATCATATTTGTAAATGGATATTGGGTATTTGGAATGAAATACGTGCCCACATATTTATTTGTGTTAAATCAAATGAGAATATTCTTTCCACTATGGTGTCATATTCAAGAGATTCAAAATATAAATTTTGGATTCATCGTTGGATAGTTTCTTCATTTTTTAGTCCACGAATGGAAACTTCACAAAGTTTGGCTATTATTTATTTCTAACAATAAATAATGATGATCTTCTAACAGTCTCCTCTTGGACAAATCAAAACTTCTACTACTCTTTGTAATGAATTGAATCTTCTTGTGGAAGTTTATTAAAACTTTCAAATTTGATAGGTGTAAACCTCTCAAGCCTGTATTCCTTCAAAGGCACAAGTCCATCCTTGGAGATAGAAGCATATTTCCCATAGATAAATAGAGAACTTGGGAAATTCATCTGACTAAAAATAGCTTGGTTACCATTATGGCATTAAGTACTATAAGAGTGAGTGGAAATACAAAGAAATCACTTCTATAAAATCTTCTTGAAAAGTAATCCTAGAAAATCAACAGATAGTGTTATTATCTGAAAACTTATCAATGCTATTACACAACCTTTGATGTAATAAACCATGACATCAATATATTCCAACCACTTTATATATATTTAGTATTACTAGAATGCTCTTTTATGTGATCCTTAGGATTGGGTTCATAACCAAAAGTTAGGAGTCCATAAATGCAAATTTCATGCAACATTTGTAGTATAAGTTGGATTTAACATGAAAGTAATGAGTAAGGCAACCATTGGATCATGCACATCCCACTGTTAGACTCTAGCAGGTTGCTTAGTACATTTAAATGGCCGTAGATCAATAGGTGTAGCTACTGGAAGCTAGCATACTTATATTAAGTACATATTAATGATGGTGTATCAATAGATTATAGGAGTGATTAGATGTAGAGTGACAAGTGGTATTAGAGAGGAAATTACCTTGAAAATGTGGGCATGAAATTCCATCAATTAATGTAGGTGTAAGACATGCTTATAATAGATGAAAAGAACTCATGGAAGCAATCGAGGAGATTTGGTTGACCTTTTTATGATCCAGGTGGATATTGGTGGCCACCCACCTTTCCAACTGGCTCAAAACAATTTTATGGCAATTTTGGTATTGTACTATTTTTAGCAGTTTTTCGGGTCCTGAACTTCCGGGGCCATTTTGAGGCCCTAAACGACCTTTTTTGGTAATTTGGGGGGCCAAATGTACCATTTGGCCCCGGTCGAAAGTTGTAAATCTCGGATAAACCTTTCCAACGGGCTACCGAGCGCCCCAAATGGAGATCGTATGCAAAAGTTACGACCCCGGGAAGTTGATGTACTAACTTACCCAAACGGGGCCCACATGACTTTTGGCGCTTCATCTCCTAGGGTTAGGTTTTTGGATGTCTAGGGTTTTTGACATTCCTGTTTATTGTAAAAGGCCTTGAGAGCCTCATTGTAACCATCTTCTTGCGAAATGAGCGCAACCATCAAATCTCTTCTCAGAGATAAGCCGCCACCATTCCAGCAAGCTTGTTTTCCGTTGCATTTTACAGTTCTAGCTTATTTTCCTTATTGAATAGAAAACCAGTTTTACTGTATCTCTGTTATTTTGTGTTAAGCATCTGATAATAATCTGTATTCATTTCGTTCTGCTCATAAAATCCGGATCAGTGGTATCAGAGCGGTCTGCTCCTTGTCATCTTAATGCATGTCCCCAACGAGGTCAGGGTACAAAGAATTGGGTCTCGATCTTGTTTCTCTTGAAGACAAAAGCTCTCGCACGCCCAAGCGACCTCTCATGGCAGGAGAAAAGAAAGATGACGATATAGGAGATCCTATCAAAATGTTGCTTGAGGAAGCCCTCACGCAGCAGAGGAACGAGATGATGGATAATTTCGCGCAAATCCTTCGGCGACTAAAGCGATGCGTCTTCCTCGAGCAGAGGCGTCACCCCCTTCAAGGTACAAATCAACTTCGATATCCCTATATTTGAAGGACAGATAGACGCAGATGCTGTAGATAAGTGGTTGAATCTACTAGAAGGGTATTTTTATGTCCATAACTTTTCGAATAAAGAAAAGATTACTTTTGCGCTCCTCAAAGCCGTTCCCCATGTCAAAGATTGGTGGGAAACATTCTGCGAGCAAAAGGACACAAAAGAAGCCTCATTATTTTCAGTCACGGCCACCTGGGAATCCTTCAGGGATGCTATTAAGGAACAATACTACCCTGTTGGAAGTTATGACGACTTGTATACCAAATGGACCACACCGCGACAAGAAAGAGACCAAGCAGTGCCAGAGTTCAAAAATATCTTCCATACCTTGCGCACCAAGCTGGGTATCAAAGATTCAGAGCGACATCTGGTGCTCAAGTATCGCGGTGGTTTGCATAGATACATCCAGACCGAAATGGAATTTATGGACATCTCTTCCTTGGGTGCGGCCTACCGATATGCCGTCAAAATCGAGCAGAAGCTCAAACAAAAGATGCGTAAATTTGGGCCTGGGAACCCTTCACAGCAAAAGAAAAGAAAGGGCGGCCCCAACCCACAGAATAAAGGACAGAGAAAAGATGGACAGTATCAGGACAACCAGTCCAAGCCGCAAGCAAAGAAGGACACTGGAAAAACAAAGAAAGATACCGGGAAGTGGTGCGACTTCCATAAGAGCCCTTGGCATAACACTGCTGATTGCCGCTCAAAGCAGTCGCTGGTGGCCGAAGTGAAAGCATCTGAATCAGATGCGGGTTCTGACTCTGAGTCCAAACCAGAAAGGGGAAGACGGATCATTGACATGGAACCCAGTGCCACCATTGCTACCACCAAGCTCCAGCCTGATGAACCAGACGAGCCAGAAGAAGGAGAACGCCTCTTCCATTCACAGATGTGGGTAAAAGGCACCTCGCTGCACTTCATCGTTGATAGCGGTAGCCAGAAGAATCTCATCTCAGTAGAGGTCGTCAAGCGCTTGGCCCTGCCGACAACGCCGCGCCCACAACCCTACACCATTGGATGGCTCCGCAAAGGAAGCGATCTCCGCGTCAGCCAACAGTGCCGACTGCCATACGACATCAAGCCCTTCAAGGATGAGGTATTGTGTGATGTTGCTCCTCTCGAAGTTTCAGATGTTCTTTTGGGCCAACCTTATTTATGGAAATGTCATGCTGTATATGAGTCTAGGCCTCCTAGTGTTATTATTTCTTTGAACAGGAAATTGTACAGGATACCCGAGGCAGTCCCTCCTAGTGTTATTTCCTTGATCTCTGCCAAGCAATGTAGGAAGGTCATCTCTCAGACCGGGAAATTTTTCTTCTTCGTGATTCGCTCTCAGAGTGAAAGAAAGATCGCAGCCACATCTCGGGCCTCCATGACCGATCTATCCACACAACAGAAGCAAGTGGATAAGGTGGTGGAAGGATACTCAGATATCTTCTCCTCTCCGACCGGGGTACCTCTGCACTGCCAAGTCAAGCATCCCATCGATCTGACCCCATGCGCACCGCTACCCAATGGGCCAGTCTATCGCTGCTCTCTTTTGGAAAATGAGGAGATCAAGAGGCAGATCCAAGAATTGCTCCACAAGGGGCACATCCGTCCCAGTTCATCACCTTGTGGGAGCCCAATCGTGCCGGTGCAGAAGAAAGATGGGACCTGGCGACTCTGCATTGATTACCGGGCCCTGAATAAAATCACAGTCCGTAACTGGTACCCGATTCCCCGAATCGATGACCTCCTTGATCAGCTCACGAGGGCCAAATACTTCAATAAGATTGATCTGAAGTCTGGCTACCACCAGGTCCCAATAGAACAGACAGATGTATGGAAGACTGCCTTCAAGTCAAAAGAAGGTCTTTTTGAATGGCTGGTCATGCCTTTTGGTTTGACAAATGCTCCAGCAACTTTTATGAGGATGATGGACGATATCCTACGACCTTTCACCAACAATTTTGTAGTGGTGTATCTGGATGACATCCTCATCTATAGCAAGATTTGGGAGGAACACTTGCAGCATATTCAACAGGTTCTCCACACCCAGCAGAAGCACAAACTATATGCAAACTTGGAAAAATGCTCCTTCGGCATGGACAGGGTCCATTACTTAGGCTACATCGTTGATTGACATGGTGTGCATGTGGATCCAGCCAAGATCCAGGTCATCCGTGACTGGCCAGCCCCAACCACACTCACTGAACTTCAGAGCTTCTTGGGCCTCGCCAATTTCTATCGCCGGTTCGTGCTGGGATTCTCTCATATCGCATGGGCCCTCAGCCAAGTGACCAGGGGTGGTGGTAAGGCAAAATTTGTGTGGGGCCTGTCCCAACAACAAGCCTTCGATGACTTGAAGAAGCGTTTGTGCTCATCGCCGGTACTCTCATTACCGAACCTGCAACATCCCTTTGAGATCGAGACAGATGCTTCAGATTATGCTGTGGGCGCCGTTCTCACTCAACACGGCCACCCCGTGGCATATCATAGTGAGACACTATCAGATGCTGTCCGCAAGTACCCTACCTACGACAAAGAAATGTACTCCATTGTACAAGCCTGCCGCCAGTGGAGACATTACATTCTTGGGAAGGAGACAGTCATCCACACTGATCACAAGCCACTACAGTTCATGCAGACCCAAGGAAAGTTGCAGAATGACTGCCATCAAAAGTGGTCAACATATTTACAGCAGTTCCACCTCAACATCAAATATAAAACAGGGAGTACCAACCAAGTTGCTGACTGCCTTAGTCGACCTCCAGTCGCGGCACTTACCACGGTGCTAGACTCTTGTGGCCACGAGACCTCTGAATGGCCCCACCTCTATGAGACAGACCCTGACTTCTCCACCACCTATCAAATGTTGGGCACCAACTCAGTGGTTGCTAATTTCCATCTTTAGGACGGGTTGTTGTGTCGTCTGGGCCATCTCTGCGTTCCATCAAGCGAGCGCACGAAGCTGATTTGGGAAGCTCACTACAGTCGGGTGGCAGGACACTTTGGCGTCGAAAAGACAGTGGCAGTGTTGCAAAAACATTTCTACTGGCCAAAACTTCGACAGGATGTCGGCAAGTATATTAGGTCCTGCACCGCTTGCGCTATTGCCAAACCGACCACTAAGAAACAGGGCCTATACAGCCCTCTGCCTACTCCTGACAGGACGTGGGAATCCATCTCAATGGACTACATGTCGGGCCTCCCGTCCACCAAGAGGGGAAACGACTGTGTTTTCATGGTTGTTGATCGCTTTTCCAAGATGGCGATTCTAGCCGCTTGCAAGAAGAACATCACAGCAGAAGCCACTGCCAAGCTCTTCTTTGAACAAGTATGGGTACATTTTGGGATCCCACAGACCATTATCTCAGACCATGACAGTCGGTTCCTTAGCTCATTTTGGTCAAGCCTCTGGTCAATGCTAGATACCAAGCTCACCAAATCCACTGCCTTCCACCCCCAGATCGATGGACAAACGGGGGTCGTCAACCGGATGGTCATACATATCCTGCGCATGTACAATTCAACACACCCCCGCACATGGGATGAGAGTCTCCCCTATGTCCAACATAGCTACAACCGAGCCCTGCATAGCTCAACTGGCCATAGCCCCTTTCAGGTGGGGTTGGGATTCCAACCATTGGGCCCCATGGATGTTGCACTTCCCCTTGCGACCACCTCGGCCGACTCATCCCCAGAAGCTGAAAAAGCCGCCCGGTTCATTGAACGGATCCAACATATCCGCCAACAGGTTCAGGATATTCTACAGAAGTCTAATGCCAAGTACAAGCAGCGCCATGATCAACATCGGGTGCCACATAAGTTTCAGGTGGGCGACAAAGTTTGGTTGCATTTGCAGAAAGAACGCCTTACAGGGCCCCATCGAAAGCTTCGCCCACTCCGTTATGGGCCGTACACCATCACCAAGGCGGTGGGTGACAATGCTTTTGAGCTCAACATTCCCCCCTTCCTTGGTATGCATCCAGTCTTCAACATGGCTCTCCTTCGGCCATATTTCCCACCACTATTAGACACCTCGGAGATAGCAGAGAAGTTGACACCAACAGAGCTCAACCCTGACTGCCTACAACAAGCATCCAGTGATCATATTGCAGACACACAGATCAAGGGCACTCGACATCAAAGGATCCAGCTTTATCGAGTTGTCAAAGCAGGGCAGCTCCTGCACTAAGGCAAGTGGCTCACCCGAGGCCAAATTCAGCAGAAATTTCCTCATCTGATGGGGGAACTCAACGCAATGGAGACCATTGCTTCCTAAGGAGGGAGGATGGATCCAGGTGGATATTGGTGGCCACCCACCTTTCCAACTGGCTCAAAACAGTTTTATGGCAATTTTGGTATTGTACTATTTTTAGCAGTTTTTCGGGTCCTGAACTTCCGGGGCCATTTTGAGGCCCTAAACGACCTTTTTTGGCAATTTGAGGTCAAAAGTTGTAAATCTCGGATAGACCTTTCCAACGGGCTACCAAGCGCCCCAAACGGAGATCGTATGCAAAAGTTACGACCCTGGGAAGTTGATGTACTAACTTACCCAAACGGGGCCCACATGACTTTTGGCGCTTCATCTCCTAGGGTTAGGTTTTTGGATGTCTAGGGTTTTTGACATTCCTGTTTATTGTAAAAAGCCTTGAGAGCCTCATTGTAACCATCTTCTTGCGAAATGAGCGCAGCCATCACATCTCTTCTCAGAGATAAGCCGCCACCATTCCAGCAAGCTTGTTTTCCGCTGCATTTTACAGTTCTAGCTTATTTTCCTTATTGAATAGAAAACCAGTTTTACTGTATCTCTGTTATTTTGTGTTAAGCATCTGATAATAATCTGTATTCATTTCGTTCTGCTCATAAAATCCGGATCATTTTATGAATTCATGGTTCAATACTGAGATCTTCTTATACCTTAACCGGTTTCTATTGCAACCGTAGGACATTTCATGAGAAGACTCAAAGGAGGTAAGGATTTAAAAAATTAAATCTACATATGAATCTTATTGAATTCCCCCTTGTAACTAATAGATAGAAGTACATAGATGAAACAAGAGTGGGAAGCAATAGTCAGAGTCTCATTTGTTTGTTCATTAGTTTATGATGATACTAAAATAATGCACCTATTCTATCAATAGACTGTAGCCATGATTGAAGTGTGAGATTCATTGTTGAAGTTATATAGTGAATTTTCCAATAGGGTCTTGATTCACTTGTGAGGTCGACTGACTATTCATCTATTCATTAGGGTTCCATTATCGTTGTTGTCTAGCCCACTCAAGTTGCATGTCTAAAAAAGAGTTGATGCTTCATGCAAGTCCTGGGTGAGTTTGGCTGAATAGTTACTCCTAATACCTGGCACCTAAGATGAAGGAAATCTTTGTTATGCTATGCATCCTTGACCTTTGGGAATGTTTCTCAAAGCAACTTCCAAAAATAAAGTTATGTAGTTAATTCAAGGGACAATGCAAGCATAAATTTTAAAATATGTTAGCACATAATGCAATTAAATTCTTGAAACATTTAAATTACTAAATTACTAAATTCTAGTTACTACTTGCTGGTAGTACCACCGGTTAACATAATAATTATTAAATGAATCTAAATGAGGTCATTTTGCAGAGAATCCAGATTGATGTTAGAAGCAATTGGTAATAGGATGGTACCAACGGTTGACAACCCATATCTCTTAATGTAGTTAACTACATAGTAGATCCTGAATCCTGATTAGATTGCTATGCTATATTGATCTATTGATGAGTATTACCAAGTAATAATTACTATATTGTTAACAATGACACTATATATGAACCATTACATACAACTTTATAGCTTTTAACAAACCCAATGGTCTACCAATGTTTATCAATGGAATGAGACTCTTTCCATCCATGGATCTTTGACTCTCGGACTATATTAATGACTAATGTTCACAGACATGATTAATATTTCCAAAGGAATGGAACAATTAAGAGAGAGGATTAAAGGGTTGACCTTGGCACGCTTGCTTGGATAGAAAGACAAATCATATTATTGTTGATATTCATACATAACTAGTTGATGTTGGAAGGTTTCATTGGTTTTGCTTCCTGTTGTTTCAGGGTAGAGGAGGTTGGTTTTCTTATCCTTACTGATGTGCAGGAGCAGGCACTTCCAGTTCTACTCTTCTGGTTGGATTGTATCCTACATGCTTAGGTGGTTAATTCTTCTTGATATTCAAGCTTTAATGTGTCTTTCAATGTACTCCATAATTGTAATGTCCCCCATTTTGACCCTTGTAATATTTTGGGCTATAATGTAAATAATGTATGCATATTATGTATGATTCCTAGCGTGGAGCTCAAGGCCAAGGCCCCGCTAGTGAATGCTCGATCTAGAAGAGGCAAGTATTTGATATTATGCTACCCATGTGCTAGTGAACCATGGGAATTGTAAATATGCATTTTAATATAAAATCCCACAACTAGCTATGCAATGCAACAAGAGATGGCAGCATGATATTACAAGGAATTGGGAGGAGGACATTCAAACCCTTGGAGCCAATCAAGCCAAGCCAAGTGTCAATGAGAGAACCAATCAAGCCCTCAACTACCCATGTTGACTTTTGTACCCAATCATTGATTTCTCCCAAGAGTTGGTTGAGGTAGTTAATGCCTTGGGGAATGGGAGGTATGGCTTTCCAAATTCGGGTATGGGAAAGACACCCTGCATGGAAATTCGTGTTTGGCTTCTTGGGCAAGAAAAGAGCCATGAATTGCTCCCCAAGCCATTACCCATCAACCCACTTTGCCCTCTCATGATTTTAGAGCTTCCTGGGCATTTCCCTCCATGAATTTCCTATGTTTACCTTTGTTTTCCTAGCGGGGAAGGGCGTTTTTGTTGTGGCTAACAGTGGGGAAGAGAGGGGAAACAATTTGGGGTTTAATTGAGGCCATTTTGGCCCACTGAATGCTCATACATCTGTGGGAGAAATCGGTTTTCTTCCCTGGGGTTGATTCCCTCTTCCCATAATCCGTTTTTGGTGTGCCCATGTTTTGGGGAAAACCCATAGACCCTATTTTGTGAATCCATGGTTGAATTGTGTATCCATGCTAGTTTTGAGCTACTGTGTGTAGAAGAATGTTGGGGTTGAGTTGGGTATCCATTGCTTTGGTCTGTGTTGTGCTTGAGGGTTCCCTTTGCCTTGTAGATATCATGCCCAGCTCGGGGGTGGTCGCTGAGTGGTGAAAGAATACAGGCTGGGCAGAGACCTATGGTTGGGAGGAACGTTGCAGCAACATAGCTAGTTGTTCGGGACAACATTGCATCAAGATGAGTATTTTATTGGGTATTTACTTCTGCAAATGTGTTAATTTGTTGACTGTGTTAAATTGAATAAAATTAATGTAATATGTGTGTGGATGAGGTTTTCATTCCGCTATGCATGTTTAATTGATTTACATCTGCACATATGTATTTCTTTGCTTTAAAATCTAATGAATTGGATGAGTTTTTATGAAAACTCCCATAGAATAGCATCAGGTTCCCTTCCTTGCATTGGGTCCAAGGGTGGGGACATTACAATAATATATGGATCTTTTATAAAACCTTTGGTTTCTATATTAGTTTGATAAGGGAAAATCACCAGGTGATATTTTATACTTTCTGAAATGCTGATTTCAGTGGATGAGCCTGAGCAAGGAAAAATTGAAATAAACAATAAAATTTTTCTTTCCAATTAAAAAAAGGTGAAAAATAAACTTTTGGTTTCCCGACCAAAGACTAAGTGCAATATATGCAACTCAATTGATTTTTTTTTTGAATGAATGCTTCCTTTAACTATTAAATTGATCCCAAAGGTGAGAGTAGAGAACCATTCTCAACACTCTTCTAAATATCATTCAAGTCACCGTTATATAGTGTTTACCTCCTAAACATGTACTTCAAATGTTACAAAGTCCCTTAATCAAGTGCAACCATAGGGGAACTTAGAAAGGTTTCCCATTGTAACCACCACAAATCTTCCTCTCACTTTAGGCCAGTTCTTGTCACTGTAAAACTCATGGCAAGTTAGATATTTCTATTTCATATTGAAGTGATGAGTCAACCAATAGCTATGAATTATGTCTAAATTATTGCACCATAGTTTATTTGTCCTAGTGGAACAACAGAACCTATCAACCACATTCTCGAAGGCTTTATACTAGGAGTTAATGTGCGGTCAAACTTCACTTTAGGATATGCTTGTTTGTGGAACCCTTCTCTTTATCATTGCTTTGATCCATCGAGTTCCAAAACCCTTGAGAAGTCATCTGGTGTGTTGTTGAACTGGTATTCCTGCATTTGATATATGGTTCAGCCTCTCCCAATGTCGTGAAAGGAATTGTTTTTCAAGTATACATTTTGGAACTATGATTAATTGTATTTCGTCCCTAAGGATTTTTGAGTCGTGTAGACAGATCTATGAAACAATGAAAGTTTGAAATCATAAGCTTGTCGTTGGGCTCTCTTTCTCTCTCTTGTTTGTAAGCAATGCAAAACTAGCCATAAAAAAATAATTTTCATAGCCAATATTCCATTACTTTAAAAGATCAGGTTTAATGTTTAGAGCTTTCCCAGTCTCTTTGAACATTAGTATCAAGGAAACCTTTTTCTCCTGAACATTTCTTTTGCGGTAGAAGGAAATTAGATGCAAAGGAGTTTCAATAGAGCAGTATTCCATGTCTTGTGATATAGGTTTTACATTACTTTGTATAGATGTTATAGAAGATCCAAAGTATGCATTGAACAACAGCTCTCAATTGAATTAAAATACCTTTATAGTAGGATTTTACATGCCCCATTATAACTTGTGCGATATTGGTTACATGGACCACTACTGCTTAACTTGAATCAACAAGAAAATATGACCTTTAATGGACCATGAGCCAACACATAAAATAAGAGTGTGCTTTCTCTTATCTACTATCCGTTGCTTATGATGATGAATCCTGATTTGGAAAAGTGTCCACTAGAAAGTTTCTTTATGAGTCTGATTTCAATTTTGCTTGTGCCTATACTATAGGTAATATATCTGAAGAGAATACAAAACCTCTTTCAATAGAGGTAGCAAGGGCTGTTGATAGGGAAAATTCAAAGGATTATGTAATTTTGCCTTCTAAAGTTTTACCTAATCTGCATCACAGTTGGCAAGTCATCGACGTCGATACAACTTCGATAAGTTTCGACTCAACATGACTTCGACAACTTCGACAGGTTCCGATTTCGACACAACTCCGATGAGTCTCGAATTCGACATACTGCGACACACTCTGGACCTTCGACATGTTAAGCAACCTCACAGTTTGCGACATCGACAAGCAAAGTTGACATGCGACCAATGACTGTCGAACTTCGACAGACTGTCTCTCTGTCTTGCAGTCGACTATAACGGTTGAACAGTTGAAACTATTCTAACTTCTTCTTTGTAACTGAATGTAATGGGCAGACACCCAAGCGTCTTAGAATTCTATATAAGCATGTATAACATTGTAACATATATCGGTTTTTGATGTGTTTGCAAGTAATAGAAGAATAGTTCACATTCCTGCATATTGTCTGTGCGTATTTGTGTTTATCTGTATTGCGTAATCTTGCTTGTGCTCATTCTGTCTATTAAGCTTCCCCCATAACGGAGCTGACTCATTCATTTGAACTGTTTTCCCCCTCGTGCTTCCTGGACACGACCCGGATCATTGGTATCAGAGCACTCCGTTTTATTTGTGCTTAAGTTTTGCATATACACTTCTCTCGAAGTTACCTGACTTATGCTGGTTCAAACTCGCTCACAATATTAGCAATCCAAGCAGATGCGATCTACAAAAATGACAAAAGAAACAACCGATAGACATGCAGCCGACGAGACAACATAGTTTATTGAGCAAGATCTGGCTTGACAACAAACTAAAATGTTTTCCCAGTTCAATGAAATTCTCTTGCAATTCGCTTCGACATTTGGAGAATCCTCGACGAGAACTCACTCCGATAAAATCAGCCCCTTCAAAGTGCAAATGAATATGGACATACCGAATCTTGAAGGTAAGATTGACGCGGAATCCCTCGACAATTGGGTGCAACAATTGGAATCCTATTACGCTGTAACTCAACTCTTTGAAGCTGAAAAAGTCACCATTGCATCCTTAAAGATGTCAACCTCCGTGCACTGTTGGTGGGAGAATCTCTCGACAAAGATGGAGAAAGGTGGAGAACCCATCGACACATGGGATAAATTCATTGAACACATCCGAAAAGAATTTTACCCACCTAAATACCTCGAGCAATAGTATAAGAAGTGGCAGCAGCTAAGGAAATGGAAAGACCAATCAATAAAGAGTTACACCAACAAGTTCTACTGACTTATGGAAAGACTTGGCGTCCAAGAAGAAGAGAAATTGCTTGTTCTGAAGTACACTAGTGGATTGTCCCAATACATCCAGCAGGAGATGGAATTTCTAACTGTCAATACGCTTGCGGATGCTTTCCACTACGCCAACAAACTGGAAACCAAGCAGAAAGGAAAAGCATGCTTCGCGACAAAGATGACATCAGGACGACCACCCGATAAGAAGACACCACACAACTTTGACACGTCGAAATATTTTGAGCCGACACCACCAAAGCCAGAGCACTGAAAGAATCCTTTCCACAAGAGGGAACGTAACAAACAACAGTCAACCGAAAAATGGTGCGATTATCACCACTCATATTGGCATGATACACTTGAATGCAAAGCTCAGAATACATTTTTGACAAAAGTGTCGACCTCCAACGCGTTCGACAAGACGGTGGAAGAATCTAATCCAGACTTAATGACCCTTTTGACCTCGACCACTCCAGCAGCCTCGACTATCATTGACGAGGTGGAACGAGAGCACCTGTTCCATACACAGATATGGGTCCAGAGCAACCCATTACATCTTATTGTGGACAATGAGAGCCAAAAAAACTTCATTTCTGAAGAACTTGTGAAGAAACTAGGTCTTGTTACTACTTCGCATCCTCAACCTTTCAACATCAGTTGGATGAAGGATGGACAAGAACTTCAGATCACTTGACAATGCAAACTCACCTACTTCATAAAGCCTTTTGAAGATGAAGTACTCTGGGAAGTGGCACCACTCAACATAGCCAATGCCCTGTTTTGGAAACCGTAACTCAGGGATAGACATGGACGTTAACAGTCATGACCTCAGAAGGTGATTGTCAGAATCCAAAACAGATGGTTCAACATTCCAGAGCGTCAACCTACACCGACGGTTGCACTGATCTCTTCCAAAGAGACAAAGAAGCTCATCAATCATGCTCAGAAGTTTGCACTAATCATGATCAAGCCACAACATTCTAAGAAGACTACAACAACAAGTCAAGTCACCGACCAATGCAGTTCTCGACAGAAGCAACAAGTTGATCATATTCTCCATGAATACCCGAACCTCTTTCAAGTCCATACGGAGTAGCTCAACATTGTCAAGTAAAACACTCCATTGAAATTGTTCCTAGTTCTTCTTTTCCTAACGCATATGTTTACAGAAGATCCATTCTCGAAAATGAAGAGATTCGCAAACAAATCCAATAATTAATTGACAAAGGTCATATCCGACCCAACTCCTCTCCTTGTGGAAGTCCAGTTGTCCTAGTTCCGAAGAAAGACGGGACTTGTCACATGTGCATTGACTATAGAGCTCTCAACAAAATATCGGTGAAGAATCGATACCCTCTGCCACGGATAGACGAGCTCATCGACTGTTTGAAAGGTGCTAAATTCTTTACTAAGCTCGTCCTCATGTCGGGATACCATCAGATTCCAATCGAGCCCTCAGATGTGTGGAAAACTGCTTTCAAGACCAAGGAAGGATTGTTTGAATGGTTAGTCAGGCCTTTTGGCTTAACCAACGCACCTACGACCTTCATGCGACATATGGATAACCTTCTTCAACCTTTCATGGGAAAATGGGTCATTGTCTATCTCGACGACATATTGATTTTCAGTCGATGATGGGAAGAACATGTCAGACATATTCGACAAGTCCTTGACACTCTCCAGCAACATCGGCTCTATCTGAACATGGACAAGTGCTCTTTTGCGATGACCAACATCAAATATTTGGGGTATGTAATTGACTCTGCAGGCATTCACGTCGACATAGAAAAAGTACAGATCCTTAAAGATTGGCCCACTCCTAGAAGCATTCAAGAACTAAGAAGTTTTCTTGGTTTGGAGAATTTCTATCGACGGTTGATACTCGGCTTCAGTCACATAGCCTGGCCCTTGAATCAGTTGACGAAGGGAAATGGGAAAACTGTCTTTCAATGGACATAAACACAACAAACAAATTTTGAACAACTCAAACACAGGCTCTGCACTGCACTAGTACTTATGTTACATGATTTGCATCAACCCTTTGAGATTGAGATGAACGCATCGGACTATGCCTTGGGCGCAGTGATCACTCAGTCTGGTCACCTAGTCACTTTTCATTCCGAGACTTTTAATGACACAGTTAGAAGATACTCAACGTACGAAAAATAACTGTACGCCATTGTGCAAGCTCTCAAGCAATGGAGGCATTACATCCTTGGAAAGGAAACAGTCATTCTCACTGATCACAAGCCTCTATAGTTCGCTCCAACACAATCAAAGTTGCAGACAAAACGACAACTCAAGTGGATTAATTACCTGCAACAATTCCAATTGGTGATTAAGTATCAGAAAGGTAAAGCTAACGGCGATGCCGATTACCTTAGTTGACCACCCATTACTCTCCTTTTGACAGTGATGAGTATGCAGGGATATGACACAACGACTTGGCCACAGTTGCACGAAGACGACATTGAATTCTCAGCAGTCTACCGATAGTTACAGACTAACAAGTTGTCGACCTCAGACTCTGACTATTTCCTGAAAGACACTTTTCTATACAAGCTTGGACAACTTTGTGTACCGACCGGTGAGCATTGACAATAGCTCATTTGTGACGCGCACTACAACAATATTGCAGGACATTTTGGAGTAGCAAAGACACTTGCTATTATGCAGAAGTATTTCTTCTAGCCTACACTTAAATTTGACGTCAACAAGTACATTCGATCATGTGTGGTTTGTGCCATTTCTAAGCCACCTAATCGACAATAGGGATTGTATACACCCATACCAGTTCCTAGTCAACCATGGGAATCTATTTCTATGGACTACTTGACGGGTTATCCTACTACCAGACATCAACATGACGCGATATTAGTAGTAGTCGATCGATTTTCCAAGATGGCCATTCTTATACCATGTAAGAAGACCACGATAGCGCAACAGACCACTTAGATCTTCTTTACACATGTTTGGAAACACTTTGGTTTACCCACAACCATCATTTTTGACCGAGATGCCAGATTCGTCAACATCTTTTGGAAGACCCTCTAGAAACAACTGAACACACGACTCGCATTGTCGACAGCTTTCCATCCTCAGACCAATGGACAAATGAAAGTTGTAAATCGCCTTGTAGTACAACTGCTTCGCATGTACAATCACAAGCATCGACACACATGGGATGATAGTCTTCCATACATTCAACACATCTACAATCGTGCTCAACAATCTCTATAGGAAAGAGTCCATTTGAGATATGTTATGGATTTCAACCCTCAGCGCCTATCGACTTGATCAGCTCCTCAAGACAGCCAAACTCCGACACAGATCACAGTCAGCGAGAAGTTGATAAAGCAGTCAAGTTTCGAGAACATATTTGCGACATCCAGAAGCAAGCACATGATATGTTGCATAGAGAAAACGAGAAAGCTAAGGCCTGACATGACAAGAATCGTATTCCTCATACATTCCAAATTGGGGATAAGGAATGGCTACATCTTAAGAAAGAGCGCTTCACTGGTCCTTTCAAGAAGATCAAGCCTTTGCGATAAGGTCCATACAGTATTCTTCGACAAATTGGCGAAAACGATTTCCAGCTCGACATTCCTGCATGCCTGGGTATGCATCCAGTATTCAATGTTGATCTACTTAGAGCATACCATGCACCCTTGTTGGAACAAAATGACTTATCAACAGCAGAACCCGAAGACATCCATCCAGATGTTCAGGATCTTCTTCCTTGTGACACCATTGTGGGACGACGAGTACGCCATACAAGGATGAACACAATTCCCTTGTTTCAGGTTTCCAAGGCTGGCCAGATCCCATCTCAAAGAAAGTGGTACTCTGTTACTAAAATGACTGACAATATTCCTCAACTTCAAGAGCAAACAATGGGGTCCATTGTTTCTTAAGGAAGGAGGTCTGATCCGCATCACAGTTGGCAAGTCATCAATATCGATACAACTTTGACAAGTTTCGACTCGACATGAATTCAACAACTTCGACAGGTTCCGATTTCGACACAACTTCGACGAGTCTCGACTTCGGCATATTGCGGCACACTCCGCACCTTCGACATGTTTAGCAACCTCACAGTTCGCAACATCGACAAGCAACGTCAACATGCGACCAACGACTGTCGAACTTCGACATACTGTTTCTCTGTCTTCCAATCGACTGTAACGGTTGAACATTTGAAACCATTCTAACTAATTCTTTGTAATTGAACGTAACGGGCAGGCACCCAAGAATCTCAAAATTTTATATAAGCATGTATAAAATTGTAACATATATTAGTTTTTGATCTGTTTGAAAGTAATAGAATAACAGTTCACATTCCTGCATATTGTCTGTGCGTATTTGTGTTTATCTGTATTGCGTAATCTTGCTTGTGTTCATTTTGTCTATTAAGCTTCCGCTATAACAGAGCCAACTCATTCAGTCGAACTGTTTTCCCCCTTGTGCTTCCTCGACACGACCCGGATCATTACCTCTTTTTCAGACCTCAACATCATCAGCTAAAGTTGGCAAGGATGTTGATTTGCCTGCAAAAATATTAAGGAAGCTTGAGGTAAATTTGTGATCTTACTCAGTTTTCTACAACTGTCCAGTTTGTACAAAAATATTTTAAATTTGTGTCAATCCCTGTTGCATCACAAAATATTCACACGACACTGACTTCTCAAGGTCCAAATCCAGCTGAATCTCTTGCAATTCGTGTTAATCATGTTGACATTGCAAGAAATGTTCAGAAAATATTGCAATTGAGGCCTCCATATTTTTCGTCAATGGGAACCTCCTTCAAAACCTTATATCAGTGCTCCTGTATTGTGCCAAATCTGTAATATTAATTTTATTGATATAGACAATATACTAGTTTGTGATGCTTGTGAGAAAGCAGTTCACTTAAAATGTGTTCAGTCGTACAACCAGAGGGGTATCCCGAAGGGTGACTGGCACTGCCCTAAGTGCTCGATTGCAAGCAATGGTCGTCCATTTCCTCCCAAGTATGGTCGTGTTGGTAAAAGTACTATTGTTTGGAAAATGCCAGCAAAAAAGAGTATCCATCAAGCTTCTCCTGTGAATAATATGGAAACTTCCCATCCAAAGTCTCCTCAGTACACAATTGTATCAAATGGCCTGAATACTGTTGCAGAGGTTCCTATCCATGTTGATCTGAGTCGCAACAACCACATGCATATCCTTCAGGAAACGGGAAACACAAGTCGGGACCTAAGGCCAAATTTTGAAATGTCTTTTGCTGAAAGCAGAAAGAATACAGAAGATGTGTCAAATGAGCCTTTAAACCATGAATTTTCACAAAAAGCCCCTGAAGCGGTTAATGCTCTCTTAGTAAAGTTTCCAGAGAATGAGAATAACTGTAGCCAAAGTGATACAGTTTCACAATTTCCCAATCAACAGTTTTCCCATTATGCTGCATTAGTATATGCCAGTCAGTTTGGATATATTAAAGGTTCTCAAACCAGGAAACAATCAAGCATTAATTTTCATGATGTAAAGCAACCTCAAACCTCCAGTAATTCCCAGGGTGCAGATAGATTAAGATTGCAACAAGAAGCTGGTGCATCTGGAACTCTTTTATAGGACAATGAAATCCAGAGATTATCCGCATAATCAAAAGGGTTTCCTTTTTCTCAGTTCCCTATGGCAGGACAAAATTATGCAGCTATAGGAAGTGATAGTTGTCAACAAGGTGAAGATGCCCAACAGAGAACATTGCACAAGAATTCTGTTCTTGATGCAAAATCATTATGTGAAGGTATTAATAAAAATAGATCTACCGAAGGGGAGGATTCCTATCGTGTTGAGTGGGTTGGTGATAAGTTGCAAGTTAGAGGTGGAAAAACATATTACTATTCATGCTCTACAAGGGGTGTTCTATATAATATGCATGATTATGGTTTATTTCACCATGAAACTCCTAATGTTTCTTCGTACATTGCAAGGCTTCAGGTAGGTTGGTCAGATTCTAGCTATCTATGGTTTAGTGCAGGTTTACATTGTACATTTAGATTCACAATCTAACTTAATCTTATATTCTGAATTAAAATGCTAAGGTCAACTTGAATAGTAAATGCACAATGATGTGTTAGGGAATGTGTCATGATTTTTTTTTGTTAGATGACTTGAAAAATTATAGGATGACAAGGTTTTACTGATGATATTGAGAGGTATAATAGTGAACATGTTTGATGAGTTTAAAGCTTAGCTGTCTACCTGGGAAATTCTGTTCAAATTTCTGGAAGAAAGGCCATAATGCTTGATTAATGGGTGCTTAGGGAGACATTTGGCTTTGTTTACAATGTTCTAATAATTTTGAAAACCTTGCCCACAATTCTAGAAAAAGTAATGTTTTCCCCTAATTGTTTTCCAGATGAAAAGTACAACCAAATATGTTTTTACATAAAATTTTAACTCTTTTGCTTTTCCATGCATAAAATTACAGAAGTATGCAATACAAAGTAATTGGATACACGAGAACCTTTCTGACACATGGTATTTTCTCTGATACTAGTGGTTTTAAATAAGTTCTTTGGTGGTTTACAATTTACATATACCATTGATGCGGTTCAAGGTTTCCCACATCATTGTTAATTATATTACAAGGGGTACTTGTGGTGAAGGTATGTGTTTTGATGGTACTCAAGTTCATCTTATACCTACTTGAGTCTAGAATGATTTGGTCCCATTTTTGTTATGAGCCCATGTAGTTTGATTTTAGTGAATGTCATGCTTTTTTCTAACTTTATGGAGAGGCAGTGCTTTCAATCAAAACTTTAGATCTAGGGACTGAGCTTACCCACTGAACCAAGCTTAGATCAAAAGTATTTGGAACTTTGTATTCCCATGGATCATTTGCAACAAGCACACCATTCCTCAAACGTGTTATGCATGTAGTCTAGAGAAGATACTCTACAGTTGAGACTATATTTTTTATTGCATATTACTTGCATTGAATTTGAGGCAAGGAGTATAGGCTATAGCTATGTAGAAAATAATTGATCCTAAATTGATATTTTCTTTGCACAAGATATTTAAATTGCATATTAGAACCTTCAACCAATCCAGTCTCAACGATTTAATTTCTCTTATGAAGTGGTTACTATTTTGTTTTATATGACTCTAACATCTATTGATTTTCTACCTTCTCTTGATTCTTTGAATTTTTGGTTTCCTATTGAGGTCACTATAGATGAGTTGTACATGGTATATGTTTTGTTTAGTTATCTCTCCCATATTGATCCCTTCTCTCATTGCTAGTGTTTTACTTCAACTATTGCATTCAAATAATACATAATGTTATTGAACTTCTGAATATTTCCATATTTGTGTGCTGCATGGTTTGACATTCCTATTTTGGACAATTCAAGGTTCGTTGTCTTGTCCTTAGCCACAAGAAGAGACTAAATAATTTGTGTGTAGAGAGTTGCAAATTTGTTGCATATGCTGGCTAGAGAACGAGACAAGATGATAACTCTTTCACACTTGTTTGATTATTATGAGATTAGGGACAATGTTTTATAAGAAACTCAAGAAGTTCTTTACCCACTAATTTTTTATAAGCATGCCAAAAATTGTTTGATGCATGATAATTTATCCCCACTGATTTTGTATGATGTCTAGAAGTGTTCCTATCTCGAAGAGCATCTTTCCAGTAGGAATAATTTGGTGTTATCCTTCTTCCTGTCTAGGTGGGTGGAAATTCGTCTAAGTACATGTATGCTAAAACACTACTTTTCTATTTTGGATCAGTAGATAAACCTCTTAAAGACATAAAAGCAGATACATTTTGTGACACAACACTACCACGATAGCGGAATGATTGACAATATATGACTAATTCATGGACTTAACCTGTTAACATGTATCTAGATGCTTGATGCATACGATTGGTATTGGATACAATTTTCTTGATCAAAATGGAATACCTATGTCAAGAAACGGGGTGTAATTATTGTATATCATGCTTGAGAGCCTTTAGGCAGTTTTTATTTTTTTATTCATCTCATTTGGCCCATTGATATACTCAAATTGATTTATTTGGGATTTATGTACTCTGCATTGATATACAAACATATACTGTAGATGCTTTAACCTCCCTCCCCTTATAGCCTGAAGATGTTAATTTCTCATTTCACCTCAACTAGGTCTATAATTTATTTATTGTCTTTTACTGATTTGGTAGTTGTTATCTTACTTTATGTAGAAATAATTTTTTTTCTATTTCTTTCAAATGGAGTTGTCATTTGAAATGTGAATGTTTAAAATCTGAAATGCATTATTGACAAGCAACCTCTGTGCAATTGGTTTCCATAATCTTCATGTTTGGGTGAATACATTGTTTTCTTGTTTTTTTTTAGATTTTGTTGTACCAAGCTCTGATATTTCACATCTCTGATTTTATGTATTTTCGGATTTTGTGGGAGGATGATGATACTGGGTCAAAGTGGGTATGGGTCAACTGGTGTTATTATCCCAATGATATCCCACAAATGGTCTGCCGTCCTACACCACCAGAAAAAGATGAGGTTTGATTTTAGTTTCCTTTTCATTTACATGTGGAAAAGTGTTGATACAAGATTTCCAAGAATAATATTACATGAGCAGTATGTTGAGCTTGTTCCTGCTTATGCTTGCTTTTGGTTTTGGTTTCTGTTACCTGAATGAATGAGCAATTAGCATGACTTTTTTTGCAAGGGATCCATCTTGCAGCGGCTTGGTAGTTTTTTATTCCTTACACAATGATGTATGAAAAACTTAGCTTTGCTATGATGTAGATTTTTCCATATAATTCAGTTCCTCTGTCAAGAATCTCCTTCGCTATTTTTTTAATCTTTGTTCCCTAACTAAATACAACACTTCATTTCTTGAAAAGTTTTTAATGTTGAAATTTTTCTAGACATGGGGGCACGTTCCCAAGAGTAGGGATGCGCTCCCCACACTCTCAAGACACATACTCCATTGGGAATATCCCAAAATTTCCCTTTTGAAGGAAATACAGGAAACTCAAAAGGGGAACGTTGCAACCTTGGCCACACTCTGGGCACTGGGAAAGAGGCTAAAGCAAAACTCTATTTTTGTATCACATTTGGTTTCCCTTTAGTGCAAGGTGTAATACTTGTTGAAGCAGTTAACCATGAGAATTGGGCAGGCAACTTTTGTCACGTGGTTTCCAAGCATGATATTGTTCCTAGGATACTGCAAGCACCATTTGAGTCAATTACTGTGCCCTTGAATACTCTTTTTCCTTATTGGAGCGACATAATGACCAAGGCTAGGAAAGATGCATCTGATTACTTAATTCAGGATGCTTATAAGACTCTTATCCAATGTATAAAGGGATTAGATGGGGTTATCAATGGAAGCCCATACAGACCTTTTGGCAGGAAAAATATTTTTACAACACTGTACAGGGGCACATAAACTATAGTTATGTTTTGGAGGATGTGATACAAAACCCTATGAGAATTTCTAATTTCAATACATAATCGTATTACGAGATGGGAATCTCATTGCAACTAGAAGCTATTAGTGTAGGAGCTCAGGTATCTCCATTTACTTTATAACAAAAAATTACATTGTAGAGTTACCTTAAAAGTATCATGGATTACAGTATAGATCTATATATTATCAACTACCTTTAAAGTATATATATGAAGCTATTTTATGTTGATATGAACATTTCTTTTGTAGGGGATGTGAAGCAACAAGATTGCAATCTAATGAACTACTAATCTTTATTGTGAACGTTGTTTTATCTAATTTTACCATTACGCTTTCTATAATGAAAAAGTATATAACACATGCAGTGCTTGTTGTATATGTCCTTTCTTATTCTTTGATAAGAGTATGAGGCCATTCTCTCAACTTGTTTACAAGTTCATAAATAACAAGTTTGCTGGTGGTGTAAGATTTGGTACTAAAAATGATATAAGAATTCTCTTTATCTGCACTTATGATTTTTTTTAAATGTGTTTTTGAATTTGGTGATGTCAACTCTGTAGAATGATCCTACATGAACCGCCTTGAGAAGAGCAAGAGAAATTGAAAACATGCATAACAAAAATGCTTGCAAGCTGGATTTTAAATTAAGCAAAGCACAATCTAGAATGACAGAGCTTGAGTGGTATAAAGAGTTTTGCGAGAAGAAGACATTTATGATTCCTTCAAGAAAAAGTTGGATATTATGATTCCTTCAAACAATTAAATGGCAAGAGGGATATCAATTCAAATTTGCGTAGGGAAAGTCTAGTCGTGTTTTGGGATGAGATTATTAAAATGTGGGAGAAACATGAGTTGCCAAGTGATTCAAAATACCCAAGAAAGTGGAGTCTGGACATATGCTGGTAATACATATAACAGATTGGTAGAGCCTCTGGATATTACACACTATTATCATACCTCAAAGGGCAAGGGCAACTATCTTTCTAATGGAAGACCCACTTGTCATAAAGTTATTCAGAAATGGTCTAAAGAAATTGTAAATGCTCAAACATACTACTAAATCAAGCATAAGGGGTGTCACAATTGTCCACTTTTGTTCCATTTTAAATTAATATTTCAGATGAGCTATGAGGATTACAATTTCAAATGAAGCCAATCTGCTAGGTAACGTGACCTTGGTCCCTATTAGATAAAGAACTAGTTCTCACATCTGGGATCCCTAGGGAAGAGGATCAAGTTGGCCTTTTCGAACAACTTGACAAAACTGCCTTCTTGTATCATCAAGCCATAACCCATGAATACATTATGAATCTACTTAGTTTCAACATTTATGTTATAAAAAGTGTAAAATTTAAAGTGCTCTTATAGGATAATATTTTGGAGGTCATAGTTGCACATCGTTACGGGTATGATTGCCTTGCTTGTTTAGATTTGTGTCTTCTGTTACTCTAGAAGTATTCAAATACCAGTGGGAAAACAATGTGGATTTGTCAAGTTTAGTAACATGTATTGCTTATTAAGATTTGAGTCTTTATTGCAAGCTTTCTTGTTTAATATATTTTGGTATCTCAGGAAACAATGCAAAGAATTTGAATGTAGCATTTCACTCTTCCTTTTCTGAACATGCATAAGCTTTCCACTGTAACCTTCATGTAGCATATGGAATTTTTGAAGGCACTGTTCAAATTTCAAGTTGGTTATGTGTATTGAATTAAAATCTATATTTCAAGGTTTCAGATTGAAAGCAATACCAAGGTATCCATTATATTCAATTATGCTAGACTGAGAATAATATTAATTTCATAGGTGTTTTGCAGCATTCTTTATAAATTCAATATTAACTGATATCTTGTCTCTTCATCTTTGCAGTGTCGAATTTTCAGAGGATGGAAAATATCAAGTCTCAAATCATAGATTCAGAAGATGGATTCTACATAGGAATATGCAAGGTCTTCAAGGAAAACAGACGACACATGTTGGGTAGCAAGATGTGCGAGAGCGTAATGGGTGTTGGTTAAATGACAATAAGAGAATTATTGGATTTCTATGGGCATTGCCAAGGTTTCACTTAGTGGCCATTGTAATATTTTGAAAAATGATCGATGTAGATGATTTTCATGTAACGTATGGAGAATCCTTTTTTAATGGACCAGTATTAGTCCATTAGTGGATATTCGGTTGGAAATTCAATATATTGTAATACTTGACATTTTTCACATAATAAAATTTACATGGTTGAAATTATATGTGTGTACTTGATATTATTTAGTGTTGTAATTAATTAATGCAATTTTGTATGATTCACATGTGTATTTAGATTTGATTAGCATGAGTATTATAATGAACACAAATAAAAAGAATAAATGACTAAATTAGTCATTTATATTGATTAATAATGAAAGAAAATAAAATAATATAAAACTACTGAATTAGTCATTTATACAATGAATATGAAACTACTAAATATAGATAAATGACTACTACAAATGATAAACTTGTGACTAAAAAAATGACTAAAATTCTCATATAAACAACTATTAGTAGCTAATTTCCACTATCTTATAGCTCGACTAACTTATTCGTATTTAGTTTACTCATTAATAGTTTCCTTAGTTAGTAGTATATTTGGTCATTGATTTAGTTATTAATTGTGGCAATTAATGACTAAATCAATGACCAAATATACAACTAAATAAGGCAACTATTAATGACTAAAATAAATACGACTAACTTAGTCGAGCTATAGGACAGTGGAAATTAGCTACTATTAGTCGTCGACTAAAAAATAGTTGTTTATATGTGAGTTTTAGTCATTTTTTTAGTCACTAATTTCTCATTTTGTACTAGTGCAATGATGCAAAATGAAATCAACTCCTCTATGGTACAAAGTGTCACCGATGATGAGATAATTCTTCACATTATGGTGTAAACGTCGTTGACCATCCCTTGAAAAAGTGGAGGGGCACTTCAAAGTTTGGAGATATATCAAAATGTCTCCGTACCAAGGGTCAGATGAAGAAATAAATAAGATGTGCTCATCAGGGAATGAGTCTTCTTTGATAGTGGGATTTTCTTCATTCAGGAACTTTGAAATGAGTTCAACGAAGACCATTTTTTTTCTTTCTATTTTGTAGATTTAAACTTCAAATCAAACTCTTTCCGTATGACAATCCATTTATTGTATTTTCCCTCGATTATTCATCGAGTCAAAACAAACTGGAAAGGGTTAACATCAACAACTACTATGGTTGTTCACAACAAAATATAATGGCAAAGTCTCTGAACAACATAAACAACTGCTAAAGCCAATTTCTCTACATGAGAGTATCATAGCTCAGGACCTAGTAACACGCGACTAAGATAATATATAACATGTTCTTGGAGTTGACCATCTTCCTGAACTAATATTATACCAACTGTGGAATCAAAGAAAACCAAATAAAAAATAAAATCTCTTACATAATCAGGTGGGCTAAGTAAAGGATATGTCAATAATGCCTTTTTTAAGGACTTCAAAAGAATTTTAGGCAACATCGTCCCATATAAATAAAACATATTTCTTAAGCAAACACATGAATTCTTTGGTTATTTTGGCATAGTTTACAATAAAAAGTCTAAGAAAGTTAGCTTTCCCCTGTAGAATTTGAAGCTGACAACTAGTATGAGTAGGAGGAAGATTTACAATGGCCTCAAATTTCAATGGATTGACCATAATTCCTTTGTTTGATACAATAAAACCTAGTAATTGTCCATACCCGACGCATAATATGCATTTATTTGGATTCAAATGAATCTTATAATGTCTACATCTTTCAAACACAAGGCGTAAATGATCAAGATGGTCTCGTTTCTTTCGAGAATGAGTAGGTAGATCATCAAGATATGGTTATACAATATGTTTGATGTCATGGAAAGGGAAACTCATAGCACGTTGAAATGTAGTTGGACCAGTGTTTTTTAAGCTAAAAGGAATATTCCTATAAGCGAAGGTACCCCAAGGACAAATGAATGCAGTTTTATGATGATCCTAGCACTAGTACAAAATGAGAGATAAATGACCAAAATCCGTATATAAATGACCACTTTTGATTTGGCGACCACTAGTGGCAAATTAGAAGTCATTGATCATGCGACGAAAAAAGTGGTCATATTTAACTTGGTAATTTATAGCTTATCTTGTGGTCATATATTTGGTGGTATATTTGGTCATATACTTGTTCGTATATTTGTCCTTAATTGTCACAATTAATGACCAAATATACAACCAAATTAACGACCCAATATACAACCCAATATATGACCACAAGATAAGCTATAAACAACCAAACTAAATATGTCACATTTTTGGTCACGGGATAAATGACTACTAATTTGACACCAGTGGTCACCATTTGGTCATTTATATGCGAATTTTGGTCGTTTTTTTGTCACTTATCTCTCATTTTTGTAATGGTTATTTATCTCTTTTAGTGGTCATTTATCTCTTTTTGGTCATCTGTAGTCATTTTATTTGTGGTCATTGTTAATCAATATAAAAGACCAATTTAGTCGTTCATATGTGTTCATTATTTATTAGTAATTTTAATGGTGTTCATTATATTAATCAACATAAATTTTTAGTAATATTGATATTATGTCTAAATTAAAAAAATCATATAATATGTTAAATTTTGAGCATTAATTCACAATACTCTAGGATCTTTGCTGAGAGAGTAACATATACAGTATATCAATGCATGACAATCACAATAAGCATGACAAGCATCATAAGAATCAAAAGCATGAGAGACAAGAGACACAGAGTTTCCGTGGGGAAAACCCTAAGGTGAAAAACCCCACAACTTCCTCAGAGATAGAGAGAGCAATGGCTCAACAAAAGTACAACCAAAATACACTGAGATAGTCTCCTCGTAGCAGATGATCCTCCTCCTCACTAGTGCACCACTTTCTGAGTGAGAGTGAGATACTTTTCCAAGTGATCTAAATAGAGATCACTTGTTCTCTATTTATACTAATCTGTTTGCCCAGTGACCTTATGGGGTCGACTTGTCTAGCTAGGTACATCCACATTATAATATATATTTCAGGGCCGACCCCACACATGGTGGTCTAATAACCCATCGGCAAGTACACACACTTGCGACACTTGTCAATCCACATGACGACACTTCCTTAATAGAGGAATGACACATCTCTTAAAGGGTACAATAAATATATATAAAATACACAGATGAAATACATTCCGAAGTTACATATACATCAACACTCCATCTTAACTAGGAAGGTATTTCTCGACACAGATCTGCTAGACAAGTCTTCTTCTCGGGATCATCGTCATCGTCATCGTCACTGCTGCTGCTATTTCAACCAATCTCTGACTCTACTCGTCATAGGAAGTTCTACAGATCCAGTCCTTTTTCATACTGGATGTAGGCCCGCCACCTGCAGGTCTTCATCATCACTGGCCATACTGTGGAAATCTCAGGACTTATTACGTGCCTCACAAAACCTTAAAAGAGTCTCTTGACTAGCAAGAACCCTAAAGAGCATCTGAGGCCTTTTTCATCCTGTCCAGATCTCCAGGACTTATTACATGTGACCCCACCACAAAACCTTGAAAGAGAATCCTAGGACTGATTACGAGCACAAGGCTCAACCTATCGGATCTCCCAGGGCACAAATTACATGTGGTCACCACAAAACCTCGAAAGAGCATCCCAGGACTAATTACGAGCACAAGGCTCAACCTATCGGATCTCCCAGGGCATAGATTACATGTGGTCATGGCAAAACCTCGAAAGAGCATCCCAGGACTGATTACGAGCACACGACTCAACCTATCAGATCTCCCAGGGCACAAATTACATGCCATAGGACAAAACCTTGAAAGAGCATCTGCCAGATATCCCAGGGCACAAATTACATGCCATAGGAAAAACCTCGAAAGACTATCTGCAGATCTCCCAGGGCACAAATTATATGTCCTCCCAAGCAAAACCTCGAAAGAGCATTTGCCAGATGTCCTAGGGTACGAATTACATGCCATAGGCAAAACCTCGAAAGACCATCTGCAAATCTCCCAGGGCACAAATTACATGCTTATCTGCACAACCTGTTCCACGGCCACAGAGTATCAACCTGATACTCACCATACATCATCCTAATGTACACATGATCATCCTGATCATCATCACTACAACATCCTACTGCATGTCATCTGGAGCAACATCCTGAAGCTCGTCATCCATGATCATCCTGATCATACAATGCATCTACCTGATGCATACCAAGTATCTACCTGATACATATCATCATACATGATCCACCTGATCATACAGTGTATCCACCTGATACAAATACAAATACATGATACATATCACCATACATGATCCACCTGATCATACAATGCATCTACATGATGCATGTCAAGTATCTACCTGATACATATCATCATACATGATCCACTTGATCATACAGTGTATCCACCTGATACAAATACAAATACATGATACATATCACCATACATGATCCACTTGATCATACAATGTATCCACCTGATACATATACAGATACATGGTCCAAGCATCCAACATGATGTATATACAAAATACATACAAATGATCCAACTGATCATATCCAACATCCAACATGATGCGTACATATATAAATGATCCAACTGATCATATCCAACATCCAACATGATGCGTATACAGAGCAGTAACTGGAGCATCGTCCTAATGCTCATCATCTAGCGCTTACATCCACAGCCATGTGAAGGATCCTCCTTCCAACATGCTTGGAATGGCTTCTGCAAATGTGTCCATCACTTCTTCCTCGAAGTGTCATCAATCTGAAGAATACCAAGCCTCTCCCTGAAGTACTCGAACTTCACCCTGGCTAGTGGCTTCGTTAGCACATCTGCAATCTGCTCGTCCGTCGCAACATACAAGAGCTTCACAGCTCCTCTCTACACCATATCCTTGATACAGTGATATTTGATCTCTATGTGTTTCGACCTGTCATGAAACACTGGGTTCTCGGACAACTTCACACAACTCTGGTTATCACAGAATATACCAGTAGCATCCAACGGGAGCTCAAATAACTCAGACAGTAGCTTCCGTAGTCATACTGTCTCACAACTAGCTGAACAGGCTGCAACATACTCTGCCTCAGCTGTACTCAGTGATACACAGGACTGCTTCTTGCTAAACCAAGAGATCACACCTGATCCCATACTGAAGCAGCACCCAAATGTGCTCTTCCTATCTGCAGCCCTACCAGCCCAATCTGAATCAACATAACCCTGCAGGTTAAACTTTTGATTCGCCTCATACTTGAGCCCATAATCCACTGCACCCTTCAGGTACCTCAGAACATGCTTTACAGCAACCAGATGAACACTCCTCTGATCTGTCAGGAACTGACTCAGTGTTCGTCAGGTACATCAAGGAACCAATCATCTGACGATACATAGAGACATCAACTAGCTCAGATGAAGCATCACATAGAAGCTTTAGATTCGATGCCATAGGTGTGGCCATGGCCTTGCAATCCATCATCCCGAATCTCTTCAGGATATCTACTGTGTACTTCCCTTGACCAAGGAAAATCCCACCTGCACTCTGCCACACCTCCATACCTAGGAAATAATGCATCATTCCCAAATCTTTCATATCGAACTCGGTAGCAAGCTTCCTCTTAGTATCTACAATCAAGTTTTGGGAGCTTGCAACAAGCCATACAAGGATTTCTTCAATCTGCACACATGTGACTCCCTGTCAAGTCTTGGGACTGCATCCCAAACATCATCTTCATGATCGACGGACCATAGCATTCCATTTCTTCACCCCAGATCCTGGGAACTTCAATATCTTCAATATCTTCAATAGATATCTTTGTTGCTGGAACAAATGTTGTAGTCCTTTTGTAGGTGAAGATATACGGTCTTTCCTACAAAACAAGTTAAATTGCATGATTAGAAACATCTCATAATTTTCAGAACATATTCTTTACACATAAATAAATATGTCATGCAGTCATGCAGTTATTTTAGCCAATGCTTCAATACAACATTTATCCATGTTCCACAACTTTCTAGATGCCTTCCAGTCTCTACCAGAACATTGTTAAGAGTTTGCACTACTCCCAACATGTCGGCAAAGAGGTTTCATTCTAGATAAGTAGCACTGGAATGTTGTACAGTGCCATAGGCCACTTACCCATTACATGCATATTAGTAGTATATTGTTCATTAATGCAATCATTCTAATATGCACAATACATCTCCTAAGTCTAGGAACATAAGCATAATATTATTTAAACAAACAAAATAGGCAAGAAATGATAATTGAAATACTTATCTTTTTTTGTTTGTTGGGTGGACTCCCTCTGAGTCTTTGCTTCCTGGCAGGAGCTGCTGAAGTAGCTTCTTCTACACCTTTCTATTGTGGAATGTAGGAAGATGGTCAACTCCCTCTGAAAATATGCATCCTTGTAGGAGTTGCTGGAGCGTGCTCCCTGTTGATCTTTGCTTCCTGGATTACCTGTCCTTGAACTTATATTCATCCTTGCTGACATCAATCTTCTTGAACCCTGGAAAGTATATTCTGTAAGCCTTCGAGCTTTCACTGTAACCCACAAAGATACCCTTCTTTCCTGAAGGATCTAGTTTGGTCCTCTTTTCCTTTGGGACATGAGTGTATACTGGACAACCAAATATTCTGAGATGGCTGACTTCAGGTTTCTTACCAGAAAATACCTCTTCTGGTGTCTTGTTGTCCAATATCTTGTGGGGTGTTCTATTCTGCACATATATAGCTGTTCTAGCTGCTTCTGCCCCCATATATGCATAGGTAGATCCTGGTCATGCAACATTTCCCTAACTGCTTCCATGATTGTTCTGTTCTTCCTTTTTGCAACTTCATTATGTTTAGGATTATAAGGAGCAGTCAACTCCCTCTTAATCCCTGAATCACTACAAAGCTTCTTGAAGTCACCTGAGGTGAATTCTCCACCATTGTCAGATCTGAATGTTTTGATCTTCTTGTCAGTTTGATTCTCCATCAAGGTTTTGAATTCCTTGAATTTATCAAACACCTCATCTTTGTTCTTCAAGAAGTATACCCAAGTCTTCCTGGAGAAGTCATCAATAAATGAGACATAGTAAACATACCCACTCAGAGAACTGGATGACATAGGACCACATACATCTGAGTGGATGATTTCCAGGATGTCTTTTGCCTTGCTTTCATTGCTTGGGAAAGCCTTCTTAATGTTCTCACCTTTTGGACATCCTTTGCAAACACCTTCATGTTTGGTCTTGATTTCAGGAAGACCCTCTACAACCTTGCTTGCAATTGGAATTGCTCTATAGTGCATATGAGAAAGTCTTCTATGCCAAAGTTCACTTGGCTCCATGGATTCATGTACCATGGCATGTTCAGGTTGTCCCTTCAATTTATACAAACCTCCCTCTTGCTCTCCAATCACTACTGCATCATCTATGTTCTTTCCCTTTGGCCACATTAGGACTTGGCCATCCACAAATGCAACCCTCATACCTTTTGCATGCAATGCAGAGATGGAGAGTAAGTTCTTCTTGAGCCCAGGTACATAAAGGACTTCTTTCATCTTCAAAGATTTTCCAGAATCTAGGTTGTAGGAGGCTTCACCACTTCCTTTGATTGGGTATTGATAATCATCCCCAAGTTTCACCTTATGGGGTGATTCATGTTCAGATAGATTCACAAACGATTCCTTAAACCCAGTCATGTGTTTGGAAGCCCCACTGTCAATCAACCAATCATTACAACCATGGGAGATAGTACCTGTGAGAGCAGAAATTAGAACATATTCTTCTTCACTTGATGAGTCATCATCACTATTACTTTCTGCCCTAGCCTTCTTCTTTGGGGGTTCATCATCTTCGGCATCATGAGCATGATATCTTCTTTTGTTATTCTTCTTCTTCTTATTGAATTTGTTGTTGTTGTCTTTCTTCTTCTTGGGACAATCTGAAGCAAAGTGTCCCTTCTCATTGCAATTGAAGCATCTGAGATCTTTCTTATCTTTATGATAATGGTGGTGTGAGGATCTTCTGTTATGAGATGATTCCTTCTTGGACTTGCCTTTCCTGGCATGTGCTGTGAGAGCTTGATCTTCATTTACCATCTTTTCTTCTCGGGCCACAAGCCTAGATTCTTCTTGAGAGCATTCTTCCCGCAATCTGTTGAAGGAGATCAACTTCTTCCTTGCACAAATTCCTTGAATGAAGGAATCCCATGACCTGGGTAGGCCATTTAGAGTGGTCATCACCACTTCACCATTCTCCACCATTTCATCCACTGCTTCTAGTTGTTCCTTGATCTGGGAGACCCTTGAAAAATAAGATTGAATGGTTTCTCCATTCTGAAACTTTACTCCTTTCAATTGGTTCCGCAGGGTCATCTTCCGATTTATGTTCTTCCCTTCAAATAGCTTGGTCAAAGAGTCAAACATCTCCTTGGGTGTCTTTAGAGAGGACACATGGGGTATGAGATGGTCTTTAATGGAATCACCAATGATTCTCTTTGCCTTGACCAAGTTCTTCTTATGCAATACCTTGGCCTCTTCATCCTCTGGGATAGGGATGTCTTCTTTCACATATGAGTCCAACTCATTCTCTTCCAGGATTAACCCAATCCTATACTTCCAAGCTCGGAAGTTATCAACTCCTTCAAGCTTATCCTCAAGCTTGGTGTGGTGAGACATCTTAAAGAGTACTTCAAATGGAATAGAAAAGATTTAGATCTTACCACTTGAAATGCTGAAAACTGGATCTGGTCCCGAATTAGGGTTTGTCGGAAAAACCCTAAAAATTCAAAGTGTGAATTTCAATTTTCTGAAAGGATAGAAAGATGTGCCTTGATGAGCTGATCAACCTGGTGTATTCAAAATTTGAGATTAGCAAAGCTTTACCCTTCAGATTTTCCTTTTTGTCCTCCTGGGTTCACTAGGGAGAGCCCCGAATTAGGGTTTGAGTTTCCCGGAGATCTACCCAACCAAAAATATCGATCCAAAGCTCTAAACTTCGATTTTTGCAAGGATCTTCCAGCTATGTCTTCAGATTTCAGAAATTCCTATTTTTGTGGAAACCCTAATTTTTAGGGCCAAATTTGAAAATGCTCGAAATTGAATTCTGATTGGACAGATAGATGCACCTTGATGAGTAGAGTCAATCTACTATACTGATTTTCCAAACACTGTGGAGAGAAACCCAATAAACAAGAAACTCAAGTTTTTGTCACTGCAAAATGTCTTCTTCTCAGGTTAGCTCTGATACCATGTTAAAATTTGAGCATTAATTCACAATACTCTAGGATCTTTGCTGAGAGAATAACATATAGATTATATCAATGCATGAAAATCACAATAAGCATGACAAGCATCACAAGAATCAAAAGCATGAGAGACAAGAGACACAGAGTTTCCGTGGGGAAAACCCTAAGGTGGAAAACCCCACAACTTCCTCAGAGATAGAGAGAGAAATGGCTCAACCAAAGTACAACCAAAATACATTGAGATAGTCTCCTAGTAGCAGATGATCCTCCTCCTCACTAGTGTGCCACTTTCTGAGTGAGAGTGAGATACTTTTCCAAGTGATCTAAATAGAGATCACCTGATCTCTATTTATACTAATTTGTTTTCCCAGTGACCTTATGGGGCCGACTTGTCTAGCTAGGTACATCCACATTATAATATATATTTCAGGGCCAAACCCACACATGGTGGTCTAATAACCCATCGGCAAGTACACACACTTGCGACACTTGTCAATCCACATGACGACACTTCCTTATAGAGGAATGACACATCTCTTATAAGGGTACAATAAATATATATAAAATACACAGATGAAATACATTTCGAAGTTACATATACATCAACATAATAATCATGCTCATCCAATACAGATGTGAATCATGCAAAGTCACAATATTAGTTAATTACAACACTAAATAATATCAAGTACCAACATATAATTTTCAACCACGTAAATTATATTATATGAAATGTCAAGTATTATAATAAATATGAGTTTCCAACTGAATATCCACTAATGGACTAATACTGGTCCATAACATAAATTGTCTCCATACTTTACATTAAAATCATCTACAATATCGATGGCTTTTCAAAATATTACAATGGCCACTGAGTGAATCTTCCCTTGCCTTCTGTTGATGATAATGCACCTGCATCATCTTGGCACATTCCCTGAAAGAACAAATAAATGTAAAAAATTCATGAATGATGACCTTTGAAGAATCAAATCAATTGGAAAGAACATAAAGAACAAGATAGCAAGGCCATAAAAAATACCGAGATTATAATGAATGCTATTGAAAAGTTGGAAGTCCAAATATGGAGAAACCATAGGGTTTTGACCCCTTTATATATTATATACAAAACTTATATAAATAATCAATAATGAAACAAGCTCGGAACTCTCATAAGCATTTCTAAACCTATGGGCATATTATCATGAATAAAAGTAGTGCAATATTTTATTAACTCAACCCACTCAAAAAGGGTGTTCATCACAATCCATATATAAACAAGCTCGGAACTCTCATAAGCATTTCTAAACCTATGGGCATATTATCATGAATAAAAGTAGTGTAATATTTTATTAACTCAACCCACTAAAAAAGAGTGTTCATCACAATCCATATATAAACGGGTTTTCATCACAATCCATATATAAACTAAGTTCTTTATTGACACAATGTCAAGAATTAATACAAAAAATAGCTATTATAATAAATATCAGTCTTGGCTTAAGCCGTAATGGTTTTCGAGGATCTAATAATGTATTCAAGGTTTTCATAAGCAAAAAGCAAACCCTTAAAATTAATTGCAAATATATATTTTTGGTCTCAAAGGGACGAAGAAGAAATTTATCATTAAATGTGGAATCAAGGAATCTGTGGTGGCTTTGAAGCAAGGAATATGTTACAGTCTTCCATTCAAAGGCCTTTTCATCACTTGTTACTCTGAAAATGTATTATGATTTGAGTGGAATGCATCGAAATTTGAAAAGACACGAGAGTAGGGGATGATTTAGTTTCCAATCAGTGTTTGAAGAATTTGAAACTCCCATAGGACAAAGAATTTGAGTATGGAAACAAAAATTGCAGAAGTGTAGTGGGATCGGTCAGTTTTCCAACACATTTCTTCTATGTCAACAGGCTTTGTTGCCTATAATTTGCAGAAACCACTTAGTGGATCTTCCAATGAGTACGTCAAAGTGAACAAAGTGAATGTATCATTCTCCTTGGTCTCATTATTGTTGCTAACAATAGTTAACACATGCATAACATGCACAATAGAGAAGGTTGCAACCAGGGAATGCTTGCATTGAGACCTTGAAAATGGTAGATAATTCTTTTCCGATCTGTCACCTAGGTAGCAAGTTAATTATTTATGAGTATCCATATTAGACCAACAAATGCATATTAAATTGGGAATGATATATTTGTCTACTAACAACCGCGACCCGTCTTATGTTTAAATTCCAATCATATAGGAAACAAAGGATGCAATGATGACCAATGTGTTATTTATATCATTATATACCAATCACTCTTTCCAACATGGCAATGAGAAAAATTTGTTGAAAGAATTACACTTTACACTTTCCCCTTCTGAAGAATCTAAAGACCTTCCAAATAAGAGCATGGTATTCTCATGCATGAAAGAGGCCTGGATCTCAAGCCAAGGAAGATGATCAAGAAGTCGAACAAAAGGAACTCACAAATACATCACAACTAGATCTACCACACATTAAATGCAAGTTACAATAAGATCAAAATCTCATAAGAAAACTATATTCAACACTCTTAGGAGACAACTACTACTTGATATTATTGATATTTTCATAAAATAGTAAATATTGATGCAGATAAGTGCTATAATTGTCTGGAAAATTCTTATTAGATTTGAAGAAAATTTCCTAGCATAAAAGGGTTGAGTTTGTCCACTTATTAAGTTACTAATAGTCTTAGTCTTATGTCCTATTTGACCATCTTAAAGTCAAAATAGTAGAAAGAAGATACCAGTCAAGGAACCCAACTTCACATCTATATTTATAATTGTGTGTGGCACAACACAAGATCAACCCCTAAATGCACACAACTCAAAACCACGCATGAATGTGAATATATTTGAATACATTTGACTTTCTAGTAATTAAAAACATGATTAAATATTATATCATATCTGGAAACACCATAGTTTTTGCATATAGAAGCATTTGGACACTCTTGTGCATAGTGTCCTGTTCATTTACAGTTGTTACAAATCTCAATGGACCTGAGAGAGCCAAACAAAAATTTTCAGAATTAAACGAACTAACAATATAATACAACAAAACCCTGTGATTAGCGTGTCTTTTAGATCCCTTTTTTGCGTCCACTAACACTTTTAGTGTATTTTTCATCATTTTTTAGACAAAATTGGCACTTTTCCACAAGATGGCGCTTTTAATGGCATTTTTTGCGCCTTTTTTTGAAAGTAGACACTGTTTTGGATGCTAATTATCATCCCAATTAACGTCCACAATAGCATCCATGATAGCTTCCAGAATAACGTCTAACATAACTTCCAAAATAGTTCCAGGCATAGATTCCAAAATAGCACCAGGCATAGCACCAGGGATTACGCTAGGAATTTCAAAAGGAATAGCGCTAGGAAAATCGTCTGACATAGCACCAGGTATAGATCCAGGTATAGAACCATGAATAGCACTAGGAATAGTGACATGAATTGTGCTAAGAATTTCAAAAGGAATTGCACCAAGAAAACTCCAATGTTGCTCTAGGGAAAGTGTCGGGCATGTTGACAGAAGTAGCACCTAGATTCCAAATTTTTATTCGAGGTTAAACCAAGAAAGTATTACATGAAACAATGCTAGTATGATTGACTACAGATCAAGTATCATTGCAATAATGAATAGTCACTTGATAGATCTAGCTTAGATCTAGTATTTTATGTCACTTACATGCATATTTTATACATGTTTATAGAAAGGTTTGAGGAATGTTTTTCTTTGTCTATATGTGTGTAGGTTGATCATTAAGAGGAACTGGAGCCAATTCAACCTAATCTACATCAATCATGGTCATCATCAAAGGAGCGCTTATAAGCTAAGGTGAGATAATATTTCTTCCTTCTTTTCTCATATGTTGTATGTGATTTATTAGATCTAGTGATGGAAACATATTGGTCTACCACCTCTATCTGTCTTAGATCTTTGGAAAGTGATCCAAGGGAGTTCCCATCTATCCATGGGGTGGAAATATCCATAACACATAAAGATGAATATTTTAGGGCTTGCAACCTCGGTTTTTATTCCTAAACCCTGCAAAAGGCCCTAAGAACTTGTTATCACAACACTTGCAGTTGCCCCAATAGATGATCCTATTCAGAACAGTAGAGGAGCTAGGAAAATAAAGAGGTGACCTAAGAGAGCATTGATCCCCAGATGGATTGGTTTTCATGCTAATCAAGGAACTCTTTGCTTTATGCTATCTAAGCCTTAAAAAACAAAGGGGGAGACCTAGATCTACTCCCGACATGAGAGATATAACCTAATCACCAAATCAAACAAGAACACTAGAATACATAAGGTGATAGGTACGATAAACCCTATATTTATGGATGAGGTCACAAGATAGGTTAAGTTTGTATCAATAGGCTTAAATGATATAAATTTTGACCCAATGTGAATGATACAAGTGACTAATGAATGTAGGGATCAAATCTAGGATCAAGGAACTAGCAGATTAGAGTGATTTCTTCTGCCTCAGGAAAATGTCCAAGGTAGAAGGGTCAAGATCAAAATGAGTCTTTATAGTAACTTTGGATAAGAATTGAAATAATATTTGACAATGTATAAGCTCACAAGACATAATAAAACTCAAACAACCCAGAAACGAGCCTGGAAAAATCAAGGAGGGTGCAAGGGTAAATGAACAGTGCCTAGGAAATTGGGCTAGAAGGAGTCCACTGAGGGTTTCTCCCTAGTGAACCCACTTTGGGATAGGCCTAAAGATAAAAACCCATAAATTTTTCGCTAAGATTCCAAATTAAAAGAGCTATACAATTTTTATAAGTTTCGACAATTAGGGTTTTAATGCAACAATTTCTTAGACCAATGGATAAATGATCAAAACTAAATAAAATCAAAAGAAATCACTTAATTGATGTCCGAAGATGAATTCCATATGGTGAATACTAGTCCCAACGAGATAAAATGAAGAGCTTGCGTACCCACATCCACAAAACATCCAGAGAACCAAGTGCGTCCCACTTAACCTATACAACCGAGGAAAGATCAGTTAGTAATGGAAATAAATGGGTGATAAAGCAACAAGAGATAGCATAAATGATGAGTAAATGGTCAAAGACAAATTCACTCCCTGTATAAACTACCGGTCTATAAGAGAGAAGCAAGGCAAGATCCCTCAACAAGTGCGCAACTCTCCAAATCAACCTCCCTACTGCAAATCAAAGATAGATCTTGAAAAACAATGAAAGGTACAAAAATTATATAAAAGCGCAAGAGAGAACTAGAATTCAGTCACCACATCTCACATTCAATCATGGACACAAGAATTTGATGTAAAAGATTTATTTATTCCCAGTAATTCAGAGCCAAAAGTCTTTTTACAATGAGGGGGGTCTCTCCTTTAAATAGTATCAGGAGAGACCAAAACCCTAACCACTTTTTATATGAGTGGTTGACATCAAAATATATAACAATAATAATCAACGACTTAGATGATCATGTCAATACAATACATGGATCACTCAAATAAGGGGGACTCGTTCCCTCAATGACGCCCTAGGGGGGATGTATAACATAAGTGTGACTAAGAACATAACATAACAACATGTTGGGGGGGTTTAGGATCTAATAATATATTCACTATACCAAGCCCCAATTACATCAAATATAAGATACATCAATAAGTGATAAAAATCACTAGGATGTGTTGTCCCCAATACATAAGAAACCACCCTCATTAAATGACTAGGAGGACATGTGGACACCACTGAATTTGCAGACTATGTAAGAAGGTGTGGGATGCATCACAGTGAGTCTCTGATCAAACCTCATGCCATTTCCTTGTGTCACTGAGCCAAATCGATTTCCTTGGTAGCCATTTCTTCATTTTTTATCTTTGGAATATCACCTGTAAAAGATAAAAATTCCTGTAACTCTATACCAAGTGCTCTGAGCTTCAAATTAACTACACCAAAATGTCTGGGGTTAGGGTAATATGGTAATAACCATTGGATAGACCCTATGCCCCCTCTGTAGCGCCCTAGGAGAACTCAAATGATCTCTGAAAGTGATAACCATGGCATTTTTACATGGCAATATGCTGCAACGTGATAAACTGACCATATCATCATCTGTAAGTGCTTGAAACTGATAATTGAGTGTCCCAATGAAATCATAAGGTCCAAATCAAGTAAATATGAGTACACATACAACATGTAACCATCAGGATAATCATCTATAAGCTCATCCATGCCCGGACAATACAAATAATGGTCTGTAAATGCTGATAATAATAAAAGTCCAACAAACCATCACATGAAACCTTTGTCTGATGCATGGAAACATCTAATGGGAGCCATAGGACCATGGATAAGAAATCTCGAACATCATCGGCCCAACTCATCCGGGAACCTACTATTGACTTGGTCAAATTGGGTTGACCAGGTCAAGAATGATCAAAATGATGACCCATGCTAGAAATAACTGATGCTGCAAGTGAAAATGGATAAGATGTTATCCTTTAAATATTTCCATAGCAAGAATAAAATATAAAGTGTCATTCTACTGGCAATTATAAACAAAACCATCAAATATAAGTCTAGATCAAAGCAACTAGTTACTCAAAAGAAGACCCTCAAGTGTATACTCATTTATGGATGTGGTCATTTTGCTAGAAATGGGTGAAGGTGAAAGAAACACGACTAAGCTAAGGGGATGAATTTACAAACTCAACAATATGACATCTCAGATAAGGGAATGAGGGAAAACCACCTAAACATATGCTGAACAAAAAACACATAGGGAATGGCGGTGTCTTACAAATGGAATAAGTTGATTTGAGGAGTTCCCATTCAACTCTAACAAATGTCACACAAATGTCTACAACTCACATCAAGGATAAAATCAAGCTCTATGAGGATATTTCCAAGAACCACTATAACCAGGCGCATAGTCAACCATAACTCTGAGATTCTAGGGGACACTTAGAATTAGTTTTCCCTTATTCCATCTCACATCCCAACCCGTAGGCCCCGTGAGGAAATAATCATTACATTTTAAATAGTACAACTAGCAGTATTTAGATTTAGAATTTGTTTATCCACTTCATTTTAGGCCTTTCTCATTTCATTTCATATCTCTCTTTGTTTTTCTGACAAACACAGTTTATTTTATTTTTACCATGGGCTTGCATTCTAGAAGATATAACAATGGATCATATAAATGCATGTAGTGATGGCAATACAATTTTCTTCAATTTTTAGCTGACACAACTCAGGAAACTAGAGGGGATCATCCACAATTAGAGACAAACATCGAGGGAAACTAACCAGAGAGGTCAAGGCTTCAGAATCCCAACTCACCTAAGCTCACAACCCAACACCAGTGGGTTCTCCTAGCCCATAAGGGTCAAGAATTCGACAAGTTCCATTGCACAACTCATAGCCGAGACACATAGAAACATGGAATATATCCAACATAGAGGCATAGGTGGGGAAGTCCTCGATATCATTGGCTAAGGTGTAAGTCAGGATGCAACCAAAAATTAATGATAGCGGATGGATGGGGAAAGTGATAGTTGATACCATGACTAGCAAACCATAATGGGGGAAATGACCAAGTTCATACTACTAAGAGGGCATGACCAATGGGTATACATGAGAATTTCTAATTCTAAGCAACTAAATTACTTCTACTCCAAAAAATCATTAAGAACACCATATAGACATCACCAAATCATGACCACTCTATACCTAGTCAAGCTACCAAGATAAGTAAAAGAGCACAATATAGATATCCAATCCACAACCATATACCTGCTGGGTCATATACCTGTATCCACCATTTGAAATTCTAAATAGAAAATGGAACACTACTGCTATATAAACTGTAGGCACTATCATCATGTCTACTTTGTATGGCAAAAAATGGCTAACTCAGTCATTAAATCTGGGGTCATGAGGCTCGGTCATGGCATAAGGCTGAAAGTGTATGCTCTAGGTCCACTAAAAATAGGAGTGATCCTCAAAGAACTTCTCAGCCACTGTCGATCTCATGCATCTCATAGAAAAAGGACCGGATTAAAAAAGTACTGAAAAACTGGTCTGAAGACATGGTAGCCCCAACCACTATGGATGTGATAACAGAACCATCCATGGCATTTGAAACATTTCAACAACAATCATATGATCCATGTAGGACAATTATTCACTCTATATGCGTTGTGTGGTGGTTTTTTTATTGTGTTCATGGTCCGTGAGTGATAACAACCTCGTTTAGGCCCTAATACATTGTTTTCCTCCTTGAACCATGTTCATGACCCTAAAAACCATCCCCAATGTACAAAACCATGTAGTGACCTCTGTTCCTTGACCATTGAGGTAGTCCGGCTCCTTTGAAAGTTTTGTGTACTATGATTGAGCAAATGAACACAACTGGCCCAATCCTCTTCCAAATCACTTAAAACATACAATGTGCATGGTCTATGAGCATTAAAATATGTTTGGATATCCACATCATCATTTTCAAGACCTTCCATGCAATTAGGGTTTGCATGCATTTTGCATGCATCCCAGTCACCAGGTTGATGCCTCCAGCACCTTATCCACTTCATTCTAGCACTCGGGAGCTCCTTCCATAAGATTTTTATCCCTCCTAGTCATGAAGGTGCCCACTTCTCACCTACTTCCAGAGAAGGGCACACTTCTTCACCTACCCACTCAATTTACACTCAATTAGCTCCGATTCTCCTTGATTTGAGGCTAATTTCACTCCCGACTGACTGTTTCACTCCGTTGGACCTCCAGATTGACTAGATGACTTGTTCTGACTTCAGTTAAGCCTCCCATGCGCCCTCCATTGAGCCTCCTTCCCTATATTAGTGCTACACTCTTCAGTTACACTTGTTACACTCAGTTAGACTTAGATTGACACCTGGATGACTGGTTCTTGTGCATTGATGACCACCACTGATTGATGATGAGGACTCCTAGTTGGATCCAAGCCACACCATTTAGTAATTCGAATGACCTCCTTAGTCAATTTGAATTGCTCAGTCATTGTTACTGTATTGTATTGTAATTATTCACCCTCATTGGGATATTGAGCACTAATTCATGTTTTGCACATTTTTACACCATTTTTCTGAGTTTCATTTATTGTGATTGATTTACTTGTTCATTAGATCTGCTGTGACTAATTTTACATGGTATCAGAGCCATTGCAGGGACAAGATCTCTTTTCTACAAGTGTTCTACAAGGAGATTTGAGTGAATTTACTCAAAATTACAAAAGTTTTGGCATGAAAGATCTCAAGAGCATTCGCTCCTGTGCATGCAAAGCATAAAAATACTTCCAATACCACTCTAGAAGCTTGAGTTTCCACATAAATCCTGGATTTGATACATTGGACCCATTCAACATTGCTTGATCTCCAATCCCAGGTGTGATGCAACTCTAAAAGGGTGGATTGTTCGACCTCACTGTTCTTGTATTGATTGTGATTTGTAGGTTATTGTCTCCTTCAATTGCATTCGCTACCTTTCCTTCGCAATCCTTTCTACATCAAATTGCACTCACTCCTAGCAATGGAATACTCTTCTTCAAAGCCTATCCTTACTCCCTTCAACTATTTTGATTGGAAAGATGATATGGAGATCATATTACGTTCAAAAGGATTCTATAGAGTCACAGTTGGCCTCGAATTGGAGCCAAGCACATTGTTAGAAAGAACAAAACACTACAACAAGCTTGATGAAGCTTATGGTGTTCTTTGCCTCTCTATTTCCAAAGATCTTCACTTCCATCTCAGTGGATTGAAGACTCCAAAAGCAATATGGGAGCAACTTGAAACACTTTTTGGCAAGCAGGACGAGCTTAGGGATTTTCAATTAGAGAATGAATTGATTGCTCTTAGTCCTGAGAATTTCGAGACCATCAATGAGTTTTTCACAAAATTCAAGCACTTGACATTGCAATTGAAGAACAATGGAGTTATCAGAGAGGATAAGCAATTGATCCTCTCTATTCTCACCAATCTTGGTAAAGACTATTCGGTATTTGTCTCTACTTTCAATTTTGGTTGGCTAACTACCCCGAATTGGAAGATGCCTACCTTGAATGCCTTCATTGAATCCGTCACAAAAGAGCATGATAAGTTGATTCAAATGGGGTCCATAAACTCCAAAGATTCAGCCCTATTTGTTCAAGGACCCAAGAATTCGAATGGTAAAGGAAAGCAAAAGAAAGAGAAGCCCAAATTCGAACCTCACAAGCAAAGAGAGAAAGGCAAGCAGACGGATGCACCATCCAGTTTGAAGTTCAAGCAAAAGGGTAAAGAGGGTAAGGAAAAATCTAAATGTACTTATTGCAACCATGGCTTTCATCCCAAAAATTCATGCATGAAGAAGACTATAGATCAAATGGCCCTCCTTTTGGAAAAGAATAACATAACTCTTCCTGGCGGTGCAAGGAAGAAGGATAGGAATGATGATCATGAAAGAGGACAAGCACTCATGGAAACTGTTTCGAAGCCCACTAATCTTTTGATAGATTTGCGTGCCTTGAATCATATGGCTGCAAATATTGATTCTTTTTCTTCATTCGATCCAAACAGCTCCATCCCCATCCATTTGGGAGATGACTCAAAAATTTCTTCAAAGGGAAAAGCTACAATCCATGTAGATCATGGAAGCTTTCAGAATGTTCTCTATGTGCCTTCCTTGGCTTCAAATCTTCTTTCTGTGTATCAAATGAAACAAAATAGTGAACCGAATCAAGTTACATTCATCCCTAATACACTTGAAATTTCTGATATCAAAAGTGGAAGACTTTTGCAGTCGGAAAGGCGAACCACACTGCAAAATGCTATGAGTTTTCACACTTTATTCTGCTTGCAAAGCCCACTGCTCTTCGCACACATGGTAATGAGGTTAGTAGGATTTGGAATGAAATATTTGGACATATTAATTATAATTATTTTCTGTTGTTATCAAACAAATCCATGGTATATGGTCTTCCACAACTCCGTTCCTCGAAGGGAATATGCACCGGTTGCATTATTAGGAAGCACCCCGAGCACAGGTTCGACCGCGACAAAGCTGGCAGAGCTTCTACAGTTTTGGGGCTGATACATTCTGATATCAGTGGTCTGCTTCCCAATATGTCATTAAATGTTTCAAGGTATGTTTTGACATTTATTGATGATCTTTCCCGCTTTACATGGGTATTTTTTCTCAAAAACAAATCAGAAGTGCTTGGAAAATTCAAGGATTTTAAGGCTTCTGTTGAGACCGCCACTGAGAGCAAGATCAAAGCTCATATATTTGATAATGGTGGAGAATATATCAAGGCTGAGTTTCTGCAACTTTGTGCCGAAAGCGGAATTCATATCCAACATACAGTTCCCTACACACCCCAACAGAACGGTGTAGCGGAAAGGAAAAATCAGTCACTGAAAGAGATGGCTACTTGCATGATTGAGTCAAAAGGTTTGGTTGCAAATATTTGGGCTGAAGCAATTAATGTTGTTGCATACATTCAGAACCGAGTTCCACATCCATCCGTGAAAGGTATGACTCCTTTCAAAGCATTCTTTGGTCACAAATCAGATGTGTCAAATTTGAGAGTTTTTGGCTCTACTGCATGGGCTAGAATTCCTTCCAAGAAGAGACGAGCTTTGGATCCAAAAAGTATTGAGTGCATACTGATAGGATATGGGGAATAATCAAAGGAATATAAACTCATGGATATCATATCTAAAAAGAGATTCATAGAGCGCAGTGTGCAATTTGAAGAACCGCTTCAAGAATTGCAACTAGTCGAGGAACAAACTGCCGTTTCTCTGCCTTCACCAGAAGAATATTCGAGCAACAATAATGAAAGTATTGGTTCTGATATTTCTGATATTTTAGAAGCACATGATGATCATGACATATCAGGTTCAGAATCTGACCATTAGGATCCTCCTCAATTACCAAAGTGGTCCCAAAACACTCTTCAATTTGCTGGTTCGAACATTGGAAATCCTACTGATCCAAGACGAACACGAGTAGACTTTCAAAGAGCAGGTATGGCTCTTTCTATTTATGATCCATTACTTCCTAATATTTGTTATTTGATGAATGGTTCAGATCCCACAACATACTATCATGCCCACTGAGATCCGAGATGGCAAAGTGCCATGGATGAAGAGTACAGTTCTCTTCAAAAGAACAATACATGGGAGCTAGTTTCTCTTCCACTTGGAAGAAAATTAGTCCAATGTAAATGGGTCTACCACATGAAAGTTGATTCTGATGGATTTATCAGCAAATGCAAAGCTAGGTTGGTGGAAAAAGGTTTCTCCCAAGTCCAAGGAGTGGACTACACTGAGACCTTTGCACCGGTTGCAAAGATGGATTCCATCTGCCTAGTTTTTGCAATTTCCGCATACAAGCACTGGGAAGTGCACCACATGGATGTGAAGAGTGCTTTTCTACATGGAGATCTTGCTGAAGCGGTATATATGAATCATCGAGAAGGTTATACATCAGATCCATCATTAGTTTGCAGATTGAAGAAATCTTTGTATGGTTTAAAACATGCCCTAAGAGCTTGGTATGCAAAGATGGACTCCTTCCTTCTTTCTCAGAATTTCAAAAGATGCAAATCTGATCCGAATTTGTACCTACAGAAAGTTAAAGGTAATTTGTTGGTTATTGTACTTTATGTTGATGATATTCTCATCAGTGGTAGCACTCTTACTTCAATAAACAAGCTAAAAACTGCCTTAAATCTAGATTTTGACATGAGCGATTTGGGCTTGCTGAGTCACTTTTTGGGCTTGGAGATAGCTCAAAATTTTGATGGGATCACTATATCTCAGCAAAAATATGCTTCCAACCTGTTATTGAATTTTAATATGGCTGAATGTAAGGCAGTCCCATTCCCATTCCTCTCAAGAATCAGTCTTGAGGAGGGAAATTCTACACCGCTTGCAGATTGCACTATGTATTGACAGTTGATTGGTTCACTACTATAATTGACACACTCTAGGATTGATATATCTTATTCCGTGAGTGCCGTATCAAGGTATATGCAGCAGCCCCATGAGCTTCATTGGCGGGAAGCCAAGCGAATCTTGCAGTATGTGCAAGGTACGAAACATTTTGGCATACATTATGCTGCAGATTCTGAGCTAGATTTCATTGGTTTTACTAATTCAGATTGGGTAGGTGATAGCATAGATCGGAATTCCACTTCCAGATATGTTTTCATGATTGGACATGGGCCTATTTCAAGCAAAAAACAGGCAGCCATTGCACTTTCTTCAATAGAGGCAGAGTATCGAGGGGCAGTCAATGCCTGCATTCAGGCAGTTTGGTTGCAGGGTATTCTTTCCGAGTTTGGTTTTGGTGGCACTACTTCGACTGTCCTCTTTTGTGACAATCAAAGTGATATCAAGATCTCCACAGATCTAGTTCAGCGGTAGACAACCAAACACATTGAGATTCATATGCACTACATTCGAGAGTTGGTGCATGATCGCACCATCATTATGCAATATTGCCCTATCGATGAGCAAATTGTAGACATCTTCACCAAGAGCTTCACTGAGAAGAAGTTCTCTTACCTCCGTTCACTGTTGGGGGTGAGTTCCATCATGGTGGAGACAGATTGATCCATTATTATGTTTAGCTTGAGGGGAGGCTTTCTTCCCACTGGGTTTTCCCTCTTTCTTCACTTAGCTTATTTTCAGCATTTTTTTGGATTATTGTATTGGGGTGACCTTTGGTCTTAGTAACCAAGGCCCTACATTATTTTTTGCACATCATAGTATAGCTTGAGGGGGGGTGTTCGGATATCCACATCATCATTTTCAAAACCTTGCATGCAATTAGGGTTTGCATGCAAATTCTAGGGTTTGCATGCATTTTGCATGCATCCAGTGACCAGGTTGATGCCTCCAGCACCTTATCCACTTCATTCTAGCACTCGAGAGCTCCTTCCATAAGAGTTTTATCCCTCCTAGTCATGAAGGCACCCACTTCTCATCTACTGCCATAGAAGGGCGCACTTCTTCACCTACCCACTCAGTTTACACTCAGTTAGCTCCGATTCTCCTTGATTTGAGGCTAGTTTCACTCTCGACTTACTGTTTCACTACATTGGACCTCCAGATTGACTAGATGACTTGTTCTGACTTCAGTTAAGCCTCCCATGCACCCTCCATTGAGCCTCCTTACCTATATAAGTGCTACACACTTCAGTGACACTTGTTACACTTAGTTAGACTCAGATTGACACCTGGATGACTGGTTCTTGTGCATTGATGACCACCACTGATTGATGATGAGGACTCCTAGTTGGAGCCAAGCTACACCATTCAGTAATTCGAATGACCTCCTTAGTCAATTCGAATTGTTCAGTCATTGTTACTGTATTGTATTGTAATTATTCACCCTCATTGGGATATTGAGCACTGATGCATGTTTTGCAAAGTTTTACACCATTTTTCTGAGTTTCATCTATTGTGATTGATTTACTTGTTCATTAGATCTGCTGTGACTAATTTTACAAAATCCTCTTCAAGGACCTAAGAAATCAGTTCCCCCCCTTGAACCATGCCCAATACATCGAGAACCATCCTTGCTGCTTAAAAACTTGTGATGGCAACCATGCGGCACATGTAGGGCAAATATTCTCTATAGAGGTATGTGTGGTGATATTGGACTATGGAGTTAAGGCCACATAGGGTCTAAGGCCATATGAATTTCCTAAGGGGCTCATGGGCCACTACAACACCCTAAACCACTAGATAGGACTTACACAGGGACTCTTTTAAGTTTCCAAGACATGGTTCGATGCCAAAATCTAGTTGTTTGGACACAAAACTTATCTCCATGATTCATGAGCCTTGTGTCAGGCCTTGAGCCACCGTACATGCCATGCAAAGGGAATATTTGGCATGAGATCAATATATGGTTCTCATTTTAAGGTTTTTCACACCAAGTATGATTCTCACAACCCACGCCATGGTCCATGGTCAAAAGAAAGAGTATTAGGACACAACATTTGCCTTTATGGCTCATGAGTGATGCATAAGGCCCCAAGCCATCACATAGACCCTAAAGAGGGAATATTTACCCTACAAGTGGAATATAGTGGGAATTTTAAAATTTGTAACACCTTGGATGACTCTCTTTGCCCATGCTGTGGTTTAGAATTAAAATGCAGGTTGTAAAGCCACTACAAGTTCCTATGGGGTTCATGGGACATCATGGTTCCCTAAACTAGCACAAAGGTAAACTAACACAAAGGCTTTGCATACGGAATATGTAATCTACATGTGAGATATGGTCACCATTTTAAGAAATCAATAAGCTTTCTAAAGCCTCTATCAAAGATGGACCTCCTTTAGGGTTCAAAACTTGTTGAGAAATACAATTTAGCGACCACATAGTTTTCTCCATACAACTAATTTATTTGTCCACTAGATAGGCCCCACATACAAAATTGTTGGAATGTAGGCAATGTGGAGGCCATTTCAGGTTTTCACACACTAGGGGTGACAAGACATTAGTCCTATGTGTGTTGTGAATTGTACCATATACATGACGATTTGTGATACACACATGGTTTATAAGGAATTCCCACACCAATTTGTTTTTTAATGTAGAGGTTGTTTTGGGGGATTGTGGCTTAAGGGGCTACTAATTGCAAGTTTAATGGAGGTTAGTGGAATAGAGGCTCGTTGCAACACCTATGCAAAGATAAATAATACATTAAAGAGATGTCAATGCATAACCATGGATAGTGATGCCAAGAACAATGCTCAATTAGATAGATAATGGAATTTTTGGTTTTCAAGGAGCCACTGCCACAGGAGGGGTTCAACATACCATTTATAAATACTAATAGTCATTCAAAAATGATGATGGAAATATACAACAATCCCTATTTACGATTGTTTTTATAGTTCGAGCATCATAGGGATGAAAAAAGTATAAAAAATAAATGAACTTGTGAAGATAAAACACTAACAAATAGGAGATTGATAATCAAAGCCCCTTTGTGGCTCGAGGAGATAAACTACATATAATGATATTTTTTTTGCATAGATAAATGACAAGGCTAGTGAAATTTTGCTTGGTGGATAGTAGTGTTGTCGTTACCATTTTTTAATGTATATATATAAATACAAATACAATAGTGTAGATCATGTCAACCCTTTAAAAGTTTTACACTTTAAATTTTTCATTATCCTTATTCTCCTTAGTGATTACATCCAAACTCAAATGAATGATTAAGAGTAAAACCTATATATGATGTTACACACTCATCCACAATATAAATTACATAAAATAAAAAATAATTGAAAATATATGAACTATCAACATTATTTATTTTATTTTTAAATTCTCATAGCATACAAATTAACTAGCATACCCCCTAAGCGGGGGAAATGAAATGCCGAAGAGAGATTCAATATGTTGCAAAATGAGAGAAAGTTGTGTGTATGTAGATAATATAATTTTAGGTGTTTAAAGCAAGTCTAGTAAATTAGACCATCAACCGATGAGGAACCCTCAAATGCAAGTGCAAGTTCTTATTCTAGTATGTACCAATAATGTTCAATATCAATTTCCCCAACATTATGATATTAGATTATATGCCACCATTAGATACCCCTTCATTTATTTAAATTGTGTTATGTCCTAAGAATATCGAGGTTCAATCCCATCAATAATATTTGCAATTGAAATTCCTCACATGCAAGTGCAAGTGCTTCCTATGCTATGCCACAAGTTAAATCTCTCGAATATTTTGTTGTTAGAGTAGATACCGCTTTGTGAAATTATTGTATTGTGTCTCAACATGGCCTAGGTTCAATCCACAAAGGAACATTAAAAAATGAGTATTACTAACATCAATGCTTATTTTGCTATATATCAGTAGATCTTACGTTCAATCCCTGCCAAGATATGTCATTAAAATATATTCTTCCAATAGATAATGCATCGTATAATTCTGGCAAGTAAAATGAAATGTACATATACACATCTGAGTAAAACAATAAAGGGATAGATAGTGATCGTTTGAATATAATTATATTGGCAATATTGACAATCAACATTGGTATATTCATTTGGTAGGGGGAGTGGAGGGATTGATGGTTGCATTTTTAAGTGTGAAAGGGATTGAGAATGAACTTAGGCATGCCTCTTCCTTTTTTCAAAGTGATATATATGAAGTGTCTTTCTTCTTTGGATATTATTTGAAGGAGAATGATGGTGCAATTCGTATTCCTTCTAATGTTGTAGTGTGTGACATTGCTGTGAAGGTCAAGTCTTGACGTTCAATGTTACCAATGTCAATGGTTGACCTTGTGTATCCTTCATATAAGAATAATCAACAAGCAGATATTTGTTTGAAATGGTTATAATATGGTGCATTTTTGTTTAGAGTTGGGAGAGAAAAAATGGTCCATACCTTCAACTGCCACATTCTCTATAAAGTTTCTGAATAGTATGTTATTGAAAGGTGGGTTCCATAATCTAAATGCCTCTTTGATCACTTAAAAATACAAAATGGAATTTAGTAATTGATATTCGCGCCAGGATTTCACAGAAAAAGGAGACCAATTGTATTAGTAGTTAAATAATAACTTACACTTTTGGTAAACGCCATTGATTATAGTATTCCCATGACAAAGTACTCTCATTGTTTCCTTTGGTCCATTTGATTGCTTCATGTTCTTCCTGAGAAATTTAATTATTGTCTATAAAACATTATTCAACTTATAATGTGGTTTCACAACTCTTCATCAAACTATTGGTGCGATGCCAATAACATATTATTTTAACAGTGAATATATTAACCCTGAGTTCTGGAATGATATGAGGATTTTCAGATAGACACTGCACTACCAAATCGATTGTATTTGGTGTAGTTTCAATGGCAACGAACAACAGATGCACAATTAAATCTATGATCTGTTCTATGGTAAATTCAAACTTGCCAGCAATTTCTTTTTCTGTTGTGTATTTAAGTAAAGACGATAATAGGTCGTCATATGAATTGCTTGATGACATGTTATTTTTCCACATTGAAGTATTTTGCATTGACCTACACATTAAAAAGAAATTAAATATAGCATTTGTATTGACCTACCATTTAAATAATTAAACATATTAAAACATAGTATTTATAGTCATAGTTTTCATATGATTTTACAATTTTCAGTAAAATTCAAGTTTTTTTTTGTAAGCTCCATGGGAGAATTATATTATGATACAAAAATTAGTACAAGCACAAGAGAGTCATGATGTATGAGAGCCCACTGTGGCTTCACACTAAACCAAAACATCAAACTGGTGACCTTTAACAACCTTCCCATGCATGGGATAACAAAACGAGCTCGTGAGAATGGATGTCCCATGCATGGGAGTTCAAAAAACTTGCTAAAATGGTCTATGTATGAATACATAACAAAAATATATGGCTTCAAACAACATATACATTGTGCATTTGAACCATAAACAAAACAACTAACATTTCCTATAAACAGAGTTCCATGTAAGCTAACAACATCAATATTACATGAGAAAATAAAAACCATGGAATTACTTGGGGTTGCATATTGTAACTGCATCTTCAAGATTTTCCTACAGAATTGGGCACCGGTAGTCTTCTGAGCTAAAAGGGCTATCAGGAGACTCCTTTACAGACAGACCCTTTGTTTTCCTAAAGGAGGAGAGATCCATAGGACTATTGCACTCCACATGCTTCCTTTTGTAACCACTTGTAGATGTTATAATAGTTTTGTCACGAACCAACGAAGGATCCTTTCCTAACTGAGTGCCATGGTGCTCTGTTGGTTTGCAGACCTGAGAAGGACTCGATGAGGAGGAGGAGTGAAGAACTAGAGCATGATAGGGGGATGGAGGTGGATTATTCTCTTGGGACATTTCCTGCGAGTGCATGAAGACCTGAGCGAGCATGTTCTTAATTGACCAGTAATGTCTGTGTCTAACCCGGGATATCTAACCAACCAACTGCTGCACCACCATTTCCTCCTCCCAATCATCCAACATAGTTCTCAAATGACAAGGGATGGAGCTATCATAACCATTGGAGGTGGATCTTTTGCGCCCCCGACTATCAGAGGTGGCGTGAAGCCATTTGGACATGATTTCTACCAAAGATTGAAACCTAAAATCTCTTCGTCTGCGTGCATGAGCCAAAGAGGAGAAAAAATGAACCAAATGAGTGAGAATCAGAGAAAAACCGAATACCTGAGCTAAGGAGTTTGTTCCATGCAGGAGGAAGGCGCAAACCAGAACGCTGAGAGGAAACACTACAAGAATTCCAACCTCAAAACACCAAAATCCAGAAAATTTCGTAGGCAAAAATAATTTGATCAACTTCCCAGAAGGCCATAAAATTGCTTGGAAGAGACATGATTACCCTGGTACCGTATACAACTCTGCTAAGAGTTCAAAGTGCCGGCCTCATTAAAGGCCCATGCTTCGTTTGCCAAGGCATATTAATGTGCAGGGCGAGCGAGTTAAGAGTCATCCATGTGGTAGATGGTAGTGAGATCCCCACGCTCCAATAAATCTTAATTAGCACCCGCATACGAGGCAATAAAATTCAAATTTTAATGTCTAGATACATATAAAAATAAAATCTATAGCTTCCTAAATAAAATCATTTTTGATAAACAATTATTTTATAATATAATTTTTTATTATACAAATAATCTATTGCAATACTCTTTCTATATAGTAAAATGTCCCAACTAAACGATAACATAAAACTCCTCCATGAACCATTCACAATCTCCATATAAATAACATCCATGCAAGATAAATCACAAACAAAGTGAAACATTAATTAATATAAATTAAATATTTTATTTTCATTTATTTTAATATAAAAATATTTTATAATAATAAATATTACATTAATTTTTTTAAACTATTTTATAATAATAAATATTACATTAATTTTTTTAAACTATTTTATAATAATAAATATTACAATGAAGTCTGTCCAACCAGATGTGAACCATAAAATAATTTAAATATATTGACTCTTTTTCTCACTAGCACTGTTGTCACTTGTAGTATATATTGACTCTTTTTCTCACAAGCACGGTTGGCACAAGTAGTATAACATTGAGGGAAAAAACATTGTTGTTTCCATATTAAACTATGTGTCAACAGATCCAGAAGGGTCAAAAATATACAAAGGTACATCAAATCGATATGGTATGAAGAAATTATTTAGTGCCATTTGGACACGCGGATAACCCACTTCTTTTTTTTTTCAATAAAAAAGACTATACTTTATATTATATAAAAGTATGAGAAGAGAAGTGTCCAAATGGAAACCAATACAATCCATAAAAAGACGACCAAGTCTATATATCTAGGATGGAACAAGAGACCAAATAATCCAAAGCCACAACAACTTGACATCAAATAAGATAAGCCAACAGAGGGACATATCTGGTCCCCAGTAAGCAAATCCTCCAAAGGAAAATATAAGACGGCCGCCAATACACAGGAGAAAAAAGGAGAGAAGAACTGAAACAAAGTGATACCGACTAAAAGGAGAAGCAATCCATACTCAAGTCGCAAATATGAATTCATCGAAACTCCCATAAAAAGATAGAAAATAAATTAGTCGCCGCAAAAAGAGAGGACAAGGGATTATGGAAAGGGTTGCTCGCTGCTAGCCCGAACCAAAAAATCCCTTGACCAACCTTCAAAATGAATACGATTAGAGGCTGCCGAAAGGCCTAAATGTGAAAGTCAGTCGGCAAGTGAATTTTTCTCTCGAAACATATGCTTCAAAGAGATCCGGGGGAGCTCCTTGAGAAATATGTTTATATGACCCATCCACAGAGTCAAATGCATAACATGAAGAGAAGAAACTCCCCTTTCCCAATTGATAATCACCTGTGAGTCCCCCACAATCTCCTGCAAGAATGTTGGTGTCCATTTTGTGACCATTTTTTATCATTAAATCTACTCTGAGTGGTTTCATTTTCATCATTTTTGCTATGATAAGTTATTCTTTTCGCCATTCAGACCATCAAACAGACCAGGTATGCATATATTCATTTATCATATGAATTTTGGTCAAATCTCGCCATATTATGATTTATTAATGTTTAAAGTGACATTTATAGACATGCATGGCATTTAGTTTTTGCTCTACAGGCTGCGGTCTTCAAATGACCTTCCATGCAGATGCGTGTTTACGTTGCCAATGTTCAGCCACATCCAGCCCGCCATTCAGCCCTGCGTTCGATCTGCAGAATCATCGGTTGGCATATTCCTGGCCATTAAAGACAGAAACAGACACATGGGTTCGGTTAGCTACGTGGTGGGTATGGTTGATGAACCCCGGTTCTAGAAGATTTTCCTCCTTTCCTCCTGAGCTCGACAACAGATGGTCTCCCCACGTCAATACTCCAGAATTCCGACTTCCCTGTTTGTCCAGCCGGATATCACGCCCACCTGCTCACATCAATGTTCTAGAGGAGCCTCATCTGCCCACGCTCAGTCCTCCAACACATTTCTCTGCCCACGTCGACGCTCCAGCAGCTCCATCCTTCCACGCTCGAGCTTCCAGCACATGCTTCTGCCCATGGTTGAAGGAAACGAACACGTAGCTATTTGCGTCAGGTAGGATCGACGCTGTGAAAGCAGGCATGTGATATCTGCGTTGTCATGAATCACAGGAAGCCATTTTATAGTTTTAAAGACTACCTATTATTAGAGCAGTCGACCACTAAAGGGTCGACTTGCTCTCCCCATTGTAAAATTGTATATATAGACCTCTTCGTGACTGAGACGAGTTAGTCTCCGAGTCTCTAGAGTTTAGGCAATTGTTAGTCTTTTAATCTACAAACACTGTGTAACTTTCTCAGTTAATGGAAGCTCGTGCATTTTATTGTTGATGCGCTGCTGTTGGCGATTAAGTTGATTTAGTTTCCATCTCTGATTGCTAGGAAGGGCCCCTCATCAACCTGAGGTTTTATTTATGTTTTTCTCTACTTTCTTTTATGCAAATAGCTAGTTCATTTTCCAGTTTATATAATTAATTATGTTTTCTTGTATATGTCATTTATTTATCTCTCTGTAATCTGTATTTCACTGCTAACCTAATTTATGTTTCCAGAATTGATAATGGTCGACCAAGCATAGTGTTTTGTTTTTAGTTTGTTTTCAGTCTTCTGCAATTAGATAGAGTTTAGATAGTTGATGTTTAGTTAGTTTCTGTTTCAAGCTTAGTTATAATTAGAATTAGTCTATTAGCTTCTTTTTCTGTAGCTGTAGGTTAAGTTTTATTCGTAGCTTAGTTTTTTTTAACTATGTTATAGAAGTAGTTCATTTTTCCAAATAATAATTAGAATAGATTGCTTCCTACTATATTAGCTTCTCAACAGTCTTCTCACTGACTTCTTTGCACTGTAGGTTCATCAGCATTCGCCAGCTGATGTTAAGATCATCAAAACTGCCTCTTTCCTTAGTTTAATTCATTTTCTTCCATCCAGACTGTCATTTGGACAGTCATCCGGATCATCATTCATACTTTCATTCTTTTTGCACTGTTTTTATGCTTATTTTGAATTCAGTTTCTTAAGTTTTTGAATTGTAATATTTCTGTCTTCTAATTAGCATTCTTAACTATAATTAGGACCCTGTTTTATGTTCCATAAAAGTTTTAATTCAGTTTTGTATTTATTCTTAATTTTCATCTCATTTTCCTTCACTTTGTTTTCGAGTTATGTCTTTCATATCTGATTTACTAACATGTTGTTGTTTCATAATTTATTAGTTTTATTCTTAGTGTAGTTTATTACATGTTCTTAAGATTTAGTTCAGATTAGAGTTAATAATTTCATTCTTCAAGTATCTTAGTTTTGGTAATTTCTTCATCAAACATAGGATCAGTTTCTCATTCACATAGATAATGAATATGTTTATGAAATAGAATTTGGTTCAGAAATAAATATCTTTATCAAGTTTTCTACTTGCTTCTACATAAATATCTTTATCAAGTTTTCTACTTGCTTCCAAATTAAGTTCAGAAATAAATATCTTTATTAAGTTTTCTACTTGCTTCTAGTTTTCATTAGTTTCATATTGTTTTTCTTATGGATAGAAGATAGATCATAATGTTTAAAGTTAACTGTAATTGGTCTCTTTGTAGTTTACATCTCTTTGCAGAGATTAGATTAGATTTACTCCCATTTTGTTTTGCTAAGTACATTTGAAAGTCATTACGATACATTCACTCCAGTTCCTATTACTTTTGACATACAACATCAACGAGAATGCAATTAGAATTAGATGCTTTAGTGTAGTCTTGAACAGTTGTTGAATTCATTAAATAGTTTATAGTTTTGCTTTGAATTAACATGGTTTTCTGTTTATATCATTTATTGCCAAATTGAGTCATTTCATAGTTGTTTCTAATTTCTATATTAGACTCTGAAGAATTGATTAAGTAGTTTCCATCTTTATAAAAAGGAGTTTGCTTTTTAATCAGCATTTGTTTTTATATTTTCCATTATTTAGTCATAGAGTAGAGTAGTATGACTTGATACTATTATGATCTGTTGGTTTAGCTAGGCTTAGTTAGTTCATTTGTTATCTTTTCTGAAGTTTGACTCGATTTTTCATTTTGAAAGATCTTTCGATCTTTTCTTTATTAAACATTTCTAAGGTCTGACAAACCGAAACTTAGGTGACATTCTACCTCATCATATATTTTGCCACAACTCTAAGAATACCAACCCTAGTCGATAATTAAATATTTTGGTGATTCTTTAAGACAGTAAATACACCTCAAAATTTTGGCGCCGTTGCCGGGGAGTTGCAGATAGATAGGTAGAATTCAGTCGTAGATAAATAGGACCTTCTCTTAAAAACTTAGGGATAGATTTGAATTCTCTTCTTTTGAAATTTAGAAATAGGCTGGTGGCGAGTGAGCAGTAAGACGAGAGGTAAGAACCTGCACATCTGTCATAACAGGCATCCCCAAAACCCAGCACTAGTAGTGATGCAGTTAGAATTTATTTCAGTTATAGTTTATTTTTCATGAATAGGTCTAGAGACTTGCAAGGTAGATTTATTAAAACTAGCCTTCCTACTAAAATTCCCACTAAAATTCCTACTAACCTATACGGGGGGCGTGCCACCCTGACTACTAACTCAGCAGAAAGGTATCGGAAGACACCTAAAGGGGATAGTCCTACTTGGAAAGCTAAGGAAATCCTTTTTGGAAATCAATTAGGGAAAACCATAGGGACATCAGAAAAGTCTGTTCATAAAAAAATTCCACAGGAACCTCAAGCTCATATTGAGATTGAACGTAGACAAGAGGAAAGTCCAAAGGATAAAACTTCAGAACCTTCCAACCCTCCATTAGTCCAAAAACCCAAGGACACTACTTTTTCAATAGTAGGTGGTCCAAACTTAGTATATTTTGTTGATCTTGAACAAGTAGATGCTCTTTTTGAGAATTCTGTGAACATAGTTATCTCATATATTGAGACAACAACAATAGGACCTTCAAAACTGGATACCCACGTAGCTGGTAATTATGCTCCTAAAAAGAAGAATACTCTTCCTGAAACAGAACGTTGGGACATCCCATATTCACCAAGAAAGGATCCACCTAGGTATTCTCTCTTTGGAAATCGAATCTTCATGGATGATGAAAATGAAGATCGTGTCCAACAAGATGAAGGAGTAGGAGAGGTTAGAACCGAAGGTACTTTTGGATTCCCTATCTTAGACACTGCACAAGATGTAACTATGAAAAATATTCCTCCCTCCTCACTACCAAACTTCTATGGGAAGAGTAGTGAGGATCCGAATACATTCTTATTCGAGTTTGACATTTTGTGTAGGAGTTATAATTACCTACAATATGGCCAAAAACTGAAACTCTTTCCTGCCACATTAAAAGATTCTGCTCTTCGATGGTTTATGGGATTAGGAGAATCTAGTATTAGAACTTGGGAAGACATGAAGAATGCATTTCTACGGAAATATTAGGAATACTGTAGACCCAAGGACTCTCGCAATGATATCTTTAAAATTTAACAGCTTGAAGACGAGAGCCTATAAGACTATCTCGAGAGATTTAACTATGTGTTACATAAATCTAAATATAGTGATCTTCGGGAAGATGCAGTAAGAACACTCTTCCTCAAGGGAATCTTAGAAGATCTCTTAGAAAACCTTCATCTCATGGCAGTAGGAGATATCTCTCATCATCCTTTTGCACAGATTTGTGAACTATGTAGGAATTACTCTAGGAGCAGAGGGAAAGGTGGAAGACACTTTCGAGAATCTTATGCTAGGAACCCGAAAGGGAGCACATCCAGTCCTGGTGGAGTTACAAGGGTAGAGTTGGGAAACCTATTGGAAAATTTCAAAACAAATATCTTAGGAGCCATGGGTTCTCAACTAGATGCACTACAAGCTAAAAAGAGGCAAGATGAAGAGTGTGCAACAATGAGTGTTTTCTGTCCTAGGTGTAGAACTAAACATCTTCAACGAGAATGTCTATTGAATAATGTTTCAATTTGTCACCTTTGTACAGAAGAACATCCGACTGATAATTGTCCATCATTGCGTGGGTTGCAAGCTGTGTATAAGAGTGGAAAATTTGGTGAATCATCTAGGAGGCCTTGGAAACCTAGAGATCAACCATCATATCAAGATCCATCACAAATTCCACCCTATTACTATCCTTATCATCCTCCTCAATAATGGAATACTTCAGGTTGGCAGAATTGGCCTCCGTAGTACCCTCCTCAGAATACCCAACAACAACAATGGCCACATGGGTGGAGAGGACAAGCTTATGCTCAACCACCTCCTCCTATGCCTAACTATCCTTACCCACCTAATATTCAGCAACTTTTTCCTGGATTTACACCTCCTTCACTACCCCTTTCCCAAATCAACCTCACCATTTCCAGAACATGAATCCTCCAAGACCCACAATATTACCTGCACAACCGATACCAAATCCTAACAACAAACCAACCCAAGCTCTTAACAACATTGGGTTGTTACCTCTTCCATCATATGCCATTTCTACCGCGCTAATACATGAGATTCAATTGCAGTTTGGAAGAGTTCTACAAGATCATCCCAAGTCATTAGTTGTTATCCAAGAAGAGAATGAAGAAGAAAACATACCTACCGAAGTTTTGAATGATGCCATTCTTGAAGATGTGGTTATTTCTAAATCTTCAACACACAACCATCCACATAAAGAAGTAATTCCAAGGGAAAAATCACCTCCATATCCAGAGCATCTAGCAATAGAAAAACCTGTAACTTATCCAGAGTATGATATCATTAATGAATTGAAAAATATTTGTATTAAGATCCCTTTGTTACAAGCCATTAAGGATATCCCAATCTATAGTAAAGTAATAAAGGAACTCTGTATTAAAAGACCAGGGAGAAAACAAAAAGACCCTCCGACGATTCATGTAATAGGAGAAATATCAGATTCCATAGCAAACCAACCTCGAATCCCAAAGTATTCAAATCCAGGAAACCTTGTGGTGATTGTTATCATCAATAACACCGCCATAGGGAACACACTTATTGATCTAGGAGCTGCTATCAACCTGATGACTACCACATCTTTAGAAAATATCAATTTAGGACACTTCCTCCTCCCTACCCCAATGATGCTAGAATTAGCAGATCGCACTATGGTTCAATCTACTGGGATCTTAGATGACATCACTGTATCAGTAGCTTCATGGGAATATCCCGTGGAATTCATGGTCATAGAATCAAAATACCCTTCCAAAGGTCACCCCATTATTTTGGGAAGACCTTGGTTGGATACTGCCAATGCATTTATAGGATGTAGGGATGGAGAGATGATTATCTCTGATGGGTTATCTACAAGAAAATTAGCTTTATACCCACCAGCTCAGCCAATAACTAAAAACCTGTTTTGGTTAGATTGTCCTTTTGGGGATGAGAACTTGGAAGAACTTTCCCTTGTTAGTGATTTTTCCCGGGCACTTCAAGAGAAAAATACCGAGAATGTGTTGAATCAATTTATCTCTTCCACAACATGTGTAGACTTTCCTCAGTCTTTCTCCCAACTTGACCAAATATTTGGAGATGAATTCCAAGAAAACATGAGCCTCTCAACGTTTACAAGTACACCCTGTGTCTTCGCAATCGAAGAACACCTAGGATCCTATACCATACCTTGCGAGGTTAGTTCCGACAAATTTCTACATATAAATGAAGGTTTAGATGAGAGTCAACAAAAATTTTTGCTAAAAATTGTCAAGAATCAAACTGGAGCATTTGCATGGGAATATACCGATATGAAAGGTATACACCCAGATACTTGTATCCACCACATTTACATAGACTCGAACGTACCTCCTGTTAGGCAGCCCCAGAGAATAATGAATCCATCCCTAAAGGATATAATAAAAGATGAATTACAAAAACTCCTTAACGCCGGTTTCATTTACCCAATTTCCAACAGTAAATGGGTGTCTCTTGTTGTGGTAGTTCCAAATAAAGTCACATGGAAATGGCATATTTGTGTTGACTTTCGTGAACTGAACAAGGCCACTCTTAAGGACTACTTCCCATTGCCTTTCATCGATCAGGTGTTAGATACCTTATCAGGGAAACAATATTTTTCATTCCTTGATGGGTATAGTGGATACAATCAAATACTAATAGCACCTGAGGATCAAGACAAGACAACCTTTACTTGTTCTTGGGGGACATATGCCTATTGAGTGTTACCATTTGGCCTATGTAATGCACCTGCTACTTTCCAGCAGGCAGTTCTAGGAATCTTCGTTGACCTTATACATGATTGTGTAGAAGTTTATATGGATGATTTTACAGTTTATGGTAATACCTTCCAAGAAGCCCTTGATAACCTCGAAACAATTCTTATTTGGTGCCAAGAAACGAACTTAGCTCTTAGTCATGAAAAATGTAAAATGTTACTAACTGAAGGCATAGTTCTGGGACATCATGTCTCCCTTCAAGGTATCAAGGTGGATCTTGCCAATATAGATATAATTGTTAATCTTCCTCCTCCAAAAACTCCGAAGGAAGTAAGAAGTTTTCTTGGCCATGTAGGCTATTATAGACGTTTTATTGAAAATTTCACTAAGATAACTGCACCTATGTTCAAGATACTCATGAAAGACACATGATTCCAATGGACTGAACCATGTCAACATGTCTTCGAAACCTTGAAGGAAAAGCTATCAGTGGAACCAATACTGAGGGACCCAAATTGGTCCCTTCCTTTCCATATATCCACTGATGCCTCCGACATAGCTATAGGGGCAGTCTTAGGTCAAAAAGAGGGACAAACATCACATGCCATTTACTTTGCTAGTAAAAATCTGACTCCCGCGGAATCAAAATACACTGTTACTGAAAAAGAGTTTCTAGCAGTAGTCTATGCCATCAACAAGTTTCATCATTATATCAAAGGATATGAGATTTTTATACACACTGACCACTCCGCCATCAGGTTTTTAATGAATAAGCCTATCACCAATGGCAGAGTGACTCGGTGACTTCTTTTGTTACAAGAATTTAACATCACCATTGTTGATCGTCCCAGTCGAGAGAATGTGGTAGCTAATTTTCTCTCTCGAATTCAAACTGACGGTAATGCTAATCCTATCGATGATAGCTTCCCAGATGAACATTTGTTCGCTGTGTCTGTTCGAACCCCATGGTTTGCAGACATATCCAATTATTTAGAAACTGGAAAGCTACCAAACCATCTCTCCCCACCCGAAAAACATAAGATCATAGTTCAAAATTCCAGTTACTCTTGGGTGGATAATGATCTCTTTCGTACTGGTCCTGATCTTATTATTAGACGATGTGTACGGGAGGATGAGATGGCAGAGATCCTACATGCATGTCATGGTGGACCTCATGATGGGCATTTTTCTGATGAGAGAACAACATACAAAGTGTTGCACTCTGGGTATTATTGGCCAAGCATTTTCAAAGATGTTGCCAAGTATATCAAGGGATGTGACAGTTGCCAACGAATGGGTAAACCTATGCCATCCGATGAGATGCCCTTACAACCCCAAGTTATGATTGAACCTTTTGAAAAATGGGCTTTAGATTTCGTTGGGACAATTTCCCCTATGTCTTGCAAGAAGAAGTACATTCTAGTCTGTATAGATTATGTCACCAAGTGGGTATAAGCCAAAGCTTTATTCCGAGCCACAGAGAAATCTGTGGTAGAATTCAGATATGAAGAAATATTTACTTGATTCGGTGTACCCAGGGAAATTGTAACCGATCAAGGATCTCAGTTTACCTCCAAATTAATGAAAGAGCTTACTGACAAATATGGCATTAGAAATTGTAAATCTTCACCATATCACCTGCAAGCCAATGGTCAGGTAGAGTCCACTAACAAAGTATTAGAAGCCATCCTGACTAAGACTATTCAGTTACACCACAAAGATTGGGTAGATAGGCTCCCAGAAGCCTTGTGGGCTTACTGAATAACATGGAGGAACACCACTGGCCACACACCTTATGAACTCGTTTATGGTAAAAAATTTCTTCTACCTATTGAATTTCAAGTCAAGACCTTTCGTATGGCTGCAGAATTAGGGATGAATCTAGAAGAAGCACAAAGAAAACGAATCATGCAAATAAATGAATTAGACGAGATTAGGCAAGATGCTATTCAACGCACAATCTTAATACAAAACCAACGGAAAAAGTGGCATGATAGATACATTAAACAAAAGCAATTCAAAACTGGAGACTGGGCATTACTTTCGATTCAAGGTACAAAAATTTTAAAGGAAAATTAACTACTCGTTGGATGGGTCCATATGAAATTGTTACAGCTTTTGATAATGGATCCGTTAAAATTAAGACAATAGATGACTCTCAAATTTCCTTTGTTGTAAATGGTCATAGACTTAGACTTTAGCATCAACCAATATCTAAACAATATTTTGTGTAGAATGCCTTACAACAATAGGAAATGGAGTTGGTAGAAGAGGAAGTCATTCCTCCTTGTCCTAGTTCTTGAATAATTTTGGGTTATCTTCCTTTGTATATATGTAAATACGTTCTTGTTTTTCAATAATAAGAGTCATTTATAACAATTGATTGCATTCTTTATAGGAAATTCATTTTTATGATCAGCTTATGAAATTTTGTAAATTAAAACAGGAAGACTCTTTTTCCCTTTTTCCTAAACTTCATATGACTTTTTCTTTGTACATATGTTTTTGTTTTGAATAAAATTGAATCATCTAACAAGTGGTTTTGCAGTTTGATTACAAGAACCCTATAATCATATCATGCGATATTATCCAAAAAGGGAAGTGCTCTAAAAAATAAATACTTATAGTTCTCCTTCTCTTTCGATTATCGTTGAAAATTGAAATTTATAATGAAAACTAAAGCATTCTTGATATCATTTTTAACCACTTTATTTTATGATTATGTATATGGTATTTGATTCGGACATGTACATTTCTGATTTATCATTAGAACAGTTACTTAAGATCCACTTTAATTACTATGATCTTCAAAAGCTCTATCTTACACCTATGGACTACTAGCCCATCCTAGACTTATTATCAAAACTCTATGGACCACTAGCCCATCCTAGACTTATTATCAAAACTTGTTTCTTAAGCACTTTTAAAAGGTAGGCTAAAAGTGAGTGATATTTTCTATTTTGTGGGGAACATTATTGACCTTTTATGAAGAAGACAGTCCGAGAGGTCAAAGAACAACTTTAGGTTATTATCTTTTGACATGATCTATGATTTGGGCCATTATAAATAAATTTACTCATAAGGTTCGTGCTAAAATTTGAACTATGTGTTTAACAGGCTTAGCACACTCTAGTGCCAGCCGACTTCCTTACTAAAAATATCATTATACAAAGCAAACCCACCGGGGTACTGAACAGGCTCGCTGGCAGCGGGTCCATGCTAAGTAAAATATTAAACAAGGAAGCTTGGTAAATGTAAGTAAACCCGTCGGGGTACTGAATTGGATCACTGGCAGCGGGGCTATGCTTGCATGGTACCAAGATAAACCCGCCGGGGTATTGAACAGGCTTGCTGGCAGCGGGGCAATATCTGGTAAAAGAGGTTTGGTTAATGCTTTGCTATTCACATGGCTCATAAAAAACCTGTGTATACAAACACATGTTTAGGCCAATTGTTTACACTGTCATTAGAGAATGGTTGTAAGTTGGAATTGGGTCTTGTCATCTAATTCAAACAATACCTAGGATATGATTATCCTAGAAATGGGACCCATAACTATAGTAAATCTCACAATCTCTACGGTGAACCATATCTATATTCTTTGGATGACAAGATATCTTTACAATGAGTCATGGATGACTAGTTTTCCTATGGCATTTCACATCGAATGTATTATCATTCTTCATATGGTCTTCTTAAGCACTGTTGTATTCTTTTTGACGAATGCACATATCTGAATCATCTACATATATTAGTTAATATTTCATTTTCTTATGAGAATTATCACAACATTTTTTAGATTATTTCCTGAACCATGTATTACAAATATTTGAATATTAATAATTTTTTCTTAGATGGCTTGAGGACACGCCATATTTTTGGTTTGGGGGAGGATCAAAACTGTTTTTACTTTCTGAATATTTATGAAATTTTTTATTTATCTCTGATAAAATGATAGGTATTTTCAGGAATAATGCGAAATAGAAGAAGAAGGATTGTCCTAATCAATGACAAATAAAGAGGAACACAACTAAAAGATCCAGAAAAGCAAAGTTTACAGCATCTTTTGTGCACTAACAGTCTCAGAAATTCCCCGCAAAATCAGCTTCAGTCAGCATTAGCAAGCAAATCTTATACAGACAAAAGTCTATATGAAGGGTTGAATGACGGGTCGAATGCCGATCCGAATGAGGTGACAAACGAGGCAAATGTATAACGATCCGAATGAAGTGCCGAATGAAATGTTGATGTATATTTAACTTCAGAATGTATTTCATCTATGTATATTGTACTCCTATAGAGATGTTATTATTCCCCTATACGGAAGTGTCGTCATTTGTATTGACAAGTGTCGCAAGTGTTGTAACTTTCCGATGGGTTATTAGACCACCTTGATGGGGTCGACCCTGTATGAGTCATGTGGGTAAATGGGTTATTAGACCACCAAGTGTGGGGTCGGCTCGGATTAATGTAACCATGGGTTATTAGGATAAGTTAGACAAGTCAACCCCACTGGTTTATTGGGCAAGACAGGACAAGTATAAATAGAGATCGGGAGATCTCTATTTGATCATCTCATTACTCACTCTTCCATATCTCGTAAAGTGGCGCACATGTGAGGAGGAGGATAAGCTGCTAGGAGAAGACTATCTCTTGTACTTTGGTTGTATCGTTTCTCTATCTACCTCTAAGGAAGTTGCGGGGTTTTTCACCTTCTTGGTTTTCCTCAGTGAAACTATGTGTCTCTTGTGTGCTTGCTTTATTGTGTCCATGATTGATATGTTGTACATGTTATTCTCTTAGTTAAAATCCTAGATCAGATTGTAAATTCTGAAAAAACTAACATGGTATCAGAGCTAGCCTGAAAGAAGGCATGGTAAGGCATGTATGACACTTGTTGCACTTGTGATGCTAGGGCTTGATATAGCAAAAACCAGTCATCGCAACACTTTCACCATAACTACATTTTGGAGAAGTTTCAGGATCTGAAAAGTTTACAGGTCGAATATAAGATCCCAATGTACCTTGTGTCAGAAGAAAAACTTCTAATTCGTTGTACTTTGTATTTTATGATCTATACAATATAGGGTTTCTGCCTCTTCCAGATCTCAGTCATAAACATGTGACCTGGGAAAAAAGGTCATAACTTGGGCTAGGAAGCTCCAAATGAAATTTTGTAAAACGTGACAGGTAGGGCACGGAATGTACTTTCATAGACCAAATATTTAGAGGCAGAAAGTGAAACAGGGACACGTGGCACGCCGTACAAGTTCGCTTTCCTGTTTTATCCCATAAACAGGTCACGTTGCGACACTTGGCATAAATCTCTCTTAGAGAATCCAATTGAGGTTAGATCTATGCGGTTGGAAAGATGCCAGATCAGGCTACCAAAAGTATAAGTTTCAGACCCTTTGGATTCGTAATTTTGGAGTTACACCAGAAACAATAAGGTGCATATTTATGTCAAAACAAGATTGTTTTTTGAGCACCTCCATTCATGGCTCCGGGAATTAGGGTTTTGGAGAAAGTTGGAATTTTTGTAATCGGAGGCCACGGTTAAATGATACTCATCAAACTCGAAATTTAGAGACCAAGAAATAATTTTTTTGTTGGGCAGAAGGCCGGGCTTGATCAAACCCTAGTTCATGACTTTGATAGGAAAAGTGGAAAATTAGGGCTTCTGCAAAAGTTGGAATTTTTGAAGTCTGTGTCCACGGCTGGAAGATCCTCAGAAAAGTCAAAGTTTAGAGCTTTGGATCGAACATTTTGGTTGGGAAGAAGGGTGGGCTTTATCAAACCCTATTTTGGGATCTTGTCCAGAAGATCCGGAAGTTTCAAAGGCAATTTCGAGGGGTGAAACTTTGCAGTTTTCAAATTATGAGTATATTGGCTTGATCAGCTCATCAAGGCGCATCTTTATATCCTTTCAGAAGTTTGAAATTCAAAGTTTGAATTTTTAGGGTTTCTCTAACAAACCCTAATCCAGCTCCAGATCCAGTTCCTGCAAATCAAGTGGTTTGGATTAATCCTAGAAGAGAATGGATTAGTCACCTGAATAAGTGAAGAAATTCCTGTTTCAGAGGGAGATGAGGCTAAGGCCTTACATAAGAAGATTACAAGCAATCTCAAAAGGTATGACTTACAGGTACATCAAGAAATACAAATCATGTTCTAGTTCAAGAACATATGACCATGGATACATGAAGACAAAGATTCATCCATTATCATGGATCAGATAGAAGATCTACTTACGAGGTATGTATAACTTGGTTCTATAATGGTTAACTTATGAGATATGCAGGCTACTAGCACAAGTCATTGAAGAACAAGAAGACATCATGTGGGTATGTTAGACATAGCTAGCTAACATGCTAATCGAGGTATGTTTTTCCTATATCACGTTAAAATCCTACCTTGTGTTAGGATATCTTATATAAGTATACTTGGGATGATTGATTATGATTCTTCATGAAGTTATAGGTTTGAGTAATCATGGGTTTAGGCATATTATGCTTCTTACTTTAATTGATAATATGACTAACCAGAAGAGTCCTATATAAACCTTGAATAATAATGTTTATTATCTGTGTTTAAAATGATCATTACTATACATGTTTAAGACTATTGTGTTTCTGATAGTATTGAGATTATACTAATAAATGTATGATTATGTATGAGATCTCGAGGATATCACAATAATGATACTTGTAAGCATGCATAGTGATCGAGGATGGATATAAGTTCAAGGACATGTAATCCAGGAAGCAAAGATCAAGAGGGAGTACACTCCAGTATTTTTTGCAAGGATGCAGATATTCAGAGGGAGTCGAACACTTCTCACAATCCACATCAGAATGGAGTTGCAAAGATTCAGAGGGAGTCCACCCAACAACCAAACAAAGATAAGTATTTGAATTGTCCTAACTTAACAAAATGCCAAAACCTTGCGTAGCATAACCCTTCTTAACTAAAATAATTTTTGTGTGCTTACTCCCCGCAGGTCCTCTATTTATACAGTGCACTCTGTCATCCATCGGCCTCAATCAACCGTTGCACCACCGGCTCGCACCCCAGGATAATCATAAGTCGTCGTGTGCCAATTATCTGGACGATGGATGAATCATACCTTTTCCTGGTTTCCTTCATGCAGAAACGTGTGAATCATTTCTTGGGCAATGCCGGCATGGTGGATACTTCGTGCCAACCATGCGGACCATCCTAGGAAGTACAATCGGCCATACTGCCTCGGTGTGTCCCTAAGCCCAACCAGGCTGTCATCTGTCATGATCGACTCGATTAACGAGCATATCCATCAAAGTAGGAAAAAGTCCCATCATCGTCATGATTTCAGATGTGACCCAAGCGCAACATTCCTAGGTGTTGCTAACAACTCCAACCTTGCAGCAAAAGCCTCCCTACTTCCGCATTCCATCCATGGTGGTGCGACATCCTGCCACCAATCATCCTGCAACACATCATTTTTTTTTTCGGTGCGACTTAGGCATCGCGGTGTTCTAAGCCCGCATGATAGGGATTCAACTGATGACCATTTACCAGCTTGGGGAGCATTTCCCCATCCAACTGCTGCAATTGAACTGCTCCTCTGGAAGTAATACTACTGATGTGATAGGGACCAAGCCAATGCATCTGCAACTTCCCTGGATGTTTCATAAACTTGCTGTCATACAACAACACCAAGTCGCCCTGTTGAAACTATTTATTTTTGATGTGGCGATCATGCCATGCCTTCTGTTAATCCTTCTCGACCCCCTGGTGGAACCCAATGATGAAACGATCTTCTTCCAGCTGCACCAATTGTGCCAGACGTTCATCTAATGCTGTGACATCATCCATGCCCGTGATAACTGCAATTCACAGACTCGGAACAATATACTCCATTGGCATAATCGCTTCTTGTCCATACACCAACTTAAATGGTGTCTGTCCTCTCAGTCGTTTACATGTGGTGCAATAGGCCCACAACACTGCTGGGATTTTGAGATCCCAGTCGTCACGGTTTGCATTGCACACCTTTGTCAGCGCATGCTCCAATACCTTGTTAAAAGCCTCCACCATGCCATTCGCTTGCGAATGATAGGGTGTACTCTTCTTATGCTATATTTGCAACTCCTCCATCAATGCGTTGATGGTGCGATTAAGAAAGTGGCTGCCTTGATCACTCAGCAATATCTTGGGGAAGCCGAAGCGAGTGATAATGTTATCAAACAAAAATCGCACCGCCGTAGCCGCGGAACAATCAACTACAGGTGTCGCCTTGGCCCATCGGGTCAAATACTCTGTCACCGTGATGATATACCATGCACCTGTGCGTTTCCCTGGTGGATTGACCAGTCCTAAAAAATCCATGGCCCATTTGTCGAATGGTTGCAATGTTATTCGAGGCATCAACGACATCTCATCGCGTCTGGACAGTTTTCCAGTTCACTGACAGACATCGCAGGATTGTGCATAGTCTGTCGCATCATTATGCAGTGTAGGCCACCACAGCCCTGCACGCAACACCTTCCTAGCCGTTGCCCGACCGCCATAATGTCCTCCTGCTACTCCTCCATTTGCTTCAGCCAGTATCGGTGCTTGCTCATGCGGAAAGATACATCTGCGCAATATCTCATCAGTGCCCATTTTATACAACTCTCTTGCGATTAGTTGGAAGTCTGTGGCCTTGATTACCAATTGCTTCTTCTAACTGGTGGTGAACTCGTCTGGTGCAGTACCCATTTTCAGAAACTAGATGATGTCATCGAAATAGTCATCAGCGACGCCAACCTTAAATAGTTGTGCATCCGACAACCCATCTTCAATAGCGGTTGGTTCCTCCCCTGTATCAATCCGCGATAGATGATCAGGACCGGCATTCAACCGGCCTGGATTTACAATGACTTCAGAATTGAACTCTTGAAAAAGAAGTAGCCAACGACATATCTTCCCCCCCAACACAAGCTTATTAACTAGGTATTTCAACGCGGAATGGTCAGTGAACATTTTAAAGTGCCCACCCAACAAATAGTGCCTGAACTTCTGCAGCGCGTAGACCATTGCCAGACCCTCCTGCTCAGTGGTGTAGTTGTGTTCGACAGACGACAACTTCCGACTAGCAAAAGCAATAGGGTGATCAAGATCTCCTTCGTCGGGCTGATCCAATACTACTCCCAATACGATTGATGAGGTATCGACATGTACATGGAACTCCTTACTCCAATCCAGAAATACCAGTATTGGTGCCAAAGCCATCTTCGTCTTCAGTGTGTCGAAACTGTCTTGACATTCCGGAGTCCATTGAAATAGTGCATCTTTCTTCAGTAATTTCTCCATAGTGGCAGTAATCGTTGCATATCCCTTGATGAACTTGCGATAATAAATCGTATGCCCCAGAGTTGCTCGTAACTGCTTAATAGTGGTTGGTGGTTGCAAACTCAAAATGAGCGCAATCTTAGCCGGATCGACCAACAACCCTTGCTTACACACGATATGACCCAACAATATCCCAAATGGTGCAAAAAAAATACATTTCTTCAAGTTCAGCGATATCTGGTGCTGTCGGTAGCGCTCAAGTATTAACCGTAGATTGGCCAGATGATTGCGGATCAACCCATAAACTGTCCAATCATCCATGTATAGTTGCAAAATAAAGTCTTTCAATGCAGCAACAACGACTCGGGAGAATATCGCAGGTGCATTCTTCAAACCAAACGGCATTATAGTGTACTGAAAGCAGCCCCATTCAGTAACGAAAGTTGTCTTGTGGCGATCTTCTTTGGCAATGCGAATCTAATGGTAGCTAGAGAACCCATCGGTGAATGAGTACATCTCCTAGCCGCCCACCCCTTCAAGTACTTCGTCAGTAAACGGGGTTGGAAAAGGGTCATGCAAGAAGGCATCATTTAACTTCCGCAAGTCAACACAAATGCGCACCTCACTGGTTTTCTTGTCCTGCACCACCATAGGACTGATCCATTCGAACTCTTCCACTGGTTCAATAATAATAGCATCCAACATGCGATCAAGTTCTGCCTTGACCTTTTCCTTATGTCGCGGATTCAACTGATAAGGTCGCTATTGGACTGGCTTAGCATCTGGTTTTAAAGGAATCCTCATCTCCCCTAAATCACCTAGGATCCCCTTCATATTGGAAAACTTCGTAGGAAACAAGTCTTGAAACTCATGGAGTAAATTAGTGACCTTACGAAGCTTCAATGGTTGACTGAACGGATTACTTGGCGTGGCAGGTGGTACCACATCGCGACTTCCTTCAGATACGGGAATGTTGACATTCCGAGGATCGTCCTCATCCTCTGTCCCAACGGTGATGTTGAAGCACTCCATGAGAGACTGCATCTGACAGTATGTGTGCGAATCGACAGGGTAGGCCGTCGGAACAACCTGAAGTACCACATCGCAGATGAGCTATAAGGCATTATTGACGTCAGGGTTGGCATCCACAAAAGTGAATGTATGAGTGAAACAGACCGTCAACTCCCCCCATGTTGTAATTTCTCTGCGCAACTCAGCTGCAGTGTACCATGAGTGTGGCATCTCATCTAAGGTATGGATAAAATCATGGACCCACTCATCTTTGGGTCACACTACCCATAACCGTTGGCATTCCATCACATGATTACTGGGATTATTCCGGCCATCATACTTGTCAGTGTGATAAACCTCAGTATCGCCAAACCAAACCATCATCAACCTTCGACACTGTGACCAACCATCAATGGATTTCTTGTGTGTCGCCCACCAACGTGTTGGAGTAGCCTTTAGTGCTTCCTCCAATGCCAACAATCGCTATGGTTCTGAGAATCGTTCTTCAAATTCCATCAAAAAGTTGGTTAAGCCAGGAAACCCCTCATAGACTGGCAGTGTGACCGTTTCTGTCGCAGCACGACATAAGTATTGCGTAATTAAGCCACGTTTTTGGAGTGACACTTTGTGCAAGCGGTTCTGCCAATGTTCTAATGCATCATCAGAATCAGAAGACGCAGAGCTCTCGTTGTGCCATCCTAGCTCACCGTTGGCAGTAGGATGAATATAGTATTCATAAATATTGAATGCATGGTCCCATCCAGCGGGATCCTCATCTTTTACAGGCTCAATGTATCGATGTCCTTCAACCGGATCCAATGGGGCTATGACTCTAATATCGCGATTCTCAAAGGTCATCATGCGCCTCTTGAAGTTGATTACAGCTCCACTATCATTAGCCCATCCAATCCCCAACAACGTAGGATATGAGCTTCCTTCCTCAACCACTTCAATGACGTCAAAGTCAGCGTAAGTTTTCATGCCCTCAATATCGACCGTTAGCCATGGAACTCGCCCAATGGGTGTTACTTTTGCATGGTTAGCCAACCGGAGCTACATAGGTGACCAGCTCAATGGGGGACTCCCCATTTTCTGCTACGCCTACTTGGTTAAGATGTTAACATCCGAACCAAGATAAAGAATAACTGAATCGACATCATAGTCACCAATTTGGATGTCCATTCTCATCTGCTTTCCAGTCTTCCGTCGTTGTAGGGAGTTTACTGCCGACTCCTGCCATCCTTTTGGAAATTGCTGCAACCATCCCTCAATCTCTACCAGGGCGACCGGATCCCGGGTCAATAACAGACATCTCTCAAGAAACCTTTGCAATTTTCCTGATGGTGTCGACAGACTGCCCTCTGATGTAGTGTCAAAGACAGGTGGCATATCGCAAAAAACAACCTTACCGCGGTCTTTCTCCAAGGTGCGACGCGCCTGAAGGAATGCCTCTCGTTCAGCATCGATGTTGAATGGTACCGTCTTCTATCCTGCCAACCGAATCAGTGGTCACGATCTATCTTCCCCAATCGTTTTTCCTCCACGAGTTACAACAACCACCGAAGCATCTTGTGGTCGCGGTTCTGCAGAAATTGTCGCAATATTTTCACCCTGAATTTGAGTTTGCTGCAGATTCCCCTGTGGGTTCACATTTGGATTTGCGTTCTGATTCGGTTGCGGGGGCTGGTTCTGTACTGGTTGCTATACTTGGTTCTGGACTGGTTGCTGTACTTGGTTCTGGGCTGGTTGTTTTGGCTGGGTCTGATTCTGTATCTGCGGAGCGTTCCCAGCCTGCCATCTTACAATCAAATGTGGACAATTCTCAACTGTATGATCATTAACAAAATAGAACGCACATTGATTCTGTAATAGTGGACAATCTCGTTGATAATTCCCCCACACTGCATAGTGATAGCATTGAATAGGTCCATGACCACCTCATCCTCTTCCACGACCAAATCCTCCACCGTGTCCGCCTCGGTATCCTCCTTGGAATCCGCCCTGCTGTTGGTACTGTGGTTGCATAGGATTCTGTTGCATGCCTTTCCCTTGTGGTGCATACTACGGTTCCTGGATGTACTGTGGCTGTTGTGGAGCCACCTGCATTGGAGCGTATTGCAGCACAAACTGCTGCGGTACAAACTGCATCTGCGGTTGAGGTAGTAGCGGGGCTACCTGCGGTTGCAGTTGTGGCTATTTTACGGCACGTTGATCATCCTTGACATAGAATACATCACATAGTCTTTCTTGTAGCAACCCATATGCATGACAATCTTTGTCATCGTGACCCACCGACTTGCAAAATGTGCAATAAATATTTCTTGGGGTTGTGACCATTTTTTGCATATAAGGGAAATTATCTAACTGTGCCCATACACCTGGAAAATGCGACACCACGGCATGCTGCCGCCATTTAACGGGTTTGGAGCACCTGACACCAAATAATTGCGGAAATCCGAGCAATTGTCCTTCGTATGCCCTTCTCCTCGGCATCATGTACACCATACTTCATCGCGCTGTTCCTTGTTCTTCTTCAAATCTTGCAACTGTATAGTCAAGTTAGCGAGCTGTGTCTGTATCTGTGACATCCCGGCTGCATTATCCCCAATCGGTGACGCCTCCAATCGCATTGCAATCTCTAGAGCTTCGTTGGGCGTCGAGATGTTTTGCTGCATCAGTGGTAGCCGAATGTGCGGGAGCAATGCTGCAATAAACCACTCTTTATGTTGGACAGTGCTCATATCAAAACTAACTCGTTCCATTAGCATCTTGAAACGTTGATCAAAGTCCCACATAGACTCATTGGGATACTGCTTAATTTCCTTAAGCTCTGTAATGTACTGTGCTTCAGATTTAGGCTTCTGGAATTTCGTGTTTAGTCCCATGCGGATTTCAGCCAATGACTTTGCTGGGGTACCGACAGGAACTTGTGTAAACTTCATAAACCAATCCAAGGCGCGACCCCGAAGAGTTGTCACTAGTTTCCCTTTCTTCTCATTATCATCAGTGACCTCTTTTACTGTCCATACGGTCTCACATAAAAACCAGTACTGTTCAGGGTTGTCAGTTCCATTACCATGGAACAACGGTAACTTAGTATCATCTCCCACCATCTTGGGCTTCCTTCCTCCAGTTGCTAAACTACTAGCAAGTAACTTTTGTAAAGTTGATGAACTTGGGGGTGTCGAAGTGGCATTCCTTACTGTTTGTGAGATAGTGAGCATAGGTGTGGGTATGTTGGTGCCGGGGTTTGGTGCTACTTCTATCCTGGGTGTAGCCTGGCCGTCCCTATTAGGAATGTGAGGTCGCTTCATCCCATGTGGGCTTCCTTTGCGGTTTTTCGGTTCGATCGCAGCAGGACCTTCTCTTGTCCTATGCCTCTTCTCCTGTCGAAACCTTGCTCCTCCTCTTGTAAGACCACTTTCTTCCTCGGCTTCGCTCACAGTCTCCTCATGGTATGCACCCATCTACCCCTTACCATTCCATGTACCATTCCCCAGCAATCGTGGTACCCATGGCCTCCACCCACTAGGCCGTCTACTGATCAAGATGCATCTTCAATATACCCTTTTCGCAGATTATCATCTTAATCGACAGTTGGAGTGACAACAGAAGCCTTCCGCTTGGTCCACGGAAGAAATATCTTTTAGCTTCACTATAGGATTTCTGTGTGTCAACCGCAAATTTAGTGATATATCCCTCCAAGATGCTATTGAGCCAAACTTCAACAGCCCGTGATGCCTTATTATCGACTTCCTGCAGCTCCTAAATTAATTTTGGGGTCCAAGCCGTCGGCTCACCACCCTGGAAATTCCTCTTCTGGAAGGTCAGCTTTGAAAACCATTCGTACAGGATGACTGGGAATTCACAGAAAAACCATTCATGCGGACCATCGTGAATATATTTTCCCACCCAATGATCTACTATCAGTCGCGTGTTCTGGCTTTCTTCTTCAGCAAACTCCTGCAACTTTTGATCAAACCAGCTCTGTATCTTTGGATTCATCGGGTGCCACAACATGTCCTCCTTTCACTCTTCACACGGTCCTGACAACAGAACCAATTGTTGACCAACACGACTCCAGTCGACAGGGTTCCACTTCACTATCGACACATGCCATAGTCTTCCTGGGCACCGGCCTGGGCAGGTTTTATCCCGCCCAACGACACCTGTGGAGCAGATGAGGTCTCACCCGAGGCGTCCAGGAAGAGTAGACGAAACCATGTTTCCGCCGAGGAAGGAGGAGGGTTGCGTCTATATGAACTAACTCTATTGCAACACTAAACAGGGATCTCAAACATTTGACATGTATTCATAACACATTATTCGATCACAACATTCATTAGTACAATAGTAGTAACAGTAAAGAAACATTGCATTACCATAAAAAAATAGAAAGAACCCATGAATTGCACTAGAACAATTTCATCATATCATATTATCACTGCAAAACCTTAGATACAATATCTCCTCAAAGATCAGGTCTCGGCAATATCTCACAGATGCGCAGAAACAACCCAAACATGTGCTTCCCTTCACCCCGATTCCACTCCCCTAGAATACCTACGACTCTAATCTATATATAGGCTTCCTCCATTACAATGCTTGTCCACTTACTAACAAATTCCTAACCGACATTTGGACAAGTGACCCAATATCTAACTAACTTATTACAAAACCGACCAAAAACCCGCATTTTGCGATATAACTGACTCAACATTACATAATATGTGGTCCAAATGACCCAAAACCCGCATTCCGCGGTACAATTGACCCAAAATACATAACTAATCTTCCGCTCATGCATCATCTTCTCGCCATTCGCACCATCTTTTGCCTTGTCGCAGCATCGGAGATGCTGCGATAGCACTCTACCAAACCGCCTGCCAACAACATTGTATGATCAGGTAGATCATGTACTTATGTATGTATCAGGTGGATGCATTGTATGATCAGGTAGATCATGTACTTATGTATGATCAGGTAGATCATGTACTGATGTATGTATCAGGAGGATGCACTGTATGATCAGGTAGATCATGTATGATGATATGTATCAGGTAGATACTTTGTATGCATCAGATGGTGATCAGGATAATCACAGATGACGAGCTATAGGATGTTGCTCCAGATGATATGCATCAGGATGATGCTATGATGGTGATCAGGATAATCACAGATGACGAGCTTCAGGATGTTGCTCCAGATGATATGCATTAGGATGATGCTATGATGGTGATCAGGATGATCACAGATGACGAGCTTCAGAATGTTGCTCCAGATGATATGCATCAGGTTGATGCTATGATGATGATCAGGTTGATCATATGATGATGTACATTAGGATGATGTATGGTGAGTATCAGGTCGATGCTCTGTGGCCGTGGACAGGTTATGCAAGTAGCATAGAAAAGACCCTTTAAAATCCGGACAGGTAGAGCGGTGTGCTCGTAACATCCTGGGATGCTCTATCGAGATCCAGATAGGTAGAGCAATGTGCTCATAACATCTTGGGATGCTCTGAGTAGGTTTTGCTACGGTTTTGCATAGAAAAGATCCTTTAAAATCCGGACAGGTAGAGCGGTGTGCTAGTAACATCCTGGGATGCTCTATCGAGATCCAGACAGGTAGAGCGGTGTGCTCGTAACATCCTGGGATGCTATGAGTAGGTTTTGCGAAAGTTCACATAGAAAAGATCCTTTAAGATCCGGACAGGTAGAGCAATGTGCTCGTAATAGCCTGGGATACTCTATCGAGATCTAGACAGGTAGAGCGGTGTGCTTGTAACATCCTGGGATGCTCTGAGTAGGTTTTGTGAAGGTCAACATATACTGGGAGATTTGATAGGTTGAGCAGTAAGCTTGTAATCAGTCTTGGGTTGCTCTTTCGAGGTTTTGTTGATGCACATAATCAGTCCCGAGGATTCCACAGTATGGCTAGTGATGATGAAGACCTATAGGTGGTGGGCCTACATCCATTATGAAAAAGGATTGGCTCTGTAGAACTTCCTATGATGAGTAGATTGATTGAGATAGTAGCAGTGACGATGATTTGATGACGATGATCCAGTGATGATGATCCAGAGAAGAAGACTTGTGCTAGCAGATATGTGTCGAGAAATACCTTCCTAGTTAAGAGGGAGTGTTGATGTATATGTAACTTCGGAATGTATTTCACCTATGTATTTCATCTATGTATATTGTAATCCTATAGAGATGTTATTATTCCTCTATACGGAAGTGTCGTCATTTGTATTGACAAGTGTCGCAAGTGTTGTAACTTGCCGATGGGTTATTAGATCACCTTGATGGGGTCGACCTTGTATGAGTCATGTGGGTAAATGGGTTATTAGACCACCAAGTGTGGGGTCGGCCTGGATTAATGTAACCATGGGTTATTAGGCTAAGTTAGACAAGTCGGCCCCACTGGTTTATTGAGCAGGACAGGACAAGTATAAATAGAGATCGAGAATCTCTATTTGATCATGTTATTACTCACTCTTCCATCTCTCGGAAAGTGGCGGACATGTGAGGAGGAGGATCAGCTGCTAGGAGAAGACTATCTCTTGTACTTTGGTTCTATCATTGCTCTATCTATCTCTAAGGAAGTTGCGGGGTTTTTCACCTTCTTGGTTTTCCCTGGTGAAACTCTGTGTCTCTTGTGTGCTTGCTTTATTGTGTCCATGATTGATATGCTGTAGATATGCTGTACATGTTATTCTCTTAGTTAAGATCCTAGATCATATTGTAAATTCCAAAAAACTAACATGAAACCATAGCTTATAATGGATTTATTAAACATTCCAAGGTGTCCAAATTTGAATATTTTTGATAAATTTAATTGGCTAATTATGTCAGGAATCAATCAAATGTCAATTTCACACGTGGTCTCATTCCCTTATCTATCTTGCCTCCATTAAACGAATGGATTATGCATCATTTCGATTTTCAGAATCATTGCATGACCGCCATATGGTTTTAATTATCCTATCATACGACCTATCATAATATTAATCGAGTTATCATGATCTCCCACGTATAATCTACGTTTATAATTTCATTTCGAGAATTATATTCAACTTATCCAAAGCTCGGCTTTGGACATGGTTGAAAATATCATAGCCACATGTATTCTCTAACTCACGCATTTCTATGTTGGTGCTCAATTCAAGATATTTGAATGACAAGTGTGATCTCAAGCATTCCTACGATCAATCAACCACTTAAACGGACTTCAGTTTAAACTGATGGCTGCATGAATTTTGCTCCATTCCATTCACTGTCCATCTTTTCTGTTGAGCCACGTCCTATGCGATTTCTTGCACCCCTTGTATCTATTTGCATCCCCCATCCTCTATCAACAATGCCAATCCGTCATGAACCTGGAAGTTACCAGGATTTACTTTGCATACCTGAGTTCAAAGAATTCCGTGAGGTATTCCTTCGAGCCGGATGGGGGCTGTTTCTTTGCCGTTTCCAAGGCCATGACCACGAAATATCACTGCTGTTCGCTAAAGGATTCGACGACAAGATGGACAAAGTTGGCCATCTCACTTTTTCTATGACAGAAGAATCTATCGCATTAGCCACGAAGCTCCCCGGGGAAGGAGCACGTTGGCATACACATCTCCTCCTTCCACGGAAGGCTCACGAGTTTGCTTTGAAGACCGAATATCAACATGTCACTGGAACAAAAGGATTCCATTGGGAGTGGTTCAAGCCGGAATACCTAGATCCCTTGACTGTCATCATCCATCTGATCACTTGTGAGGGTAAGTTTACTATTTTTAAAGTCTTCCATTTTAGATTGCTAGCACATTTTGTTAACAATCAGATCCTCAATTTCCCATTCTATTTCTTGAAAAGTTTAGAGAAAATTTCAAGCTATGTCAAGAAGAATACTGTTAGTCCCTCTGGGATCTTGTACCATCATCGTCTTATTAAAATCTTGATCATTCACCAGCTGGAAGAGAGAGGGAAAACCCGGGATCGTTTTGTTTTTGAAATACTAAAACCTCATTTGATAGAGAAGCCTATTTCCAAATCCTCCGTTTCTTGAAAACATTGTTTCCAAGCCAGTATTAGTGAGCCTACCCAAGCCTCTATGCAAGCAGAAGAGGACACCAAGAGTGTGCAGTTTGATGAGAATCCATCAAGAGATGTACACCTTGTCCATCCATCGCCTTCTCCTGAGTTTACCCTTGGTGATCCTACTTTGAAACCTCCACTCTTTTCAGTACCCACTAAATCCACGAGAACAAATCGTGACTAGTTCATCGACCAGTCTGTCATCCATACTGTTTTTCAACCATCACGTTCAGAAAACCAGTCAGACGACCATATCCTTGAAACACCTCTCCTCACATTAGCCAATGTATCTGCTCAATTGTCTGAAGCCCCTGCTACTGAAAGTTCCCCTGCACACAACAAAGACATAGTTCTTGAAGAACATATGGTTGATCTTGAAACATCTTCAAGAAAGTTAAGTCCTCAAAAGGACCCGGAACATCGCATAGAACAACCCATTATAAATCAACAGGAAGTGGATAGATTAACCCAAGTGATAGCATGGTTGACAAACCAGAATCAAAATTATGTGGAAATAATATCTGAGCTTCAGAAAGAAAACAAGGCACTACTTACACAAGTAAGAATCATTGAATGCTTGGTCAATGCTAGAACAACGTCCCATACTACTCTTCGGATGGAGTATGACATCTTGAAGGACCAGTTTAGGAAGCTCCAGAAGCTTAAAGTTAAAACCACTTCATCTTCCAAGTCAAAGGCAGCTGCTACCGCAACTCAGCCTTATTCCTGAACTTCTCTGTTTTTCTCAGTGGGACCTGTCATATCTCCGGTTTGGGGGAATATTGGTGTCCATTTTGCCACAATTTTTAATCATTAAATCTACTCTGAGTGGCATCATTTTCATCATTTTTTCTATGATAAGTTATTCTTTTCGCCATTTAGACCATCAAACAGACAAGGTATGCATATATTCATTTATCATATGAATTTTGGTCAAATCTCGCTATATTATGATTTATTAATGTTTAAAGTGACATTTCTAGACATGCGTGGCATTTAGTTTTTTCTCTACAGGTTGCAGTCTTCAAATGACCCTCCATGCAGATGCGTGTTTACATTGCCAATGTTCAGCCGCATCCATCCCGCCATTCAGCCCTACGTTCGATCCAAAGAATCATCGGTTGGCATATTCCTGGCCATTAAAGACAGAAACAGACACATGGGTTCGGTTAGCTACGTGGTGGGTATGGTTGATGAGCACCGGTTCTAGAAGATTCGCCTCCTTTCCTCCTGAGCTTTACAGCAGACGGTCTCCCCACGTCAATACTCTAGAATTCTGACTTCCCTATTCATCCAGCCGGATATCATGCCCACCTGCTCACGTCAATGTTCTAGAGGAGCCTCATCCGCCCACGCTCAGTCCGTCAACACATTTATCTACCCACGTCGATGCTCCAGCAGCTCCATCCTTCCATGCTTGAGTTGCTAGCACATGCTTCTGCCCACGGTTGAAGGAAGCGAACACGCAGCTGTTCGCATCAGGTAGGATCGACGCCATGAAAGCAGGCAGGCGAACTTTGCGTTGTCATGAATCACAGGTAGCCATTTTATAGTCATAAAGACTTCCTATTATTAGAGCAGTCGACCACTAAAGGGTCGACTTGCTCTCCCCATTGTAAAATTGTATATATATACCTCTTCATGATTGAGACAAGTTAGTCTCCGAGTCTCTAGAGTTTAGGCAATTGTTAGCCTTTTAAGCTGCAAACACTGTGTAACTTTCTCAGTTAATGGAAGCTCTTGTGTTTTATTGTTGATGTGCTGCTGTTGGTGATTAAGTTGATTTAGTTTCCATCTCTGATTGCTAGGAAGGGCCCCTCATCAACCAGAGGTTTTATTTATGTTTTTATGTACTTTCTTTTCTGCAAATAGCTAGTTCATTTTCCATTTTATATAATTAATTCCATTTTCCTGTATATGTCATTTCTTTATCTCTCTGTAATCTGTATTTCACTGCTAACCTAATTTATGTTTCCAGAATTGATAATGGTCGACCGAGCATAATGTTTTGTTTTTAGTTTGTTTTCAATCTTCTGCAATTAGATAGAGTTTAGATAGTTGATGTTTAGTTAGTTTCTGTTTCAAGCTTAGTTATAATTAGAATTAGTCTATTAGCTTCTTTTTCTGTAGTTATAGGTTAAGTTTTATTTGTAGTTTAGTTTTGTTTAACTATGTTATAGAAGTAGTTCATCTTTTCAAATAATAATTAGAATAGATTGGTTCCTACTATCTTAGCTTCTCAACATTCTTCTCACTGACTTCTTTGCACTGTAGGTTCATCTGCATTCGCTAGCTGATGTTAAGATCATCAAAACTGCCTCTTTCCTTAGTTTAATTCATTTTCTTCCATCCGGAATGTCATTCGGACTGTCTTCCGGATCGTCATTCGGACTTTCATTCTTTCTGCATTGTTTTTATGCTGATTTTTAATTTAGTTTCTTAAGTTTTTGAATTGTAATCTTTCTCTCTTCTAATTAGCATTCTTAACTATAATTAGGACCCTGTTTTATGTTCCATAAAAGTTTTAATTCAATTTTGTCATTATTCTTAATTTTCATCTCATTTTCCTTCACTTTATTTTCGAGTTATGTCTTTCATATCTGATTTACTAACATGTTGCTGTTTCAGAATTTATCAGTTTTATTCTTAGTGTAGTTTATTACATGTTCTTAAGATTTAGTTCAGATTAGAGTTAATAATTTCATTCTCCAAGTATCTTAGTTTTGGTAATTTCTTCATCAAACATAGGATCAGTTTCTCATTCACATAGATAATGACGATGTTTATGAAATAGAATTTGGATCAGAAATAAATATCTTTATCAAGTTTTCTACTTGATTCTAAATTAAGTTCAGTGTTAGAACAGTAATCCATACTTAGTACCATAGTCCATAACCATAGTCAATTTTTATTGCTCATGTGCTTCATTACACCATAGTTTGGACTAGGTGACTTTAGGTGGTCAAATACCCACATTTGAGAGTGTTCACACCCACTTCCAAGCAAACCAGTTCACCCAAACTCCTGTTTTGTCCACAAGTGCGCCCTCATTAAATGATGGAGCGCTCTCTCTCTTTGATTTGGGGAATTGCTGTTGACTAGGAGCGCTAGGGTGGATTTTTCCCATTTTTGGCTAGATTTGGAGCATTTATTGCTCCCTTGGTCCTCCCAAACACCTCTATTTGCTCACCCACGCCTGCCTTGGCCTCATTTATGACCCATCATGCTTCAACCACCTTCACAGCTGAATTCGTGACTGTTTGGGATGATTGGGACTGAGTTGGACCCACCTAGGGGGGATTGAGGCCAATTTGGCAATTTTGACTTGTACACTCATCTTGAGCTATCTAATGCTCTCGAATTTCTCATGGATGTAATAAAAACCTGTTCTTAACATTTTCACATGTTAGATAGTCAGTTAATGCAAAGATTAAGCTCACATTGTGTGTAAAATTGTCTTCCTTTTCAAGTTTTTTCACTGGTTTTGCAAATAATTCGATTTTGTGAGGTTCTCCATAGCTCCTAGATCTTACTGTGATCAAAATACTCACATTCAGAAATAAATATATTTATTAAGTTTTCTACTTGCTTCTAGTTTTCATTAGTTTCATATTGTTTTGCTTATGGATAGAAGATAGATCATAATGTTTAAAGTTAAATGTAATTGGTCTCTTTGTAGTTTACATCTCTTTGCAGATATTAGATTTTATTTAATCCCATTTTGTTTTGCTATTACATTTGAAATTCATTACGATACATTCACTCAAGTTCCTATTACTTTTGACGTACAACATCAAGGAGAATGGAATTAGAATTAGATGCTTTAGTGTAGTCTTGAATAGTTGTTGAATTCATTAAATAGTTTATAGTTTTGCTTTGAATTAACATGGTTTTCTGTTTATATCATTTATTGCCAAATTGAGTCATTTCATAGTTGTTTCTAATTTCTAGATTAGACTCTGAAGAATTGATTAAGTAGTTTCCATTTTTATAAAAAGTAGTTTTCTTTTTAATCAACATTTGTTTTTATCTTTTCCATTATTTAGTCATAGAGTAGAGTAGTATGAATTCATACTATTCTGATCTGTTGGTTTAGCTAGGCTTAGTTAGTTCATTTGTTATCTTTTCTGAAGTTTGACTCAGTTTTTCATTTTGAAAGATCTTTCGATATTTTATTTATTAAACATTTCTAAGGTCTGACAAGCCGAAACTTATGTGCCATTCTACCTCAGCATATATTTTTCCACAACTCTAAGAATACCAACCCTGGTCGATAATTAAATATTTTGGTATTATTTAAGACAGTAAATACACCTCAACAAAGACGACGTGATGTCTCTTGGCAAACCAGAGGACCATCCAGAGAGCGAGAAGCTCTCCTTTGGTATTAGTCCCCACGCCATAATTCATCCAAAATAGGAATTTTTCTGCCTGATTCCAAAACATGACAACACCACTCCACAGATATAAGCATTTGATTGAGAGGCTCCATCGAACTATGCCCATCAGCCTACCCCACTCTCATATGTCAAAAGAGAAAGTGGACGGCGTTGGAGAGGCTTCCCAATAGGCAATGGTGCACTACACTAGCAACTGCTGGATAACCCACTTCATATATTATTATATTACAAGGGAAAACCCCAAAGACGATTTACTAAACCTACAGATAAATATTGACCAAAGGGATAAAAATCCATATAGTTACAAATCATTCGAATAAGATGAATATTGCAGAATTTAGAGGATATTTTTATTAGACATAATTGTACATGTATGTTCAAACCATCCAATGAAGTGTAATAATCTAGAGTCAAACAAGAGGGAAGTGTTAAACGATTTTACATAAACGAAGATATATCTACACTAAGATGATTGATAGGAGGTGTGAGCATGAATTAACTCACCAGGACTGAAGCCTAAAGCAAACCCCATACTCTGTTCCAAAACCACGTTACATGAAAAAAATTTGAATTCGACTTGTAGCTCATAGAAGTAAACGATATAACATTAAGAACATCACAGGAAATTACTCGCCCGGTCAACCTGTAATTAAAATTGTGAGAAGGGTTAAAATATATATACCATACCAATCATTGTTGTAACATTTATACTTCGGCATTAGTATAATTGATGGGTTACTAAGAAGACCTCCGATTAATAGTTCCACAATGAACGAGACCTTCATTTGAAAGAAGAAAGCATATGAGAGATCCGAATTGAAGAAATATAAATTGTTATTGAATCTAATGGGAACACCACTCCGCTCATGATCCTTCGGGTCAAAAGATACATGAATAATGGTGGAGTAATGATACGTGAAGGGCGGCTGCTCTATTCGTGTGTGACACAATTGTGGCCGCTTTATGTGAAGTTTGAACCCATGAAACTATTGTTCCCATTTCTTGCAAAAAAGTATATGGGTTAGTCCAGATTTTTTCCTTTGGATTTCTTGAATGGGCAATGTGGGATGAAGCCTGAGATCACACCTAATGAAAATGAATCGCACCATGTTTTAAGATTTAACAAGTGATTGACCATGAGCGAAAATGTGACAGACAAGTACAGGTTATTAATATTAAAAATCATATAATAGAAATTGACATGGGACAGCTCCTCATAGGTCGTCAACAAACAACGAAAGGGATAGAGGAGCCAACCCCTTAAATAACGATTTCGATGTAAATATAAATTTTATAAATCATAATATAAAATTTATGATTTTTTTTAAATATTTAAAATTATTTCTCATATATATGTGTGTGTGTGTGTGTGTGTGTGTGTGTGTGTGCGTGTGTGTGTTTTAAGCATAACCTTAAAAACTTTAAATAACTAAAATTAACTAAATGTCAACATTGTTGGCTATTCTAATAAACACTTTGTGCATAATTATAAACATGGGATAATTTTTTTACATCACCCTTACCTTTGTTTTCTTTTGATTGTTATACCCACTAAATTCAAAAAATAAAATTCCAAAATATTGGGTGGGTGCCAAAATTTGTCTAAACTACCTGCTATTCATCTTCATATTCATTTGGGGGTTTGTTTGGCCCTCCAGGAAACAGTCTGTTCGCTTCTGGAAGCTTTACTATTGCAAATCAAAGATAGTTGGAATACTATTGTCCGCATTAGAATAATGTTCTCAGGTGGAGTAAACCTGGGTCTCTAAAGAATTCTCACTCTGATCCAGTTTCATGCTTAGAAGCCACTGAAGAAGATTGTAGGGAATCTAATCTTCTTGTTGGTTGAGCGTGGGAGTTTGAAGAGGCAATTACTAGTCACAAAGATCGTTTGGAAGAGTTCTATGTATGTATGCTTGATGGTGAGTGTCAATTTGGAGATCTCAGACATATTGAGACATTTCTACAACTCCTGGAAAGATCACTGAAGATTGTTTCTATTTAGTATCCATATAAATATCAGTATGAGCGATTAACCTCCATATTAGCTTCCTGTGTGAAGGATAACGACCACATTTCACTGTCATCCACATTCACTTTCCAAGTTGTGGGATTTTCAAGGTTTATTCCATCAACCATTTTGCTGCTATAACATTTTGGTATGGGTATTGGCTCTAGGCAGGCACTTTGGGAAGATCAAACACCTTTGTGGAACGAGAGACGACCTCATCTCTAACTCATCCAACTCATGGGTCAAGCAGAACACAATCAGTCACAAAAAAAGGTACAATGTGTCTTCACGTAATCCAAGTAATATCTTATATATTTGTTATCAGATCCAAATGGTATGAAAAGGGGTCTATTACAACCCATTGTTTATTGTTTAAATATTATATATGTTGCTGCAATATATAAATGATGAACTATTGTTGAAATATGATCATTTATGAGCTGATTTACAAGGATTCCCATAGCTTGTATGATGGTATTTAGTTTATGAATAAATATGAAGTGTAAAGGCACTCAAATAAAACATTGTCTACACACTTACTCATGTCCACAAACTTAGAACTTTATAAAAGGGAAATCTACAAGAAATAGCACCAGCAACACCAACTGTTTGACGAAAGTCACCACTCAAGATATCGTCCTCATTCGACCATAATTAAATGTATTACCTTTTCAACTTTCTGCCTGAAAATCCTTTCATATTAAATATTCATGTTGTGGGAATTTCTCTCAGTCTTTGGGTTATGGCGACGATTAAAAAATGCTTACCTTTTTATAGGTTTTAGTTTAAGAACCTCACTTTAAATATCGACCAGGGATCGTACAAACTTCAAAGGTACTCTGCACTGTATGTGCACTACTAAGAGAATCCTAATTTAGAATGATCAGATTTGGGAATGAAATATATGAATCTTTTATATTATGAAAGCATAAACCTATATTGATGAAATCATACGTCTAAGGGATGAAAGCATGAATCTATTCTAATGAAATAAAAAACATACATCTACCTATCAAACGCATGAATCTATTCTTCTGGAATAAAAAACATACATCTATTTATTGAAAGCATGAATCTATTCTACTGAAATCGAAAGCATACATCTATATATTGAAAGAATAAATATTAATCTAATGAAATCGAAAGCATACATATATCTATTGAAAGCATAAATATTAATCTAATGAAATCAAAATCATACATTTTACTGGAAGCTTAAATCCATTCTAATAAAGAAAACTGTTTGGGGCATAAAAGTGTGAATCCGTAAATTGCCTTTACGGAATGCACCTAGAAGACTACAAATGCCATATATTAAAACTACAGATGCTGTTGCACATAGATACGGATAAAACAATCATGTCTAGAAATAAATTCAATATAATAAATAATGGCCCAAATAATCCAAGAGTACTTGTTTGATCATAAACCATGAAATGCATGAATCGAAATATAAATACAACACATAAATCCTATTCTATGCAATGAGGGGGCCCTCCTCAAAGCGTATTATAGGAGATAATTTAAACTTATAAACTCATAGGTGATATAAAACGCCGTGTCTTCATTAAACTGCTGTAAAATCCATGTCAATCGTAAAACTTGAGTGTTGTGTAAAAACGTTTGAAAAAAAAAAGATAACAAAAATTCCTTTGGCCACATGCTATCAATGTGCCTATACTTATCATAGAGTTTCAAATCCAGTCCCTACATTGGGAATCATGATATCAATCTATTTTGGATTCGTCCCTGGAAATCAAGAAAATATGATCTTCGAGTCCTTCTTCTAGATGTTAACTGGAACTTGACTTGATGATCTTCATAATTATCTTTGAACTTGCACTTATTCGCACATGGTGCTAATCCACTTGATTAGTTGATAAAAACATGCTAAACACATAAAATATTACTACTTAACCAACATTATTTCATATTCAATAATCAAATCACATCCTATCCTACATAAAGGGGTGATTTTGGCTTAATTTCTTGCTCCCTAATGGTAAAAAGGAATGCACTTGATACCTATATTGTGGACCCATCATTTTCCCCAAACTTGAAAATGTTACACATCCTTGTGTAACCTATCCTATTGTTCAATGACTTCTCTGATGTTCCATGCAATGACCCGAGGTGCTCCCATCTGCTGGTAGTACCCTTGAATCTGTTCTTCTTTGGCCCAAGACCTCCTGTCTTCTTCCTCATCGATGCTTTCTTTGATTATCAAGGGAAGAATGAATGGTGGGATAAAATTCATTCCAATCCATTTGAGCTTGTTCTTCAACAAAGATTCTATGTGCATTCTTTCCCTGGTGAGCGTGACCTCCAACTTATGGGGGGAATGGGGCTCTCTCTTTTCCAGGTCTCCTGAAATCATTTTACATCTATCACTTATTACCTCTTGTACTTCCCCAAGGGTTCTCTGTATTTTTTTTTCAAAGTGCTCAATGGATTCATGCTGATTTTCCTCAAGGATAGGAATTAGATCCTCATCAACGGCTATGGTGTTATGATCTTGGATCACTTTCTTTGGGTGCGTGGCATCGGCTCTTACCATAGTGCATTTACCATTCCTCCAACTAGTATAGATGAGCATCTTGTGATATTTTGATTTCATGGTTCATCCATGAGCAAAGTTCCCTTAGTTGGAAATCAACAACATATGGGTTTGGTGACCAGTTAGGTGAATGGAGCACGACCAAGTTGTGGAGGAAAAATTCACATAGTTGGTCCTTTTCAAGGTTTCTGCTATCCAGTGAAGTGTCCACAAAATGTTTTGGGGTGGCTATTTCTAATGGTAAATAATTTTTCAATCTATGTAGCTGAAAATGACACCATTTTTCTCTGAGATACACGGTATAAATCCTGGATGGGGGGATATAATCGATGATTTCTTCATAAATTTTGGCAATAGTGTCCAGGGTAGTTTCCAATTGTAAGATCTGTTGGTCTCTTTATGCCACCCTCTCTTGAGCTTTGTTCAATTCTTCCTGTAGTTCTTGGTTCTGCTGTTCCAAGTGATTTTGTTATCCAGTATGCTGCATTTTTTAAATTTGAATTTTCTCATGCATGATCGGGGATGCTGTCGATGTTGCATCCTGGTTTACATGGGACCGTGCCGCTATCTTTAATGCTTCCAATTCTTCCCTAACTTTTGATAATTCAGACAATGCCTTGGCTAGACGGGCATCTTCTTTGATCGATGTCTCTTCTTTGGGTAATGCATTGTCTTTGGGTGGCATTTCTTCTTCTGTTGGCATAAAAGGATCTCCTTGTTCTATTTCAAAGTCCTCGGAGTCCTGCTGATCCAGGGGTATTTGTCTCGACTCGTCTTCATATTTTTCTTTCTTTTCTCTTTCCTTCTCTTCCCTAGTTTTTGACTCCTTTTTAAGCCTTCTTCTCTTCCGCCTGAATTCATATGCTCTGGCAGATGATGCTATCGGTTTCTGACCATAGGCATCCCTATAATGCTTTATTTTCATCAGGGTTTCGGCCATGACTTCATTGTCATCAATTTCTAAGTCAATTTTCCTCTTAGCCCCTGACTGAGTGGCCATCTTCTTCGCTTTCTGTCGTGAAATAGGAGCTGGGGATGAAGTTGGGGCACCCTTCATTCTTTGTACATCATCTCTGGATATGTGTATGAATTCCTCCCAGTAAAATTCAGGTACCTATGCTACCAACTCTTTGTAGACAATTAAATTAATTATCCCATGATGTGCGAGGGCGTCCTCTTTTCCTTGTACCACCTTCTTGCTCATTTCCCATATGGAATGCAATAAGTAAAAGGGAATGTCGATGTTATTGTTTGGATTAATATGCCCTCTGTTCCTTAAGACATCCTGTATTATGAAATGAAATGTGGGTATGTAGCTAAGTCTCCCAGTACAGGTAATGTACTTTAGGATGACAGAAGCAATTTCGTCCCAAGGTTTTGGCATGGTTTCCCTTTTCACACCGTTTTTATCTTCATCATAATGTTCTCCTTCTGCAAAGAAATTCTGCTTTGCCTTTATGTTGGATTCCTTGTCATTCTTTCCCCAATGTAACCCTTGAGGCATTCCAATGTATTTCTCTATTCTTTCTTCATTCAGGCGAATATGTAACCCTTTTACCCTTGTCACATACTCCTCTTCTTTCAAATGATTCAAGTTCTTAGCAAATTTGAGGGCTACATTCAAGTCATATCCTTTTAAGCTAGTGATGAAGGGCATCCAACCTGCAGTGCAGAGGATGGTTAGTACCTCTAGTTGATCATAAATAGAGGAATGATCCTCCGGCTCACTTTTCTTAAACCCGACAGTCACTGTATCAAACATATACTGAATAGATGAACAATATATGATTAGTATGAAGGACCGAATGAACTTACTTGCGTCGTTATTGAGTTGAGAACTTGCTTGTTGTCTGAACTCCTTCTTTCTCTTTGTTGTGTGTGCTTCCTCTTGAATTCTGTGTTTTTACATGAATTCCGTTCGAACTTGTCCTGTTATTTTCATTCTACCTTTGCCTTATTTCTCCATCATTCCTCTTGCGATATCGTTGATTGACATAGAGATCTTGGTGTGATACAGAAACTCGTGCTTAATTATTCATTTTCATGCCTCCTTCTTCATCATTTTAGATTGTCATTTCCTGATTTGAATATGCAATGATTACTTTGCATGGGCCGACAATCTTATCTTGAGCCGCTTGTCGCCCTCTTTCTAAAAATGAGCTGCCCTCAGCCTTATGATTATTCTTTCTATAGGGGGAATAGATTTGACAGAATATTGGAATAATGGAGTTAGTGGTTACCTTTTTTTATTTTGGCGTACCTAAAGTGGCGACGTGGAGCTTTCTGCTGTGGAAAGTTTTAGGATGTGTGATTCCGTCGTTATTTGAGTCTTGTCTGTAGTTTGGACATTCGCTTCTATAGTAGTGAAGAATTTTTTCATAGCAATTTGTTTGATGTACTTCCACTGTTTGGTTTTCTGTCTTTTAGTCCTTGGATCGTTTTTATGTTTGGCTGCCTCGCTTGATATTTGGTTGGTGATTGTTTTTGGTTTGGATGCCTCGCTTGATGGTTGATTGCTGGCTCCTCTGCCTCGCTTGATAGTTGTTTGTTTCTTGGTTCTTGTTTGGATGCCTCGCTTAATGGTTGATTGCTGCTTGGTTCTTTTTTGGATGCCTTAATTGATGGTTTATTTCTGGCTCACTTGATGGTTGTTTGCCTCACTTGATAGTTGTTTGATGCTTGGTTCTTGTTTGGTAGTCTGTTGTTGGTTCTTTAAAAAAATTCTCTTTTTCTTTTTCTTGTTGTTGTTGTTTTTTCTTTTTCATCTTCTTCTTCTTCTTCTTCTTCTTTGTATTATTTTCTAGGAAGAGATGCTTAGTGGAAGTGGAGGACATCTAGGACCTCTATTAGCATGAGATACTTCTTATACAACGTTTGTGTGAACTCCTCTTTAGACTGAGGTTTCTTGTACAATTTGATTTTGTGTCCGTTGACGAGCATTGGAAATTCTCTGTCATCGATTGTTTTAATTCTGACAGCTCCATTGTTGAAGATTGTGTCTATGATGTATGGTCCTAGCCACCGTTTTGTGAGTTTTCCTTTGAATTTCTAAAATCTAGAGTCGTATAATAATTCCCAATCTCCTTCTTTGAATTTATTTTCGTTTATGTTCTTGTCATGCCATTTTTTTCTTTGCTACTGGATGATCTCAGTGTCAGATAGAGATTGTTGTAGGTGTTCATCTAGCTGGTTTAATTGGAGAGTGCATTCTTTTTGAATTGCTGAAAGTTGCATGTCTAGTTGAGCTGCTATTCTTTGTGTCTTGATTTCAAATTCAATGGGTAGAATAATCTTTTTTCCATATGCTAGTTCATATGGAGTAAAACCAGTGGTTGATTTCCATGTTTTGTTGTAAGCCCAGACTGCTTCATTCAACCTGTCTTCCCAATCTCTTTTATGTAATTGTACTATTTTTGTTAGAATTTTCTCAAGCTCCCTATTTGCGACCTCAACTTTCCCATTGGACCGTGGTTGGTAGGATGAATATTTTCTATTCTTTATCTTGTTTATTCTAAGAAGCTCTTCAATGAGGTTTGAAGTAAACTGTTTTCCTTGATCAGAATCTAGTTCTTTGGGGACTCCAAATCTGTGGAATATTTGTTCTGTGAAGAACTTTGCCAAACTATTTTCATTCGTAGTAATACGTGGTGTAACTTCTTCCCACTTATTAAGGTAGTCCATACATACTAAAATGTATTTATTTTGATTAGATGGTGGATTGAATGGTCCAACGAAGTCAAATCCCCATTTTTCAAACAGTTCCAATGATATTTGAGGATGTAGAGGCATCTCATCTCTTTGTGTGGGTTTACCCATTATTTGGCAGTCATCACAATGTGAGACATACTCCTGAGTGTCTTTGTGTAGTGTTGGCCAGTAGTATCCTATTTGTAGTACTTTATAAGCTATTCTTTTTGCTGCATAATGACCTCCACAAGGCTCATTGTGAGTGGCATGGAGTATATCATGGAATTCATCTTCTCAAATGCACCTTCTTAATATCTGATTTGGTCCTTTTTTAAAAAGAAGTCCTTGTACCCAAATGTAAGTTCCACTTTGCCTGATTGTCTTACACCTTTATTTGTAGGTATAATAGTGTGGAAACTTTCTAGATACTAGGTAGTTGGCAATGTCAACAAACCATTGGATTTGTACTGATATTGAAAAGACTTGTTCATTAGGGAAATCATCCTTTACTAGTTCATTTCCCTGCACATGGGTTAGTCTTGGTAGAAAATATGCTACCACATTATGTTTTCCTAGTTTGTCTAGGATTGTCAAATCAAATTATTGTAAGAGAAGTAACCATCTAATAACTCTTGCACTTGTATTAGGTTTTTTCATGAGGTACCTTATTTCTGAATGATTTGTGTGTACAAATACTGGGTACCCTGTTATGTAGTGCCAAAATTTGTTAGTAGCGTGCACAACAACTAAAAATTCCTTCTTAGTGACTGTGTAGTTGAGCTTTGCTCCTACCAAGTTTTGCTGATATAATAGATGGCGTATGGTTTTATTTCTTCTTCTTGTCCTAGGACTGATCAAATAACTTTTCCTGAGGAATGAGAGTGGATGTGAAAAGGTAGGTTCCAGTTTGGCCCTTGGAGGACTAGAGCAGTCGTGGTTTTATCCTTGAGGTGATCAAATGTGGCCATGCATTGTTCAGTCCAATTAAAATCCGTGTCTTTGGTTAGGATGGAAAACATTGGGGTTGGCACTTTGCTGAATCCATCTATAAATATTTTGTAGTATCCTGTCTTCCCAAGGAAGCTATGCACATCTCTTTGTTTGATAAGTGCGGGCATGGTTTTAATAATAGTAACCTTTGCTTGATCAACTTCAATACCTCCTTGGGATATATGGTGTCCCAGAACTATGCCCTCTTGCATTAGAATTTGACATTTATCATTGCTAAGAACCAGACTCATTTCGATGCATTTTTTTAGGACTGATTCCAAATGTTCTAATTCTTTTTGAAAATTTTGTCCATATGGTGTGAAATCGTCCATATAAAATTCCATTTGATCGTTGATAAAATATGAAAATATACTTAAGATAGCCCTTTGAAAGGTTGCAGGGGTATTACAAATTCCGAATGGTAGTAATTTGTATGCATAAGTTCCCCATGGGCAGGTAAGTGTCATTTTATCTTGATCGGCGGGGTGGATTTGTATTTGATTATATCCACTGAAACCGTCCAGAAATGAAAAAAACTTGTTTCCATCAAGAGTATCCAATACCTGATCAATGAATGGCAGAGGGAAGTGATCTCTTTTGGTTTCTTTATTAATATCTCTATAATCCACATATATTCTCCACTTCCCCCCCTTCTTTGGAACTATCACCAGAGATGAGACCCACTCACTGTCTGATATAGGGTAGATGAAGCCCACATCCAATAGTTTTTGAAATTCCATTTTAACTATATATTTTAATGTTGGGTTCATCCTTCTTTGGGGTTGTATTATTGGGACAAAACCCTCCTTGACATGAATATGATGTTTGCAAATATTTGGATGCATCCCTTTCATATCAGTATAGGTCCAAGCAAAATCCTTTCTATTCTCTCTCTTTCTGAATCAAAATGTTTTGAACTGCTGAGTATGGAACTCTGCCTTTCATTCGGTATTTTAGCAGATGGGTCCTGAAGTGATTTACATCCTTGTAGAATGGGTAGGATTGTTTATCCACTTCCAGATAACTAAGTTATTCTCCTTTGAAGGTTGAAATCATGAAGGATATCAGGATCTCATCACCCTCGGTATTCCGTTGTGTAAGGAACGCAACATAAGAAATATCAGTAGCAAAAGTATATTAAATAAAATCTTTTGAAAAATTAGGGGACATTAAAGGTGCCTATGTAATTGCTTCCCTAATTTTACAAAAATATTTTTTCTACAAGCCACCCCATCTAAATGTTGCATCCTTTTTAATCATATCCTGCAATGGTTTAATAATTTGAGCAAAACTGGGAATGAATCTCCTAACAAAAATAATTTTTCGTAAAAAATATTGCATAGATTTCTTTGTATCAGGAAAATTCAGCTGGGAGATGGATTGGGTCCATTCAGGATCAATCATTATGCCATGTTTAGAAACCACGAACCCAAGCAACTTACCTTCAGTCACAACAAAAATGGTCTTCTTATGATTGAGTGAGATACCATATTTCCTGCATTGTCCAAGAACTTTCCTGAGATGTGTAAGGTGATCAAACCTTCTTTTAGAAAAAAATGTGACATCATATAAATAAATTACAACACAATTATGGATCAAACCCCTGAAATCAATATCCAACGTCCTCTGAAAAGTAGCACCTACATTGATTAACCCTAAAGGAATTTTCCTGTAAGAAAAAGTGCCCCATGGGGTCCTAAATGCAGTTTTCAATTGATCAAGGTATGATACCAATACCTGATTGTATCCAGAAAAACAATCCAGCAATGAAAACATTTCAGATCCTAATACCTTCTGTAGTATTTGTTCCATTGGAGGTACTGGATAATTTTCTTTCTGAGAGGCCTTGTTTAGATTACGAAAATCAACACAGAGACGTATTGAAACAAGATTTGAAACCCATTCGGCATGTCTATTTGGGAATATAATTCTAGTTGAAAGGAGCTTTTCAAGTTCCTTTTTAACTGCTGGTTCTAAACTTGGGTGCATTTTCCCGAATTTCCGCTGATAAGGTTTAGTATTGAGTTTTATGGGTATGTTGTGTTGCATAATATTTGTATCAAAAGTTTTGAGATCAGCGTAGGTCCAGGAAAATACGTCCTTAAATTCTTTAAATAATTTGATAAATGCAGCTTGTTCATTATATGTCCCAAATCACTCATAACATGGCTTCTGAATGATACATTGCAGATCCATGTTAGTACTGACTGACTGAACACAATCATGGTTACAAAGATACAAGCGTAGATCCATGATGAGATAATTACACAACCACGAACAATACAAGAGTGGATTTATGTGATATGACTCAAAATATCTCCATTGCAACCTAGGAAAGATACATAACAAAAGTACCCTAGGGTCTTCATACCGAACCTGAAATGATAGGAATATAACCATGTGATTACAATGTGTTGAAGTCGAACATAGTAGAAACCACTTGATTATTGGTCATTGATGTAAACAATTAACAAGTGTGAGGGAAATCACCATTGGTGTCAATGATTCTCAAGGTATCATAGTACATCCCGCCGAATGTGAATCCATGAGTTGAGGTCGAACATTCGGTGGGATATTTCAATAAGAAGTCAATGGTGCAAAGTTACTGTTGAAAGCGAGGTAACTTACCATTAAGACATGCAGGACCAAGGTACTTGACTAGTTCCTAGGTCTAATCCTTGGATGATGTGTTGAAGTCTAGAAGGATAGACCCACCAAAGGAGGGCCATGATTTTTCTCTCATCATCGAAACGAAACAAAATCAAATATTTTTATAGAGCAGATAGGACTGAGGACTGACTTTAGGACTAACTCAAGAGTAATTGAATCAAAGGGAAATGAGATCACTACAAAGGTTGACTCAAATGATAGAACTCCCTTGAACATTTAACAACACAACAAATGACTCAGCAACATTGAATCAACAAGGCGAATACCAAGACATAACATAAAACATGACTGTAGTACTCTTTGGATGACTCAGAGGAATAAAAAAACCCATGTAATTGGCGTGAATTGAGGACAAGTTGATTATCCAACTGTTTGAATAAGATACATATAAGTGACATGTTCAAGGGTGACTATGAGATTCCATTAATATAGGTAGATACACACTCTTTCCTTATTCCCCGTCATGATTGTCGAGTACCTCTTTGTTTATTAACGATATTGAGGAGGATAACATATGCTCGATATAGATATTCCTTCGGACGAGTCCCATCTCACATGTTTTATGAACTTGAGAAAGGAGGGGGTTCGTTCCTATAAGAGTCCTTCAATGTTAAATTTTAATGAGTCCAAAGAAGGTAAACTCGACATAATTTCATGTTTAGAGAGTCTAAAAAGACTAAAGAAGAATCCAAGGTGTACTTTTTCATAGATTTAGTCCCCAAGGTCTGAAAAAGTATAAAATAATACACAGAAGAACTCTTCTAGTCAAATGTTGACTAGAGTATTCCTTTTTCGTAAATAGTCCAACCGATCCGAGAAAGGGATAAAATATCATCGGAAAGACGACCTTTCTAATACTTTGACAAGCGTGAAAGAATCAAGTTCACTTGGTGATATTTTCCTATTTAGGGAGTCTGAAAAGAGCTTAAAGACAACTCCAGGGAGGTTCCTTTTTCGTAAAGGTTTTACGAGCCCCAAAAATCGATAAAAGTATACTCAACACCTTTTTACTTGGTTTTTAACGAGCACGACCATGGTATCAAAACCGCTTGAAATCGTTTTCACATTTACATCCAGATCATGAAAAAAGAAAAAAGTAAGCTCAAACCACTTTTCATGCTTTTGACCAAAGCATGAAAAAGTGAAAAGTAAGCTCGATGCCATCTTACTATTTTTGAGCTTGAAGATAGGTTGGAAGAATGCTCATGGTATCCGCTTCATTTTTTAATGAGATTGCTGTTAGTCCTAGATACGTTCCAAGGATGTTTTTAGAATTGTTCCTGGGCATCAATATGTTTCACTGTTTATCTTTTTTCAATACTTAATAAAAAATCATATTATTGCTGTTGAATATAATGATGATAATCAAGCTTAGTACAACGTGGGAAACACTTTGATATGTCAGTAGAAACTTGAGTGAATTATGTTAATGGAATGTCATGAGAGAAGGTACTTGCTGAAATTAAATATTTATCTCATGTATATAGAAAACGTACCGAGCCAAAGGAATTTAGTAGTTATAACAAAATGACCACAAAGCAGAACCCAATATTTATGAGGATGATATAACTAGATCTTTATATCATGAATACTTCACAACATAAATAACCTAGAAACAATACTTGAATCCAAGAACACTCATATTTGAATCAATTCTAACTTTTCCAATCATAGAATACATATGAAAAGAGGGATGAGATCACAAAATGAAGAGAGTATTAAATGTGCACATCAGAGTTCTGAATCCACAAAAACCAAGATAAAGCTTGAAGGTTCTTTCTTGTATTCCTTGATCAGACTCAAATCATCTGAATTTATACTTCTTACAAAAAAAAGTCGACCTCTGGCTATCTTTCCTTTCTCTCTCTATATAGCCTCTATGGGATTTATAAAATTTACACATGATTTGTAATGGCCCAATGACCTATATGTCTTTTGGTTGTTACTAACAAAAATTGGTTACAAAAATATTTGTCTATTAGACTAAATCTGACTTGTCGAAAGTGGAGATTGGGGTCCTCCCTGCTGAGGTGGAGGAATGTTCTGCTGCACTGAAGAAGTGTTGACTGTTGGTTGCACTGAAGATGTTTCGACTACTCGTTGCGCCACTGAAGCCATTTCTACTTCCTGAACATGTAGAAATTGTGTGATACTCTTCCAGTCCTTTCCCATGGGATATTGAAAAAAATTATTCATGAGTTTCTACCAGGTGAACTTCATAATTCCTTTCGTCGAGTATCATGTAATTGTAATTATCTTTGCTATATAGATCGCCATGTCCATCCTAGAAAGATGGAAGACTGAGTGGGACAACTTCTCTAAATAAATATTTGAACGAGTGGACATATTGTTTTAACTGGGTAGCCATGTTAGTTACATTTTGAGCCATCAACCCTTTAGTAATAATTTTGTTAATTTGCTTCCATAATTACCTTCATTATGTCTTGGACGACGTATGTTTGGAGCTCGTCAAAGTTCTTCTCGTTAAAGAAATCGATCACAGCCTTGTCAAGATCTATCTTTATTTTCATGTTGTTCAAGACTGTACGAGAGTCTTGAGCGATGATCTCGGCAATTTCCCATTCTTCTTGAGCCACGATGAAATGGCTCCACTACACGATTATCATGCCTTCTACCTATTTCCAAATTTCGAACTTAGCACTTTTAAGTATAGGCTTACCTGTCAATCTTCTCGATAAGTCCTGGATGTCTTTCTGGAGATCTTCCTTGGACTGTCGTAGTTCTGAGATGACTAGGTCTCTTTTAGCCAACTTCTTGCTCATACTAGTCAGCTCATCACACTTGGATTTTAGCTGATCCTGCGCCTGGTTTAGTTGGGCATCTTTGAGGATCATTTCTTCAATTGCTTATGCGAGCTTGTTAGTAGGATCCACATGTTAAATTTTTAGAATTTAATTCAATCTGATCTAGGATTTTAACTAAGAGAACAACATGTACAGCAAATCTACAACATATCAATCATGGACACAATAATGCAAGCACACAAGAGACATAGAGTTTACTTGGGGAAAACCATAAAGGTGAAAAACCCCAATAAATTCCTCAGAGATAGATAGAGCAATGATACAACCAGAATACAAGAGATAGTCTTCTCCTAGTAGCAGAGCCTCCTACTCACAAGTGCGCCACTTTTCGAATGAGAGAAGTGTGTGAATGAATGACCAAATAGAGATCTCCCGATCTCTAATTATACTTGTTCTGTCCTGCCCAATAATATAATGGGGCCTGCATGTCTAGCTTAACCCATGGTTAACTTAATTCGGGCCGACCCCACACTTGGTGGTCTAACAACCCTTTGACCCACATGGCCGACCCCCAATAGGGTGGTCTAATAACCCTTCAACCCACATGACTTATACAGGGCCGACCCCAACAAGGTGGTCTAATAACCCATCAACTATAAGTTACAACACTTACAATATAAATGACGACACTTCCGTATAGAGGAATAATACCATCTCTATAGGAGTACAATATACATATATGAAATACATTCTGAAGTTACATATACATCAACACTCCCTCTTAACTAGGAAGGTATTTCTTGACACAGGTCTTTTAGCACAAGTCTTCTTCTCTGGATCATCGTCATTGGATAATCATCATCAAGTCATTGTCATCATCACTGCTGCTGCTATCTCAATCAATCTCTGAATCTACTCGTCATAGGAAGTTCTACAGAGCCAGTCCTTTTTCATACTGGATGTAGGCCCACCACCTGTAGGTATTGATCATCTATGCAAACAGTTTGATAGAGGTCTCTCAGGACTAATTTTATGTGCGGATGCAATACCAGAAAGAGCATCCCAGGAACATTTATGTGCCTAAGCACGTTTGGAAAGATATCCCAGGATTGATTACATGCATCTCCTTCACAATACCTTTAAAGAGCATCACAGGAACATTTATGTGCCGCAGCACGACCGACAAGATCTCTAAAGAGCATCCCAGGACTTATTACGAGCACACAGCTCAACCTCTCGGATCTCTAGGACTGATTACATGTGAATAGACAATACCTTTAAAGAGCATCCCAGGAACATTTATGTGCCGAAGCACGACCGGCAAGATCTCTAAAGAGAATCCCAGGACTTATTGCGAGCACACAGCTCAACCTCTCGGATCTCTAGGACTGATTACATGTCTCCGTAGTAATACCTCATCCCAGGACTGATTACGAGCACACAACTCAACCTATCGAATACATGAGGACTGATTACATACTACATAGAAATACCTCATCCCAGGACTGATTACGAGCACACAACTCAACCTATGGGATATCTGAGGACTGATTACATGCTATTTTCACAACCTGCCACATATCATCTCTGACCTCCAAGTATCAACCTGATACTCATGATCCAACGGATCATCATCGCACGAAGCATCATCCTGATGCTCATGATCATACTGATCATCATCACTGTACCATCCTGGTACATATCATCTGGAGCAACATCCTGAAGCTCGTCATCATGATCATCTTGATCATACAATGCATCCACATGATGCATACCAAGTATCTACTTGATACATATCATCATACATGATCCACCTGATCATACAATGTATCCACCTGATACATACATAGATACATGATCCACACAATGCATCTAACTGATATATATCAACATACATGATCTACCTGATCATACACAGTATCCACCTGATACATATCTAGATACATGGTCCAAGCATCCAACATGATGCATATACAAAATACATACAAATGATCCAACTGATCATATCCAGCATCCAACATGATGCATACATACATAAATGAGCCAACTAATCATATCCAACATCCAACATGATGCATACATACATAAATGATCCAACTGATCATATCCAACATTCAACATGATGCATATATACATAAATGATCCAACTGATCATAACAAGTATCCAACATGATGCATATACATATACAGATTAGTACCTGGAGCATCATCCTAATGCTAATCATCCATGATCCTCCTGATCATAATAGCATCAAACCTCTTCAGATCATCTCATCGTCCACAAAGCACAGCTCAGATGCACATCATCCAGCACTTACACCACCGACATGGGAGAACACATCTACCACCATTCGGGGAAGGCTCCATCCCTTACTTTTTCATCATGGGAGAACACATCTACCACCATGTGAAAAATGGCTTAGCAATTACATCACGACCAAGGGAGAACACATCAACCATGTCAGAAAAGCTCATGTGCATCTGCATCTTCCGGACTCATCACTTCCCTTTGGAAGGAACCTCGATCTAAAGTGCACCAAGCCTCTCTCTGAAGTACTCAAACTCCACTCTGGACAATGGCTTGGTCAATACATCTGCAACTTACTCATCCATCGCAACATGCTCTACTTCGGCTATACTCAGTGCTATGCAGGAATGCTTCCTGCTAAACCAAGAGATCACACCTGATCCCATACTGAAGCAACACCCAGAAGTGCTCTTCCTATCTGCAGCACTGCCTGCCCAATTTGAGTCAACATAACCCTGCAGGTTAAACTTTTGATTCACATCATACTTGAGCCCATAATCAACTGTACCCTTCAGATACCTCAGAATATGCTTTAAAGCAACCAGGTGAACATCTCTCGGATTCATCAGGAACTGGCTCAATGTGTTCATTGCAAAGCAAATATCTGGTCTCGTGTTCATCATGTACATAGAGGACCCAATCATCTGACGATACATTGTGACATCGACCGGATCAGATGAAGCATCACACAGAAGCTTCAGGTTTGATGCCATAGGTGTGGCCATGTCCTTGCAGTCCATCATCCCGAACCTCTTCAGGATCTCTACTGCATACTTCCCTTGTCCAAGGAAGATTCCATTTGCACTCTGCCACACCTCCATGCCAAAAAACAAATAGTGTATCATCCCCAAGTTCTTCATCTTGAACTTGGCAGCAAGCTTCCGCTGCGTGTCGGCAATCAATCTATCTTCACCTATAACAAACAGATCATCCATATACAAAAGTAGTATCACTGGATTTCCTTCCTCAACCTTGTAGTAAAGGTTGGAATCCGCTTTACTCTTGGTAAAGCCCAAACTGGATAGAAAGATGTCTATCCTACCATACCAAGTTCTGCACATATATGACTCCCTGTCATGTGTCTCAGAACCAAGTGGCTTCTCCACATACACTTCTTCTTCAACTACACCATTCAAGAAGGCTATCTTGAAATCCATCTGGTGTATCTTCCACTTCATCACTGCAGCTAGAGTAAGTATGGATCTAATGGAAGTGTATCTGGCTACAGGAGCAAAAGTCTCTATGCTACTACCTCCAGCATGCTTGATCTTGTAGATCCTCTTGGAAGTCACTACAGACTACCCTTTGGGACTGCATCCCAAACATCTTCATGATCGACTGATACTCCTCGATCATGGCAATCTTCCCAGATCCTGGGAACTTCAATATCTTCAATAGATAACTTTGTTGCTGAACAAATGTTGTAGTCCTTCTTTTGTAGGTGATGGTATACGATCTTTCCTACACAACAAGTTAAATTTCATGATTAGAAAACATCTCATAGTTTTCAAAACAAATTCTTACACATAAAGAAATATGTCATACAGTCATGCAATTATCTTAGCCAATGCTTCAATACAACATTTATCCATATTCCGCAACTTTCTAGATGCATTCTAATCTCTACCAGAACATTGTTAAGAGTGTGCACAACTCCCAACATTTCAGCAAAGAGGTTTCATTCTAGATAAGTAGCAATGGAATGTTGTATAGTGCCATAGGCCACTTACCCATCAAATGCATATTAGTAGTATACTGTTCATTAATGCAATCATTCTAATATGCACAATACATATCCTAAGTCTAGGAACATAAGCCTATACATCATTGAACAATTTTATTTAAACAATCAAATATGTAAGAAATGGTAATTAAAATACTTATCTTTGTTTGTTTGTTGGGTGGACTCCCTCTGAGTCTTTGCTTCCTTGCAGGAGCTGTTGAAGTAGCTTCTTCTACACCTTTATGTTGTGGAATGCAGAAGGATGGTCAACTCCCTCTGGATATCTGCATCCTTGCAGAAACTATTGGAGTGAGCTCCCTCTTGATCTTTGCTTCCTGGATTACCTATCCTTGAACCTATATTCATCCTAGGTCCCTATGCATGCTTATTAGTATCATGATTGTGTTATCCTTGTAATCTCATACATTCATTAGTATATTCTTAATACTATCAAAACACAATAATCTTAAGCATGTATAGTCATGATCATTTCAAACAGAAATAATAAGCATTAGGATTCAAGGTTTCAGGGAAGTCTTCTTTTACTCATGTATATTCTTATTTGATCATAGGACTCTTCTGGCTAGTTAAATCATCAATCAAGATAATAGATATGATATGCATAAAACCCGTGATTACTCAAACCTATACCTTCATGATTCTTTTGGTTAGTCATATCATCAATTATGGTAAGAAACATAATATGCATACAACCATGACTATTCAAACTTATGACTTCATGAATAATCATTATCACAACACAACAGTATAAGATCCTAACACAAGGCAAGATTCTAGCTTGATATAAAAAAAACACACCTGGATTAGCATGCTAGCTAGTTATGTCTAACATACCCGCATAATGTCTTCTGGTTCTCTTCAATGACTTGTGCTAGCAACCTGCATGTCTCATAAGTTAACCATTGTAGAACCAAGTTATACATACCTAGTAAGTATATCTTCTATGTGATCCATGACAATGGATGAATCTTTGTCCTCATGTCATCATGATCATATGTTCTTGAACTAGAACATGATTTGTCTTTCTTGGTGTACCTTTTGTGTTAGCAGACAACATAAACCTTGTACAACACCATAATGCATTAGTACAATCATAAGTGTCAACACCCTAATCAATGAATATCTTCTATCGTGCATTCATAATTTTATTAAGGTGATACGACAAGTCTAGATTTAATCAAGATTGTACCAACCGTAATAATATGAAGAAAAATATACCATAAACTTAATCATGAACAAATCTTGAAACATACCTGGATAAGTCATACCTGTTGATATTGCTTTTAATCTTCTTATGTAAGGCCTTAGCCTCATCTCCCTCTGAAACAAGAACTTCTTCACTTATGCAGGTGACCAATCCATCTTCTTCTAGGATTAACACAATCCACTTTATTTGCAAGAACTAGATTTGGATTTGGATTAGGGTTTGTTAGAGAAACCCCAAAAATTCAAACTTCTGAAAGGATAGAAAAATGCGTCTTGATGAGCTGATCAAGCTGGTATGTTTAGAATTTGAAAACTGCCAAGTTTCACTCCTCAATTTTGCCTTTGAAACTTCTGGATTCACTGGACGTGACCCCAAACTAGAGTTTGATGAAGTCCACTCTTCTTCCCAATCAAAAGGTTTGATCCAAAGCTCTAAGCTTCTATTTTTCTAAGGATCTTCCAGCCGTGGTCACATATTTCAAAAATTCCCATTTTTGCAGAAGTCCTAATTTTCCACTTTTCCAATCAAAGTCCCGAACTAGGGTCTGATCAAGCCCGGCCTTCTGCCTAACCAAAAATTCTGATCTTGGTCTCTAAATTTCAATTTTTATGAGTGGCATTCAGCCGTAGTCTCCGATTACAAAAATTCCAACTTTCTCCGAAACCCTAAATTCCGAAAGCCATGAATGAAGGTGCTCAAAAATAATTATGTTATGACAGAAATATGTACCTAATTGTTTCTAGTGTAACTACGAACGTTTTGGTCCACAGGGTCTGAAAAGTTTTCTTGAGATAGCCCGACCTGTCATCTTTCCATCCCGATAGGTCTGACCTCAATTGGATTCTTTGAGAGAGAGTTATGCCAAGTGTCACAATGTGACCTGTTTATGGGAAAAAACAGGAGAGTGAAATTGTACGGTGTTCCACGTGTCATTGGTTCAACTTAGGCCTCTAAAAACGTTTTCTGAGATAGTATAGTCTGTGTAATACCTGTCACCTTTTATGAAATTTCATTTGGAACTTCCTAGCCCAAGTTATGACCTTTTTTCCAAGGTCACCTGTTTTTGACTCAGATCTGGAAGAGGCAGAAACCCTATATTGTACAGATCATAAATCACAAAGTACAACGAATTAGAGGTTTTCCTTTGGAAACAAGGGACATGGGGATCTGATATTCGACCTGTAAAGGTTTCAAATCCACAAACTTTGCCAAAATGGATTTATAGCGAAAGTGCTACGATGACTGGTTTTTGCTATATCAAGCCCCAGCATCGTAAGTGCAACAAGTGTCATACATGCCATATCATGCCTTCTTTCAGGCCAGCTCTAATACCATGTTAAATTTTCAGAATTTAATTCAATCTGATCTAGGATCTCAACTGAGAGAACAACATGTACATCAAATCTACAACATATCAATCATGGACACAATAATGCAAGCACACAAGAGACACAGAGTTTACTTGGGGAAAACCATAAAGGTGAAAAACCCCAATAAATTCCTCAGAGATAGATAGAGCAATGATACAACCAGAATACAAGAGACAGTATTCTCCTAGCAGCCGAGCATCCTCCTCACACGTGCACCACTTTCCGAATGAGAGAAGTGTGTGAATGAATGACCAAATAGAGATCTCCCGATCTCTATTTATACTTGTTTTGTCCTGCCCAATAAACTAATGGGGCCTACATGTCTAGCTTAACCCATGGTTAACTTAATCCGGGCCGACCCCACACTTGGTGGTCTAACAACCCTTTGACCCACATGGCTGACCCCCAATAGGGTGGTCTAATAACCCTTCGACCCACATGACTTATACAGGGCCGACCCCAACAAGGTGGTCTAATAACCCATCAAGTATAAGTTACGACACTTACAATATGAATGAAGAAACTTCCGTATAGAGGAATAATACCATCTCTATAGGAGTACAATATACATATATGAAATACATTCCGAAGTTACATATACATCAACACCACGGAAAAGGATTCTTGTAAGTTGTGGCCTTTTGAAGGAGGATGTCTTGTTTCTGAGTTTTAAGCTTGCTCAACTCATTCTCTAAGGTGACAACTTTCTCTTTGAGCACTTGACTATCAACCAGGGTTTTTTCTAGCTCAGACTTTATTTCCAATACCTCAACTATTTGTGAATGCTGAGCTTATATTTTAGGCTGGAAATATCCTTATCGTTTTCCTTAAGCATGGCTTGAACATGAGTCAATCACTGGGATCTTGGACCAATTTTAAAATCTGCTGCTCTAGGTCAGCTATCTTCAATTGCTTTGCTTTATTTGATGATTTCTCATTTTTAGCTGCTTCTCCAGTCTTTGGAATGCAACCTGTAGCTTGTTGGTACTCACAGTATACTTCATAACATCTCTATATAATCCTTCACCAGTTTTTCAGTGAAGCTCCATGATATCCTTCGAGGGAAAAACATCTAGATTAACAATCACCTAGGTGTTATTGAAGTTTGAAGGTACCTTCTTTCCTCCAGGCACCAATGGTTCCAGAATTTCAATATTTAGGGTCCCTTTCCTGAAATCCAGTGCATAGATAATTCCGGACCTTTGTCTTGTCTCAAGCTCCTTCTTTGGCAACAAGGTCTTCTGGATATCGATGTTATTGTCTTTGATTTGAGAATATAAACCAAACAATCCCAATTTAATGAGTGACATTTTGACCAAATCACCTTCTAATGACGCCACTTCCTACTTCTGGGGCCACACTGCAGATGGAAAGTTCTCTATGATGACATGTGCCAAAGAGGTGGGTGTGGGCTTAACTTGCAATGTGACATTGGGTACATTTTCAGATTTGGATCTCTTTGACTTTGATCCAACGCTTCTTGATTTCTCTTTGTCGACGTCAAAGGTTGACTCCAGTGTGCTTCTTTTTCCCAGTGTATCTACTTCGTGTGGCGTGGGGATGACTAGTGCCCCAATGGCCTGGCTTGGGTCCAATGATGCCTTACCTTGCTCCCAATTATCTAAGTTGGAAATTTTATCCAACAATGAGTGTGGCTCGTGGGATTAGGATGTTGCTCTAGTAGACTGTCTCTTTTGAGAGACGATCCCCTTGGGGTCATACTTGAACTAAAAACTTACGAGGAATCTAAAAACCACTATCAAATCTTCAACCACTTTTTGATCAGCCCTGCTTCTCACTTTGAAAGGTCCATATTCGTTTGGGACTTGAAATTCCTGACACTATTGCCTTTCATAAAATGGATGTCATCATAGTTAAACCTATGATGAATGTATTCCAAAGAAAAAAGCTTGGGAGTCATGAACACTGGTAGCTTGTAGGGAGAAAGTACTGCTCCATACACTCGGATCTCAGTATGGGTCTCAAAACAAAACCAATCCCCAACTGAGTCATTTCGATTCAGCTTAAGAAACTGTTTACACTCTGGTAAAATGGGGGGAAATCGAATAACAAAGCATATACTTTAGCTACGATGACATCTACGAACAAAGAGCAACCTTCATGGGGAAGAAAAGGGGTGACAAAATTTTGGAGGTCCTCTCGGTTGAAGAAGTCCTTTTTATGATAACTGATCATATAGACGAGCAAGGAACTATATATGAAAATATTTCTAGATGCAAAACTTTTAAATTGAAGGTGAATAAGCTATGCGAGAAAATAAGACATATACAACTTGACAGGAGATTCTTATTGAGACAAGTTTATAAGGAAAAGGAAATCTAGAGTGACATCGTCATTTACCCGATCATGATCATACCCGAGGACGTGGAAGATCATGGAAAATACTGATCTGGTTGGCTCTGCGAATACTTCCAGGCTAAACATTGAATGGCTACCGGTCAAGTTGGATTCTCGTGGAATTATCATGTGAATGAATGCAACTTTGCTTTCCAATGATAGTTCTCGAAATTTCCTTGCCAAGACTTCTTCGTCAAACAGTAGAATGGAGGCATCTTTCTTTGTGTCTGTTATCTCTAGGATGAGCTCACTGGTGATCAGGTAGACAACTGTACCCAACCTAGACACAACCACTCTTCTTTCAAGAGCGTACCTTTATGCGCACCACTACACCAGTTCCAGGAAGGGTCTGGCCTATGGTATAATCATTTTTTCTAACCTTGAGCTCCATAAATTGAAAAGGTCCTTTCCACTTTTGGACTGCTCTTTGACATCTATGGATAATTGGTGAAGGTTAGGGAAAGAAGACACTGGATCGTGAACGTCAAAAAGCTTGTCTCTGAGGTGATATTATTGATTGAGAGCTGGTAATGTTGAGGGAGATGCTTCAGGGGTGGGAGTAGAATCCATAGAGATGCTAGTAGGGGGAAGAAAAGGGTGGTAAATTCTTTGATTTGGCTATGAAAAGGGTGGCATGGATATTGCTAGTGGAGGAACTCAGAGTGATGGAAAGAAGGTTCCTGGAAAACTCTTCAAAGGCGTATTTATAGGGAAGAATTTGAAAATGACGGGCTTTAATGTGAGGTGGATGTGGCACTTGAGGATTGGTTCTTTATGCGAGAGGTGGGTGGATCTTAAATGTGATGGGACATTTATCTCCTAGATGGTGGCGGTAATGACCATTATGCGAGGATTAATGAAAATGATGAGGAGGGGTGAGAAACAATTGGGAGTGGTTTCAGGGATCCTGATGGGTGGTTTGGGGAAACCAATTTTCGGTCCCTGAATGAACCAGAGGCCGATATGTGGTCGCGGTGGTTTCTAGTCAGGGACACGTCATGCTCTTTAAAAGTCATGCTATTTGGGCCCCTAAATCCCATATCAACCATTGATATTTCCCCCACTGATTGAGATTTGTGCCTAGTTGGGAACAAATTCATGAGCTGGGCCCCACTTTTCCTGACAGATGACATGATAGAAGGTTCCCATCAGCATTACCATGGTGAAATGTATAGTGGTTTTAGGGATCGTGAAAAGCAGTTTAGGGAAACCACTTTTCGACCCCTGAATGAACGAGAGGCCGCAACGTGGTCACTTCGGTTTCCAGTTAGGGTCTCCCTGGGCTCCATAAACCTCATTCACTTCGAGACCCTGAACGAGATGTACGCCGTTGATATGGCTCCAGGTCATGATTTTGAATGGAGATTAGGTTGATTATCCAATGATTGATTATCACGAATCCTGGAGGCCAACCTCTTCTTCCATCCTCTTGCGGAGAAACGAATCCGATCCTTGACGAGCAAAAGGGGGATTTGCTTCCGATATGCGATGTTGTCTTCTCCCAACAATATAGCTGATCTTAATACTAACACTTGCAACAAAAAATGAACTATGCTCGGGATGATTTCATGGTTTAACGAGCTCGAAACTAAAAATAAAGTATGCTCGAAAAGATTCTTATTGGCGTATGTTTTCCCAACATGATATCTAGAGGCTAGTACATTCCCCAAGCATGATTGCTCAGAAGTAGCGACTTAATTCCAACATTGTGTGGAGAGGCTAGCTAGTTGAATTGAACATGATGTCTAGAGGTTGAAGACATGCCCCCCAAGTTTCGTTTCATTTTCCTAATTTGTTTCTTCACTCGATTAAACTCCTGGCTACTAATATGAATATGTTCACAAAAAACAAAGGAGGATCAAATGGCATAGGCAGATGAAATAAGGTTCAGTTACTAATTCTAGTGGAAAACTTGACTCAATGGGAGGAAGATCTATTTCATTTTACACAAGCTTGAAAGAGAATGAAACTATGCTCATCATGACCTATTTCATTTTTTAACGAGCTTGACATAGAAAGGGAACTATGCTCGTAGTCATCCATTTCATTTTTTAATGAGCTTGACAGAGGAATAAAACTATGCTCGTGGTCATCTGTTTATTTTTTAATGAGCTTGACACAGGAATAGAACTATGGTCATGGTCATCTGTTTCATTATTTAATGAGCTTGACACAGGAATAGAACTATGCTCGTAGTCATCCGTTTCATTTTTTAATGAGCTTGACACATGAATAAACTATGCTCGTTATGACACTTGTTTCATTTTTTAACGAGCTTGACACAGAACAAGAACTATGCTCATAATGACTTGTTTCATTTTTTTAATGAGCTTGAAACCGAAATAGAACTATGCTCATGTGCGGTTTCATTTTTATGCAAGCTTGAAACTAAAATTAAACTATGCTTGGGACTAGTTTCATTTTTACACAAGCTCAAAACCAAAGGTAAACTATGCTTGGGGCTGGTTTCATTTTTACAGAAGCTTGAAACCAAAGGTAAACTATGCTTGGGATTGATTCCTACCCAACATGATGCACATAGGTTGGTAGTGTTCACCCTAGCATAAGAAGCTAGGGGAATAACTCTAGCATGATGTTCATAGGTTGGATACATGCACCCCATCCCTAAGGGGAAGAAACCACTAAAACATGAGGAACAATTAGGGAATTTTGATGACTAGGAGCCATGCGATGATCTAGTGTAACAAAGGAAAGTTGATCAATGGTCACCATATTTTCATGATGAAAAAAATACATCACTCGAAAGAGCGTGGACACTACAAATTTAATAACATAAACATAATCTCATCCAAGGATTATATTAAAATCTAAGGGACCTTGGACGACCATAACATCAATACAGATAGTTTTCCCTCCTAAGGTGATAGGTAAATGCGGAAGGATCCCTAAAGGTCTAGTAGGCCTTCTATTAAAAGCGAGTATCTGGTTAGTGATTGGCACAAGATGAGGACAACCTATTGTTGATGTATATGTAACTTCGGAATGTATTTCACAAATATGTATATTGTATTCCTATAGAGATGGTATTATTCCTCTATAAGGAAGTGTCGTCATTTATATTGTAAGTGTCGTAACTTATACTTGATGGGTTATTAGACCACCTTGTTGGGGTCGACCCTGTATAAGTCATGTGGGTCGAAGGGTTATTAGACCACCCTATTGGGGGTCGGCCATGTGGGTCTAAGGGTTATTAGACCACCCTATTGAGGGTCGGCCCAGTCAGCATTATATTATGTGGTTAAGTTCGAGCCTACATGAGTTAGGTAAAAAGTCAAGTCAAGTCAAGTATAAATAGAGTGCGGGAGGCACTCTATTTACTCACTCACTTCTCACACATGCACTCAAGGAGGAGTGGCGCACTTATGGAGGAGGAGGATATGCTGCTAGGTTATGGCTATCTCTCTTGGTTGGTTGTATCATTGCTCTATCTATCTCTGAGGAAGTTATTGGGGTTTTTCACCTTTATGGTTTTCCCCAAGTAAATCTTTGTGTCTCTTGTGTGCTTGCATTATTGTCTCCATGATTGATATGCTGTAGATATGCTGTACATGTTGTTCTCTCAGTTAAGATCCTAGATCATATTGAAGTAAATTCAGAAAATTTAACATGGTATCAGAGCTAGCCTGAAAGAAGGCATGATATGGCATGTATGACACTTGTTGCACTTACGATGCTAGGGCTTGATATAGCAAAAACCAGTCATCGTAGAACTTTCGCTATAAATACGTTTTGGAGAAGTTTTCGGATCTGAAATTGTTACAGGCCGAAGCTAAGATCTCCAGGTATCTTGTGTCCAAAGGACAACCTCTAATTCGTTGTACTTTGTGATTTATGATCTGTACAATATAGGGTTTCTGCCTCTTCCAGATCTGAGTCAAAATCAGGTGACCTTGGGAAAAAGGTCATATCTTGGGCTAGGAAGCTCCAAATGAAGTTTCGTAAAAAGTGACAGGTAGTACACAGTCTGTAATATCTCAGAAAACGTTTTCAGAGGCCGAAGTTGAACCAGTGACACGTGTCACACCGTACAAGTTAGCTCTCCTGTATTATCCCATAAACAGGTCACGTTGCGACATTTGGAATAACTCTCTCTCAGAGAGTCCAATTGAGGTCATACCTGTCAGGATGGAAAGGTAACAGGCCGAGATATCTCCGAAAACTTTTTCAGAGGCCGAAGTTAAAACAGTGACACGTGGCACGCCGTACAAGTTCACTCTCCTGTTTTATCCCAAAACAGGTCACGTTGCAACATTTGGCATAACTCTCTCTCAGAGAATCCAATTGGGGTCAGACATGTCAGGATGGAAAGATAACAGGTCAGGCTATCTCAGGAAACTTTTTCAGACCCTGTGTATCAAAAATTTCGGAGTTACACCAGAAACAATCAGGTACATATTTATGTCAAAACAGAATTATTTTTTGGTACCTTCATTCATGGCTTCCGGAATTTAGGGCTTTGGAGAAAGTTGGAATTTTTGTAATCGGAGATCACGGCTGGATGCTACTCATCAAAATAGAAATTTAGAGACCAAGATCAGAAGTTTTGGTTGGGCAGAAGGCCGGGCTTGATTAGACCCTAGTTCGGGACTTTGATCAGAAAAGTGGAAAATTAGGGCTTCTGTAAAAAATGGGAATTTTTGAAATCTGTGACCACGGCTGGAAGCTCCTCAGAAAAATAGAAGCTTAGAGCTTTGGATCAAACATTTTGATGGGGCAAAAGAGTGGGCTTCATCAAACCCTAGTTCAGGGTCATGTACAGTGATTCCGGAAGTTTCAAAGGCAAAATTGAGGAGTGAAACTTTGCAGTTTTCAAATTCTGAATATACCAGTTTGATCAGCTCATCAAGGCGCATATTCCTATCCTTTCGGAAGTTTGAAATTCAAAGTTTGAATTTTTGGGGTTTCTCTGACAAACCCATATCCAGCTCCAGGTCCAGTTCTTGCAAATCAAGTGGATTGGGTTAATCCTAGAAGAAGATGGATTGATCATCTGCATGAGTGAAGAAGTTCCTATTTCAGAGGGAGATGAGGCTAAGGTCTTACATAAGAAGATTACAAGCAATCTCGACAGGTATGTCTCATCGAGTTATGTTTCGATATTTGTCCATGATTAAGTTTTTGGTATGTTTGTCTTCATGTTATTACGGTTAGTACAATTTTGATTTTAGATTTGTCGTATCACCTTAACAAAATTATGAATGCATGATAGAAGATATTCATTGGTTAGGGTGTTGACACTTATGATTGAACTAATGCATTATGGTGTTGTATGAGGTTTATGTTGTCTACTAACATGAAAGGTACACCAAGAAAGACAAATCATGTTCTGTTCCAAGAACATATGGTCATGATAACATGAGGACAAAGATTCATCCATTGTCATGGATCTCATAGAAGATCCATTTACGAGGTATGTATAACTTGGTTTTGTAATGGTTAACATATGAGACATGCAGGTTACTAGCACAAGTCACTGAAGAGAACCAAAAGACATTATGCGGGTATATTAGACATAAACTAGCTAGCATGCTAATCCAGGTATGTTTTTCCTATATCAAGATAGAATCCTACCTTGTGTTAGGATCTTATACTGTTGTTGATAATGATTATTCATGAAGTCATAGGTTTGAATAATCATGATTGTATGCATATTATGTTTCTTACCATAATTGATGATATCACTAACCAGAAGAATCATGATGGTATAGGTTTGAATAATCACAGGTTTTATGCATATTATATCTCTTATCTTGATTGATGATTCAACTAAAGAGTCATAGGTTTAGACATGTTATGATTTGACTAACCTTAAGAATTCTACATAAACCTTGAATGCTAATGCTTATTATTTTTTTGTTTGAAATGATCATGACCATACATGCTTGAGATTATTGTGTTTTAATAGTATACTAATGAATGTATGATTTTATATGAGATCACAAGGATAACACATTCATGATACTAATAAGCATGCATAGGGACCAAGGATGAATATGAGATTCAAGAACAGGTAAACCAGGAAGCAAAGATCAAGAGGGAGTACACTCCAGTGGTTTATGCAAGGATGCAGATATTCAGAGGGAGTTGACCATCTCTCTACATCCCACAACAGAAAGGTGTAGAAGAAGCTACTTCAGATTAGGACTCCAGCAGCTCCTGCAAGGAAGCGAAGACTCAGAGGGAGTCCACCCAACAAACAAACAAAGATAAGTATTTGAATTGTCATTTCTTAAATAATACTGTTCAATAATGTATATACTGGTGTTCCTAGAATTAGGTTGTGTATTATGCATATTAGAATAATTGCATTGATGAACAATATACTCCTAATATGCATGGGTAAGTGGCCTATGGAACTGTACAACATTCCATTGCTACTTATCTAGAATGAAACCTCTTTGCTGACATGTTGGGAGTTGTGCACACTCTTAACAATGTTCTGGTAGAGATTGGAAGGCATCTAGAAAGTTACGGAATATGGATAAATGTTGTATTGAAGCATTGGCTAAGATAATTGCATGACTGTATGGCATATTTCTTTATGTGTAAGAATTTGTTCTGAAAACTATGAGATGTTTTCTAATCATGCAATTTAACTTGTTGTGTAGGAAAGATCGTATGCCATCTCCTACAAAAGAAGAACTACAACATTTGTTCCAACAACAAAGATATCTATTGAAGATATTGAAGTTCCCAGGATCTGGGATGAAGAAATGAAATGCCATGATCCGTCGATCATGAATAATGATGTTTGGGATGTAATCCCAAGACATGAAGGGAAATTTGCTATGACTTCCAAATGGAACTATCAGATCAAGCATGTTGCAGATGGCAGCATTGAGAAATATAAAAGTGATGAAATAGAAGATGCACCAGATGGATCTCAAGACAACATGGTGTAGTCATATATGTGTGCAGAACTTGGTATGGTAGGATAGACAGCTTTCTATCCAGTTTGGGCGTTACCAAGAGTAAAGCAGATTCCAACCTTTTCTACAAGGTTGAAGAAGGCAATCCAGTGATACTACTTTTGTATGCAGATAACCTGTTTGTTACAGGTAAAGATAGATTGATTTCCGACACGCAGCGGAAGCTTTCTTCCAAGTTCGAGATGAAGAACTTGGGGATGATGCACTATTTGTTTTTGGCATGGAGGTGTGGCAGAGTGCATATGGAATCTTCCTTGGACAAGGGAAGTATGTAGTAGAGATCCTGAAGAGGTTCCGGATGATGGACTGCAAGGATATGGCCACACCTATGGCATCGAATCTGAAGCTTCTATGTGATGCTTCATCTGAGCCGGTTGATGTCTCTTTGTATCGTCAGATGATTGGGTCCTTGATGTACTTGACGAACACGAGACCAGACATTTGCTTTGCTGTGAACACATTGAGCCAGTTCCTGACGGATCCGAGGAGTGTTCACCTGGTTGCTGTAAAGCATGTTCTGAGGTACCTAAAGGGTACAGTGGATTATGGGCTCAGGTATGAGGAGAATCAAAAGTTTAACCTGCAGGGTTATGTTGATTCAGATTGGGCTGACAGTGCTGCAGACAGGAAGAGCACATCCGGGTGTTGCTTCAGTATGGGATCAGGTGTGATCTCTTGGTTTAGCAGGAAGCAGTCCTGCGTGGCACTGAGTACAGCTGAGGTAGAGTATATTGCAGCCTGTTCAGCTAGTTGTGAGGCAGTATGGCTACAGAAGCTACTGTCTGAGTTATTTGATCTCCCGTTGAAGGCTACTGGTATCTTCTGTGATAACCAGAGTTGTGTGAAGCTGTCCGAGAACCCAGTGTTTCATGACAGGTCGAAACACATAGAGATCAAATATCACTATATCAGGGATATGGTGCAGAGAGGAGCTGTGAAGCTTCTGTATGTTGCGACGGACGAGCAGATTGCAGATGTGCTGACGAAACCGCTAGCCAGAGTGAAGTTCGAGTACTTCAGAGAGAGGCTTAGCATTCTTCAGAAGTGATGGACACATTTGCTGAAGCCATTCCAAGCATGTTGGAAGGAGGATCCTTCACATGGCTATGGATGTAAGCGCTGGATAATGGGCATCAGGATGATGTTCTGGTTTCTGCTTGGATATGATCAGTTGGATCATTTATGTATGTATGCATCATGTTGGATGCTGGATATGATCAGTTGGATCATGTGTATGTATTTTGTATATGCATCATGTTGGATGCTTGGACCATGTATCTGTATATGTATCAGGTGGATACATTGTATGATCAGGTGGATCATGTATGGTGATATGTATCATGTATTTGTATTTGTATCAGGTGGATACATTGATGATCAGATGGATCATGTATGATATGTATCAGGTAGATACTTGGTATGCATCAGATGGATGCATTGATGATCAGGATGATCATAGATGACGAGCTTCAGGATGTTGCTCCAGATGACATGCAACAGGATGTTGCAGTGATGATCAGGATGATCATTGATTATGAGCTTCAGGATGTTGCTCCAGATGACATGCAGCAGGATGTTGCAGTGATGATGATCAGGATGATCATGAATGATGAGCTTCAGGATGTTGCTCCAGATGACATGCAGCAGGACGTTGCAGTGATGATGATCAGGACGATCATGAGTACATCAGGATGATGTATGGTGAGTATCAGGTTGATACTCTGTGGCCGTGGATCAGGTTGTGCAGATAAGCATGTAATTTGTGCCCTGGGAGATTTGCAAATGGTCTTTCGAGGTTTTGCCTATGGCATGTAATTTGTGCCCTGGGACATCTGGCAAATGCTCTTTCGAGGTTTTGCTTGGGAGGACATATAATTTGTGCCCTGGGAGATCTGCAGATAGTCTTTCGAGGTTTTGCCTATGGCATGTAATTTGTGCCCTGGGATATCTGGCAGATGCTCTTTCGAGGTTTTGTCCTATGGCATGTAATTTGTGCCCTGGGAGATCCGATAGGTTGAGCTGTGTGCTCGTAATCAGTCCTGGGATGCTCTTGCGAGGTTTTGCCATGACCACATGTAATTTGTGCCCTGGGAGATCCGATAGGTTGAGCTGTGTGCTCGTAATCAGTCCCGGGATGCTCTTGCTAGGTTTTGTGGTGGACCACATGTAATTTGTGCCCTGGGAGATTTCAGGTCGGAGTTGTGTACCCGTAACATCCTGAGATGCTCTTTCGAGGTTTTGTGGTAGGGTCACATGTAATAGCGCCCTGGGAGATCCTATAGGTCGGAGTTGTGTACCCGTAACATCCTGGGATGCTCTTTCGAGGTTTTGTGACGCACGTAATAAGTCCTGAGGATTCCACAGTATGGCCAGTGATGACGAAGACCTGCAGGTGGTGGGCCTACATCCAGTATGAAAAAGGACTGGCTCTGTAGAACTTCCTATGACGAGTAGATTCAGATATTGATTGAGATAGCAGCAGCAGTGACGATGATGATGACTCGATGACGATTATCCAGTGACGATGATCCAGAGAAGATGACTTGTGCTAGAAGAACTGTGCTGAGAAATACCTTCCTAGTTAAGAGGGAGTGTTGATGTATATGTAACTTCGGAATGTATTTCACAAATATGTATATTGTATTCCTATAGAGATGGTATTATTCCTCTATAAGGAAGTGTCGTCATTTATATTGTAAGTGTCGTAACTTATACTTGATGGGTTATTAGACCACCTTGTTGGGGTCGGCCCTGTATAAGTCATGTGGGTCGAAGGGTTATTAGACCACCCTATTGGGGGTCGACCATGTGGGTCTAAGGGTTATTAGACCACCCTATTGGGGGTCGGCCCAGTCAGCATTATATTATGTGGTTAAGTTCGAGCCTACATGAGTTAGGTAAAAAGGCAAGTCAAGTCAAGTATAAATAGAGTGCGGGAGGCACTCTATTTACTCACTCACTTCTCACACATGCACTCAAGGAGGAGTGGCGCACTTATGGAGGAGGAGGATCTGCTGCTAGGTTATGGCTATCTCTCTTGGTTGGTTGTATCATTGCTCTATCTATCTCTGAGGAAGTTATTGGGGTTTTTCACCTTTATGGTTTTCCCCAAGTAAATCTTTGTGTCTCTTGTGTGCTTGCATTATTGTCTCCATGATTGATATGCTGTAGATATGCTGTACATGTTGTTCTCTCAGTTAATATCCTAGATCATATTGAAGTAAATTCAGAAAATTTAACACCTATAGATTTACAAGCAGTTGAGGATAAAATAGTAACATAAGCTCCCTCATCAACTATAGTGCGAAATATTTCCTTATCGAAAACTTCTACAAATATATGGAAAGGAACACCCAAGGGAATCTACTAGACTATTCCAATCAAAGGAAATGACCTCAGTACTTGGAGGAGGTCCTGTGGAAATGGATAGGATTTCTCCTTTCCCCAGAACAATTTTAACTTACTAGAAAACATTAATGGTTTTAAATTCACTCTCAACTGGAAGAGTCAGACGAGATGAACATTGTGTCATGGTGACTGCTTCAGTATTAGCATTCTCCAATGAAAGAGTGGGATCAAGTAGAGATGACATAGACTCGACCACTTCAACTTCAATTTTCAAGGGAAGAGTGGGATGAACTACTTGTTCTTCACTCTTTGAGGAAATATTGGGATTGACCGAAGATGGAATTGGATCGACCAATGGGGGTCGAGAGACAACTTATGATATCCTGTTGGAAGGTGTTTCTGAGATACAATAATGTCTTCCAACAATTGTGAATCTTCATGCATGCAAGGAAAAAGGTAAGTAAGGTCCATATCCCTTCATAAAAAATAATGATTCTTGACTTTACCTTTCCAACATTTAACCACATCGTCACTAGTCGATGGGGTATCATTAGTATGATGTCCATAGGATAATGATATGGGTGGTTTAGAGGCTTTAGAACATTCTTATAACAATTTGAAATTAATACCAGGACAATCCTTAAGAAGGTGATCACCCTTGCAAAGCTTGCAAGGGAACTTGGGTCTACGAGGTGTTTGAATAGAATGAGTGCCATCAGAGGCAGCTAGTTGATGCTTGGTCTCTTTCTTATCCTTCTTCTTTTTAGTATTCCTTTTTTTATTCTTCTTATCCTCGTGATTACTAACACTACTACTTTGATTAGGAGAGGAAGAAGAAACATAAGAAGATACATCTGATGAAGTTGGGGAAGGATCAATTTGGAATTGATACTCTCGTGGTGGAGAGTTAACATTTGAAACGTTGGGTACAACCGGAATCACTGGATTGAATAACCATATTGGTAATCCTATGGTTAATCTAGGAAGATTTAAAGTAGCAATAAAGGGAGGGCCACTATATCCAACTGGAGGAAAGACAAAAGGAACCCCTTGAAATGGGGTCTCTTGATTGGTAGTCCCAGAAGAGGTTTCCATATCTAAACTCTCTAAGGCCGTCTAATTATCATGCACAACAAACACTAATCAAACTAAAAGCAACATGAAAACTTGTGAATAGGAGGGATGTAAAAACTAGATCATCACGGGTGTGTCAAGCTGTCACAACTTGCAATATACTATAGGTTCCAACAGTTATACTCGGTCCAATTTTTCAGAGCACTAACCAAGGAGCATTGGGACCATACCATTGATCGTATAACCCGACAACCTAACAATACATGCGTAGTAATATCCCCGAGTGCTATTCTCGATGTATTGTGACAATAAGATGGCCATAAGATTTACTCGAATGGTTCCAAATTCTAATGGTGTCTTTGGATATACACAAGGTACGTGGGAGATCAAATCTATAGTAGTTCTTTCTAATGCACAACCGTTCAACAGGATCCTTCCTATATAATATCGAGTACGTGAAGAACCTTTCTATATACCGTTAAGTATGTCAAAGGCCATTCGATATACCAACTAGTACGTGGAAGAACCACAAGCCCCCAGAATGTAGTGCAGGAAATGAACGAAATATCCTACACTTAAAGACATCAGAACACGTCTCTAACCTATCACTCAAGTTTCTAAAATATTTTAACTTAACTAGGGCTTGATTTTATCTTATGCATTTAAGTGGATAGGTGAAATTTAGACCTGACTCAAAACCATGAAAATATGAGATGCAAATCTTATTTTTGATGAAGTCCTACTTAAGAAGGGGACATATAATTTTTCTTCCCAAATGTACAAACCCATGAAAATGGAATTTTAGATTTTTCAAAATGATAGAAAGAAGCAAAAAATTCAAAACCATGGACCCAAAACTATCCTAAAGTGACAAAAGAGATTTTTGTATGAACACCAAATGAAAGGACTCTAATTCATTCCCAATATTTTTACACTTGAAAAATACACATCTAATCTATGGGAAGAAATATTCCACAAACATTTCCAATCAAATTCAAGACAAAGAAAAACATTCGATAATATTGTCTAAATCAAATGCACACAAATATGAAACAAGCCTTTCTTCTTCTTATGAGTGTAAGACCAAGAATGTCAAATTATCAAACTAAAGCAAGAAGAATAGTTCTGTTTTCCAAATTTTTGAATCCAACAAAAGAGAGACAAAATTAAGCTTCTCTTTGAACTAAAGTGGAGACAAAGAATCAAATTTTCCAACAATCACTAGATAGTTTAGCATGTAAAGGAAACCAGATACACAACCCAAGAAAATGAGGCTAAAAGAGACATGGATATCCCACAATTTTCAAGTCTTTAAAACAGGCCAATCCACACCAAACCAAAAATTAGTTTGAAACCTTAATATGGGTCAAAGAGACTGTAGGATACACGATTCATGGCCCCCCCCAACCATGAGAGGGATTTTTTTTCTTTCAAAAATGCAGTTCATTTTGCTTAAAAATGCACTTCATTTTTCTTAAAAATGCAAGAAAAACACTAGTTTTGACTCAAAGGGCCAAGCATGGATCCAAATATCAAGAAGACCCAAGAAGAGAGGAGAATGATAGATCTAGAATGAGACTGACACAAATAGAGGACAAATATCAGAAGAAATGCCTGATCCAACTTCCAAATAGGGATTTTTGACCGTGAACAAAATTCTGGAGGGTGACGCAGTCTGCTAATACACACCAGTGTCTACTTCTTAGTGACATAGGTTGTAAATAGGAAGAGTGCATGGGTGACTCCTCTTGCATACTTACATAGTGCATCAGTGACGCAGTTTGACCATAAATAGAGTGCATGAGCAAGATTACACTGTAGGACAAACACAACCTAGGTGCATCGGTAAAAATTAACATTTGAAAAAGGTAAATATATCGAAGTAAGACCAAGTAATTAGGTGATCTAAAGATCGCAAAATGAGTTTGGACTAGCCAGTAACTCAAAAACCAAACAAATATAAAAAGAAACAAGGAAAATAAGGAATGTCTAAGAGGATCTATAAGGAAATAGAAATAGAAATCAAACACTTCAAAGGTCACAAAATATCCCCAGTGGAGTCTCCAATTTTGTTTCAAGACACTTCATCTATGTGGACAAGGACAAAGCTCTTTAGTCTAAATGCTATATATCTAGAACAAAAAAACAACAGAACATACAAACTTTCCTAGATTAATTAAATTACAAAGGGTGTAGAGGGATTACTCACCTTGAAACCACAATGATGTCTCCTTGCTTGATGTAGCCTTTGATATTTAGTTACAAGATAATATACAACAAACAAGTGGAAACACATGAGCGATAGTAATATGCAATATTGATTGATCTAAACTAGTGGCCAAGGAAACTAATTCTAAATATTTGATGCAAATAATATTTGTGGAAAGAGTATATATTACTATAATTAAGCAAGTACAAAGGGAGGGATTATAACCACTCCTTTACGTCACAACTTCTTCCAACTAACCTTTTTCCTCAAATATCCAACCTTGTTCCTACTAAAGAAAAGGAAAATAAGTCTAAGGAAATTTCAACAACACTTGGATACTCTCTTCTTCCTCCTCCTCCATTCCATGAAGGTAAGCTTTCATTTATAGTCCAAAGAGGATAGAATAGGTTGAGGATCTCATGGAGAAGGTTAGGGGATAATCCTAAAAGGATAGGGGTTCGACTTCCACCTATGCTGATTTGTAGGGATAATCCTCCATGCGACATTTGTTCTAGAAGACTCTCGAAACTTCTATTTTTTGCCTTTTAAAAAGCACCGACGCACCCTATCAAAGAGAAACCTGTGTCACTGAGGTATGACACATGTTGAATGAGCGAAACAAGGGTTAGCGATGCACTTTGTCAATGTGCAGAGTGCGTCACCCAATGTATGATACATGTTGTGAACATACAAGGTGCGTTAGTGATTCAAAACTAGGAAAGTGAAAGGCAAAGCCTCTTCCCAGGTCATTTGGCACTTGACACTTCAGGGATCATGGTTAATCCAAGGATACACACCTAATTATCATGGTGATGATGAAATTTTGGTGTAACATGTTCTACATTTCGTAATCGGATAGCCAACATAAATTTATTTATGTGATATTCTACTGGTTGCTTGTTGTCAGGATCATACTTAGGTAAAACAATTTCAAGATTTTTTGGAAGAGGGTGTTGTGGCCCTCGAATAGACATTACATATTGATCCAACTAGGGTATGTTCTAATTATTAGCCATACATTGATATTCACCACCTTCATTGTTGGAATTCACATGAGAACCGCCATCGTGGGGTGAGTCAGGAGGGGAATTAGGAAGAGAAGGGGGCACCCCTAGTCCACCTGTCTCGGGAATTGTCCTGTGGTGATTGGGAAATGAATTTTCCTTGACTTGGTATTCGGATTGGAATAAGGAGTCATCTGGATCCAAATTAGGGTATGGATTGACTTGTCCTATTGGTTTGGGGGTTCCAACCATGGACTGTTTTCAGGTACCGTATTAGTCTCAAGATCAATATTATCCATTGAAGTGATTTACAATCGAATAGCTAATCATTATTGCGGCTCATGGCTCCTAGCGAGCCTAAATTGTGATCTATCCAATATTTGTCGCAAATTTTCAATCTATACCTAGAGCTTGTTAGGAACCCGTGTCAACCCTTCTCTTTATTTTGTTAGTATATTGTTGTTGGACGCATATATGCTTTGTAAGTCGTCACGTAGTGTTATATGTTGATCCATAGTTTGTATAAGCCCATAGTATTGCTCCATAGTATTGGACGCATATGCTTTGTAACTCATCCCATAGCATTATATGTTCCATGGTATTGATCCATAGTATTGGCGCCTAGACTTAGTATATAAGTTTGTGTTGAGGCCAATGAAGGCACTGTGAAGTTATTTGTATTGAGATTGCTCAAAGGAGGTTTCCCCCTCGAAGAGGCCCATGATCAATACAAAAATTCTGTGATCTAATATATCATGCATTTTATCAATTTATTGTTGTAGGTTCCTCACATTTGGTATCAGAGCACTTTCTTGGGCTTGTTGGGTGGAATTTCTGCCAATTTTTTTTTTTCGCATATGTATTTGTTCCTATCAATTGCAGGTACAGATCCGGGAATAATTCCTATCCACTTAACTGTGGGAAGTACTTGGGAACAATCCCTAAAACACATTGTGAGGAGTACCACAGGAACCCCGAAGTAGCTGGCCCATTGAGAGGACTTGCCAGCGAAAAGGGAAACCACCCCTACTTGATTGACTAGTTCCCACCCGTGATGTAAACCAATTGCTGTCATTTGTGGAAAAGCGATTATCAATTTTACCTTATCCGTGGATTGAGGGTTACTTCCCCAATACGCAATCCGTCAGACAACATTGGTGGCCGAGTAAATCCCTTGAACCATTAGGAAGCCAGGGGTCCATATCTATTTCCAGTTGATAAATTGCAGATTACATCTGTTTAGAGATGTTGCAGATCAATTCCAAGCTATTTCAGATCCATTCCAAAATCCATTTCAGATCCATCCATTTTAGATCCATGCCGATCTGTTTCAGATCCATTCTGAAAAAAATAAATTTGTTTTTTCGCCATATATTCCTTGTTTTAACTCTGTTTCCCTTGAAAATTCACTGACACCTCTACAATCCCATTCTTCATATTTCATTCCTGAGGATCCTATCCCCAATTCCACTTCTTGAATCCCAAAATCCACCATTTGTCTATTTTTAGGGTTTTCCATAACTTCTTCGATTTTCACCTAATCGCCTTCAAATTTTTCCAGTGTTCATTTCCTATTTCTTCTTCTTTGTCGCTCTTTGACAAATTTTCTCATTCTTTCACCCAACTTCTTAAATTCCCATTTTCTGCTTCCCTGTCCATCAGAAAGTGTCCAAAACCTAGTCAAACCCCAATTACCCATCCGAGTTTTTCCCAAATCCAAATTTTCCTTTACTAAAGAAGCTTCTGTTTTTGTTCTTCTACCCATTCACAAAAAAAATCCTAGTTATGGTTGTGACCTGCACAGAAGCACAAATCATGGATGAAGAACTTGCAACCCTCAAAACAAAAATCCAAGATCTGGATGAAAAATTTCTCAGCCTTTATCTTCAGCATTCAACCATTAACAATAAACGACAACCATAATCTTTTGCAGTGACTGGGTTCTCTTCTTCCAACAATTTTCGTGGGTTGAAGCTTGATTTTCCTCACTTCAATGGTAATGATCCGACTAGATGAATATACTGGGTAGAACAATATTTCAATCTGCATAATACTTTTGATGTCCACAAAGTTCCACTTGCATACTTTCATTTGGAACAGGAAGCCCTTCAATGGTACTATTGGTACATCAAAGCTCATGACGAGCCAAACTAGACATATTTTTTCCAACTCCTTTCGCAATGATTTGGTCCTAGTGCTTTTGATGACTTCACATGAGCACTCACTAAACTTCACCAAATTGGCACTATGAGAGAGTATCAGACATAATTTGAGAAACTGGCCAATCACACAGAAGGATTGTCTGATGAATTCTGCAGGAGTTTTTCTATCAGTGGTCTCAAGGATGAAATCCGCTCAGAGGTTAAGATGTTCTGTCCCAAAACAATGATGGAAGTCCTAGGGTTGTCTAAGTTGGCGGAGGACAAGATCACAACCCAACAACGCTCCAAATCCACTTTTGTTCCATTCAGAAATATGGTTTCCCAATGACCTCCCATCACGCCAGCTCCTCGACCAACTCCTATCAAGCATTTATCTGAAGCAGAAATGCATGCACATAAAGAAAAAGGGATTTGTTATAATTGTGATTAGAAATTCACTCGAGTACATAGATGTGTTGAGAAACAACTCTATCTCTTGGATGTGGATTCTCCGCTTGCCTATGAACTTGGTGAAGAAGCTCCAGAAACCATAGATGACCAGGTCGACATTCAGCAGCCGCCTGTTGACCCTCAATCTCTGGACGACCACCCACAGATATCTCTCCATGATTTAGCCTAAGTCACCACCCCACAAACAATGCGGGTCAAGGGTTACTTCAAGAAGCTCCCTCTTACAATACTCATTGATTCTGGTAACACTCATAACTTCATTGACCCTCGGATCGCCAAACAGGCTGATTGTTTTGTCCATCCTTGCTCCAACTTTGAAGTCATGATTTCCAATGGGGGCACCTTACCTTTCAAGGGGAAGTGTCGCAATGTGTGTATCTCTATGGAATATTATACCCTGCGGTCTAACATGTTTTCCTTGTCCTTAGGCGAATGTGATGTGGTTTTGGGGGCTCAATGGTTACACACACTTGGCCCCATATTATGGGATTTTGTTGAACTTTGGATGCAGTTTTCAATCAATGGGAAAAAACACACATTAATGGGATTACAACCAAGGTATCTCTACATCATCAGTTCACATCGCCTGGAAAAGATCCTTAAGAAGAATTCACATGGTGTCATCGCTCAGCTCCATTCCATTCAGATGCACCCATCAACATTCTTCACTACTCCCTTGGATATACCACACATTTTGGATATATATGCAAGTGTCTTTGCTAAACCAGTGGGATTGCCACATTTCAACGACCCTTCCTGTAAGAATTTAGATGCCTCTACATCTGAGAAGGAAATGATGGATGTTTTGCATGCAGTACATAAGTGGCAGCCATACCTATTAGGGAATTATTTTTGCATCAAGATTGCTCACTAGATTTTGAAATATTTCCTGGAACAACGGGTCTCCTCCCCAGCACAACTGAAATGGGTTATCCAAATCATGGGTTATTCCTATGAGATCACTTGCACGAAGGGTAAGGAAAATCTGGTGTCATATGCTCTTTCTCGCACAATTGATGACCAAGTTTCTCTTTCAACTATTTCTATGCATGTTCCAAATTGGTTGCAATCTATTCAACATGGCTATGTCAATGAATCATCCTTATCTCAACTCATCCAACGATTGGCCAAAAACCATTCTACTGTACAACATTACTCTTGGGATGGTACTTCCTTGAAATACAAGGGTAATCTCATGCTTCCGCAGAGCACAGATCTTGAACAGGCTGTCTTCTCTGAAATCCATGCTTCTTCATGGGTAGGGTACTCTAGGTTCCTCAAAACATATGAGCGGGCAAACGTAAATTATTTTGGCAGGAAATGAAAAGGACAATTCAACAACTAGTGGCTGAATGTGATACTTTCCAGCTCCTTTCGGGATTGATCGAACCCTTTCCCATCCCTACATGGATTTGGATAGATATTTCTATGGAATTCACTGAATGGATCCCTAAATCTGGAGGGAAGACATAAATTACCAATAAATGTTTGGAAAATTATCTTCGTTGCTTCACCTCTGAACAACAACCTCAGTGGGAGAAGTGGCTCCCTCTCGCTCAATGGTGGTACAATAATGCATCTAAAATGACTCCATATGAAGCAATCTATGGTCAGGCACCGCCATTTCTTCTTCCATACACCCTCAGCAGTACACCAGTTCAAGAAATTGACACAGTTCTTCGAAACTGCGATCGGATTCTTTGCATTTTGTAGGACAATATTCACATGGAAAGAATTCAAATGAAACAACAAGCCGATCAACACCATTCTGAGCGCACTTTTCAAGTAGTTGATATGGGTTTTCTTCGTCTATATCCTTCCAAGCAATCCTCCCTGACACTCAAAGGGAATCCGCTTCTCTCTCGATCTATCATAGAGGTATTAATTCAGTGGCATGACATGCAACCAAAAGATGCTACATGGGAACCACTCCTTCATATTCAACATCAATTTCCACATCTAAATCTTTGAGGAAAAATATTTTTCTAAGGGAGAGGGGATGTTAGGAGCCCGTGTCAACCCTTCTCTTTACTTTGTTAGTATATTGTGTTGATGTATATGTAACTTCGGAATGTATTTCACATGTATATGTATATTGTATTCCTATAGAGATGGTATTATTCCTCTATAAGGAAGTGTCGTCATTTATATTGTAAGTGTCGTAACTTATACTTGATGGGTTATTAGACCACCTTATTTGGGGTCGGCCCTGTATAAGTCACGTGGGTCAAAGGGTTATTAGACCACCCTATTGGGGGTCGGCCATGTGGGTCAAAGGGTTATTAGACCACCCTATTGGGGGTCGGCCCACTCAGCATTATGTTATGTGGTTAAGTTCGAGCCTACATGAGTTAGGTAAAAAGGCAAGTCAAGTCAACTATAAATAGAGTGTGGGAGGCACTCTATTTACTCACTCACTTCTCACACATGCACTCAAGGAGGAGTGGCGCACTTATGGAGGAGGAGGATCTGCTGCTAGGTTATGGCTATCTCTCTTGGTTGGTTGTATCATTGCTCTATCTATCTCTGAGGAAGTTATTGGGGTTTTTCACCTTTATGGTTTTCCCCAAGTAAATCTTTGTGTCTCTTGTGTGCTTGCATTATTGTCTCCATGATTGATATGCTGTAGATATGCTGTACATGTTGTTCTCTCAGTTAAGATCCTATATCAGATTGAAGTAAATTCTGAAAATCTAACATATTGTTGTTGGATGCATATGCTTTGTAAGTCGTCCCGTAGTATTATATGTTGATCCATAGTTTGTATTAGCCCATAGTATTGGACGCATATGCTTTGTAGGTCGTCTGGTAGTATTATATGTTCCATGGTATTGAGCCATAGTATTGGCACCTATAATTAGTATATAAGTTTTTGTTGAGGCCAATGAAGGTACTGTGAAGTTATTTGTATTGAGTTTGCTCAAAGGAGGTTTCCCCTTCGAAGTGGCCCGTGATCAATAAAAATATTCTTTGATCTAATGTATTGTGCATTTTATTAATTAATTGTTGCAGGTTCCCTGACTTGGTATTCAGACTAGAAAAAGGAGTCCTCTGACTGCAAAGTAGGGTCTGGATCGACCTGTCCTGTTAATATATCGTGATGATGTTGGTTTGGGGGTTCCAACCACAAACCATTTTCGGGTGCCGTATCAGTCTCAAGATCAATATTATCCATTGAAGTGATTTACAATCGAAGAGCTAATCATTCTTGCAGATCATGGCTCCTAGCGAGCCCAGACTGTGATCTATCCAATATTTGTTGCAAATTTTCAATCTGTACCTGGAGTTGAGGATTATCATGTAATGGGGTGAGAATAGCAGTTCCACTATCGGGTTGAGTCAACTGTTAATGTGGCGTAGGGATTATCCCGGGTTGTGGAGAAGTGGTAGAATTGGATGTGACTGGTTGGTTGGTATGACTACATGTTCTGATTAGAGAATGTGTTGGAGGAGGTCTACTCTAATTGAATTTAGCCATCAAACTCTAGATGGCCCTCCTTGTGGCGCCATTTGTTGACTCCCTAGTTGGATGGAATAGTTGGGGAGTCAACGCTAAGGATAGTGATCCGAGCCAGGAGCTTCAAAGAAATTTGCGCAAGAGATCCTCTATTTTCCATTCGTTGAAAATGACCAATTCCGACGGATTTAAGCCTATGTTGGCTTTGTTTGCGTTTTATCTTACTCCTTACGGGAGATTTATGATGAGAGAAACAATTGATCCAGTTTATCCTAATATACTAATGAGGGAAATTAGTTTCTATTTTCAGACAAAGACAACTGTCTAAAGCAACTACATTAATTATGAAATTCTATTACTAATGGTATCTTATAAATAATAAAAACCATGAAGGCACATCCCCTATTTCATGAAATATTACTTATGAATTCACTGAAACATCAGTTGATCAAACCAAATTTAATATCACAGAAACATAGCATCTAAATTAATAAGTAACCAAAGAGTTAGTGAACATTAAATCAATCATCTCAACACATTGTTGATTCAAAAGAAAAAGTAATCAACAGGGATAATTAGAAAAAATTCACATTACCCTACACACACAAAACATCAATAATGAAAACATTTTTATAAAGTTATATTGAACCAAAATAGTGATATATTAATAATTTGAATTTAACATAGGAATACCATGAGAAAATAAAACCTTATCTCAACATATGTGGAAAACAATTGCAGGCACGATCCATCTTTTATTAACAGACTGCAACAAATTACAATGAAGATTTTGGAAGAAATATTTTCCAAGAGGTCTGATAAAAAATAAATTACATTAGAGCTCCCCCATTTGTCCCTCTATAACCACTTTTCGTAACCTCAAAGGTCAAAATAAATACAATTACAATTGGGATCTTATATCCACAAAAAGAGGCCAATTATCCTACATCTAGGGGATCCCAATCTAATTCCCTTGATCCGGATTAGTTATGTGATATTTCCATGCAACATATACATCCATCAATTGTGCAATATCAGGGTAATATGCATGCTCTAGTTGCAACCGGGATTTGCACAAATAGGATGTGATATCCTTATTGTGGATCTTGGACCAGAATCCAAAAAAATATGTAAGGTGACCTCCAACTGATTCAGAGCCATGATGAAGGATCTGAAAAGAGAGATATTGTTGGCTTGGTTTTGCAACCAAGCTTAGTGCAATGGGCACCTATCAACAAGTGATAGCAGTTTCTATATTGAAAGCAAAAACAATTGTAAATCTAAATCTAAAACTAAACTAAACTAGCATGTGCATATCATAATAAACTTTTGAAAGATTTGACAAGAAATAGAATAAAGAATAACTTTGTATTAAGAATAGGGGCAAGCAAGTGCTTGCAATGGTGATACCTCCAAATGGTGAATATGTTTAGCAAATTCCAAGGTGAGTAGGTCCAAGCTCCAATGGTCTCTTCTCCAAGTTTGCTACTATGGTCAAAAGCTCATGAGAGATTTTGACAGCATGAGGATATGAAGATGGATGGATAGTGAGGAGCCCCTACCACCTTTTTATAGTTTTTGGTGGTGGGGAATACCATTATGGTTTTGAGGAAACCAATGGTATTGACCAACATGGTTTAGGTACCTTTTCCCTCCTTTTTCCTTTTTTGAATATTTTGAATATTTTTATTCCCTTTTTAATATTTTTGGGAATTCTGGACCCTTTTTGAGGGTTTTTTTATGCTTTTTTGAGGAAAAATATTCATTTTGAGTGGAAAAAGGGGTGTATTAAGGTCTTTTGGTGACCTTTTGATCGCTTTAGAGGCTCATATGGTGAAAAAGTGGACAAATGGGTCATGTGAATAAGGAAATGAGCTAGTGAGCACTTTTTGGGTGTTAACAGATTGCCTCCTGATGTGTGAGGGCAGGAGCTCATCGTATGGTTGATAGACATCATAGTTCTTTTGTTGTTTTTCTGGGGTTTGGGGAAGAGAAAAGACCAATTGGAGACTGGATCCACGGCCCTTGGAAGCTGCAAAAAACAAAAAATATTACATGGCCTCAATATGAATGAGGAATAATCTCTGATAATGGACGAGGCGGGCATACCCATGCTCGTATCAAGACATATACATAACAGTTAGTCCCAAGAATGGGGGACCTGAAAAATACATAAAAAATATACTGGTACATCATAATGGTCCAGAGGGGACATTATTTCGGGATGTACTCATGATCATAACATGACTGATCTCAATAACTGATACACTGGAATAACTGATGAACTGCTGACACTGAAGGTGTCCAACATCTGTAGGGACGCAATGACTGTGAGTCATCTCCGAGAAATATATGTAATTGTATACTTGAGGGAGTATAAAACTGGGGTACATCTGAATACTGTCGCCATGCGCAACCCGGATATCTATAGAAAAAAGGTAATTGGTTGTTTCCATAGGTAGACTTTCAAATGTGGAAGAGGCAGGTGGTATCCGAGGTCTTCGACTAAAAACTGAAAGGATCAATACCCTGTCCGAGTCTCAACGATGCGATCAAGGTGTTGAAGTCGAGCATGTGAGAAACAACCATGTGGAGAGGCACTGAGGACTCTTCTTGAAATGATTCGTAGGCACTCATCATAAATGGTGATGAGTCTAAGACACAAGGAACTCTAGGTCTATCCTATGGAATAAATTTGGTTGTCGTCGACAGAGGGAGACCAACAACTAACAAGGAAATGATGTTTCCTTGATAGGAGCACGAGGTGTAGGATTGAAGTGTGGTAGTACTGATGGTAGGACTGACATACATGTGGGGATGGGAAGTGACTGGGGTCATAGAGTGGGTAGACTCAAACTTCCTCTGTTCAGAGCATGATGACATGGTTGACTTGGCAGCGTAGGGAACTGACTTGTAGGTGTGGGTATCATTGCTTTTAAGGAATGAAAGGTATGTATTAGCTCGGGGGGGGGGGGACGAGCTGATGGGTGCTGTTGAGGGATTCTCAAGGTGACATACTGCAGAATACTCTGAACAAAGGCGACCAAAATGGGGAAGCTGCCATATGAGTAGACGTGATCTGTTTTGGCTCCGAGAAGCACCATTGGGTCCTTCTTCGTAGTTTTAATGAGCTCCAAGAAGGGATTAAAAGTGTGCTCTGAAATGGTACTGTCTTGTGGATTTTGTGAGCCCAGGACTGTTCGTGCTCATTGGTGTTTTCATTTTTAAGGAGTCTGAAAACGATAAGAAGACTCTGCCGTGGTTGTGAGTACCTTCCTGTGTGTTTTACGAGCCCAGGATGGTGATTGCTCGTGGTTGCTTTCATGTTTAGAGAGTCTGAAAACGGTAAGTGGACTCCATTGGTGTTCTTTTTCGTAAGTTAGTCTCCAAGGCCCGAAAAAGCATAAAATGATGCAAATGGAGAACTCTTCTAGTCGATGTGACTAGAGTATTCCTTTTTCGTAATTAGTCTACAAGGTCCGAAAAAGGGGTAAAATTATACCAGGTAGACGCCCTTTCAGATACGTTTAGCGAGCATGAAAGGAAGCAAGGTTGTTCGGCAATCTTTTCATTGTTTTAGGAGTCAGAAAAGAGCTTAACAGAAACTCCCTAAGTGCCTTTTTCGTGAAAGGGATTGCTCGACCCGAAAAAGGGGTAAAACTATACCGAACAAAAAAAAGGGATTGATGAGAGTGAGAAAAGGTCCCAAGCACCATCATGAGTGCGGAAAACTGGTTCCGGTGACATAAAGATTGTTAAAAGGGGGCCACGGCCAATGTGGCACGCAAACTGAGGCGATGAGAGGGCATTTTGAAAAAGTGTCCAAAAAATATGGGTGTGAGAGCGAGAAATGATCTCAAGCATCATCACGAGCGCGGAAAACTGAATCCGGCGATATAAGATTCGTCAAAAATGGATGACGGTCGATGTGGCACGCAAACCGAGGCAACGAGGTGGCATGGCAAAAATGGCCAAAAAATCTGGGCGTGAGAGCGATAAATGATCTCAAGCGTCATCACGAGCGCGGAAATATGAATCCGGCGGTGCAAATGGTGCGAAAAACGGAGGCCATAAGGACTCTGGAATGGTCAAAGAAAATAACTAGGTTAAAAAATGGCTATAAATAAAGGTGATCCCACCAAGCCAAGGATGCAGTGGTGGGGAGAAATGATGACCCGCGGGGGGGAGAATACTAGGTGTATCAAATCAAATCGAATATACAAGTGATATGTGACCTCAAAAAATGGTTGAGATCGCAGGGTTAATGACCTGCCGCCATGCTATGTGCATGGGGTTTGTGATTGTGGATCACATATGTGTTGGTTTGAACGATGGGCTCATTGAGGTGTTGAGATAGAGATGATGGGGAAGGTTCAAAATGATTGATCATGCCCCCTATCCCTAGGTCGAGGTAATCTATTATGCCCCCTAACTCAGAGGTGTCAACGTGGTGCAGATGTTGTCTCAGAGAGAGATCAATAGGGCATTGAGCAACTGTTGGTGGGGTGTTATATCATGAGGCTGTGGGCTGTGGTGGCATACTGAAGTGATGATATGATGATGGGGTATTCCCTTTGTGGGGTGGATGCCCCCAATATCTCCGAAGAGAATCATGATGATGATGAGTAGGCAAGGTTTTGGGCCTGCCCCCATGTTGTGGACATGTGGTTTCCTCGTCGATTTGAAAGGGTTGAACATGTGTGTCAAAGGGATCAATGGAAGAGGCCGACCGGACAGAGGGGGTATCCAGTGGAAACCGTGTAAATGTTGTTAATTTCTTCCAAGGAGGAATATGGTGGGGGATGAATTTCCTCAATTTTAGGAGGGGATATCTCTAGGCCGACATTATTCAATTTGTATAAGGCTGCTCTATAATATGGGAGATCATGGCAATGGTGTGAATAATGGCCATAAATGCCGCATATTGCACAAGGATGGTTTGTGCGCAATGATTTATCATGAGGTTGAGGGGGGAGTTCTAGTTTGACTACTGGAACGTTGGTGTCATCATCCAACATATTCATGTGTTCTTGAAGTGCTGGTAACTGTGGACATTGATGGGTGCATGGCCTATGTCGTCGCACAAAGAGCACTTGGGGGGTATGCGGTTTGTTGGGGGATTCTTTTCCAACTTGGGGGTCGCTGGGGGGGTGTGAGTTGTGGGTCCAGTGGTGTAGGTTTGTGGACCTATGCCCCCAGTGTTTCGAAGTGGTGGGGGAGTATAATTGGATGTTGATGCGGTGGCCGCTGTTGGAGGTGGTCGATTCTGGATGTTTGCTACACCAGGGGGCGGACGATTAGAAGTATTGATGGGTTGCACCGGTTGTAAAATGACATTGGGTGTCGGAGGAGAGGTTGGGGTAGGTAGGTACCACATAGGTATTCCTAATGTTAATCCTAGGAGATTAAGTGTAGCCATGACTGGTGTGATGATGGCGCCTGAAGGGGGAAATAAAAATGGGATAGTATGAATCGGTGTGGCTCCTATGTGAGTTGGCACTGAGGGTGGTTGCGGGAGTAAAGGGGGTTGTTGGTTTGGTACCTGTGTGTTATGCGAGAGGGTGCACAAATTAGATATCTCGGTTATCTTCAAAGGGGGTTGGATGCATTGGAATGTGGAAGTCATAGGTGATTCCGAGTATAATCCGGGTCTGACTGTGGAGACGAATGATGTAGGTGCATTCTGAACTGGTTGTTCAATCATAGGGAGAACATTTGTAGGTGCAATGGGAGCGTATGGGTTTTGACACGTTTGGAGATTCATGTCGGACGATGACATCATAAGGAGATGATGAGTATTTGAATCCATTGGTTGGTTTGTGTGTGCAGCATATGTGATTTGCTGTTGTGGTGCTGTGGTTCCTTGAGGAGGATCCAACAGACAAGTGTTCACCACTCCTTGTGTGGGAAAAGGATTTTGCAGCACCATGGGTTGTGGTTGAGGAGGTGGCGCTGGTTGTGCCGCGTGCCCTTGGCATTGGGCGTCATCAGACCACAGTTGGCGTGCTCGCCCCAAATGGGGGCAAGTGTGTGTATAATGGCTGTATACCCCGCATATGGAACATGGGTGGTTTGTTCATAAATTGGGGTTCTTACCCTATTTCGGTGGTCAATCAGGGTTTTGGTTGGTGGGGTAAGCATTGTTGTTGTTTGGAGGATAAGTCTGAGTGATTGGAGGTTGTGGTGGAGCAAGGACTACCTGTGGTGGGAAATAAGCCGTTGGGGCTTGTGAGTGAACAGGAGCATGTGTGGCCTGCTGATGGTAATACGTAGGGGGTGCAACCAGAGGTGGATAGGCTGAAGGTGCATGACCATAACACTGTGGTGGACATGGGGGTCCATGAGTGTGGTGGGGGTGGGCCATGGGAGTATGTGAAGTTGTAGCTACAGAGTGAGATGTGGCCCGCGAAAGATCGGGGCCGTTATTATTGCGCATAATGGAAAATGGTTGGTTGTGGGACGCAACTTGTCCAATGATGCCATCGGTGGCGTGGGATGCCCTCGGCGCGTCAGTCTGGGAGGAATCACCGCAGGGAGCGTCAGGTAAAATGGTATACAGGTAGCCACACTGGGCATAGATCAGATCAAACTGCTGGGCTTTTAGAATGGCTTCTTCTTCCGACTGGGGTCGTTCAGAAGCTACATCCTTGGCTATGAGGGGTAGGAGTGATTTGAGAAACCAATCCAAAAATATACGGTTGTCCAGTTTTATCTTGCAAAGGATATGGCGCTTGCGCCACTCATGGATATGGTCGGTGATGTGGGTAGCTGTGTTTTGTCTACAAGACAACAGTATTTCAACTCCTACATCATAGCGTACAAGTAGCTGAAAAAACTGAAGGAAAGTGGAGGCGAGGGACGTAAATGTATGGTGGGTCCCATGTGGTTGTTCAATGTACCACTTGGCTGCAGAGCTAGTGAACGTTCGTTGCAACAGTCTTAGTCTAATGGAGTCATCCACTATGGAGTTAGATGAACACCATAGGTGAAATGACATTATGTGGTTTTGGGGATCTTCCCCAGGTTTTCCTTCAAACTTTGGGATGTCCGAGGGAAGCTTTGTGGGCATGGGGGGCCAAGTGGGGTCATGTCTAATAGGATCATTAGTTAGTCTTTCCAAGTCTAGCAAATTCAAACTTGCCAGAAATGGTAGACTGGCCGAGGGGTGTGATGTAGTGGTTGGGACATAACTGCTAATGGTAGCATTATGTAGTGGTCCAGTGGCCCCTAAGGGTATGCTAGGTGTGGAAGGTATGTGTCTTCCAACTGCTGTGGTTTGGTATGGGCCAGCGTTTCCAAGTGCAACATGGGTTACAATGGGGTTAGGAATAGCGCCAGGAATTCCTGGGATCTGGGTTGTGGAAATGACAGGTGGTGTGATTCCTATGTTTGGCATACCCATAATAGGAGGTAGTCCCGTGTTGGGTATACCTAAAGGTGGAGTGTCCCCCATATTAGGCATGCCTAGAGGGGTTGTTGTTACCATGGATGGCACAGTAGTGGAAGAGTTTGTGGATGTATCTCCAATGGTACTTGTAAAAAGTGGGTCGTATTGTGTTCCATCCATGAGGTTGGTTGGTGATAATTCAGTAGGGTTTTCGGATTCAGCCTCAAAATTAGATGTGAAGTGAGGCATGTCAGAATCGGATGACTGTATGTTTGGCCGATGACGTGTCGAGTCAAGGGATAAGGCTCTACGTCGGTGACGTGGAGAGCCAAGTAGATTGAACTGAGGGGGTTCACCCTGAAGACGACGAGATCGTCTTAAATTCTCAATGGTGAGAAATATGTTTTAAAATTTTTCAATGTAAGGTGGTGATGTAAAAAACTCGAAACCCTAATGCAACCAAGGGTGCAAAAAAAAAAAAAAAGGGTAGTGAAAATAAAGGCTCTCAGGCCAAAAAATCAACCTCAAAAAGCACTTATTATAGCAGCTGTGCTATAATAAGTGGAGGGATGTAACAAAAAATGGTCAGAATACCAACAGTCAAACAACTTCTAGAAAAAAGAGGTGCTACTAGACCAAAGGTGGATTGTATCATGCAAACACCTAACTAGAAGTATTGTGAGTCAACAAACGATATTCTCTGCAAGGTGATGAAATCCAAGTCAGACAATATTGAGTGTTGAATCAATGGCTAGATATCCCCCTATCGGGAGGGACACTGGGTTATCAATCCTAAAGAATGGCAACTAGGATACTCCGTTCATGACACGTTCAGAAAAGGTGAATCTGCCGTTTGGTCCTTTTACCGCAATACCCCCATACAGGGATATCCCGAGAACTGTGAATGGTAGCCTTCGGTTAGTTAATGGATTTCGGTATTCCACTCAGGCTTCCAGAACCATCCTCGCGACTTCAACCCTCCTATGGGAGAGGCCCTTTGATAAAATGGTTGTGACTGTGCCAAAAAATACTAGGATATTTTGGTTCCCTAATGGACAACAGCTACGTCTCAAATGTAATAACTGAGGGGTGTTATTGGAACACCTATCCCCTTAATTCTACCTAGCTACCAAGCTCTTTTAAGTGCTCCCCAAGTGGGGTTAAAAGTTGGTTGAAGTTAGGGTAAATTTTAAGGCTCAGTTTAAATTATGTGTTTGAGTGGGTGCACGTGTGGTATTTTAAACTGAAATTGAAAATGTAAATGCTTTGCAAAAACTATTAAAAAACAAAGGATCTTTGAAATAGGAAATCAAATAATATGAATTCTTCAAGAAATAAATGGATTTATTTAAAAATTGCTATGGGAAAATATCAAGGAAGTAAATAGTAAAATTTTTATCTAGATAAAATGCAAATAAATCCTTCTTTCAATTTCTGAAAATTTTGTAAAAAGACTTTTTTAAAGGTGCATTCTAAATAGTAAAAAGATTTATATGGCTGTAATAATGTAGGAATTTTAATACTGTAAAATAGCTAAGTGGGCAGAAAATACAGTAAAAAATTAATTTTTTAACGGATTGGCCGAATTGAAAAAACTTGCATCGCGTGTTTTGGCGGAACAACCGCGATGGACCGCGCGGGTTTCTGTCACACAGTTGCGATGGGCAGCGCGGGTTTCAGTCGTGAAGTGAAGCGCGGGATTTCGTCACACAGTCGCAATGTGTAGCGCGGCAAATGGCCGCGAAGCCGCGATGTGTAGTGCGGAAATTGGCCGCGAAGCCGCGGGGAGCCGCGCGGAAAAGAGCCGCGAAGTCGCGATGAGCCGCGTGACTATTGGGAAAAAAGCCACGAGGCAAAATCCGTACATGGGCACCGAAAAATGAACCCAAAAATGACAATTTCGGGCTATTAATGGCAATAAAAAAGGGCAAAATCTAGAACAGCAATGGAATTGCTGTCTAGGATGGCAGATCTATGAATTAAACTAACTAATACTAACAAAAACTAAGATCTAAAGCAAAATTTGAGATCTAAGAATTCGAAGCCAACGAAGTTGCCAAAAAACTGTTGGCTTGGTTTTGCAACCAAGCTTAGTGCAATGGGCACCTATCAACAAGTGATAGCAGTTTCTATATTGAAAGCAAAAACAATTGTAAATCTAAATCTAAAACTAAACTAAACTAGCGTGTGCATATCATAATAAACGTTTGAAAGATTTGAAAACAAGAACAAGAAATAGAATAAAGAATAACTTTGTATTAAGAATAGGGGCAAGCAAGTGCTTGCAATGGTGATACCTCCAAATGGTGAAGATGTTGAGCAACTTCCAAGGTGAGTAGGTCCAAGCTCCAATGGTCTCTTCTCCAAGTTTGCTACAATGGTCAAAAGCTCATGAGAGATTTTGATAGCATGAGGATAAGAAGATGGATGGATAGTGAGGAGCCCCTACCACCTTTTTATAGTTTTTGGTGGTGGGGAATACCATTATGGTTTTGAGGAAACCAATGGTATTGACTAACATGGTTTAGGTACCTTTTCCCTCCTTTTTCCTTTTTTGAATATTTTGAATATTTTTATTCCCTTTTTAATATTTTTGGGAATTCTGGACCCTTTTTGAGGGTTTTTTATGCTTTTTTGAGGAAAAATATTCATTTTGAGTGGAAAAAGGGGTGTATTAAGGTCTTTTGGTGACCTTTTGATGGCTTTAGAGGCTCAAATGGTGAAAAAGTGGACAAATGGGTCATGTGAATAAGGAAATGAGCTAGTGAGCACTTTTTGGGTGTTAACAGATATCCAATTGAACAATGTGCCGTATAGATTGAGTAGTTTGATCCCTTTGATATTTCACCTTGGAAATCCCAAGATTAGTTGGCACTTAGTTTTCCAACTCAACAAACACACACATATCCATACTCTCAAGGTGATTATCAGTGAACATCCACTGCCTAGCACATATTTTCTGTCCCTTTTCAATCATCTGTGAACCTTCTTCACAAATAAGTCCCCAAGACTTGATATAAATTCTGGCTCTCATTAATTTATTCTGATCAAGCCGAGACATGGTCTGTGGGATATTCTTCATATGAGCCTACCACTCGCACAAATTCTCATAAGCTGAGTGTGCCTTCTTTCTTCAATCCGTGTGGTCATCTAGACGGTCTATCAAGATCTCAAAAGCATTGAAGTCATCTTGAATTTCGTTTAGGCCCAAAATGTACCGAGTTTGGGTATGCTTAAGCTTAGTGTTACAAGCAATGGCTTCATCCTTGAATTCTTGGACAATCAATTTAAATAATTTAGAAAAAGCACCATGTTCCTTAACTTACTGTAATTTACCCTTAAGGTTGGCTAAAGCATTAGCTTGCTCCAGTAATTTCTCTTCAACAATCTGTTTTTGCTGAGTGAGCTAGTGAATTTGATCCTGAAGATTCTACAAGGCAGAGTTATGCTGAGCTTTTAAGTTTTCAACATGTTTTTCCAATTTTTTTTGAAGGGAATCCTTTTCAGCGTGAAGTGCTAAGTTTTTGGCCTTCTCCTCTTCCAATGTAGCATTCAATGTGGATATAGATTCAAAATTAGCTAGAGAAAAATCTCCCATTGCAACAACAACATCAATGGATTCTCTCCGTGGATCATTTGTGGCTTGTTTCTAAATGATTTGATTAGGGGTTATTCCAACCTGTAATTTCCCCGAGGTAGTCCTTTTTGGTGCCCTTTTAAGTATTTCTCTTCTTATTTTATTAAAAAAATAATCCCCTAGGGCCACCACATCATATTCACCAAAATATGTTGTATCCTCTACTGTAGAGGCCAGCATCCCAATAGATGGAAGAATAGGAGTAGTTTGACTCATAGTAGTAGCCATTGATTGTGATGAAATCCGAGAAGTAAATGGATTAGGTAGAGAAGAAGAAGTCATCGCAGACAATGTGGAAGAAAGAAGTGTAGCAGTTTGGGTGTTGGTTTGGGATTGTGAAGAAGTGAGCTTTGGAGTTGATGGAGGATTAGGCTGAGCACTAGTAGATTGTTGAGCAATGGTGGTATCAGATGGAGTATTCAATGTAGAGTTAATGGGTAGATTATAACTTTGTGTGGCTATAGAAATAAGGTTAGGTGTAGTAAATGGATTGTGAGGTGAACTGGATACATCCTATTGCATAGGATCATCTACACTAGGTACATATGACATACCAATATATTGAGATTGATGAGGGATACTACCATTAATATTTTGAATAGAATTTTCAACTAATGGTTGAGATGGTTCTTGAGTCACGGGTGTCGGGTTAACTACTTATATAGGTTTTATTTCTCCAAATCAATAATTTCACTAGTAGAAGTATGTAAAAGGGGATTGACTTCCAATGTGGCATACTTCTCAACATTAATAGAAAGATCAAAAAGTATTTTGGAAACAAAGGAGGAATAATAAACAGATTGAGTGTGAGGGGTTGAATTACTTTGGAGAGCATGGGTCTTCTTTATAAGCAAATTAAGGTTTTGAATAGGAGTGGTAGAAGGACCCTTTTCCATAGGATGCTTACCTTGTTTATTGTCCACCTCTCGCTGTGTACTGGAATGAGATGTAGCTGAACTCATGACTATAGCTTTGTTGGCATCTTCCAAGGCTTATCTAGCAACATCTTGCTCTTGTTGGAAGAACTTGTGACTTTCTTCTAATAACCTGACTTTCTGTTGGTACTGTGATGCATGTACTAGAATCCTTTGACCTGCATTAGGAACTCTACTGAGCACTTCCTCGAAGGAATGAGCATTTTGATATATGAAGTCATCAGGCTGGACTTCATGGATATAAGAATTCTTCAAATGAGCCTGATTTTTTTTCTTCTATAAGACCCTTTGGGTCATTCATTCTCTTTCCATCAAACCCTAGCTTAAGACAATCCATTTCTTTGGCTAAGGTGATGCCATGGGTTGCATTTGAAATAACCAAATTTACAATGTATAGTGGAAACTTGGGCCATTCCCTCCTCTTCGAGGAATGTCACTAGCCATGAACTCACTCATATATAGTATGGAAGGCTACCTCTGAGAGCACCATCCTATTTGGGACCACCTTGGGAAGAAGGTGAACTGAATTGCTTCCCCAAATCCCAATGTAAGTGAAATTATCTCCCACATACCAGTATACCATAGTGGAAAGTAGGGAAATGACATCTTCAAAAATCCTGGGAGCGACACTTTTGAAAATGGCATAATAAGCTGCAAAGATGAACTTGTCACAAATATCATAGATGTGTGATGCATACTTGTTTTCCCATAGAATTGAACAATAGATGTGAATAGGGGGTTTCTCCCTAGTCCAATGCCAGTCCAGTGAAGGACAAGAAAAATATGCACACATGATATCCATCATATAAGATGACAAGAAAAACTTGGTTGTTTTCACTACTGGGGTCTTCTGCACCGCAAAAATTGTGTCTCGAAACGTAACATAAAATATTTGGGCCCAGTTGAAAATATTACCGGTGATAGTGATGTAGTAAGACAAGGGGGCCCATTCCAGTTTTAAATAGTAGCACGTCTCGTCTCCATAGAACCTGAAGAGCATAGCCGCCAACAATTTCTAGGGATCCCTGAGCAGAGCAATGGGTGTAGCGTTTTAGGTACGAGGAAAAATGTTTCCAGGATGACCATCCAAGATTTTAAAAGTACATCTAGTTCATATTTTGTCTCAAATGATCGGATGAAATCTTGTGTAAGCAGCTGATGGGGAGTTTTCAAATTATAGATCCTAGAAAAGGTATCCAAATTGAAGGAAGCATAAATTTTTTGACCAACATCCCTAAAAGTGTTGGTCAGAATATTTGTGTAATCTATCATCCATTTCACGAGTTCTATGAATGGCATAATTGTAGGATGTGCAACAATTGCATGCAGTTGTGAATTGCTGATATTCTACTATAATGGGGCATCGTCTTTGAACTTGGAGAAGTCATCCCTGTCGAAAATGCTGTAGATTCCTTCCTAGTCTAGACATAGGGTATCTGAAAATATTGCATCTGTGTCAGAATAGAACCTGAAGTTAGGGTCCTTGAAATTCAATTCCTCATCTACGGCCTTAGAACTAGTTCTCTTCGTCATTTTGGAAAGAGTAGGACTGTGAAATCAGAAAACAAAATAAGCAACTTGGAAATGTATAAAAAGCAATCCAAATAATGCCAACTAAATCATACATGTAAATCAAACACAGAGATCGAACTATGCAAAGAAAGATCGAACATAGAGTGCCAAGTTACAAGGGTGCTTAAGCAACAAATCACTGTGTGGCAATGGAGAAAAATTCAAATTTTGATTAAGTAAGGATTAAGTTAGATAATAATTTATTATGCATTAATTAGGGTAGGTGAACAACAAAACCGATGGTTAAGTTTTAAACCAACAATCAATTTGTTTGGTTGATACATAGTTCAAGAAATTTGGTGCATGCAAAGAGATTGAGATCCGATCCGTGAATTAACTTAGCGACTAAAGGGGGTCCCAAATCGGAAGTTGGGACTTGGGGGTGGCCTGTGCATTATGGTAGAAAACTGGCTGATTTTCGACTTCCACATTTTAGGCTCTGGAATAGTCAGGAGTCGAGAATCGGGGTGAATAACACGCATGAATCCAAAATTGATTTGAATGCAGACTTTCACATTGGAGGTGTTCTAGAGTTGAGAGTCGGGAGTCGGGGACCAATAACATTTTCAACATAAAATTCCGTCGACTGTCGACTGTCGACTGTCAATATTTAGGTTACAGAAAAGTTGGGAGTTGGGAGTCGGGGATGAGAATTTTAAAATACTTAACCATACCGACTTCCGAATTCTAAAACTGTATTGGCTTTGAGAGGTCGGGGGTCAAGAGTCGAGAGAATTTAGACCAATTTTACTGAATTTTACCCCAACTTCTGACTTTCGCTATTTTTGCTAAAGAAAACCAACAAGTTGATTAAGTGCATAAACCTTGATTTGCTTAAAATCAAAGTGTGTAAAAGCATGATTAAGATGGATTTAAACAAGTCTTGAATAATCAATCAAATAACTCTAAAAATAAAAATAAATCAAATAGCTATCTGTAAATAAGACTGAAATGAGGCTCCCAAATGACCTGGGTTAGATGGGGTTTGTTGTGTCTAAAATATATTCCAAGCATCATATTACAACTAGGGATTCCCTTGTCTTGTGAGCCCCATGGTTGGAAGTAGCCTCTGTATGGCAAGATGAGAAAAGTAGGTTTTTTCTCAATGGGTCATAATGCGATTTTTGCATTGAGGGTTCAAATTGGATAAATTAAATGGCGAGAGACCCAGTATGGCATGAAAACCTTTGGTACACCTAGACACACATGTTCAAATTTATGGACCTCTATTAGGATGCTCGGTTATGATTTTAGGCCCTATGATAAATTTCCCATATGTCCGTAAATAGCCTTGGCAAGCGAGTTGGAAGACCCCACAAAACACAAACCATGAGTCAGATCACCAAACCATCACCTCCGTTGGATTATGGGAATCATACTACAACTAGGGATGCCCTTGTCTTGCAAGCCCCATGGACAAAAGTGGAATCTATATAGTGAGAAGAGAAACTAGGATTTTGCTTAATGGGTTAGAATGCAATTTTTGCATCGAGGTTTCAAATTGGATAAACTCGATTGTGAGAGCCCTAATATGGGAAAATCACCTTTGATAGGCCTAGTCACACATGTTAAAATTCACAAAACTCTATTATCCTGCTTGTTTATGATTTTAGGTCCTATGTGCAACTTCCCATATGTCCCTAAATGGCCTTGGCAAGCAAGGTGAAAGACCCCAAAAAACACAAACTATGATTCAGATCGCCAAAATGTCATCTTTGTTGGATTACATGCATCATATTATAGCTATGGATGCCCTTGTATTGCAAGCCCCATGGATGAAAGTAGCCTTTGCATGGAAAGAGAACGCCAATTTCATTAAACTTGGACATATTCTAGTCCAAGTCACTTTTAAGACGGGTCAAAAACAACCTTTCTAAACCCCAAAATCAAGGTTTCTAAAGTGCAAAATATGGTTCCAAAAGTGCCAAATCCGGTTCCAAAAGTGCCAAATCCGATTCCAAAGGTGCCAAATTGAGGTTCCAAAAGTGCCAAATCTGGTTCCAAAAGTGCCAAATCCAGGTAGTAAAATTGCCAAATCCAGTTCCAAAAGTGCCAAATCTAGGTAGCAAAATTGCGTGCCAAATCCAGGTTCCAAAAGCATACTTTTGATTTTGATATCCCCCTTTTGAAATTGATTTTTGCGCTTTTCCAATATAATAAATATGATAATGGCACTTTTAGAACTAGATTTTTCCCTTTTGGAAGGTTACTTTTGACACTTCCAATACTTAAATTTTCAGTTTTGAAAATCGATTTAGGCACTTTCAAGCTCTGATTTTACATTTTTGAAAACCAAACTCGACACTTTACAAGTATTATAATGACAGTGAAATTGAACATAATAGTACAAACAAACATAAGTTTATTATTTAACAAAATACTTTCATTTTCATTTTATTCACAATTGGCCTCACATCACTCATGCCATTCAGGTGCAACAAGCAAGGCCATAATTGATCTAACAAGAATGTGTCATTGACATCTTAGCAAGTATAATTTTTTTTCTATAACATAGTTCCATTCCTCGTTACAAAAATGTTTTTCTTTCGAGTCATCTACAATCACTGTATTTGTAGCATCCCAACCATGGATCAAAATGTCCCAAACTTTGTTTAAAGGCTTGAGAAATACATAAGTATTTCCATCACCCTAATAACCCTCTCTGGATATGCAAGAACAATATTGTTAAAATTACTCTAAATTGTTCCCTTTGCAATCCCGTTCTTTGTAATAATGTTGGAAAAAACTTGCCAATGTTTTTTTGTTGTGCAGATGTCCATACCCCAACTTCAAATATACTAAAGCATTTTTCAAAAAATTCCCTTAATCCTGGACATATAAAATAATACTTTGTGGTTGATTCGATATCCGGTGTTCATGGCAATCCGAATTTCTTTTTTTATGAACTGCGTGTAACAAAAATCCATTGAAATCGAAAATAATCAATGGTTTACTGGTAACAAATCTTCTAGTATCCGTAAACAAAAAAACACATACACAACACAGTCAATAAAATATATGTTTCAATGTTTCTAAGTATATTGCTTTCATGTTCTACAATTTTTGAAACAATGTTTGAAACACATCACCAGATACATGATACTATGTCCATAAATAATATGAGAGTTGTCTAATAAAATTTACATCAATTAAATGTAGAAGTTGTAAAAAATATACAAATCACTAGATGAATTGTTGTCTGTATAATATGACGGTCATTTGAAGTTGAATGTCTTTAACCAACACCCCATTTTTGAATGAGGCTCGAGATAAATGAATGAAGGGGCGGCCGACCCTTCCTCTGCCCAGTATTATTTTCATAATAGTTCTAGACTGCAAGAAGGGTGGGTTGATCCTTCTTGTGTTCACCATTCTGGATATAGGTGAATTGCTGGATATTGGTGTTCACAATTATCTACTAAATGAAGGAGCAGCCAATCCTTCTTGTCGGAATTCAGGATAAATATTGTTTATATGTTATAACTTAGCCAATTTTCTGATCCATTCCATTTACTGCGGAAGTCGGTACTTAGGAATTGTCGTCCCAACTTTCGTAGATTGAATATTTTTACATTTTTCTGTTAAATGAAGGGTCGGCCGACCCTTCTTATGCTTAGAATTTTTCCAGTATTCACCATTCTGGATATACATGAATTGATGGCTAAGCCTTCGTAAGTTAGGTTGAATATTTGCACAATTCTCTCATAAATGAAGGCGCGGACGACCCTTCTTCAACCCAGTATTATTTTCATACTAGTTCTAAACTGCAAGAAGGGTCATTCGATCCTTCTTGTGTTCACCATTCTGGATACAAGTGAATTGCTGGATATTGGTGTTCACAATTATCTACTAAACGAAGGGTAAGCCGACCCTTCTTGTGCTTAGTATTTTTCTAGTCTTCACCATTCTGGATATACATGAATTGATGACCTAGCCTTCGTAGGTTGAATATTTGCACAATTCCATCATAAATGAAGGGGCAGATGAGCCTTCTTCTTCCCCATATTATTTTCATAATATTTCTAGACTGCAAGAAGGGTCGGTCGATCCTTCTTGTGTTCACCATTCTGTATATAGGTGAATTGCTGGATATTGGTGTTCAAAATTATCTACTAAACGAAGGGGCGACCGATCCTTCTTTTCGGAAGTCGGAATTCGGGATAAATATTGTTTATATGTTATAACTTAGCCAATGTCCCAATCCCTACCATTTACTGCTGAAGTCGTGTTGAATAATGTGTTGGCATTGATGTCAACAAGAAGGAAGATATGCCCAGAAAGGAAGAAGGATCATGCAAGGAAGAAGGATCACAATGTCAAAAAGAAGGAAGATATGCCCGCAAGGAAGAAGGATCACGTAAGGAAGAAGGATCACATGATATGCCCGCAAGGAAGAGGAATATATGCCCAGAACTAAAAGGAATATATGCCCGGGCTATAGCATATGCCTGTAGGGCTCTTGCATATGTTTGCAGGCTCTTGCATATGCTCGTAGGGCTCTTGCATATGCCTGCAGGGGTCATACATAGGCCCACAGGCTCTTGCATGTTCCCGTAGGCTCTAGCATGTGCCCGCAGGCCCTTGTCCATGCCCGAAAGGCTTACAATATGACCACAAGATTACAATATGCCTGCATAAAGGCATAAGCATATGCTCTCATAAAGGAATAAGGATATGCCCACAAGGGGCTTAAGGATACAGACATTTTATCTTGCTATGGGAATCTAACGCATCCTACAGGAATCCTACTGCAGGCATGTAAGTTTGCTGATATATACAACGGACATGAAAGCTACAGGAATTTGCATGGAAATTTTGGAGATATCAAGGAGGGGATTAGTAATTTAACTAGTAATTGGTAATTTAACTAATCTGGAAAATACAAAAGGACACGAATATCCAAAGGTCATGATTTGCAGTTAGAAAGGATGCAATTTCTTTTGAAAAGGTGTGATTATGAATGGACATGATGTTATATATTTGTTATTGTTGAAAAAGAGTATTTAAACAGAAGTTCGATTTGGAAGTAAGGGGTCTCTAAAGGGCAGATCATAAAAGCATCAAGAAAGGAAGAGACTAGAAGAATGAAGAATTTCCAGAGGTAGGATTGTTGTTCATTGATGATTATACAAGGATTACTTGGGTAACATTCCTCAAAGAGAAATCATAAGCTTTTGAGATGTTTAAATTTTTTAAAACAATGGTTGAAAATGAGACAAATCTGAAAATGAAATTGTTAAGGTCATATAATGGAGGAGAGTTTACCTCAAATGAATTCATTGAGTTTTGTGAAACCCATGGAATTAAAATACAATTTTCAGCTCCAAGGACTCCTCAACAAAATGGAATTGTGGAAAGAAAGAATAGGATAGTCCAAGAAGCATCCAGAACTATGCTTAATGAAGCAAAAATTTCAGATGCATACTGGAGAGAAGCAGTATACACAACTATTTATATACTCAATAGAGGACAACTCAGAGTAAATAATGACAAGACTCCTTATGAACTATGGTATGGAAGACCTTCCTCTGTCAAATATTTCAATGTGTTTGGTATTAAGTGCTACATAAAGAGGAATGAATATGATCTTGGTAAGTTTGACTCTAGAACCGATGAGGGAATATTTCTAGGATATTCATCCACCAAGAAAGCATATAGATGTTACAATCAAAGACTACACAAGATCATAAAGAGTGTCGATGTAAGAGTAGATTACATCAATCCAAGAAGAATTATAACTCAAGATGATAAGATAGAAAATAATGATAAGGAAGAGGAAGAATCACAAAGGGAAGATGATTTACAAGATGAAGAAGAGATTGAACATGAAGAAAAAGAAGATGAGGTATATCAAGAAAATGACAAAGAAGATTATCCAAGATCTGATACAAAAGAACCATCAAGAAGAGTTCAAATAGATCATCCTGAAAGTCAAGTTATTGGTGACATAAGTACTGGAGTTAAAACAAGAAGAAGGTTATTATATGATCAAGAACAAGCATTACTTTCTTTAGTAGAGCCTAAAAAATTTGTAGAAGCTAGCAAAAGTGATGATTGGATCAAAGCTATGAATGATGAGCTGGACCAAATAGAGAAGAACCAAACCTGGGAAATTATCCCAAGACCTAAAGGCAATAATGTTATTGGGACCAAGTGGATTTTCAAGAACAAGTTAAATGAAGATGGTAAAGTAATAAGAAACAAAGCCAGGCTGGTATGCAAGGGATATGCTCAAGTGGAAGTTATTGAATTTGAAGAAACGTTTTCCCTTGTAGAAAGACATGAAGAAATCAAGATCTTCTTAGCTTTTGCATGCTACAAAAACTTCAAAGTATAGCAAATGGATGTTAAATATGCATTTCTGAATGGAAACGTTGAAGAAGAATTCTATATTGAACATCCTGAAGGTTTTCTCTTATCATAAAACAAATATTATGTTTGCAAATTGAAAAGGGCACTCTATGGTATCAAACAATCTCCAATGGCATGGTTCTATTGAGGCATCGGGTGTGCTGGAAGTGTTCGAGGAAACAACGCAAAAGAGAAAGCTGAATCTAAAAGGCTTCAAATAACCCTACACAAGAATTATTATATCCTTAGAATGTTTGGTATAGATAACTTTGACAGATATTAGGCCTCCATTGGCACTGTGTGGGTAATCCAAAATGGATCTTTCTTGCTACAAGGGAAGATCTAAAAGTTCTTGTGACTGTCTTAATAATGATAAGCTAATTAACAAATTAACTTATGATGATAATGACTGTTATGTAATTGCAGAATGTGAAATAATATGAATAGAGTAAAGAAATTTAGTGATGCATAACCTGCATATAAATCATATGAATGAAAAATCAAGCACACAGATTTATATGTTTTATGGTTTAACAATACAAAACAGAGTTATTAGATGTATGTATGAAAAACCAAAATGAATCAAGGAAACTTGATACACATAACAAAAGAAAGGAAAAGAGAAACTAACTAAAATTATTTAAATATTATAAAACATTACAATTATCCAAGTACAAGTGTCTCCAGTTCTCTCCTTCGATGGCTCCCCCCCCTCATTCATTAGATTTGCCAAGGGAAGATTGCCACTTGGAAAATACATCCAAAAGATCATCAACATCTTGATACTTTGCATGCTCAAGATGTAATTGTGCCTTGCAAGTGAAAGCCTCAATATCCCTCTTCTTAGCCTTTGAAAATTCTCGTAAGAAGAGATTAATGTTCATCCCCAAAGCCATGGGCGATTCAATTAATTCCTTGATCTCTGCTATCTGGATCTGCTCAAGATGCCCTATGTGCTCCTTGGATTTCACATACTTTTCTTCGACCCGTGTAATCATAATTTTAGGTGTAAGAGCAGTTTCAATCTGATTCATGAAAGGAAAGTCCAAAAATCCTAGTAGATTATCAGAGGCAAACCATCTCTTTCCGTAGACTTGCTGGCCCTCTTCAATTGTAGTTTCAACCATGTCAGATAAATTCTCCCAGGATTCCAAATAAATCTTTATCCTTCTGAGTTTGATCTTATCCAGAATAGGGACTGCTTCAGGTTTATCTTTGATGTATTTTTGCCAATCAATTACATCTTCAAAGGCTCTGGTGGAATCATTTATCCTTTGATTGTGATCACTAAGGATATCTGAGAAATGCTCAAAGGAATTAAACATATCATGAATTTCATTCAGGCCTTGAAACAATTCAATCAAAGAGTTCCTGAAGTCATCATTAATATTCAAGGTGAATTGTTTAAATTCTTCTTTAGATAATTTTGAAAATGAAGAAACAACAGAAATGGACTGTGAAGCTTCCAACTGTTGTTCTAGGGCGTCTAACTTCTCAGCATATTGTGCATTCTGCCCTTGTTCTTTTATAAGTTGTTTTTTAAGATCATCATTATGAGAATGCAATTTATGAACCTGATCTTCATAATTATCTTTCAATCCCTATAGCTGAGATTGATGTTGTTCATCCAATTGAACCTATTTCTTCCCAAGGTATTGTAATTCCTCTTCCTTCTTCTCAATTTATCTGTTGAGTGAGGCAACCGAGTCATAGTTAGCACCAACAAAGGCTCCCGTGGAAGCAATTATTTCTAAGGATTCCTGTTTGACATCTGTGGAAGTTCTCTTCCAAATAATATGATTAGGCACAGAGTGCTGCACCAATGTCCCTTCTCTTTCTCTCTTGGAACCTTTCTTCACAACTGCCTTCTCTGACTTACTCCAAAAATATTCTCCAAGTGATATCACCACTGCATCTTCACCAAAATCTGCAATTTCTTCAACATGGGATGAAGACACTCCTGGAAATGTAACCAAAGATACAGGTTGGGAAGCAGCATGGGGAGGAATAGGCATACTTATTTGAGGTATGGAAGTGGAAGGTACCGCAGTAGTGGAGACTGAAGATAAAGGAATGGGGATTGTAGATGAGGTGATAGGAACTGAAGATGTCGAAGAAACTTGTATTTCAATTGGAATATTGGGGGAAATCTCCATGGGAATAAAAATTTGACAAGATGATGGGGATGGAGGAACTATAAGGTTTGATGATGATATAGATGGAAAACTAGTAGGGATGGTAAGAAGTGGAGAAGAAGTTACAGTAGAAGTGGTGGTGGTTTCTGAAAAATGAATTTCAAGAAAAGAATCATCAACTAATAAATTGTCAAGTGGATGGAGGAGTTGAAGAAATGGTATTGGTCTCAGTTGCATAGCTCATTAATGCTAAGCTCTTCTTCATTTCTTCAGCTGATTTGATGAGAGAATTCAGATTAGCCAGTGGTTTAGGATTTTGTAGACCCTCAACTAGAGATTTACCTTTTAATTCTGATTTATAGGTCAGCATCAGAGGAGTTTTAACCAGGTTTTTTTGTGCCTCCTTCATTATCAATTCCTTTGAGATATTTCATCATCCAACAGTTTGAGTTTCCCATATTGCATCACTTTTACCTTGAGCTCTTGCTGGTACTAGTGAATGAAACTTTTCTCCTCACGAGAGGTGACTTTGATCAACACATCCTAGAATGAATTTACACCTTCATAGATGGATTCATCAGGCTTAGATTGATGCACATAAGTACTCTTGATATGTTCCTTTGTGAAGTGATTGTTCAAGAAATACTTTGGATCATGCATATTTTTATGGGCCTCCCCGATATTTAAGGTTGAAATCTTCTTCCCAAGTAGAGTTGCATGAGTGGAATTCTGAATAACTAGGGATCCAAGATTAAGAGGAAACTTGGGCCAACCTTTCCTTTTAGCTCTAGTAAACCGAGGGAACACACCATCAATGAAAATTTGTAAGGATATCTCTTCCAATACCATTATGTCAAGCACAATCGTGGGTAATAGATGAACTGTGTTGCTGTCCCAAACCCTGATGTAGGAAAAATATTCTCCCACATACCAATCTCCCATAGTGGCAATCAATGCCTTAGCTTGAGAAAAAAATGTGGGGCATCCTGCTTGAAGATTTTGTAATAAATGGAGCCCAAAAAATGGTCACAAATGTCATATATGAAGGGTAAGAAGTTGTCCTCCCATAATGTTGAGCAATAAATGTGGACTAGAGGTGCTTCCCTGGTCCAATTCCATCCCATGGCAGGAAAGGGGAAGGCTGAATAGTGACACATCCATAATATAAGCAGAAAGGAATAACACTGGATTTCTAGAGGTAGGAGTCTTAAAATACTTCTCAATGGATTCCTTCAACACTACGGATAGAATCTATGCCCAATTGAAGGATTCACCGGTGGTGAGAAAGTGATGTGCCAAAGGTGCCCATTCTGATTTGAAAATTGTACAATTGGGTAACCCATACAATCTCCACAACATGGCTTCCAACAAGGAAAAGGGCTCTCTAAACCAGGCAATAGGATACAACTTATCGGCTTTGGGAAAAACGATAACAGGGGTTTCCATCTAGGATTTAATCATTCCATTGAAGCTGAATTGGGTTTCAGAAGACTGTAGGAATGGCTTGGTGAGAAGCTGTTGGGGAATTCTAAGTGCACGAACCCTAGAAAAGACCTCAGGTCTGAAAGAAGCTAAAAAATATTGGTTTATGTCATTGAATGAAAGGTCATGAGGGTTGGCATGATCAATAATCTATTTTTTTTCATCTGTGTAGGGAATCAGGAACAATTTGGATGCTATATCGTGGATTTGGGATTTACTGATGTTCAAATAATCCACATGGTCATGCTAGATTTCGGAAAAAACGTCATTGTCTAAGATGGAATAAATCTGTGACCAATCCAACATATAGGTTTCAGAAACCCTCCCATTGGTGTCAGAGAAGATTCCATTGTTTGGGTCTTTGTTTTTCAATTGGTCCATGACATTTTTGGAGCTAGGGTTCCTCGACATGATTGAAAAATGGATTTTTTCTAATAAAAACAGAAAAAGATTTCAAATTTCCAAATATTAAGTAGATGATTGACATAGAACATGAGACTTACTCGTAAACCAGTGAAAAGAACAACAAAGCTAGTAGCAGGATAAAATACACAGTGAAATTCGTTTATAGAAGGTAAAATTGCAGCGTGAAAATGGTAAGAAGACAATTTTACTTCGCCTATTTAACCACAAAATGTTATTAGCAAATTTAAAACAGGACCATAGATATCAAGCGAATCAATGGTCAAGATTAAATGAAGAAAAAGGCAGATTGCGGAATTGTGGATGCACTTTTCGAAAGTTTGTGACTTAAGACTTCCACAATCTGCATTGCGAGTTGCGGGATTGCGGCATGCAAATTAAATTTTGGGAAGTTTATCGTTTCCCCAATACGCAACCTGAAGTCGGAAATGCAGAGCGGGAAAAATTATGGGAAATTTTTTTATCTTCCCGCAATCCGCATTGTGGGTTGCAGGATTGCAAGATTGTGAGAATGTTTTTAATAAATTTAGGAATCCACAATCTGCAATATATTTGCGGGTTCGGAAAATGTGATGAATTTTTTTTTTTAAAATTTTGGTTTTAGCTTTCCGCAATCTGGCAGAATGCAAAAAGGCGGAACCGAAAATCTGATTTTTATTGATCAAATGCTTTCAAACTCCGCAATCTGCATTGCAGGTTGTGAAAATGCGGAAGAAAGAAATTCAAACTCACAAAAAATGGTATTCCCGCAATCTGCATTGTGGATTGCAGGATTGTGGAAACGATGTATTTCCAAGAAAAACAAGGCCTCCCACAAATCATGAAAATACATGAAAACAAGCGTTATTTAAAGTTTTTTATTGATATCAAAGCATGCAAAGGTGAGAATGAAAAACAATATCAAGTCATTATGTTGTACTTAAGTCATTTGGATGAAGCAGACATTGAAAGACTTACTTGTGAAGTATGAGAATCCCATAGTGATAAACTGTGACAATACCAATGCCATAAACATATCAAAAAATCTTGTAATGCACTCCAAGACAAAGCACATTCCAATAAAATATCACTTTCTAAGAGAACAAGTGTCACAAACGGTTGTCAAACTGGAATATGTTGATACAAAGGAACATATAGCTGATATCTTCACTAAGCCACTACCCAAAGAAGCATTTGAGCATCTTAGACAAAAATTAGGAGTAATATCCCTACAGTAAATAAAAAGTGTTGGCAATTTGGCTTGAAGGATTGGCATTGATGTCAATCAGGGATATGCAGATGACATGGTCTATGATGATACCAAGGAACCTAGTGCATATAACAGCCCCGCAAATATGCTAATGCATGTGAGGTAATGTGCAATGAGATTCTTGCAGAAATGTGATATGCAAGTGTGTTTGTTGATCACTGCTGGTTTGATGTCCTAAAGTGAGTTTGATGAGAACTCTTTATGACTTGTGAAACCTGCAAATAGATGACAGTCATGACAATCCATATAGAAGACTCATTTACGAAGTCTGTTGCTTGGCATTGTAATAGTTGCAACAATACATTTACCTAGCTCATGGTGGTAGCTATCATTGTATCTTTGATGCGTTAAAATATGGAAGCTGCATGGTATCAATGGTGCACTACACATTGGGCATGGTATTACGTGTTCTATTGAGGATACTATCATCAAGTGGCGTAGAATGAGTGGTTACAATGCTCTTTGGGTGCCTGGAGTGGACCATGTTGGTATAGAAATGTAGGTGGTGGTTGAAAAATAAACTGATGCATGAAAGAGGATTAGCAAGGCACGATCTTGGACGTGAACAATTTACAGCTGAGGTGTGGAAATGGGAAGACGAATATGGAGGGCAAATTTTGAACCAGTTACGTCATCTAGGTGCCTCACTTGATTGGTCTCGAGAGTGCTTCACTATGGATGATAAAAGATCTAAAGCAGTATGTAGTTTTTGTGAAGACATTACTGTGAAGATATAGCTCTGTAACCCTAATTTCTTTAGTATTGAACATTGTTGTCTCATACTGTGTTAAGATTGTACATTGGTGCATGGGTGTTATTGCTGCAATATGCATCAAAGACCGTGGGAGTATCCAGAGAAGTTGAATCTATAAATATTCATCCCCCTCGTGGTTCCCTTCAAAATTCAAAGTTGTGACCTACACAATTGAAGAGCTGCAAGCCATGACTTCTCTAAGGTTTTTCTCTATGCTCTCCTCCTTTAAAGAATTGGTGTCATACACTGTGATCTCAAGCCGAAGAATTTTGTGTTTCTCAACAAGGATGAAAACTCGCCCTTGAAGGCCATGGATTTTAGCCTTTCGGTCTTCTACAAGCCGGGTGATGTATTCAAAGACATTGTGGGCAGTGCATATTATGTGGCTCCTGAAGTATTGCGGCGATGGTATGGACCAGAAATAGATATATGGAGTGATGGTGTGATATTATATATTCTTCTCTCTGGCGTTCCTCCATTTGGATAGAGATGGAACAAGGCATATTTGATGCTATATTGCATGGAAATACCGATTTTGAAAGTGAACCATGGCCATCTATTTCTAGTGGTGCAAAAGACCTGGTAAAAAAGATGCTCGAACATGATCCCAAGAAACATCTTACGGCTGTTGAGGTTTTAAATCATCCATGGATGAGAGAATTGTAAAATTAGTCACAGCAGATCTAATGAACAAGTAAATCAATCACAACAGATGAATATAGAAAATATGGTGTAAAACTGTGCAAAACATGCAGCAGTGCTCAATATCCCAGAAAGGGTGAATAAATTACAATAGAATACAATCTCTGTCAATGAGCAATTCGAATTGACTAAGTAGGCCATTCGAATCACTGAATGGAGTAGCTTGACTCCAACTAGGAGTCCTCATCATCAATCGGTGGTGGTCATCAATGCACAAGAACCAGTCATCCAGGTGTCAATCTGAGTCTAACTGAGTGTAATAAGTGTAATTGAAGTGTGTAGCACTGATTAAGGAGAAGGAGGCTTAGTGGGGGCGCATGGGAGGCTAACTGAAGTCATAAAAATTCATCTAGTCAATCTGGAGGTCCAACGGAAGTGAAACAGTCAGTCGGGAGTGAAACTAGCCTCAAATCAGGGAGAATCGGAGCTAACTGAATGTAACTAAAGTGGAACTGCAGTGGTAGGTGAACAAGTGCGCCCTTCTCTGGCAGTAGGTGAGAAGTGGGCGCCTTTCAGCCTAGGAGGGCTAAAACTCTGTAGTAAGTGGCTCCCGGGTGCTAGAATAAGGTGGATAAGGTGCTGGAGGCATCAAACTGGTGACTGGGATGCATGCAAGTGCATGCAGGTGCATGCAAACCCTAGATTTTGCATGCAAACCCTAATTGCATGCAAGATCATGAAAAAGATGATGTGGATATACGAACAAGAATATGGTGAAGCACCGGACAAACCACTTGACAGTGCTGTATTGGTTAGGATGAAGCAATTCAGGGCAATGAACAAGCTTAAAAAGGTTGCTATAAAGCTGATTGTTGAAAGTCTATCAGAAGAAGAAATAAAGGGTTTGAAGGAGATGTTCAAGAGTATAGACGCTGATAATAGTGGGACAGTCACATTTGAAGAATTGAAGAGTGGCCTTGCAAGATTCGGGTCTAAAATCTCTGAGTCAGAAGTTAGGCAATTGATGGATGCTGTGAACATAGATAGGAATGGAACTCTTGTGCATTGCTCATTGGAGCTGCGTAAAGACTGAGACTTGATACATGTAGAATGGAGGCAAGCTACGTGCCAAGAATAGAGTTGCGTTAATGCGTGGGTCATATGAAGTGATCGATGGCTTAGAATCCTTTCCTAAGTTTCACAACTATGAAGTCAACAAATTTTTATAACGAGTAATGCTTTATTAAGTTGCATGTTGTTAAGAATAACAATATAAAAATTAAGTGATATGTTATAAAACATAAAGAGGCATATCTTGTGAAAAGTTATGATGTTTTATAAAAGATAAGGATGTGATGTTTTATTTAAAAACGAAGGAGGAATCACAATAAAATATTAGTTAAATTCTTAATGAAGAGACATGTCTTGTTCCAAAAGGATATGATGATATTCTTTTAAGAGTCACGATGATTCAAGTTCCAAGACTATTGAAGCATATATAAATTTGAAGTCAAAGTGTGTCTTAGTGTGTATCGGTGGATTATAAAATATATCTTGGTGGATATTCTATCATTGATATGGACCTTGTGTTCATTCAAATAGATCGGTGTCTGTAATCAGCTTGGAACTTGAATGAGGATTGGATTCCTCTCTACATGCTGGGTCATGTATACAAGCTCGGTCTTGCAAGAGAACTTGGTTTCTCAATCTAGCTGGGTCTAAATCATTAATGCTACGTAATATAAAATCCTATTTAATGAAATATATTTGACATATTCATTTATGTGTTGTTCTTCATATGTGTTTATATATTTCATATATATTTATATAATTGGTAAATGTCATGATTGTTTCATAATACATATGACTGATTGAATTAGTGCTTTGGCAAGAGATTTTTAAGTTTTAAGAGACACTGATTCACCCCCCTCTCAGTGTCTAGGACCTTGTTCTACAAAAATGAGAAAAGGTATGATGACAGGGGGAGACAAGTTGAAAGGGGGAGCCGTCAAAAGGAAGATTGGGAAATTGTAGGCAAAACAGGTTTCCCTTTTTGTCATTGTTGTCAAAGGGGGAGACTATTTTTGGTGTTGCCATCAATGCCAAACGGGTAGAATGTTGAATAATGTGTTGGCATTGATGTCAACAAGAAGGAAGATATGCCCGCAAAGGAAGAAGGATCACAATGTCAACAAGAAGGAAGATATGCCCGCAAGGAAGAAGGATCACAATGTCAACAAGAAGGAAGATATGCCCGCAAGGAAGAAGGATCACACGATATGATCACTTTATACACACACAACAGAGTCAATAAAATATGTGTTTCAATGTTTCTAAGCATATTTATTTCATGTTCTTCAATTTTTGAAACAATGATTGAAACACATCACCAGATACATGATACTATGTCAATAATTAATATCAGAATTGTCCAATAAAATTTACATCAATTAAATGTAGAAGTTGTCAAAAATATACAAATCACTAAATGAATTGTTGTTTGTATAATATGAGGGTCATTTGAAGTTGGATGTCTTTAAAAAACGCCCCATTTTTGAATGAGTCCCAAGAGAAATGAATGAAGGGGCGTCCGACCCTTCTTTTGCCTCGTATTATTTTCATAATAGTTCTAGACAGAAAGAAGGGTGGGTCGATACTTATTGTGTTCACCATTCTGGATACAAGTGAATTGCTGGATACTGGTGTTCACAATTAACTACTAAATGATGGAGCGAACGATCCTTCTTGTCAGAAGTCTAAAGCTGGGATAAATATTGTTTATATGTTATAACTTAGCCAATGTCCCGATCCCAACCATTTACTTCAGAATGCGTAAGTCGGTAGTTGAGAATTGTTGTCCCAGCCTTTGTAGATTAAATATTTTTACATTTATCTATTAAATGAATGGTCGACATACCCTTCTTGTGCTTAGTATTTTTCCAGTCTTCACCATTCTGGATATATACATGAATTGATGGCCTAGCCTTCCTAGGTTGAATATTTGCACAATTCCCTCATAAATGAAGGCACGACCGACCCTTCTTCTGCCCACTATTATTTTCATACTAGTTCTATACTGCAAGAAAGGTCGTTCGATCCTTCTTGTTTTCACCATTCTGGATACAGGTGAATTGCTGGATATTGGTGTTCACAATTATCTACTAAACGAAGGGTCAGTTGACCCTCCTTATTCTCAGTATTCTTCCAGTGTTCAACATTCTGGATATACATGAATTGACGATCTAGCCTTCGTAGGTTGTATATTTGCACAATTCCCTCATAAATGAAGGGGTGAACGACCCTTCTTCTGCCCAATATTATTTTCATAATAGTTCTCGACTGCAAGAAAGGTCGGTTGATCCTTCCTGTGTTCACCATTATGGATACAGGTGAATTGATGGATATTGGTGTTCACAATTATCTGGGCGACCGACCCTTCTTGTCGGAATTCATAATTCGGGATAAATATTATTTATATTTTATAACTTAGCCAATGTCCCAATCCATACCATTTACTGCGGAAGTCGTGTTAAATAATGTGTTGGAATTGATGTCAATAAGAAGGAAGATATTCCCACAAAGGAAGAAGGATCATGCAAGTAATAAGGATGACAATGTCAACAAGAAGGAAGATATGCCTGCAAGGAAGAAGGATCACACGATATGCCCGCAATGAAGAGGAATATATGCCCACAATGAAGAGGAAGATATGCTCGGGATCTAGCATATGCCCACAGGGCTCTTTCATATGCCCGTAGGCTCTTGCATATGCTCGCAGGAAACTTGCATATGCCTGTAGTCTCTTGCATATGTCTGCAGGAGTCATACATATGCCCGCAGGCTCTTGCATGTGCCCGCAGGCTCTAGCATGTGCTCGCAGGCCCTTGTACATGCCCGAAAGGCTTACAATATTCCTGCAGCCTTACAATATGCCCGCATAAAGGCATATGCATATGCTCGCATAAAGGCATAACGATATGCCCGCAAGGATCATAAATAAATGCCCGCGAAGACTAATGATATGCTCACAATGGGATTAAATCATTCCTACAAGGGGCCTAAGGATACATGCATTTTAGCTTTCTACGAGAATCTAATGCATCCTACAGGCATCCTATTGCGGGCATGAAGTTCACTGATATCTACAACGGACATGAAAGCTACAGGCATATGTGTGGAAATTTTTGGGATATCAAGGAGTAGCTTAATTCCCATGAGAAGACTTGTTACAACCATAGAGGATTCCACAATCATTTGGGAATTCATCTAGGAGTGAGACGAACCAACAACAGCCAAAATAAAATCAAGCCACAACTTCAATCTTCTCCGTCGCATACGCATGCCTGCACGCTTTCGATATCGCCACTTTTGAAATTGGGTTTTGCGCTTTTTTGATATGATAAATATGATAATGGCACTTTTAGAACCTGATTTTTCCCTTTTGGAAGGATACTTTTGACACTTCCAATACTTAATTTTGAAAATTTAAAACATATTTTAGCACTTTCAAACTCTGATTTTGCATTTTCAAAAACCAAACTTGACACTTACAAGAATTATAAGCATAGTGAAATTGAACATACTAGTACAAACAAACATTCAAGTGTATTATTTAACAAAATACTTTCATTTTATTCACAATTGGCCTCACATCACTCACGCCATTCAGGTGCATCAAGCAAGGCCATAATTGATCTAACAAGAATGTGTCATTGGCATCTTGACAAGTATAAGTTTTTGTTATAATATAGTTCCCTTCCTCCTTACAAACATGTTTTTCTTTCGAGTCATCTACAATCACTGTATTTGTAGCATCCCAACCATGGATCAAAATGTCCCAAACTTTGTTTAAAGGATTGATAAACACATAAGGATTTCCATCACCCTAGTAACCCTCTTTGGCTATGCAAGAACAATATTCTTGTGCTAAAATTACTCTAATTTGTTCCCTTTGCAATCCCGTTCTTTTTAAAAATGTTGGCAAAAACTCGTCAATGTTTTTTTGTTGTGCAAATGTCCATACCCGAAATTCAAATATACTAAATATTTTTTCAAAAAATTCCCTTATTCCTGGACGTATAAAATAATACTTTGTGGTTGATTCGATATCCGGTGTTTGTTGCAATCCAATTTTTTTTTTTTATGAAATGCGTGTAACAAAAATCCATTGAAATCGAAAATAATCAATGGTTTACTAGAAACAAATCTTATAGTACTATCTGCAAACAAAAACACACACACACAACCCAACCAATAAAATATTATGTTTCAATGTTTCTATGTATATTGCTTTCATGTTCAACAATTTTTGAAACACATCACCAGATACATGGTATGATGTCCATAAATAATATGAGAATTGTGCAATAAAACTTACATCAATTAAATGTAGAAGTTTTCAAAAATATACGAATCACTAAATGATTTTTTTTTTTGTATAATATGACGGTCATTTTAAGTTGAATGTCTTTAACCAACGCTCCATTTTTGAGCGAGGCCCGAGATAATTCAATAGAGAACACAACATTGTTTTTATATTTTTTTCTCTCTTGTGAACCGTCAAATATCCAACTAGTTGGCATTTTCATGCAGTTTTCCTTGCTATTATTTGCTGATTGATATTTCCCTTCATCTATAAACAACATGTCCATTTTTATTATTATATATATATATCCAGATTGGATAAATACATCCTTGAGCGAATTTTTGTATATGTTCAGTACTTCACCAACATTATAGTATGCAGACATTGAGTAATTATAAATAGTACTAAGTTTACATTGCTCTTGACCCAAAATAAATACAAAGTCTTCATTCTTCAACCATTCAAATATACCAAGGAATTTTTTAATTTCCATGTTGTCGAGCGAGGAAAACCATATAGCAACGTCGAAATGTTCTCTAGAAACACTAATAATATCGGGGATGAACATCTGTGCATAATAACGATAGCAATTATGGACAAAATGAGGTTTTTTGGAAGAATATTCAATGTTGGATAACATTTGAACTCCAAAGAGCAATCCCTCTATTCCCAGGACCAATAGTTTCTTTTGCGGTGATATCCAGACTGCATACAAGAACCGTGACTATATATATAACAACAACAACAACACTTCGTTCATGAAGTTAATGATCACAAACATGAAAGTGTAAATGAAGATTTTGATTTCCAAAAATTAATACAAAAATCAACCAAACTTTCACAGATTCAAATGATTTAATAAAAGCATCACACTGAACTAATAATATGTTATATTCAGACGAAAATAGCAACGTCACCGAAAAAAACAGAAAACACATTGAATGATTTAAAATCTCCGTAGGTTACATCTAGAAATAGGAAATGATAGGTTACATTTGATGGCTGTCACTCAACTAGAAGAAGGAATTGAAGGTTCTCATATCAGCTGATTCATGTATTTTACTAAAACCCTGCCAAAGTCGATGTACCAATTCACTATCTGTCCTAGCGAACAATGCAATAAAGGGCTTACTCAAAATATAGTTTTCACATGGATGTGCTTTCTCATCATCACCCTCCAAAACAATCATTGATGTATTACTTTCCAAAGTTTTTGTTGGGAACTCCTCCCACACACGCTCCATATTTTTTTGTGTATTTACTTCTTTATCATAGGTACATCTCTCTCAAAACCATAAAAAATAATTTTTTTTTCCCATATGATTATTCTGCACTGCCTGCCCTCAAATTTTTTGTGAACAGTGACTTCCCCTCACTGACCCCACATTTACATGAGTAAATCCCAACATCAAATTTGGAAAGACAAAATCTCAAAAATTGTATGGAATGTGTTCGTGACTCATATGAAGTTTCTTTGCGTTTAAATTCAAATTCGCCAACAATACTTTCTTCCCCCCTTTTTACTTTTTTCCCTCCAACAGTAATTTTTTGATTTCCCTTTTTTTTCTCTTTTGGAGTAATTTTCTGTGACTTTCATGCGAAATAGAAAACCTTCCATTTCTAATATCAATAACATTTTTGTATGGGGATCTGCATAGAAATATTTCTTGTAATTATATATTTCGGAATAAATTTGTTTTATCAATTTAAGTAGAAAATATTCTTTGTCTTTTACCTGTCAATGCAAGGCCAACATTTGAGTAGTGAGTAGCATTGCTGGAGATACCTCATTTTGTCACCAAGCCCTCTCCTGGTTCATTATTGTCCAAGCTCTTGCCTGGTTCATTATTGTCCAAGCTCTCGCTTGGTTCATTATTATCCAATGTGATTTTTTGGCTAATATCCATGGACATCGTCGATGCCAGCTATGGTTGTGGATGATCCACATGTTGAATAGCAATACAATCATCTTGACCTAGAAATTTGCAGGTATACATTTTATATAACTTTTTGCAAGTATTCAAGGTCACTATCCCTATTCATAATTTAGTTAATTTAACCACAATCTTTGAAAAATATTTTTTTACCTTCTTGTCCATCTTGTTCTCCAGTTTCGTAGTTCTTTGTGGATTATCTATCACATTGAATGTCGTCATCGGATATTATAATTTGATTGGACGATACCTGAGTGTGATATTTATTTGAAGCTGTAGTATAATAGGATTTTGAAGAAGTTATTGAGCATAACTGATCGATAAAATTAAAATACAATAAAAGAAGACATCTGAAAATGTTAATAAAAATACTTTGTTTTATACCTAATTCATGTTAGAAATTGTTCATAAACAACTCTTGTTGTACTGTCTTCACAATAGAAATAACTATTCTATCTGGCAACCTGATCAACAAACGAAGAACTCTACCTCCTGCATAAAATGAAAGAAATGTACCTTGAGAAGAGACCAGCTTGGAAGCTATGTGATCCCAGAATTCCTGTGTCCTTTCTTTTGCAAAAAAATGGCTTCTCGAACTATCATTGTTAACCTTGGGCAAAGATAAATCAATCCTTGGTAGGCCCTCATCCTTCCAATCCATATCCATTTGAAAAGTATACAAATTATCCTCATCCCTTCCAACGCTCCAACACTGTATAATAGAGAATCCTATAAAACGGTGCTTGGACAAATCTCTATAAACACACTTGGTAGGATTCTGTGTTACCTTTTATTTATTTATTGCTGAAAAGTGTGAAAGCTTTAGAAATCATACAAGAGTTTTCTATATTAGCTAAAAAAATACAAGTACATACCTCTTCATTTGATTCTAAGAAGTAAAAAAATGCAAGCACATTTTCTTTTGTCTAGGGACTATCACAATTACACATATCAATAACAACAAATTCACAACTGATTGCCACACCAAAAAATGCAATGGATCTTAGTGTGTTGACCAAATATGCAGGATAACAACATTGACAAGCAAACTGTGAACTATCTTTGACGTCGTCAATGGACATACCCATCCCCTCTTTATTGATATATATATTCAATATTTTCTCAGCATCATTTGGTAATTTGGTGCCATTATCCTCTTCATATTCTTTCTTTCTCTTTTTACTCAGAGATTTTGCTTGCTTTTCAGAGCATAAAATACTGCACAGTTGATGGATATGATTTGGTGTCATTTTATAGATTTCAATGACATTATGGTCAGTGATAATCTGTGATCGAATAGTTTGAACATCGTGAAATTTTAAATATTTAATGATTGAATTCCCGGTTGACCTCTCGTCCTTGATTCACTTGCAATATTGATATAAAGTCTCTGCACAAATTTTTTTGTCGACTGATGTGCTCATCAAAATTGATCGGTTGATTATATAGTCCGCCACAACAGTCAATTCATCTTCATCAAGATCATGCAATGGTCTAAAAAAATTAGATCCATGATTCTTTATTTTATTTTGAACAAAATCAACCCGAGTGATGCTCTTGGGAAAGCATGGCAAGGAACCACTTTTGTAAAGCTCGAATACAGACATCCATTTTCTCCATAGTCAATCTGATGTCAAAATAAGAGTTATCTTGTTTTTAAGGCTATCCTTTGTTTGAACAACAAAGATATCCATACATTCACCTTGGATGTTTTTCAAACATATAAAATTGAAGATAATATTTATTTTGCTAATTTCATAACATAAGAAACAATCTAAAGACTTTTATTGATAAGAAGACAAATTCTATACCTTCCAAGCATCACTGGAAACGTTTCCATTTCTCGGGCGGGATGGCGTACCACAGGATATCCATTTCTTCCTTGATTTTACAACTTGAGAAATGAATGGAGTTTCTGCAAATTCCTTGTTTGATAAATTTTGTTGTTTGCATAATTTGTTGATAATGTTGTGGCTAGGGTTTTACCCCTAGCTTGTGCAAATGAGAACCTACTAAGGAGAATGGACTCCTTAGTAGCAGTTCAGTAAATTTAAATAATTAAGCTAAAACAGAAATAGAAACTACTCTAAAACATGTGCATGAAAAAATAAACAACAATTTGTGAACAAGGGTTTTGTATTAATATTACCTTCAATGTGAAGGTTGATGAAGCTCCTTGCAATGTCGAAGAGGGTTGCTCCAAGCTCCAATGTGCTCCTTCTCTTTCTCCAATGGTGGAAATGGGCCAAAAGGGGCTCTCAAGGTGAAAGTAGTTCAATGGTGAACTAGGGTTTCGAGAGAGATTTTGGCAGAGTAAGGGTATAGTTGATTGTGGATATGAAATAAGGGATCTCCATCACCTATTTATAGTTTTTTGGTGGTGGAGTGCTGACCCATGGTTTTAGGAAACACATGGTTTAGGGCAACTGTATAGGGTTTTTTCCTCCTTTTCCTCATTATTTTATATTTTTTATTCCCTTTTTAGGGGATTTTTGCTATTTTTGGAGGAAAAGGGGGTTTTTTAGCCTTTTTGAGGCTATTTTGAGGGTTTTGTGGCCTTTTGGAGGCATTTTAGGCCTTTTGGAGGCTTTTTAGTGGGATTTCTTGAGATTTTAAGGGAAATATGGTAGGAAAATGGACAAATGAGCCATATAATGTGGTAGATGAGGTAGTGAACACTTTTTGGGTGTTAACAGATTGCCCCCTGATGTGCGAGGGTAGGAGCTCATCGTATGGCCGATGGACATCATAAGTCATGAATGGTTTTCCTGGGGTGATGGAAAGAAGAGAAGAAACAAACTGAAGCCTGGAACAACGATCCTGAACAACTGCAAGAACTAAAAGTACATAACCTCAATAATGGATGAGGAATCATCTGATCATGTGGACGAGGCAGGCATACCCATGCTCGTATCATGATATAACATAATAACAATGGGGTCCAAAAAATGGGGACCTGAAATATACATGACCTCAAATACTGACTGAGGAATAATCTCAATATATGGACGAGGCGAGCATACCCATGCTCGTATCAAGATACATAAAATAACTGTGAGGCCCGAAAAGGGGGACCTGTAAGATACATAACCACTGTGTACATCATAAGAGTCCAGAGGGGACACAAATCTTGGACATACTGCTGAGCTGATCATGTCTATGCTAAAGAACTGGTGCACTGGAACATCAACAGTGCTGCTGACTGGGGTACCAGAGGGACTGATGAGCTGCTAGACCATAATGACTAGGGTCACACTCTCAATGGTACACTGAACTGGAACTGAAAAACGGGTACTCAAGGAAGCATATAACTGGATGGCTTCCGAATACAATCGCCAACGCAGCCCGGACATCCACGGGAACATATAACTGGGTGTTCCGAAGTGAATCACCAATGTGCTAGAGTCGGGGGAAATCCGGGGTCTTCGACTAAAAACTGAAGTGATATAACCCTACGCGATTCTCGACGATGCGATCAAGGTGCTGAAGTCGAGTATGTGAGAAACAACCATTCGGAGAGGCAATGATGACTCCTCTCAAAATGGTCCGTAGGCACTTACCACAGATGGTGATAAGTCCAAGGCGTAGGGACCTCTGGGCCTATCCTCTGGAATAGAGGTGCTATCGTCGACAGAGGGAGACCTGCAACTATCAAGGAAATGATGTTTCCTTGACATGAGCGCGAGGTGAAGAACCGAAATGTAATAGTACTGATGGCAGGACTGACAAACTGGGGGTGACAACTGGGCAAGTAGAGTGGGTGGACTCAAACTTCCTTTGTTCAGAGTATGATAATGGGAATGATCTGGCAGCATATGAAACTGACTGTGGGGAAAGGGATCATAGCTGTAGTGGATCGGGGAGGGTGACTGGCCTGAGGGAGACTCTAGCTGATATAAAATGGAAGAATACTGCAGAATGCTCTGAACAAAGGTGACCTGATTGGGGGTGCTGCCGAGGTGATCGATCGTAGTGCCAGGAGGCACGGGGGGGGGGACTTCTTCATGGGTTAAGGAACTAGAAGAAGTTTGTGTAAAATGATACTGTCGTGTGGATTTTATGAGCCCAGGACAGTTCATGCTCGTGGTTGCTTTCAATTTTAAGGAGTCTGAAAGCGATAAGAAGACTCTGAAATGATGGAATGGTACTGTCGTGTGGATTTTACGAGCCCAGGATAGTTCATGCTCGTGGTTGCTTTCAATTTTAGAGAGTCTGAAAGCAAATAAGAAGACTCCAGGGGGTTGCTTTTTCGTAGATTTAGTCTCCAAGGCCCAAAGAAGCATAAAAGGATACAATGAAGAACTCTTCTAGCCGGTGTGACTAGAGTATTCCTTTTTCGTAATTAGTCTACCAGGTCTGGAAAAGGGTTAAACTTATACCAGATAGATGCTCTTTCAGGTACTTTAACGAGCATGAAAGGAAGCAAGATTGCTCGGCGATCTTTTCATTCTTTTAGGAGTCAGAAAAGAGCTTAACGGAAACTCCCTAAGTGCCTTTTTCATAAAGGACTTGTCCGGCCCGAAAAAGGGATAAAATTATACCGAACAAAAGGAATGGCCAGGCAAGGAGGAAGTGTTCAATCAAGGATCAGTAATGATGATCAAGAACGAGGGTAGGGGGGAACACTGGTGGGCCTCCTTGCGGGGTATATGAAATGGTGGCAAAATAACGAAACATTTGTAGTATGACAGGAGTGAATGGCTCATGTAAAAATGTGAAACAATCTGATAGCAACCGATGTGGTGCGCAAACCGAGGCAGCAAGGTGTCGGGACACAATGTGGAAATTGTACCAAGTGAGAGCGAGAAATGGTCTCAAGCATCATCACGAGCTCAGAAAAATGAATCCGGCGATATAAAGGGTGTCAAAAATGGGTAACGGCCGATGTGGCACGCACACCGAGGTGACCAGGGCATTTTGGAAAAAATACCTGAAAAAACTGGGGGTGAGAGCGAGAAATGATCTCAAGCATCATCACCATCTCGGAAAAATGAATCCGATGATATAAAACATGTGAAAAATGGAGAACGGCCGATGTGGCACACAAACCGATGCGACTAGTGGCGTCTGAAAAATGGGCAAAAAATGACGGGTAAAAAATAATGCAACGAGATGACCATCATGACGGTCTCGGCGTGCTGATTCCAATGGTGGAAAATATGTGTAAAACAAAAAGGGAGCAAACTGTACAATGCGGACCAATGGGGCCGCGAGTTATTTTAAGGATAAAAGTGTTTAAGGTACAACCCGTTACGCGGGTTGCGCAAAGGATGGCCTTCAGAGTCGGCGAGGATGTATGCCCCCGTGCCTAGGCAGGTCTGCACGATGTAAGGGCCTTGCCACATGGATTCAAACTTCCCTTTGCCAGTTTTGTCATGGGCTTGGCCATAGGCGAGGACGAGGTCCCCTTCATGGAAAGTTCGAGGGTGAACATGTTTGTCGTAACCGGCTTTGGAGCGGTTTTTGGCAGCTTCAATGTTCTGGAGAGTGGCACGACGATCTTCATCAGCTTGTTCAAGTGTCAGCAGACGCTGCTCGAGGGGGGAGGTGAAGATATCACGGAACTCGTGGAAGAGTTGTTTGTAGTCCTCAATCTTCTGCTCGCTGTAGGAGGCTCCTAAAGTAATGAGGTCAGGGGCACATCCTGGGAACTTTGAGGGAGGAATAGGACGCTATTTCTGACGGACGGGGGGTACACCAGGCCATGTGTCAATGTGGTGCTCTATAATGGCGGGGTCACGACCGGGAATTTTGGTATAGGACCAGGCAAAGACATCACGGAATTCTCTGAAAAGGTTTATGTAGTCTTCAATCTCTTGTTTACTGCAGAATGCTCCTAAAGTGATGAGTTCAGGGGCACATCCTGGGGCAGCGATATCAACTTGGATGACAGGTGAGATGTTGGCCATGTTACCTTCCTCGAAGGCGTCAGGAGCAGGAATAGGGTCCTTGAACCAGTCTACCTTGGTGGGGAGGAAGTCTTTGGATTCAACCGCAAATTGGGTAGCGGTGCTAGAGGAAGATGCTTCTGGAAGGAAATACGAACGATGGTGCATGTCATCCCAGGGATACTCCGGGGCAGTGAGGGCCTCAAGAATCTCCTCATCGATACGGAAAGTTTGTGTCGTCAAATCGGTTGACGAGGGGGTAGTGGCTGAAGATATCATATAGATGATATTAACCTCTCCAGAAGGGGGAGAAACCGGGGGGTAGATCTCCTCAATGGTGGGTGGTGCCGTCTCAAGATCCAGATTGTTCATCTCATAGAGAGCCGCTCTGTAATCCGAGAGATCTGGACAACGATGGGAATAATGCCCGTAAACATCGCATATGGCACAGGGGTGGTTGGTACGTAGGGATTTGTCTTTGGGCTTAGGGGTGGGGTTTAGTTCGACAGTTGGGATGTTGGGGTCACCGTCGAGCATCTGCATGTGCTTCTGCAATGCTGGTAACTGTGGGCATTGGTGGGTCGCATGGCCCAACTCGTCGCACAGCGAGCATTTGGGAGGAGCACGAAATATTGGAGGGTTTTTTACTGTCTTGGGAGGTGGTACAGCAGTGTAAGGTTGTGGACCTCTGCCCCCAGTGGGTTTGGGAGTAGGAGGGGGAGTCGTGGAGGACGAAGGGGTAGAGACACCGGGAGGTGGCTGAGTGGTAGTAGCCATGGGTTGCACCGGTTGGAGGAAGACATCTGGTGTCGGCGGGCGAACGGGAGGCAAAAGATAACATACGGGTAATCCCAAGGTTAACCGAGGGAGGCTCAGGGTAGCCATGATCGGGGCGCTGACTACTCCCGATGGAGGGACTAGGAAGGGGATCGTATGGATAGGTGTAACACCAATGTGGCTAGGTACCAATGGTGGTTTTGGAAACAAGGGTGGTTGATTGTTAGGTGGTTGGTTGTCGTGGGACAAGGTACATAAGTCAGACACTTCGGGCGTAGATGACGGGGGAGGAATGGATTGAAAGGTGGAGGTCATCGGCGCGTCTGAATAAACTCCGGGCCCCGTAGAAGAAATAAAAGAGGTGGTGGCATGAGAAACAGGTTGTTCAACCATGGGGAGAACATTTTCAGGTGCCGCGGGAGCACTGGGATCATAGTAGGTGAGTTGGTCAACCTTAACCACGCGTCCCTCATGGGGGAACATCATGGTGCGAAAGACGGAAGAGGCAACCGCCCACATGGCATACATGTAGCTGCGACCAAGTAAAAGGTTATAATCCAATTGGGCATTGATTACCTCAATGTCAATGAGTACAGTTTTGCCACCTAACTGGACAGGGACATTGGCTAGGAGGCCTTGGGGCTGAGCCGAACGACCGTTGTAGGCGCGTAATGCAGTGGTGGACTGCTGGAGAGTGGGGGATCCCAACTTCTGCCACACGAATGTAGACATGACACATGTGGAGGCACCTTCATCGATGATGCATCGATGGATGACAAGATTCCGAATGGAAACAGAAACTTGGAATGCTAAGGAGGAAGGCAGGCGTGGTTCGGATTGGTCCAAATCAAATGCCATCAAATTCGAATCATTTGGGTCAATCCCCCCAATGGAAGAGAGTAAAGTCTTGCGCTGGGAAGGGCAGTTCTTCAAGACTTCTAACGCAGACATGGCTGTGGGAGATTGGGCTAGGTTGTCTACAATGTTGTAGTTTGACGCAGCACGCGCATTGGGGTTATTGTTGATACGGCGAAGTGGGAAACGAGGGGCTTTGGGAGCGCCATCTAGTGGAGGTGGAGGAATACGTAACGCTTGATCGGTGGGATGAGCGTTAGTAGGTTTATCAGTGGGAGGTACGTCAATGGTGGAGCCATATTGGTTTCGACGAGTCTGAAGGTTGATGTCAGCGGATGACATCATCAATAGGTGGTGGGTAGCTGAGTCAAACATGGGTTGATCAGGAGCAGCGTAAGTGATTTGCTGTTGTTGGGGTTGTGCGTTAGCTTGAGGGGCCAACGGCTGAGTGTTCACCACGCCTTGGGTTGGTAAGGGGTTTTGCAGAACCAAAGGTGGCTGCTGAGGCTGAGGGGGGTTAGGTGGCGCCTGAGGAGCCGCATGCCCTTGGTGGTGGGCATCGTCAACCCAGAGCTGCCGAGCTCGCTCTAAGTGTGGGAAAGCATGCGTGTAGTGTCCATAGACCCCGCAAATAGAACAAGGGTGGTTCATTCGCAAATTGGGGTTTTTAGCCTGCTTGGGTGGGCGATCAAGGTTTTGATTAGCGGGGGCCGCATTGTTGTTGTTTGGGGGATTAGCTGGTTGACCAGCTTGGTCTGCAGGTTGGTTGTTCCCACGATTACGACCCTTTCCGTTGTTCTGTTGGCCCTGGTTGCGTTGGTTGTTATGGTTTTGCTGCGGGTTTTGTTGGGCGTAAACTTGCCCTTGGGCAGCCGGTGGGTTCTGAGGTTGCGCAGGTGCGGGAGCAGGCTGCGGGGGATGGTATGTAGGTTGAGGCTGAGCAGGGGCAGCAACTTGAGGGGGTTGCTGATATGGCTGCGGAGCGGGTTGTGGGTTTGCCGCAGGGGATACCTGTGGCGGATAATAAGTAGGTTGGGCCTGTGAAGGCGCAGGAGCTGGGGCAGCCTGCTGATGGTAGTAAGGTTGACGTGCGACTGAGGGGGCATAAGCGGGGGTCGCATGACCGAAGCACTGAGGAGGACATGCAGGTCCATGGTGATGGTGATGTTCCATGGGAGTGTATGAGTTGGTTGCTCCAGACTGTGAGGTAGCCCGTGAAAGGTCAAGGCCAGGGGTAGGACGTGCAATAGAAAATGGTTGGGGATGCGAAGAAACACGGCCAATGATACCGTCTGTAGCGTGGGATGCCCCCGGCGCATCGTGCTGGGAGGACTCGCCGTGAGGGGTGTCAGGTACAATGGTATAAAGGTATCCTGACTGGGCGTAAATGAGGTCGAACTGTTGGGCCTTAAGGATGGCCTCTTCTTCAGACTGGGGTCTTTCTGATGCCACATCCTTAGCAATAACAGGGAGAAGGGATTTGAGGAACCAATATAGGAAGATACGGTCGTCTAGTTTGATCTTGCATAAGCTACGGCGTCGACGCCACTCATGGATGTGGTCCGTTATATGGGTAGCCGTGTTTTGTCTGCAGGATAGGAGAATCTCAACGCCCGCGTCATAGCGGACAGGCAACTAGAAGAACTGCAGGAAGGTCGAGGAAAGGGAAGCAAAGGTGGCATGGTTCCCATGAGGTTGCTCGATATACCACTTGGCTGCAGAGCCAGTGAAGGTGCGCTGTAAGAGACATAGGCGAACAGAGTCGTCCACTATGGAGTTAGAGGAACACCATAGGTGGAAAGACATGATATGATTTTGTGGGTCCTCATCGGCCTTACCCTCGAACTTAGGGATGTCAGAGGGGAGCTTGGTGGGCATATGAGGCCACGTAGGGTCGTGTCGAATAGGGTCGTTGGTCAATCTGGCCAGGTCAGGTAGGTTGAGGCTAGCCATGAATGGCAAACTGGAAGAAGGATGTGACACAGTAGTGGGTTGGACCAAGTTGGGGCCAATGCCCCCAAGTGGAGGGGCAGGATTTGGGATGGTGCCCCCAAGTGGGGGAACTAAGGTGGTGGAGGATGGTCCAGCACCACCGTGGGTAGTGTGAGCCACTGATGTAGTGGGGATAGGGATTCCCGCTGCGGGAATAGGTACCGTGAGGGGAACGGTAGACGGGGGTCCCATGGAGGGCATACCCAAAATAGGTGTAGTGACTGGTGTAGTGGTGGATGTGTCATCAATGGTTCCTATAACAAAAGGAGTGGAAGTCGTGCTAACCATGGGGCTAGTAGGGGCAGTGTAAATAGGGTTCTCAGACTCTTCGTCAGAATCAGAGGTAAAGTAAGGAGCGTCAATATCTGGTGACGGAGTCCTATGTCGCTGACGAGTGGAGTCAAGTGACAAGGCTCTAGATCTGTGATGAGTGGTATCAACGGATGGTGATCGGAATCTATGACGGGTGGTGTCAAGAGAACCGTGCTATGGGGGCTCGCCCCTGAGGCGCCGAGAATGTCTCGGGGACTCAATGGTGATGGATGGTGTCAAATCTCTGTGGGTTGAGGTGAGTAGAAAAATAACTCAAAAAAGCCTAATGCAACCGAGTGTGTAGAAGGAGAGCTAAAAAACAAGGCACTCAGGCCAAAAACCAACTCAAAACACCCACTGCAACAGCTGTGCTACAATAGGTGGAGTATCAACAAAGATGGTCAGAATACCAACAAGCAGCAGGTTTCCTAAAAAGAAAAAATGGTGGACTCACTATACCAAAGGGAGGTAAAGGAGCATGCAAACACCTAACTAAAAGTATTCTGACTCAACTAAACATATCCTCTGCAAGGTGATGAAATCCAAGTCAGACAATATGAGTAGGAAAGCCAAGTGGCTATGATATCCCCCTACCGGGAGGGATACCGGGTAGTCAATCCTAGAAGAATGGCAACTAAGATACCCCGTTCATGACACGTCCAGAAAGGTGAATCTGCCGTTTAGTCCGTTTACCGCAATACCCCTATACAGGCATATCCCGCGAACCGCGAAAGGTAGCCCTTCGGTTACTGAATGGAGTGCGGTATTCAACTCAGGCCTCCGGAACCAGTCTCCCGACTTCAACCCTCCTAAGGGAGAGGCCCTCTGATAAACTGGTCATTACCGTGCCAAAAAGTACTAGGGGATTTTGGTTCCCTATTTGGACAACAACTATGTCTCAAGTGAAAGTAACCGAGGGGTGTTATTGGAAGCCTATCCCCCCGATCCTACCTAACTACAATGATTCTTTTGTGTTCCCCAAGTGGGGTTAGAATGTTGGTTTAGTTAGGTACTTTTTAAGGCTCACTTGAATTATGTGACAGAGTGTGTGTTCGTGAGGTGATGAACCCAAAATAGAAGTGCCACAAGGGGGGCAACTTCTAACTATCAATAATACTGAAATTGAAACTTTAACTTGCAAAATTTTCTGAATTAAAAATAATGAAATTTTAAAAAGATTCTGTAAAGGGAACAGAAATTATGTTGCAGGAAGGCTGTAAGGAAGTGGGACTGCAGGTAGGACAGGGAGTTGTTTAGATGCAGAAAATATTGCAGCAAAAGGGGCTGGGCTCAAAACAGGAAAAATGCATAAATCAGACCGCGGGTCTGTGGCGAATCAGAACAGGCAGACCGCGGGTTTGAGGGAAACAGACGCGGTCAGGTCGCGGCTTTCGGGCCAACAGACGTAGTCGGGACGCAGGAAATAGGGAAAAGACGCAGTCGGGTCGCGGCAAAAAGGCTAACAGACGCAGTCGGGACGCGGGAAAGAGGCTGAAAGCCGCAGTCGGGACGCGGGAAAATGGCCGACAGGCGCAGTCAGATTGCAGCAAACAGGCTGATTAGCCGCGGTCGGATCGCAGGTAACAGACTTGAATCCGCCGGCAGGGCGTCGGAAACCGTCTGAGAGCCGCGGTCGGGTCGCAGGTAAAGGCTTGAAAGACGCGGTCGGGACGCGACTGCAGAGGGAAAAAACGCGATGTGCGGCGGCCGAAAGGGACAACCGAAAGGGAAAAAATTTTAAACGGAAACCAGAAATTCAAAATCTAGGGGAGTCGCGAAAACTGTGGCTAGGGTTTTACCCCTAGCTTGTGCAAATGAGCACCTACTAAGGAGAATGGACTCCTTAGTAGCAGTTCAGTAAATGTAAATAATTAAGCTAAAACATAAATAGAAACTACTCTAAAACATGTGCATGAAAAAATAAACAACAATTTGTGAACAAGGGTTTTGTATTAATATTACCTTCAATGTGAAGGTTGATGAAGCTCCTTGCAATGTCGAAGAGGGTTGCTCCAAGCTCCAATGTGCTCCTTCTCTTTCTCCAATGGTGGAAATGGGCCAAAAGGGGCTCTCAAGGTGAAAGTAGTTCAATGGTGAACTAGGGTTTCGAGAGAGATTTTGGCAGAGTAAGGGTATAGTTGATTGTGGATATGAAATAAGGGATCTCCATCACCTATTTATAGTTTTTTGGTGGTGGAGTGTTGACCCATGGTTTTAGGAAACACATGGTTTAGGGCAGCTGTATAGGGTTTTTTCCTCCTTTTCCTCATTATTTTATATTTTTTATTCCCTTTTTAGGGGATTTTTGCTATTTTTGGAGGAAAAGGGGGTTTTTTAGCCTTTTTGAGGCTATTTTGAGGGTTTTGTGGCCTTTTGGAGGCATTTTAGGCCTTTTGGAGGCTTTTTAGTGGGATTTCTTGAGATTTTAAGGGAAATATGGTAGGAAAATGGACAAATGAGCCATATAATGTGGTAGATGAGGTAGTGAACACTTTTTGGGTGTTAACAAATGTGCTGATGACATCTTTATGTAGAAGACTAGTTGTTTGATGCCGATACCTTGAATGGACCGATTGATATTTACCAGTTTCAATGATTTTTTTCCGTGCAGAAATAATATGCTGCCCATCCAATATATAACACTTTACTGAAGGAAAATTAATTTCATCTTCATTTCCAGGAAGAAATCCCAATGTGGTCTCCTTATCAAAAGACAATAGAATAAAATCTCTCAATGTTGTTGTAAATGTTGAGAACAAATCTGCTAGCATTATCCATGGGAGATCGAATGCACATTTTATATAGTCATTTGAGATAGAATCGATCATAGAAGGAGTGATCATCATAGAAGGGGCGGAAAATCCTTCTTGTCGGAAGTTGAAATTCAGGATAAATATTGTTTCTATGTTATAACTTAGCAAGTGTCCCGATACCTACTATTTATTACGGAAGTTAGAAGTCAGGAATTGTTGGGCTAGCCTTCGTCGATTAAATATTTTTACATTTCTCTTGTAAATGAAGGGGTGTCCAACCCTTATTTTTCCCAGTATTATTTTCATAATAGTTTTAGATTGCAATAAGGGGAAACTGACTCTTTTCTGATTGTAGAGAAGAATATGCAATTGATTGCGCATACTAGTACTGTTAACTTTCCGAGATAATAAAATAATAGTTCTTGTGAACGTATCTCCCACGTGGGGTGAACCACGTAAATCAATGTGTTTATGTGTATGAGTTTATGACATGTTTTGTATATGTGTTTATGTGAGTTTATGTATTTACTTTCATATGCATGTGAACGATAACCGAACGTTGAGTAATTGGAATACAAGTGCGTGAATGTGAAGAAGAAACACTTAGTATGATGAATGCATAGCTAACTGGTGAATACCGTAGAGATTCAACGTAATTCGTATACTACGATAGCTGCGAAGTGCGAAGTTGTTAACCACACCTTCTTGTGTTCACCATTTTGGATATAGGTGAATTGCTGGATATAGGTATTCACAATTTTCTACTAAACGAAGGGGCGGCTGATCCTTCTTGTCAAAAGTAGGAAGTCAGGATAAATATTGTTTATATGTTATAACTTAGCTAATCTCCCGATCCCTACTATTTACTGCAGAAGTCGGGGGTCGGAATTGTCATCCCATCCTTCGTAGATTAAATATTTTTAAATTTCTCCAGTGTTCACCATTCTCCATATACATGAAGTCACGACCTAGCCTTCGTAGGTTGACTGTTTTTACAATTCCCTCATAAATGAAGGGGTGACCGACCCTTCTTCTTCCCATTATTCTTTTCATAATAGTTCTAGACTGCAAAAAGGGTTGGTCAATTCTTCTTGTGTTCACCACTTTGGATATTGGTGAATGGCTGAATATAGGTGTTCAGAATTCTCTACTAAACGAAGTGGCGACCGATCCTCCCTGTCACAAGTCAGGATAAATATTGTTTATATGTTATAACTTAGCCAATGTACCAATCCCTACTATTTACTGCGGAAGTTGAAAGTCGAGAATTGTCATCCCAACCTTCGTAGATTAAATATTTTTACATTTCTCTCTTAAATGAAGTGTCAGCCGACCCTTCTTGTACTCAGTATCTTTCCAGTGTTCACCATTCTGGATATACATGAATTGACGGCCTAGCCTTCGTAGGTTGAATATTGTTACAATTCCCTCATAAATGAAGGGGCGGCCGACCCTTCTTTTGCCCAGTATTATTTTCATAATATTTCTAGACTGCAAGAAGGGTCAGGCGATCCTTCTTGTGTTCACCATTCTAGATACATGTGAATTGCTGGATATAGGTGTTCACAATTATCTACTAAACGAAGGGGCAACCGATCCTTCTCGTCGAAAGTCAGGAAAGATCATTCGGGAATAGTGGCCACTTGGGAGACAATTATGTTTCACTTGTATCAAATGATTATCATGATCATTGAATTTTTTGGACATGAATATGTGTAGTTTCTTTGATTCATAATATGAATAGAAAGAGGCTCTTTTTATTGAGGGGAAAAAGAAGAGCATCTAACTAGGATGAATTCTGCATTAATTTGGAAGAAAGAACATTGACAATATTTAAATGTGTGAACCAAAGCATATAAAATGAATTCTAACTCATATAGTACAGTCAAATATGAGGCAAAGCGATAAGATGGTGTAACATGGAATACATTCACACAAGAGAAATTAAAAGACTGAAGAAAGTGACAACATATGAATCTTTGTTTCCAATAGACTTGTACTTCTGCTCTTCATTAAAGTATTCAAAAACTATTACATCACTGTATTTTTTTCTCTCGGATCCAACCCCGATTACTTTTTAAAATCAAAAGTTATACAAATTTTCTTTTAAGAAACCCTTCCTGATTCTTCGCTAAAAAAATAAATTTCAAAGAAGTCTCTACTAAACTTCAACAACATTTGTGTTATCGGACAATCCACTCAAGCGGACGCGAGAAGGATCTCCCTAGCTCAAAGTGAGTCTAGAACAAATAGAACAGAGTACTAATGCATTTCCTAGATCTACTTAAGGATCGAGTACTAGATGCCTTACCTTTCACTTCCCAATCCTTTCTCCTGAATGTTGCTCCACGTCTCACGGTCGTCAGATCCAAGATGCAAGACCTGTCAAGAAAAGAAACAAGAGAAACCAGTAAAAGACATCTATACAATAAGAGATCTAAGTAAACAGTTAACCAGGTAAACTACTCAATATCATTACAGACATGAACAATATTGGTGGAAAAAATTTGTATTACTGCAAATAGAGGAGTACATAATAGAGATATAGAACTATAACCAAGGCTTAACACTGTAGCCCTTCTCTGACAAAGCCACTTGCCATATCCTTCCAAGGAAGTATGAGTTCTCCAATGGGTGAGTAGAGATGTTCTAAGAGTGATTTCACTAGCATGTAGATACCATAGCCTTCCTCTCTTTTGGATGGGAGTGAGCTTCATTTATATAGGACTAAATGGATAGGGTATGGATATGATAGGTTGAGAGATGGTAGGAGAGGCTTAAGGGATCTCTCCAAAGGTTTAGGAACCGAGTTCCAACTCTTCCAAGAGGTCAAAAATAGGGTCCCAAGTCAGCAAGTTTTGAGATAGACCTCGAAGAAGTTATTTTTTCCATCTAATTGACTTCATCACACCCTGTAATGGAGCAAGGTGCGACGTCACATGTTGCTAGTGTGCAGCCTGCGACAACCCTTCAAAACTTAGCACAATTGGGTATAAATCCTCCCAGGATGATTACTTAGTCCAAGTATCTTCAGGGGTGTATACACTGAATCTTATGATGAGTATATTTTGGGTGTAACAGAATTCCCCCCAAAGCATGAAGCTGTTGAAGATAGACAGGTGAAGTGCTTTGATAGAAGTAATGGCAATAGACTCGTCGGACGAAGGACACTGCTGCAGTACAACTGACTCTGAACTGACAATCTCATATGAAGTACAACATGGCTGCCGACCAATACATTGCAGATCCATGGTAGTAATGACCGACTGAACACAATCATGGCTACTAGACACAAGCGTAGATCCATGATGAGATGATAAGACAACCGCGACCAATACAAAAGTGGATCCGTGTGATATAACTCAATACAAACTCCATCACAACCTGGGTAAAACATGACTCCCCAGGGTCTTCAAGCTGAACCCGCAATGATATGAATCTATCCATGTGATTACAAATGTCTTGACGTCGAACATGGTAGAAACCACTTGATTACCGACCATTGATGTAAACCGTTAACAAGTGCGAGGGAGATCACCATTGATGTCAATGATTCCCAAGGTATCACAGTACATATCATCAAGCGTGAAAAAATGAGTTGAAGTCGAACGTAAGACAAAATATTTCAATCAAGAGTCAATGATGTAAACTCATGATGAAAGCAAGGTAACCTGCCATTGAGGCATGTAGGGCTAAGGTGCTTGACTGGTTTCTAGATTCAATCCTCGGATGATGTGTTGAAGTCGACAAGGATTAATTCGTCGAAGGAGGGCCATGATGAATCCCCCGTCAATCGACATGAAACACAACAAAAATGTATATGGTAGATCGGATGGTACAGTAACATGTAAGACTGACTCAGAGTAGACCGACGTGATGGCGGGTGTACTAATAAATGATAGACATATTCTTGAAAATGGGCATGGCATGACTTGGCAGTATTGACATGACGAGTGCGACACAAATTCTCAAAGCGACTGATGATGGAAGCTTTTCTTTGAATGACTCAAAGGAGTGATAATAATCAGGAAATAAGTGGAACTTGAAGACAAACAGATGATCCAAGTGTTGTATGCAAATGCAGATGAGTGCCATGTTCAAGGATGACTACATATTGCCACTAATAAGGTATGTAACACAAACACTTTCCTTTTTCCCCATCATGAATGATGAGTGCCTCATGTGTTTTTTACGAGCTTGATAAGGGTAACTAGATGCTCGGTATAGCTCATCTCATAGATGAGTCCAATCCCAAATATTTTCCGAGCCTGGGATAGGAGGGGTTCATCCCATGACGGGCCCTTCAATGTGAGAACTTTAACGAGTCCATAGAAGGAAAACTCAGTCGTCATTTCATGTTTAGAGATTCTGAAAAGAACTAAAGGAGACTCCAATGGTCCTTTTTCGTAAAGTTAGCCTCATCGCCCGAAAAAGGGTAAAACAATGCGGGAGAGGACTCTTCTAGTCATGATTGGCTGGAGTATACCTTTTTCGTAATTAGTGCCTCTTGGTACAAAAAATTGGTAAACTATCACCAGGAAGACAACCATTCAAATACTTTAACAAGCGTGAATGCGACAAGTTCGCTTGGCAATCTTTTCATTTTTCGAGAGCCTAAAAAGAGCTTAACGGTAGACACTGGGGGGTGTCCTTTTCCGTGAAAGTTTAATGAGCCCGAAAAAGTGATAAATCATAACTCGGTACTTGTTCTCATAGTTCCGTGAGTACGAGAACAAACGAAGAGTAAACTCATCATCATGCAATAATTAAAAACTAACCGTTGCAAAAATAACGACAAAACGTTCAAGGGAGTGTTCATACTAGTGATGACCGTTGTGATACAAGAAACAACACGAAAGACTACTTACAACTCCTGCACACTAGAAAATGTGTCAAATAGCCTCAAATATGACAAAAATGGTCAAAAGCTATGATAAATGGCCCAAGAGCATCAAAATATTTGAAAAGGAATATTCCATTCTATTTATAAATAGAAAAATGGGCCAAAAATAGATTTCATTGTTTCATTTGCCAATTTGGGAGGAGAAGTACCAATTTGGAGCCAAAAATTCCTTTGCCGATTCCGGGAGCTACAATCTGCCATTTCACCCACTGTCAGGAGCAAGTAAGCCTAAACTTCATCCAACAACTTTCTAGTGAATTAGATTTTGTTTTTAGGTTTAATTTTTGGGTTTTTTGATGAATTATTGGAGGGCTACTGCGCTCTTGGCTTGTCGCAGTTGGCCCTTTCGGGAACTGCAACGAGACCGACTTGGCACAAGTCCCGAATGGGTGAAGTGTGAAAACATCACACTGCACACAAAAGTACAGTGTGACGTCGGAGTTGCAATTCCCAAACATCAAATTTAATCCAAAAAATGAACTTGTAGAGGTTGAAGTAGGATCTAACAGTGTTTAAATGCCCTTCTTGGCAGGTTGCTTGCTAGCCAACATGGTTTTAGAGTGGCGGGAATGGGAACACAAAGTAGAAGATGAACAAGATGTCAATGATCCACAATGCGTGGATTCCTTGAGGAACTGTGGTTTGCTTAAGTTCTTTGAGATTTAGGGGATGAGATCCCAAATCCCATTGCTATCACACATGCTCCAGAGTTGGGATGCGGCCCAAAAATATTTCATGATTGGTGAGCACACCTCACAATAGATGTTGAGGACATCTATTTCCTTACTGGTTTGTCCCAGAGAGGGAAACCTGTAGCTCTTACTGGAACACGGGCCAGTGACTGCACAGTTGATGACATGGTGTCATAGCATTGTACCGCTACTGCTCGATCTTCCAGTGGGAACATCCTCATTAGGGATGTGGTGAGCCATCCACTACATACCATATTGCTTAATATTACTAGAGAGGCGGGAAGACAAGCTCCACAAACGGCTACTTGGACTCAGATGCTTTATGTGGAGGACTGGATGTCCCCCATGGTTTTCAACTGGTGTGAGGGTCTCCTCGCAAACCTCTGAGCTCAGCTGACCAAGTGTCGGCGGGGAGATCTCAAGAAGTTTGGTTATGGGTCGATCTTGGTATCGTTTCTCTTGGAGCGGATTCATCTCTTGCGTCCACAGGTAGTACTAGATGACAAGGAGCCTCGATATCCCCACATGCTCAGATGGGCTGAGGTGATGACTCGTCATGGTGGAGGACCTATCATCAGTTTTGGTCCTGAGTTCTTCAGCTGGCTGTAAGGCCATTTACTCATGGTTGAGGACTTCTCTTACAGTGGTACGGATTTCAGAGAGGATCTTGACTTGGTGCTACCCGAGGATGCAGCATGGGGTGACAAAGGTGAGAACAAAAACCCTTGTACTTTTAATTTTGTATATTTATCATTTTTTTGATGCAGTGTTGACAAGTATATAACATGTGTGTGCAGTTGTGGGGCCCGTACGACCAGTAGGACTTTCTCTCCTGGCGAGGAGAGACAGAGGTGGGGAAGCAGTTGTGCCCCCAGGCTCTCATGCTGCCATCGAGGAGATGGAGGAGGTATACAGGAACTTGTCCCAGTTGACAGTAGAGGTTCCTGAGCCAGCGATAGATGACCTGCCGAGACCTATGCAGAGGTTTGGGGTTGGAGCGTGCATATGCTTCAATTACCTACTCCGTAAGGTAGCGAGGACCGTGGATTGCTTACTCACTCAGCGATAGCGGGTTGTCCATGCTAGGGGTGGTGTAAGGGTCAGGCGTCAGGCCTGATGACACTATTATAATTGTACTGAGAGCTTAGAGGCCTCAGATTTTGTACTACTGAAAGCTGCGATGCTTCAGATTTTGTAGAGACTCACTGAAAGCCATCGTGCTTCATATTTTGTACTAGCACTACTTTTGAGCGATATATATATATATATATACAGACATTATTGGGGATTTATACATTATGTGTTTTAAAATGATGAGTGATGTGATCTTGTTTACATGTTTGCTTTTATACATTTCATTATTTACATGTTGTGAATGCTTTTACATATTATGAATATTACCTGTGTGTGATGTACCAATCCAAAATGAAGTTGGCCATCGAGTCAGCAACTGTGTTTAACTCATGTGGAATGTGTAGGTACTGAACGGATTCAAATGACCTTTCCAAGAGACGTACTCGTCTAAAGAGACAGAGTAAGGTGGGATCATAGATGGCGTAAACCCGGTTAAGATGGGAAACCATTAATTGAGAATCCATGTGGATGACAATGTGGTTCATACCCAAGGAAATGGCGTTAGCTAGGGTTCCGATTACTTCCTGATACTCTGCAGCGTTGTTGGTCGCAAACCCTAGGAAACTTCCTCCTGAGCTAATGAGCTCACCTGTTGGGGAATATAGTACCCAAGCTTCCGAAGCAAGGTTACGAGTATGCCAGCTGGCATCGTCCACGAATCCATAGCATGTTTCCATATGCACACGCAGATAGAACATGGTATAAGGAGTGGAAACAAGATCTAAAGACACTAAAAAACAAAAGCGTCATAGCACACAAAAACACAAAAAACACGCCATGTACAGTATATACAAGAAATTCTAAGCGTGACGAGTTTAGGCATAGTATCTCTTCAGGTAAATCCCATTGCGAGGTTCACCCAAAGAGATTCCATCATAGTCTTCAAGCTCGTAAGCTCCCTTCTCCAAAACACGTTTGACAATATAAGGTCCATGCCACATGGATTCGAACTTTCCTGCTCCTAGTTTGTCATGCTTCTGGTCATAAGTGAGGACCAGGTCACCCTTGTTCAAGATACGAGGTTCAACCGACTTGTCGTATTGGGATTTGATGCGTTTCTTGCATGCTTCATTAGCAAGAGGGGCATATCGACAGGACTCGTCAAGTTTTTCTAAGTGCAAGAGATGTTCTTCCTCAGCAGTAGTATTAGGAAGAAGTTCGACAGTGAGTTGTAGAGATGAAATTTCGCACTCTATAGGTAGGACAGCCTCCAATCCATAGACTAGTTGGAAAGGAGTGAAACCTATGGCGGTTTTAATGGAGGTTCTATAGGCCCACAACGCTAAAAAGAGCATTTATGCCAATTGGATTTCTGTGTACCTACCATCCTTTGGAGCATAGTTTTCAAGACTTTGTTAATGGCCTCGACCTTTCCATTGGACTGCGGGTAGTAGGGTGTTGAATTTTCATGGAGAAAACCCAACCTATTGCTCAGTTCATCAACCATATGGTTCTGAAAATGGGAACCATGATCGGTAAAAATCGCCTGAGGAACTCCGAACCACGCTATTACATGATTGAACATGAAGAGTGCGGTGGTTTTGCCGTCGTTCTGATATGTAGGAATAGCTTCGGCCCACTTTGTAAAGTAATCCACAACTACAATGATGTAACTATGCCCCCTGGCCGAGGTAGGCTTAAAATGCATAAAGTTGATGCCCCATTTTGCGAAGGGGCCCACAACAATAACCGGGTGTAACAGGGCGGGATGGGTGCGCTTCTTCGTATGGAAGTGTTGGCAAAGAGGACACTTTTTTACGGCCTCAATACAATCTTTGAAGATAGTAGGCCAAAAATATCCTACGCGCAAAATCTTCTGGGCTGTAGCCATCCCAGAGAGGTGACCACCACATGTCTCGGCATGACAGTCATTGAGAATGCGTTCAGCCTCATCGTGAGTGAGACAACGTTGAAGAATTGAATCAACGCCATGACGATACAAAGTATCATTGATGATTAAATAATACTTTCAATGGTGACGTATCTTACGACAGTCGTTGCGAGACAGTTGAAGGTTGAAGCATTGGTTTTGAAGATATAATGAGATATCTCCATACCATGGGTCAGTTGTACTAATGAGAAACAATGATTCATCAGGAAAAGAGTCATTGTGCTCAATTTCTGCATCAGGACGGGGAAGGTCACAAATTAGCTCGGCAAACACTAAAGACTTTTTTGACTTGGATTTTTCGAAAAGAAGATCAAATTCTTGCAGTATCACAATCCAACGTGAATACTCCCCCCCAAGCACATGACGTGTTAGGACGTGGTACACGGGTTTCAAGTCTGTGATGATGGTGGTGGTGCAGAGCAAGATATAGTGCTGGAACTTCTGGACGGTGATGACCACCGCGAATGCAAGTTTTTCGACATGTGAATATCTAGTTTCAACATCAGGAAGACCCTTACTTGCATAGTATATTACATGTTCCTAGGTGTTTTGATCCTCCTATACCAAGACCATGGTGATAGTGGTAGCAGAAGCGGCGAGATATAAGATATAATCTCGATAATAATTGGGCGGTTGGAGCACGGGGGCATGCGTGATGGCATGTTTGGTACTGTTGAAGGACTTTTGAGCTTGGTCGTCCCAAATGAATGGGACGTCCTTCTTAGCAGTATCATGTACCCCTGAGTCTTCTCCGCGAAATTGCAAACAAAACGTCTTAAATAAGTCGCCTTCCCTTGGAGACTTTGAAGTTCTGTCACATCAGTCGAGGGTGGCAGGTTGATGATGGATTCCACCTTTAAGGGATCAATGCGGATCCCATCCTTCGAAACGATAAATCCTAAGAGGCGTCCGGACTCAATGCAAAAGATACACATATGAGGATTCAGACGGATATTGTACCATTTGCATCTGAGGAAAATGGCCGTCAAATGATCAATGTGGAACTCAAGCTGCTTTGAATGAGTAGGGAGATCGTCCAGGTAAGGTTCCATAAAGTCCTTAATGTCATGGAAGGCATATGACATAGCCCGCTGAAATGTGGCGCCAACATTTTTAAGGCCAAACGGGAGTTTGCGGTATGCAAACGTTCCCCACAGGAAGATGAAATCCATCTTATGTTGGTCAGCGGGGTTGATCTCAATCTAGTTGTAACCATAAAATCCATCCATAGATGAGAAGATGACGTTTTCAGCACAATTGTCGATAATTCGGTCGATGAAGAGAGTCGGGTAGTTGTCTTTTGGACAAGCTCAGTTAAGGTCTCGATAATCAACACAGACGCGAATGGTACCCTGATTTTTTATCATAGGGATGACGTTTGAGACCCAATCCGTCAATGGGATAGGATAAATAAAACCAGCCTTTAAGAGCTTTTCAATCTCTGCCTTGATTGCTACCGTCTTCCAGAGGTGTACCGGTCGCAACTTTTGGCGTATAGGTTTGATGTCGGGATAGGTTTTTATTTCATGAGAAATAATCGTGGGGTCTATCCCTGGCATATCCTCATAGGACCAAGCAAATACGTCTTGAAATTGCTTGAATAAGGCCGTGCCAGCAGCTATTTCTTCAGGGGAACACTTCTGGCCTATGTGAATGTGTTCCACTATATTAGGTTTCACCAAGATGTCTACCAGGGTGGTTGGCTCAATATTGGCAAAGTTTCCCTTCATGTCTATAAGACATGTAAGAATGGGGGAATGAGGGAATAGGTAGATATCTGGTGAAAAGAGGGTATGGATGTTGTCCTCTATGTACTCCAAAGGAGGAAGAAAAGATGACCTATGGTGGAGATCATCCCACTGACCGTCGTCAACATTCATAACTTCCATGATGGACTCATCTGAATGAAAAGTTTGAAGTAAGAGATCAGGTAGAGATGACGTCCATCGTAGAGAACAGGATGGAGAGGCCACGGTTAAATGGTCCTCCGGTGCTGATTGGATAGTCTCATAAATACGTTCATCGGGTGAAAGAGGCATTATATATCCAAGTAGGAGTGTTGTGGATTCATCCGGTACAAGCCAAGCATTGGTAGAGTGAGATAAAATCTCAGTGGAGATCATGTTCACTGTAGCGACATGATTAGGGGGGTCCATCGTCGAAAAAAAGACCATGAGAGATGAATCTTTCAAAAGGCCAACCCCTATACTCTCATACTGTTTTGACATTTGTCCAATAGAAGGAACATGGTCATCAGGATGAGTAGTAGCGTCTGGTGCACAAAAATCTAATTGGTCGATAGTAACAATTCGTCCTTGGTGGGGAAATTGTACTATGTAGAAGATTGAAGAAGCTACCGCTTTCATGGTGTAAACCAATTGCGACCAAGCAAGAGATTATAATCTATTGGGGCCGAGACCACTTCCACATTAACAGTTACGGTCTTTCCGCCCAACTCAACTGCAAGAGCTTGTAAGATCCCATGAGGTTGAAAGCCACGCCCATCGAATGCTTTCAACATGGTAGGAGAATGATTCAATTCAGGTGAGCCTATGGCTCTCCAACAGGCGATCGACATGACAGAAGTGGAGGCACCTTCGTCCAAAAGGGTACGATGGACAATCTTCCTAGCAATGTTCGCAGAAACTTGGAATGCGAGCTGGTGAGAGAACCTCGGCTTGAAGTGGTCAAGTTGGAACATGATGGTATTCGAGGAATCGAGGTCGACTGCACCAATGGCTACAAGGAGAGTTTTGCGTTGATTAGGACAATTCTGCAAAACTTCCAGGGTAGACATGGCGTAAGGAGCTTGTGCCAAGTCCTCTACGATATTGTAATTTTGTGCCGCCCGAGGGTTGGGATTGAAAACAACTTTTTGAATTGTACTCTTGGGAGGTTGCAATATCGAGTCTAAGGAGGGCTTCTCAATGGTGAGAGAAGTTGATGGTACAGTAACATCAGTTAAGGAGTTGGAAGCTTTTTCAACATTACTTCTGGTGGATTCCTTCGAAGGGACCTGTTTGTAAGATCGCGAGTGAGTGTTCAAATTGATCGTCTCATTACGCACCATGAGAACATGCGCGGTATTGGATGGCTCCCCTTGTGCTGGGGGGGTTGAGCAATCATCTGCCGGTTTTGAGTAGGAAACAGATCATTGAGGACTGCGGGAGTTGGTTTACCCCGAAGAAACTTTTGTACTTCGTCTCTATGGGGACATTCTTTGGAGAAATGGTCATCTCCACACAGTAAACAAGGATACTTTAGTTTCCATTTCTACTTGGTATCGTCAGAAGTGCTCTTTTGTTCTTGCTGGGCGGAAGAATTTTTGGGTTTCCCCCTGCTCTTCTTTTTACCACCAGAATTATGAGATGAAGCTAATTGGATAGAATTCACCTCTTCAATTTGAGCAGGAGTGGTGGATTTGGTAGTGTTGTGTCCATCCTGAGTCGGTAATGGGGAGGAACCGTGAAGGTTGGATGATCCAACAGTGCTAGAAGTAGGCTGGGTGTTAAGGGAACTGATGATTCCATCAGTTTGGAGTCCCTTATGTGGTTTCACAGGGTCATTAACGTCACGGGGTGCGTCAGGCAGAATATCAAACAAAGTGCCAGATTGAGTGTAGACTATGTCTAGTACGTGGGCACTTGCGATGGCTTGTTCTTTGGTAACAACACCTTGCATGGCAATGCCTCTTGCTATGGTAGGGATGAGGGATTTTGTGAACCAGTATGCTAGGAGATGATATGGAATAAGAGCTTTAATGAGACATCGTCTCCTTCGCCACTCGTGGATATGATCCGAAATATGAGTGGCGGTATTCTGACGGAGCGAGGTTAAAATCTCGGTACTAGTTTCATACCGTATGGGTAGATGGAAATGTGTCAAAAAGTTCATGGCAAGAGAACCAAAATTAGGAAAAGATTTGGGTGGCAACTCAATGTACCACTTGGCAGCCGAACCAGTGAGAGTCCTTTGAAACAATCTAAGACGAATTGAATCTTCCATTAAGGAATTAGATGAACACCATAAGTGGTATGTCATCACGTGGTTTTTAGGGTCTTCACCCAACTTGCCGTCAAATTTGGGGATATCAGACGAAAGTTTCACCAGAATTGGTGGCCAATTAGATCCGTGGTAAATATGATCGTTGGTTAAATGTGATAGGTCAGGCAGGTCCAAAGTAGCCAGGAAGGGAAGCTGTGGGTTAGGCTACACGTATTGATAATACGGATAAGGCATGTAAGGACTAAACTGACCGTAAGGTGTACCAGGAGGAAACTGGCTGTAGGGGGGTGTGCTTCCCGGATCGTAAGGGGATCCGCCACCATAAGGTGGTCCATTCCAATAAGGTGGGGGCCCACCTCCACAATCGGGAGGGGGTGGAGGTCCGCCGCCACCACTAGGAGGAGGTGGGGGTCCATAACCATAATGAGGTGGACCACCACTGCCTCTGCCTGGAGGGGTGGTGGACCACTTCGGCCACTAGAAGGATGGGGGCCCCCACCACCTCCGCCATCGGGAGGATGAGGGTCTCCACCACCACTACCACCACCATAGTAATTAGGTCCTCCACCACCTCCGCCACTCGAAGGGAAATGTCCTCCTCCACCATGATAGGGTGGTCCCCCGCCACCTCCGCTGAGAGGGGGTGGTGGACCATTCCCGCCATCGCCGGAAGGGTGAGGGATGTTGTTGGTAAAATGAGGTGGGCCTCCACTAAGGTTAGGTGTGGGCCTGTCGCCTCCAGCATGAGGTGGGGGAGGGCCGATTGGGGGTGGTGGTGCTTGAGGGATAGTCGGTTGGGGTCCGTGTTGCAACATAGGTTGTTTCCCCCATAGAGTGTATGGATTCCCGGGATAAGGTATCCTGTATGGTGCATTTTTGGGATTAGATTGGCCTGACGTAGGGTTAACAGAACCTGGATACGCTTGAATCCATGAGGGTTGAGTTACATTGGACGAACCCCCAACATGAGATAATCCCATGGTGGACGGTCTAGCGGGTTGGGAAGGTCCAATGGAAGGTCCGTTGGGGATTCCACTGCCTACGTTCTGGTTAGGAAACAGGGGTTTCCCCCCAACCATAGCAGGTTGACCACTATTCAAAGGTTGAACCAATGTAGGTTGTTGACTAGCTACCGTAGTAATAACATTACCAATAAGATAATCTGTGGGAATGGAATACCCTCCCCTCAAATTTTGAGGTGGGGGAGGAACTAGTAAAGTAATTGGGGTAGTGATGGGTGTGTTGGACTGTTGTCCTTCCACAGGTTGGTTCACTTGAGGTGCAAGACTGGACTCTTGTGAGGGTTGACCAGTCTTATAAGTGGTCTCGTGGTGGGAAGGTTGTTCTGGTGATCCAAAAGATATCGGGTGAACCGGGATGGGTCGGTAAGGGGTTAACGATGGGTCTTGAACCCGTCGTTGGAGACTTGACTACCGAAAATATTTATCCATGGAACAAAAATGAGCTAATTGGTCATGAAAGTAGGCTAAAGTGTCTTCAAGAGTAGTCCCATTGTGTAGGGATGAGATGGCAAAATGAGCCACTGGGTGGTCTGTAGAAGATGTCCAGTAAGCTGTTGAAGGACCAATAGCTGCTGTAGGGTCATCTTGGGGTTGGATTATCCATTCCAACGATCCAGGTTCTCCCAGGATGACGGGATAAAGGTCTTGTGAAGCGGGGGGATTTGTGCTCTTTCATCCTGCGGGGGATGAGAGGCAGGTGAATCCAGAGGAGTTTATGGAAACAAAAGTCCAACATTCAGAGTGGGGTTTTCCACTTTAGTAACTACGACCGCGTTACACTGATCCATTCTTACCCTCGAAATAACCTCCAGATTAAGGGGATATTCGGGTTTTAAGATCCTATGAGATCTTCTCCAGGGAAAATACACCAGAGTGTCAGGATGATCAGTCAGGATGGCTGAAACAGCTTTTCTCCTAAGGGTATGCTAAAAGAAAAGCAGTCCAGAAAAACCTACTCAAACTAAGGCAACAAGCAGACTTATGTGACAGAGTGGATTCAAAAGTCTGGAACCTCACGGGATTATCAAGGAATCGCAAACCATGATATACTACAGGGTCCAACAATATGACGCGACAAGGAGGATTGGGACCGTACCCTTTCTTGCATACCCGATTACCTGGACAGTTTATGCGTGCTAATCTCCCCGAGTGCTGTTCTCGGTGTATTGCTTTGCCAAGATGGCCAAATGGTTAACTCAGTTGGTTTCAGGAATCCTAGTGGTGTATCCCGATATACTCAAGGTACGTGGGAGCTCAAATCCGTAGTGGTGCTGTCTAATGCACAACCGTTCAGCAAGAGACCTTCCGATATACTACCGAGTACGTGATACACCCTTCGATATACACCAAGTATATATTATGGTACTTGGTGGGTATGTGAAGGAGGTCGATATACCGATAAGTACGGGGAAGACTAAAATACCCCTAGGATACAATGTTGGAAAATAACGACAACTGGCATGCTTAACGACGCCGGAACACATCTGTAACTTACACACAAGTTGCTAAAACTTTACATAGTTCTATCGTTAATTTTATCTTGGACGGTTAGGTGAATGCATGAGGTGAGTACATAATCGAAAGTATAATGCAAGCCCTAGCTACATGCACGAAATATTCTTTTCTTTCAATGAATTCTAGCTATGAGAAGGATAAAACTTTTTCCAATAGTATTGCCAAAACAAACTCAATGCAACACAATCCCAATTCAAACAAAACTTGGCTATGAAAGTATTATTTTCCTTTTTCGATGAAACACAAAAAATCACAACACCACTATCCAAATCAAAACATTTTTCCTTTTCTTTTTCTTTTCAAATCAAAACGACACTAGGTAATGAAAAGAGAGGATTCTGAAATGGAATATGCAAGTTTTTCAATTTCACTTTCAATGGTCTAAAAGCAACAGAAATTAAAAATGCATCTATCTTTCCTTAGCATGGAATCAATTTTGCAAAAATCGAAGCATACTTTGAGTCTTTCAAGAAAATGAGCGATTCATAGTTCGAGAAAAACACAATAGATCATACATTCATTCAATGTTTCCAAAACATAAATGAAAATGTTCCAATGCACAACATTTTCTTCAATAATGCTCAAGAAATGATGGGAAAGAAGCACTTTTTAACTTTTCAATGTATGCATCAAAGAATAAACTCGATAGCAATGGAGCTTTCAGATCTAAATGACTGAAAAGAAAACACTACTTGCAGCATTCGTACACTCAGAAAACTCAAGAAAAGACAAGCACTCGATTAAGCTGAAAGGAACACTTAACTCAAAATCAAGCAGCAGCAAGCAAACCAAACAAGCAAAGCTCAAACAAAATGAGAACGAGGTCTAGAAGCTGATCTAATGTAATAATCAGATCAGGGATGGAAGGAAGGGAATGCAAGGGTGAGCGGATGAAGGTGGAGGAGACAAAAGTATCCACCACTACCGGTCTTCAATCTTGTCCAAAATGGAACCCAAAATCAATCCAAACAAAACCAAACACTCAAACCACAATGATACGAACCGTTACACCAAAACCTCGAGGTGTTAGTGAAGGCCGTCCATTAGGATCTTAACATCCCACCATGCTCCGTAGTCTAGACTCTAGGCTGGATGTGCACCCATACGGTGGTGTCCCCTTTGCGCTGTATGAGCCTCGGGCAAACACTGCAATGCCGACATTGCCACCCGCTCTGTGACTTGAACCTGGGTGGAGGCTCTGATACCAGTTCCAGAAGTTGTTCGTGAGTTTGAAGATCCGCAAGAACCTGTAGATCCACTCCGTGAGGATAACTCTCACAAGAGGAAACCTGCATGGGCTAGAGAGCTCATTCAAGATGCAAAAAGATTTGGCATTCCAGAAGAAGAACACAGAGCAAAGAAGAGAACTAGATCACATACCAGCTATGTTGCTTTACTCTGTGACATTATGAACAAAGAGCCTTCTAGTTATGAAGAAGCAGTGGAAAAGAAAGAATGGAAGGATGGCATGGTTGAGGAATACCAATCAATAATGAAGAATGATGTTTGGGATGTTGTCCCAAGACCTAAAGAGAAGTCTGTTGTGACTTCTAAATGGATCTTCAAAATCAAGCATGCTGCAGATGGCAGTGTAGAGAAATACAAGGCAAGATTCGTAGCTCGTGGCTTCTCTCAGAAAGAGGGAATAGATTATGAAGAAACTTTTGCACTTGTAGCCAGGTATACTTCCATCATAACAGTACTTTCCATGGCTGCAGCTATGAAATGGAAAATACACCAGATGGATGTCAAGACTGCTTTCTTGAATGGTGTAGTTGAAGAGGAAGTATATGTGGAGCAGCCACTCGGTTTTGAAATACATGACAGGGAGTCATATGTGTGCAGATTGAAGAAAGCCTTGTATGGCTTGAAACAAGCTCCCAGAACTTGGTATGGTAGGATGGACAGTTTCCTATCTATTTTGGGCTTTACCAAAAGTAAAGTGGATTCCAACCTTTACTACAAGGTTGAGGAAGGGAATCTCGTGATTCTACTCCTGTATGTGGATGACTTATTTGTAACAGGAGATGACAGACTGATTGCAGATACTAAGAGGAAGCTTGCTGCTGAATTCGATATGAAAGACTTGGGAATGATGCACTATTTCCTAGGCATGGAGGTGTGGTAGAATACAGATGGGATCTTCCTTGGTCAAGGGAAGTACACAGTAGATATCCTGAAGAGATTTGGGATGATGGATTGCAAGGCCATGGCCACACCTATGGCATCAAATCTGAAGCTTCTATGTGATGCTTCATCTGAGCCAGTTGATGTCTCTATGTATCGTCAGATGATTGGGTCCTTTATGTACCTGACGAACACGAGACCAGAAATTTGCTTTGCTGTGAACACATTAAGCCAGTTCCTGACGGATCTGAGGAGTGTTCACCTAGTTGCTGTAAAGCATGTTCTGAGGTACCTGAAGGGTACAGTGGATTATGGGCTCAAGTATGAAGCGAATCAAAAGTTTAACCTGCAGGGTTATGTTGATTCAGATTGGGCTGGCAGTGCTGCAGATAGGAAGAGAACATCTGGGTGCTGCTTCAGTATGGGATCAGGTGTGATCTCTTGGTTCAGCATGAAGCCTTCCTGCGTAGCACTGAGTATAGCTGAGGCTGAGTATGTTGCAGCCTGTTCAGCTAGTTGTGAGGCAGTATGGCTGTCGAAGCTACTGTCTGAGTTATTTGATCTCTTGTTGGAGGCTACTGGTATCTTCTGTGATAACCAAAGTTGTGTGAAGCTTTCCGAGAACCCAGTGTTTCATGACAGGTCGAAACACATAGAGATGAAATATCACTATATCAGGGATATGGTGGAGAGAGGAGCTGTGAAGCTCCTGTATGTTGCGATGGACGAGCAGATTGCAGATGTGCTGACGAAGCCACTAGCCAGGGTGATGTTCGAGTACTTCAGAGAGAGACTTGGCATTCTTCAGATCGAGGACACTTCGAGGAAGAAGTGATGGACACATTTGCTGAAGCCATTCCAAGCATGTTGGAAGGAGGATCCTTCACATGGCTGTGGATGTAAGCGATGGATAATGAGCATTAGGATGATGTTCTGGTTTCTGCTTGATATGATCAGTTGGATCATTTATATATGTATGCATCATGTTGGATGCTGGATATGATCAGTTGGATCATTTATGTATGTATGTATGCATCATGTTGGATGCTGGATATGATTAGTTGGATCGTTTATATGTATGTACGCATCATGTTGGATGCTGGATATGATCAGTTGGATCATGTGTATGTCTTTTTGTATATGCATCATGTTGGATGCTTGAACCATGTATCTGTATATGTATCAGGTGGATACATTGTATGATCAAGAGGATCATGTATGATGATATGTATCAGGTAGATACTTGTTATGCATCAGGTAGATTCTTTGTATGATCAGGATGATCATGGATGACGAGCTTCAGGATGTTGCTCGAGATGACATGCAGCAGGATGTTGCAGTGATGATGATCAGGATGATCATGGATGGCGAGCTTCAGGATGTTGCTCCAGATGACATGCAGCAGGATGTTGCAGTGATGATGATCAGGATGATCATGGGTACATCAGGATGATGTATGATGAGTATCAGGTTGATACTCTATGGCTGTGGATCAGGTTGTGCAGATGAGAATGTAATCCGGTGCCCTGGGAGATTTGTAGATAGTCTTTCAAGGTTTTGCGTATGGCATGTAATTCGGTGCCCTGGGATATCTGGCAAATGCTCTTTCGAGGTTTTTCTCTGGAAGGACATATAATTCGGTGCCCTGAGAGATCTGCAGATAGTCTTTCAAGGTTTTTCCTATGGCATGTAATTCGGTGCCCTGGGATATCTGGCAGATGCTCTTTCGAGGTTTTGTCCTATGGCATATAATTTGGTTCCCTGGGAGATCCGATAGGTTGGGCTGTGTGCCCGTAATCAGTCCTGGGATGCTCTTGCGAAGTTTTTCCATGACCACATGTAATTCGTTGCCCTGGGAGATCCTATAGGTAGAGCTGTGTGCTCGTAACAACCTGGGATGCTCTTGCGAGGTTTTGTGGTGAGGTCACATGTAATTCGTTGCCCTGGGAGATCCTATAGGTAGATCTGTGTGCTCGTAATGGCCTGGGATGCTCTTTCGAGGTTTTGTGACGCATGTAATAAGTCCTAAGGATTCCACAGTATGGCCAGTGATGATGAAGACCTGCAGGTGGTGGGCCTACATCCAGTATGAAAAAGGATTGGCTCTGTAGAACTTCCTATGACGAGTAGAGTCAGAGATTGGTTGAGATAGCAGCAGCAGTGACAATGATGATGACGATGCATCGACGACGATGATCTTGAGAAGAAGACTTGTCTAGTAGATCTGTGTTGAGAAATACCTTCCTAGTTAAGAGGGAGTGTTGATGTATATGTAACTTCGGAATGTATTTCATCTGTATATTTTATATATATTTATTGTACCCTTATAAGAGATGTGTTATTCCATTATAAGGAAGTGTCGTCATGTGGATTGACAAGTGTCGCAAGTGTGTGTACTTGCCGATGGGTTATTAGACCACCATGTGGGGTCGGCCCTGAATTATATATAATATAATGTGGATGTATCTAGATAGACAAGTCGGCCCCATAAGGTCACTGGGCAAAAAGGTGAGTATAAATAGAGATAGGATATCTCTATTTTACTCACTCGGAAAAGTAACTCACTCTCACTCTCAGAAGTGGCGCACTAGTGAGGAAGAGGAGGATCATCTGCTAGGAGACTATCTCAATGTTATTTGGTTGTATTTTGGTTGAGCCATTGCTCTCTCTATCTCTGAGGAAGTTGTGGGGTTTTTCACCTTAGGGTTTTCCCCACGGAAACTCTGTGTCTCTTGTCTCTTATGCTTTTGATTCTTGTGATGCTTGTCATATTGTGATTGTCATGCATTGATATACTGTATATGTTATTCTCTTAGCAAAGATCCTAGAGTATAATGAATTAATGCTCAAAATTTAACAATGACCATAAGAGATAAGAGAAGTATAAACAACAATATCAAACTTCCAAGATGGCATTGAGTTGAAACATTAAATTAGGAAAAGAAGGAGAGATAACGTGTTGTAGGAATAACATCTAAGGTTGGTGTTATTTTTTTACACAACCCATTTCATATTATTTGCATAATTCTACCGTTCAAGGTTTGGAAATTGTGAAAAATGGTAGTGAAGTTGTACAATCTAGGAAGTGTGATTTCTTGTTGGTTCATTAGTGTGTGTCATTCAATACTTCTCCTCCATAGACTGGTAGCATAATGCATTACAAATTTCAAACAATTTGGTTGTGGAAAGTTAAAACCCTACATCTAACTCTGTTGATCTCCACATACAAAATGCTACACATATTTGAAACTCCAATCCATAGTGTAAAATTTTGCACATACCTATAAATTCACAGCAGCCTAGTCATATAAGAATCCCACTGGACGAATCATGAATGCAAATGTTGCAGAATATGTTTGTAAGGGAGCCCGTTGGACGAATCACGCATGCATAGTGAAGAAAATGAGGTGGAAATGATAATGGGGATGAATTACCCAATATAAAATATGTTTTAAGTTTCACCCCTATGCAGTTGGTGTATTGGGCATGGCTACATCCAATTTCTCAAAAAAACGACAAAATTTGCATCATTTATCTCTACAACTTTTAATAAGCAATGTCTAACCCAAATAAATAAATAAACCATATAGAGGAAATTTTAGAAACATAAAAAATACCTGACAATATGAAAAAAAACATTTGACACCCAAACATCTACTATACACATCCATGTTCTGCAATTTACAAGGAGAGAAGATTCAGGACAAAACTAGTAAATTGGATTGGTGGAAATCTCCCCTAGGTCTGCCACTATTTTCCCTTCCAAACACTGTACGACCTTCACTAATATTCTGTCTGAAACTTGGATCTATTATAGGACATAAAGGACAACATGTGTGCATAATTATATCAGGTTTTAGGGTCGAATAGGTCTCCCAAAGGACAACATATTCCAGAGTATATAATTTGGGTGAAAAAGGTAGACAAGGGGTCTTGAATTTATATCACAAACTATAGTAAAAATTTAGGTGTATGCATAAATTATTTGGGCCATAAATTTAACTCCATATGCATCTCATATCATAGAAAAAAATATCAGAAATATATGATATAAAATAGGTTCAATATCATCCCAAAATCACCATGAAAATACTATGAGGTAAATCCCTAGCACCACCCTGCCACCCTAGTCTGATTCTTATTAGTCTCCTAAATCTTCCTAAAATACTGTCACTAGTCTTTTTCTTTCATTCACTTGGTCTCTGTTTCTTCTTGCTGCTACTACTTGGATCAGGTTTTCAAAGATAGCTTCATTTCTATTCTCTGAATTCTGTCATGCCATTCTTCATCTTGAATGTCCACACTTTGCATTCCTTGAATTCTGGTATGCCATTCTTCATCTTGAATGTGCAAACATTCTAGTCTCTATGCTGATTCAAGTATTCATCTCAAAACTCAACATTTACTTCAGTTCTTATTCTTAGATGTATCTTCAATATGAAATGTTGAGACACACCAGTCATAATTTAAACTCTCTCTATATATATTATCTTATATTTGCATTGAGTCGTTGTGTCTTTCCACTGAAATCACGCCTCTTTATTTTTCTAACCATCGTATCCTTTCACAATTGCATCCTTTCTAATATGAGAGTCGTTCCTTTTTGATTAACCCTGATTTAACTTATACAGTGACACTCTGCTTTGATTTCTATTTTTAACTTCTGCCAGCACTTCCTGTAGATGCAAAAAAATATCTTCAGGAGCCTGCAAAAGCTCCACTTCTTTTCCTGGATTTGCAAACACATCCTCATTTTGCAAAGAATTTCAACAAGATCCATACTAGGTGCTGTTATCCTCTAGAATGATCACCACATTTTCAAATGCATCTAAACATCTTTAACATGCCTCTCTGCAAAAATATTGTAAACCCTTGTTTGGATACTTTATAAACCTCATGTAGACATCTTGTACATGTTGGCTCAAACCTAGTCGACAGGGGTTCCTCTCACTGTTGACGCATACTGCAGTCTCCCTAGGCACCGACCCAGACAGGTTTTATCCCACCCAGCAACACCTGCGGAGCAGATGAGGTCTCACCCGAGGCGTCCAGGAAGGGAAGACAGAACCATGTTTCCGCCGAATGAAGGAGGAAGGTTGCGGTCATAATACTTAAACTTAGTGCATAACCGGAACATAGATCTTTAAGCATTGAACATAGTATTAAAGCATCATTCAACCCAAACATTCATCATTGTAAAAACAGTAATTGTAAAGCAATTATTGCATCAGAGAAACATGACATTAATTGTATAGTGCATCATCGCATTACCAGAACCGAACAGATTGAACATAGAGATTGTACCAAAATAGCTTCATCATATTATCATTGTTAACCCAAATACAATGTCTTTGCAAAAACTAGATCTCCGCAATGATTCTTGACATCACAACATACTGAAAAATGACCAACATCAGAACTTCCTCTTATTCTCCAGTAATCTGTGTCTCTTAACACTTACAACTCTTATCTATATATAGGATTTCGCCTTACAATTCTTGTCCACTTACTAACAAACTCTCTAACTGACATTATGGACAAATGACCCACTCTCTAACTGACCTAGTCCAAAACGACCAAAAACCCGCGTTTTGTGGTATGACTAACTCATCATTACATACTATGTGGTCCTAAATGACCCAAAACCCGCATCCGCGGTACAATTGACCCATACATGCACAAAATCATCTTCCGTTGTCGTCTTTCGCACCATCTGCCTTGTCACAACATCAGAGATGCCGCGATACCATCTTACCAAACCTCCTACCAACAGGCCCCCAACACAATCTTGTGGCTCACCCTTGAGCCACGTCAACTGGATACGGTGTACTCGGTCATTTTGAATTTGAAGTCCTCATACGGTTGTTCAACCATCTGCACCACTTCCTTGGCTTCCATAGCTACTGACTAACTGTCGACCACGTCTGCGGCAGATGGGTGATCTGTGAGCTTTGCCGCTACCTGCTGTCGACATGTCTATACTGCCTACAGAGCTTCACTAGCTTGCATCATGAATTTGCCGCCGCTGTCATGGAACTCCTCTAACTGTGCTGTGCGCATCTTCTGTCGCTCGTCGGCCTTGGAAACATGATGTTGCAAATATTTTATCTCTCGAGACTTAGCAACTTACTCCAGTGGTGGCATAGTGCATATTGCCGCCTTCAGTGTGGCCAACTGTCCCTCTGCTTCTTGCCGATACTTAGTCAGTTGTTTGACCTGCTCATCGCGAATAATGCGACCCCAGAACTGTACAGTGTCGGCTGCGAGCCTGGTTTCCTGCGTCTCCAACTCCTCCATCTGAGTGGCAACGTCCTCAATTTCCCTTCTTCGTTCATCAACTTCAGCCTGAGGCGTACATGGATTCATCTGGGCCTTCAACGCTTGATTTTCTTGGCGCAACTAAATAATGGCAGTCCCCAGTCGCTGCACTCAGTGGAGCACATCCACCTCTTCAGTGGGCTCTGGCATGTGTTGATAAGCTTCTATGATTTCCTGGTCAACGCGGAAACTGTCATCCCACATACGAGCCTTCTTTGCAATAAGGGAATCGTGGTCCTTTTTCCGGCCTTCACGTTCGCGTGCCTTCTCAACCCGTTCTCCCTTGATGTGTGCTTCGAGGTTATCCACAGCCGGAAATGGAATCATTTGTTGGCTCGAACCCATTCGATAGGGGTTCCTCTCACTGTTGACACATACCGTAATCTTCCTAGGCACTGGCCCAGACAGGTTTTATCCCTCCCAGCAACACCTGGGGAGTAGATGAGGTCTCACCCGAGGCGTCTAGGAAGGGCAGGCGAAACCATGTTTCCACCGAATGAAGGAGAAAGGTTGCAGCCAGAATAATTAAACTTAGTGCATAGCCGGAACAGAGATCTTTAAGCATTGAACATAGTATTAAAGCACCATTCAACCCAAACATTCATCATTGTAAAAATAGTAATTGTAAAGCAATTATCACATCAGAGAAACATGACATTAATTGTATAGTGCATCATCGCATTACCAGAACCGAACAGATTGAACACAAAGATTGTATCAAAATAGCTTCATCATATTATCATTGTTAACCCAGATACAATGTCTCTGCAAAAACTAGATCTCTGCAATGATTCTTGACATCACAACATACTGAAAATGACCAACATCAGAACTTCCTCTTATTCTCCAGCAAGTTGTGTCTCTTAACACTTACAACTCTTATCTATATATAGGATTTCACCTTACAATTCTTGTCCACTTACTAACGACTTCCTAATTGACATTATGGACAAATGACCCACTCTCTAATTGACCTAGTCCAAAACGACCAAAAATCCGCGTTCTGCGATATGACTGACTCATCATTACATACTATGTGGTCCTAAATGACCCAAAACCCACAATTCGCTGTACAATTGACCCATACATGCACAAAATCATCTTCCGCCGTCATCTTTCGCGCCATCTGCCTTGTCGTAGCATCAGATATGCTGCGATACCATCTTACCAAACCGCCTACCAACAGTACAGCTTGTGCAAGCACTTTATATAGGAAACCATTCTTTTTCCTCAACTTGGCAGATTCATATATCACACTTGTGATTACCATATTAAGATATGAGATTGTGGCTAGTTGGATGGATCAACAGAGAATAGAATCACACTTATTAACAAAATTATTATCACAAACAGAGCTTCTGGTAGGCATTTCAAAAATGGCTTCCCAAACTCCTGTTTTCAACACTTATCCAAATCTTCATAGTTTTATCCTTGGTAGGAAAACATAACTTTTTCTCAGTTTGGCAGGTTTATTTCTTGCAAATGTGGATACCATAGAGGAAAATAAAACCATGGGGGGATAGTCAGTTCACCAAGGAACATAATCATGCTTTCACATGAATTTATTGACATAAACATAGTCATTGGTGGGCATTTGCAAATGGCCTTCTGAACTGGTTTTAACACTTGGACAGTTTTGTCAAACCCTAGGTCACCGGGATGATTTTATTTTTTCATCAAACTTGGAGAATGAAGCATATACAATATGGAGAACATCATGCTGAATTCATCTATGGCCATTTCAACCTCTGAAACTTCTATCTCTCTCCTCGGCGGGCATTTTACTAGAGTAGTGCAAATCAAGGTGAGAGGCACTTTTCGCAGATTGATATCTTCCTCCTCAGAAACTCTTTGGGAAATTTGAGACCATAGTTGGACGCACCAACCAACATAATAGAGATCCATACTCTCAAAATGATTTAAGATATCAAACACAAGAGATGGTGGGCATTTTGCTAAGGTCACTTAGTCAGTTTTAACCATTAATTCTATACTTAGACAATTTGTCCAACCTCTAAGGTGGATTTTTCATTTCACGAAAACCATGAAACAATGATACTAGAGGATGTAGGACACCTCATTGAGCACAAAAAAACTTGTTTCACCTACAGAGTCATCTTCATTTTCCCTAGGCGGGCATTTTACTGAACTTGGTGCAAAACAGCCTAAAACCCTGTTTTGGCAAATTCATAACTTCTTCCTTAAGCACTTTCAGGTCAATGTGAGAACATGGTTAGGTAGACAAAACAACCACCTACAAGATGAATATATGGTGCAGGAATTTTCTTCAACCCACAAATTATGGCGGGCATTTTCCTGAGGCCACTTAGGCAATTTTTACTCCTTCTGGTGCAAAACAGCCTGAAACCCTGTTTTGGCACACCATTATCTTTTTCATCAAACATCTTCTTCGAGAACTAATACCATGGTGAGATAAAATATTCAACAAGATAAAGAATTATAGTTCTAGATAATTTTTATCATTCTCCCATGAGGTACGATGGGAATTTTTTGAAGGTCACCTGGCCATAGTTTTCCAACACTTGGTCATTTTCAAGAATTTCTCCAAAGTTTATCCTAAAACCCTATTTTGGAAGATCCATAACTTTCTCTTCAGAGGTGCTTAAGGAAAACTGAGACCATGGTCAGGTAAAAAAATAAACAGACTACAACCTGGCCATATGTTTCAGGAATGTACTTTAACCTATGTTATGGAGGGCATTTTCCTAAACCAGTTTTGACTAATGTTTCCATACTTAGTCAATTTCTTGATTTTCACCAAATTGCCATATTTCTTCAGAATGATGTCAGGATGAAACAATGAATTCCTGATAGCACTAGAACACCATCAGATGTATTTTAAAATTCATGCCACATCATCATATATTGCATGCCATGCCATCATATCTGCCACATCATCATACAGGCCATGTCATCACTCTCTTTGTTATTCCTTTGTCTTTCACTGAGTTTGCCTTGCCATCATGTCCTTGGTTATTTATTTGTCATTTAAGAATTACTTTGACATCAATGAAAACCACATTCAACATTCTCCCCCTTTGGCATTGATGGAAACATCTAAACATTCTCCCCCTTTGACAATAATGACAAAGGATAACTTGTTATGCCCTTGCTGCAACTATCTTGACATAAGATTTTCAATGATTCTCCTTTTAGAAAACTGCCCTTCTTTTTCTTCTCTTCCTCCAGTTAATTTGGTCTTGATGCTGATCATCTAGTTAGCATCCTTCTTTACCTTCTTGTAGTGAGTCTTTGATAAGTTCATGGACTCCCCCTATCACAATGCTCCTCCTCTTGCAAACACATTTTCTTCTCTCTGTGACAAAATTTGTACTCATTGGTTTATCTTTGAGTTCTTTAATTCAACTCTTAGTTTTTTTCCATAGATTTCTCTTTAAAGATACATCATGTAACTTGTTCTCTTTTTTTTAAGGAGTCTTCTTTTGTCACTTCTACACTTCTTTTTTTGAGGAATATAGCTTTTACCAAGTACTCTTATGACTCTTCTTCTTCTTGTTTTGATGGAAACCTCAAAACATTCTTTTCTTCTTACCAAAAGATATTTTTCAAGTACCAATTGCAATTTTCTGATATTAACTCCCCCTGAGTATGTAATTTCTCTGAAACCAACTTCTCAATGTCTTACCCCTCTTCATTTCTTTCACTAAACTTGATTTTTTCATAGTTTAATCAGAGTTTTCTTACATCAACAGTTGTCCTCCAAGGTTCAAGCCTTGATATTTTAGGCTTCGATATACCCCTGAGATCATGCAATATAGTCTATGCTACTACAATGACTGTCCATTCCCTCAAACACAAATTTCCCATGGGCTATAATCAGATCTGATCATGAAGGTATCTGAGCCTTTGTCAAATGGATCACTAATTTATGCTCATATTGGCTTCACAAATCTATTTATGGTTTGCCTCAATGAATTCTTTCAACAATGTTTTAATGCCTCATGTAAATAGTTCTTTCAATCTTCCTCTTCAATTTGGATCATCAAGTTAACACCAAGGCTGAAACTATACTTTGTCAATTATCATATTATGTATTCACTTCTAGACTGAAGCTCCTTAATATTCTCACAGTTCCCTCTTGGACAAGGCATATTGCAGGCTTGACCTGACTTATATTTTGAGTGGTCAATAAACTCTCAATCATAGGATTCGTCATCTTCCCATTTATAATTTACTACTCCACAACTATCACCACTGAGAAAAATCAATATGACGAACATCCTTTTGGAATGGTGTATTCCCTTTGACAGTCTGATACAATAGCTTCAAAGTCATCGACATATGATCTTGGTGGATGAAGTATACGGGGCCTGATGCCATATTTTATTATATAGAGACTTGATCATACAGACTTGTATCATCATCCGATATTGCTTCTTCAGGTGTGAATCAGGTATCACTTTTATTCCTCTAAAGTACCACCAGCTTCCTACAAATGATTTTCAAGATATTTTAGTGATCAACGACTACTCCATTTAAGTTAATGTTGCTGCAAGATAGTTCTCCATGCTTCGTGGCTTCTTGCACTGTAAGGGTTTCACTCGAATGAAGTTTCTCCATCTCTTGGCATTCTTCTAGAGATTTGTCCATTCCATATGTAGCTTCCTTACTCTCTTTGCTTTCTTGACCTTGATTCACTTTATTTGCAAGCTTCTCATTGTCTTCCCCTTTTTGTTTTTCCACATGTTTCTCTTCTTTTGACACTCCATCAATTTCAACAGTAGGATCTTCATCATTATTCTTGTTTTGTACTTTATAATTTATTCTCCATACCTTTCTGCATCTTGGTCTAGGAGATATTGTTGTGCATATTCTGGGAATATGACGATAATTATGACAATTATAGCATTCAATTAGATAATTTGGCAAGGGGCCACAAGGATTACGTTTTCTCCTAATTTTGTTATGTTTTCCATATGCTTGACAATCTGATGCTTTATGTCCATAGTTATTACATGAATAAAAATAAACCATGAACATCTGTGACGATCTTCCGAAAATGAATTTATTTGTCAACTCCTTTTTGTTAGTATTGAAAGTAGGGGGAATAGTACTTTTGTACTTAGGAGTTTTTGGGTCTTCTTGCTTGTGATTTCTATTTCTTTTGAGATTAATTTTATTGGGAGTATGAGAAGACATTTCATTCTTGTTATCCTTCTACGGTATAGTTGTTTCCTTGGCAGTATCATCATAACACTTGTCATCTTCTACATCAATCTGAGTAGTAGGACTAGATCTTTTAACCATGTGTACTTGGCCATATCCAAGGCCATATTTGTTCGAGGGAAATATTTGAAGATTGGGGACTTTATCAAGGGCTTCAGTTACTTTCTTGAATTTTTCAACAGTCTTCAGTTGATCCTTGAGTCCAACGACTTCTTGTTTTAAATTCTTGGCTTCTTCCATGCTAGTGGCTGCTTGCTGTCTTGAAATGTGTATCTCTTCTTGTGAGGACATTATTTTTATTTTTAAGGTATGATTTTCTTCCTCACATTCTAACAGCTCTTGTTTGAGCTCTTCAACCTTTTGTCTCTCCTTAGTAAGAGATTGTTCCAAGGATTCCAATCTCTCTTGATCTAGTTGGACTTGGATTCTAAAATCAACTATGATTTTCTCAAGGTATTTCCTTTTTGAACCTTGTTTACTTCTTTGATCCAACATGATATCCTTTAGTTGCTTACACCTTTATTTATGTTTTCTCAGTTCATCCAAAGTACACTCAATCTCAGCTTCAAGATTGACTTCCATTTCAATGTCTGAGTTTTCTTCAAAAGAATCTTCATCACTAGATTTGTTGTAGATTGAACTTTGTTCTAATTGATATGCTTCATCTGAGTAGAGGTATTTTATCTTGTCCCAAAGTTCCTTTGTAGAGTTACATTCTCCTATCTTCTCTTTGACATCATCAGGTAATCCATCAAGGATTGTATCCATTGCCATTGAGTTACTTTTCTTGGCTTTCTTTTGAGAACCTTTTGAGCTGGAGTCCTTACTCTATTTGGTGGGAAGTAACCAATTATCACTGAATTCCATACATCATGTCCCAATGCCTTCAGATACCTTTCTATTCTTGTACTCCAAAATATGTATTTTTCTTTTCCAAGTATTGGAGATCCATTCATTGTGTAAATCTCTTCTTGTTGATCCATAGTGGTTTTTAATAGGATCTTCCTTCCAGTGGTTTAGACTGTAGTGAAGGATCCTGCTCTGATACCAATTGTTGGAATATTGGCCAATACTAAGGGGGGGGTGAATAAGTATTGCTATATTTTTCCATTTTAAACCACTTATCAATATTAATTAAAACATGGAATCAACAAGATATACATAAAAAAATATTTTTATCGTGGAAACCCAATTGGGAAAACAACAAACTCTTTCTATACTGCAAAATTCTATTTTCAAGAATTTTCTGCTTGCTACTATAGACAAGGATGCTACTACAACCTGGTTTCTTCCTGCTACTACAGACAAGGATGCTACTAAACCCTAGTTTTTGCTTGCTACTTTAGACAAGGATGCTACTACACCCTGATTTCTGCCTACTACTACAGACAAGGATGCTACTACACCCTGGTTTCTTCCTGCTACTACAGACAAGGATGATACTACACCCTATTTACCATATACTATTGGAAGGAGGCTACATCCCCCTTGCAGGCCTGTTGCCTGCTCTATCACCACCCTTCCACCCTGGTCTGATTCTTATCAGTCTCCCAGATCTTCCTCAAATACTGTCACTGGTCTTTTTCTTTCATTCACTTGGTCTCTGTTTCTTCTTGCTGCTGCTTCTTGGATATGGACTTCATAGATAGCTTCATTTCTATTCTCTGACTTCTATCATGCCATTCTTCATCTTGAATGTGCAAACTTTGCATTCCCTGAATTCTGGTATGCCATTCTTCATCTTGAATGCACGCAAACATTCTAGTCTCCATGCTGCTTCTAGTATTCATCTCAAACCTCAACATTTACTTCAGTTCTTATTCTTAGATGTATCTTCAATCTAAGCTGTTGAAACACAATATTCATAATTTAAAATTCTGTATATATATTATCTTCTCTTTGCATTGAGTCGTTTTGTCTTTCCACTGAAATCATGCCTCTTTATTTTTCTAACCATCGTATCCTTTCACAACTCTGTCCTTTCTAATATGAGAGTCGTGCCTTTTTGTTAAACCCTGATTTAACTTATGCAGTCACGCTTTGCTTTAATTGTTGTCTGTAACTTCTTCCAGCACTTCTTGTAGATGCACAGACAGATTTTCAGGATCCTGCAAAAGCTCCACTGCTTTTCCTAGAGTTGAAAACACATCCTCATTTTGCAAAGACTTTCAACAAGATCCAAAGCAGGTATTATTAGCCTCTAGAATGATCACCACATATTCAAATGCATCTAAACATATTTAGCATGCCTCTTTGCAAACATATTGTAAAACCTTGTGAGGATACTTTATAAACCTCGTGTAGACATCTTATACAGCTTGTGCAAGCACTTTATACAGAAAACCATTCTTTTTCCTCAACTTGGTAGATTCATATCTCACACTTGTGATTACCATATTAAGATATGAGACTGTGGCTAGTTGGATAGATCATCAGAGAAGAGAATCACACTTTTTTATAATTTTTTTAGCACAAACAGATCTTCTGGAGGGCATTTCAAAAATGGCTTCTCAAACTCATGTTTTCAACACTTAGCCAAATCTTCATAGTTTTATCCTTGGTAGGCAAACATAACCTTTTCTCAGTTTGATAGGTTTATTTATTTCAAATGTGGATACCATAGAGGAAAATAAAACCATGGGGGGATAGTAACTTCCCGACGGAACGGAATCATTATTTCACATGAATTTATTGACATAAGCACAGCCATTGGTGGGCATTTGCAATTGGCCTTCTGAACTGGTTTGAACACTTAGACAGTTTTGTCAAACCCTAAGTCACCATGATGATTTTTTTTCATCAAACTTGGATAATGAAGCATATACAATATGGATAACATCATGCTGACTTAATATATGGCCATTTGAACCTCTGAAACTTCTTTCTCTCTCCTCGACGGGCATTTTACTAGAGTAGTGCAAATCAAGGTGAGAGGCACTTTTGGCAGATTGATATCTTGCTCCTCAGAACCTCTTTGGGAAATATGATACCATGGTTGGATGCAACAACCAACATAATAGATATCCATACTCTCAAAATAATTTAAGATATCAACCACAAGAGATGGATGGCATTTTGTTGAGGTCACTTAGTCAGTTTTTACCATTAATTCTATACTTAGACAATTTGTCCAACCTCTAAGGTGGATTTTTCATTTCACGAAAACCATGAAAAAATGACACCAGAGGATGTAGGACACCTCACTGAGCACAAAAAAACTTGTTTCACCTATAGAGTCATCTTCATTTGCCCTAGGCGGGCATTTGACTGAACTTGGTGCAAATTTGCCTAAAACCATGTTTTGGAAGATTCATAACTTCTTCCTTAGGCACTTTCAAGTCAATGTGAGAACATGGTTAGGTAGAAAAAACAACCACCTACAAGATGAATATATGGTTCGGGAATTTTCTTCAACCCACAAATTCTGGCGGGCATTTCCCTGAGGCCACTTAGGCAGTTTTTACTCCTTCTGGTGCAAAATAACCTGAAAACCTGTTTTTCCAGACCATTATCTTTGTCATGAAACATATTCTTTGAGAATTGAGACCATCATGAGATAGCCTCTTCAAGAAGATATATCATGATAGTTCTAGATAATTTTTCTCATTCTCCCATGAGGTATGGTGGGCATTTTCCCAAGGCCACCTGGACCAGTTTTCAACCACAGTCATTTTCAGGAATGTCTCCAAAGTTGATCTTGAAACCCTATTTTGGCAGATCCATAACTTTCTCTTCAAAGGTGATTAAGGAAAACCGATACCATGATCTGGTAGACAAATCAACAAACTACATCATGACCATATGCTCCAGGCATTTACTTTAACCTATGATTTATGGAGGGCATTTTCCTAGACCAGTTTTGACTATTTTTCCATACATAGTCAATTTCCTGATTTTCACCAAATTGCCATATTTCTCCAGAATGATGTCAGGATGCGACAATGACTTCCGGATAGCACCAGAACACCATTAGATGTATTTTCAACTTCATGCCACATCATCATACATGCCATGCCATGTCATCATATCTACCACATCATCATACAGGCCATGTCATCACTCTCTTTGTTATTCCTTTGTCTTTCACTGATTTTTCCTTGCCATCATGTCCTTGGTTATTCCTTTCTCATTTCTAAATTCCTTTGACATCAATGAAAACCACATTCAACATTCTCCCCCTTTGGCATTGATGGCAACATCTAAACATTCTCCGCCTTTGAAAACAATGACAAAGGATAATTTGTTATGCCCTTGCTACAACTATCTTGACATAGGATTTCCAATCATTCTCCTTTTAGACAACTGCCCTTCTTTTTCTTCTCTTCCTCTAGTTAATTTGGTCTTGGTGTTAATCATCTAGTTAGCATCCTTCTTTACCTTCTTGTAGTGAGTCTTTGATAAGTTCATGGACTCCCCCTATCACAGTGCTCATCCTCTTGCAAAGACATTTTCATCTCTTTGTGACAAAATTTATACTCATTGGTTTATCTTTAAGTTCTTTCATCCAACGCTTAGTTTTCTTCCATAGCTTTCTCTTTAAAGATACATCATATAACTTGTTCTCTTTTTTTTAAGGATTCTTCTTTTGTCACTTATACACTTCTTTTTTTGAGGAATATAGCTTTTACCAAGTACTCTTATGACTCTTCTTCTTCTTGTTTCGATGTCAACCTCAAAACATTCTTTTCTTCTTACCAAAAGATATTTTTCAAGTACTAATTGCAATTTTCTGATATTAAATCCCCCTAGGTATGTACTTTCTCTGAAACCAACTTGTCAGTGTTTTACCCCTCTTCATTTATTTCACTAAACTTGATTTCATCATAGTTTAATCAGAGTTTTATTACATCAACAGTTGTCCTCCAAGGTTCAATCCCTGATATTTTAGGCTTCAATCTCCCCCTGAGATCATGCAATATCTTCTATGCTGCTACAATGACTGTCCATTCCCTCAAACACAAATTTCCCTTGGGGTACAATCAGATCTGATCATGAAGGTATTTGAGCCTTTGTCAAATGCCTCACTAATTTCTTCTCATATTGGATTCACAAATCTATTTATACTTTGCCTCAAGAAATTATTTCAAGAATGTTTTAATGCCTCATGCAAATAGTTCTTTCAATCTTCCTCTTCAATTTGGATCATCAAGTCAGCATCAAGGCTGAAACTGTACTTTGTCAATTATCATATTATGTATTCACTTCTGGACTAAAGCTCGTTAATATTCTCACAGTTTCCTCTTGGAAAAGGCATATGGCAGGCTTGATCTGACCTATATTTTGAGTGGTCAATAAACTCTCAATCATATGATTGGAAATCTTTCATTTTATAATTTATTGCTCCACAACTATCACCACTGAGAAATATCAATATGGCAAGAATCCTTTTGGAATGGTGTATTCCCTTTGACAATATGATACAATAGCTTCAAATTCATTGACATATGATCTTGGTGGATGAAGTATACGGGGCATGATGCCATCTTTTATTATATAGAGACTTGAACATACAGATTTGTATCATCATCCAATATTGCTTCTTCAGGTGTGCATTAGGTATCAATTTTATTCCTCTAAAGTACCACCACTGTTCGTCCAAATGATTTTCAAGATATTTTAGTGATCAACAACTGCTCCATTTAATTTAATCTTGCTGCAAGATGGTTCTTCATGCTTCATGGCTTCTTGTACTGTAAGCTTTTCACTCGAATGATGTTTCTCCATGTCTTGGAATTCTTCCAGGGATTTGTCCATTCCATATGTAACTTACTTACTCTCTTTGCTTTCTTGACTTTGAGTCGCTTTATTTGCAAGCTTCTCATTGTCTTCCCCTTTTTGTTTTTCCATGTGTTTCTCTTCTTTTGACACTCCATCAATTTCAACGGTAGGAACTTCATCATTATTCTTGTTTTGTACTTCAGACTTTATTCTCGATACCTTTGTGCATCTTGGTCTAGGAGATCTTGCTGTGCATCTTCTGGAAATATGACCATAATTATGACAATTATAGCATTCAATTAGATAATTTGGCAAGGGGCCTCAAGGATTACGTTTTCTTCTAATTTTGTTATGTTTTGCATATGCCTAACAATTTGATGCTTTATGTCCATAGTTATTACATGAATAACAATAACCTTTGAACATCTGTGATGATCTTCTGAAAATAAATTTATTTGTCAACTCCTTTTTTTTAGTATTGAAATGAGGGGGAATAGTACTTTTGTACTTGGGATCTTTTTGGTCTTCTTGCTTGTGATTTCTCTTTATTTTGAGAGTACTCTTCTTGGGAGGATGAGCAGAGTTTTCATTCTTGTTATCCTTCTGCTGTATACTTGTTTCTTTGGAGGTATCATCACAACACTTGTCATCTTCTACATCAATCTGAGTAGTAGGACTTTATCTTTTAACCATGTGTACTTGGTCATATACAAGGCCATATTTGTTCAAGGGAAATATTTATAGACTGAGGACTTTATCAAGGGCTTCAGTTCCTTTCTTGAATTTTTCAACAGTCTTCAGTTGATCCTTGAGTCCAACAACTTCTTGTTTTAAATTCTTGGCTTCTTCCATGCTAGTGGCTGCTTGTTGTCTTGAACTGTGTAGCTCTTCTTGTGAGGAAATTATTTCTATTTTAAGGTCTGATTTTATTCCTCACATTATAGAATCTCTTGTTTGAGCTCTTCAACCTTTTTTCGCTCCTTATTAAGAGATTGTTCCAAGGATTCCAATCTCTCTTGATTTGCTCAAGGTCTTTCCTTTTTGAACCTTGTTTCCTCCTTTCATCCAACATGAGATCCTTTAGTTGTTTACTCCTTTGTTTATGTTTTCTCAGTTCATCCAAAGTACACTCAAGCTCAGCTTCAAGATTTACTTTTGTTTCAATGTCTGAGTTTTCTTCAAAAGAATATTCATCACTAGATTTGTTGTAGAATGAACTTTGTTCTAATTGATATGCTTCATTTGAGTAGAGGTCTTTTATCTTGTCCCAAATTTCCTTTGCAGAGTTACATTCTCCTATCTTCTCTTTGACATCATCAGCTAATCCATGAAGGAGTGTATCCATTGCTATTGAGTTAATTTTCTTGGATTTCTTTTGAGCTAGAGTCCTTACTCTGTTTGGTGGGAAGTAACCAGTGATCACTGAATTCCATACATCATGTCCCAATGCCTTCAGATACCTTTCCATTCTTGTACTCCAAAATATGTATTTTTCTTTTCCAAGTATTGGGGATCCATTCATTGTGTAAATCTCTTCTTGTTGATCTATAGTGGTTTTTAATAGGTCTTCCTTCTAGTGGTTTAGTCCGTAGTGAAGGATCCTGCTCTGATACCAATTATTAGAATATTGTCCAATATTGAAAGGGGGGGGTGAATCAATATTGTTATCTTTTTCCAATTTAAACCACTTATTAATATTAATTAAAACATGGAATCAACAAGATATACATAACACAAATTTTTATCGTGGAAACCCAATTGGGAAAACCACAAACTCTTTCTATACTACAAAATTATATTTACAATAAGTTTCTTCCTGCTACTACAGACAAGGATGCTACTACACCCTAGTTTCTTCTTGATACTATAGACAAGGATGCTACTACACCCTATTTACCATCTACTACTGGAAGGAGGATACAACCCCCTTGCAGGCCTGTAGCCTTCCCTTTCACCACCCTGCCACCTTAGTCTGATTCTTATTAGTCTCCCAGATCTTCCTCAAATTCAGTCACTGGTCTTTTTCTTTCATTCACTTGGTCTTTGTTTCTTCTTGCTGCTGTTGCTTGGATCTGGACTATAGAGATAACTTCATTCCTATTCTCTGACTTCTGTCATGCCATTCTTCATCTTGAATGTGCACACTTTGAATTCCCTGATATATGGTATGCCATTCTCCATCTTGAATGTGAAAACATTATGGTCTCCATGCTACTTCAAGTATTTATCTCAAAACTCAACATTTACTTCAGTTCTTATTCTTAGATGTATCTTCAATCTAAACTACTGAGACACACCATTCATAATTTAGACTCTGTATATATATATATATATATATTATTCTATTTGCATTGAGTCGTTGTGTCTTTCCACTGAAGTCATGCCTCTTTATTTTTCTAACTATCGTATCCTTTCACAACCGCGTCCTTTCTAATTTGAGAGTTGTGCCTTTTTGTTAAACCCTGATTTAGCTTATATAGTCACGCTCTTCTTTAATTGTTGTCTGTAACTTATGCTAGCACTTCATGTTGATGCACAAGCAAATTTTCAGGAGCCTTCAAAAGCTCCACTGCTTTTCCTGGAGTTGCAAACACATCCTCATTTTGCAAATACTTTCAACAAGATCCATAGCAGGTGCTGTTAGCCTCTAGAATGATCACCACATCTTCAAATGCATCTAAACATATTTAACATGCCTCTCTACAAACATATTGTAAACCCTTGTGTGGATACTTTATAAACATCGTGTAGAAATCTTGTACAACTTGTGCAATCACTTTATACAGGAAACCATTTTTTTTCCTCAACTTGGCAGATTCATATCTCACACTTGTGATTACCATATTAAGATATGAGACTGTCGCTAGTTAAATAGATCATCATAGAATAGACTCACACTTTTTAACAAAATTATTAGTACAAACAAAGCGTCTGGCGGGAATTTCAAAAATGGCTTCTCAAACTCTTGTTTTCAACACTTAGCCAAATATTCATAGTTTTATCCTTGGTAGGAAAACATAACTTTTTCTCAGTTTGGTATGTTTATTTCTTGCAAATGTTGCTACCATAGAGGAAAATAAAACCATGGGGGGACATTCAGTTCACCAAGGAACATAATCATGCTTTTACATGAATTTATTGACACAAACAAAGCCATGGTGGGCATTTGCAAATGGCCTTCTAAACTGGTTTTAACACTTAGATAGTTTTGTCAAACCCTAGGTCACCAGGATGATTTTATTTTTTCATCAAAATTGGAGAGTGAAGCATATAAAGTATGGAGAACATGCTGACTTAATATATGTCCATTTCAACCTCTGAAACTTCTTTCTCTCTCCTCGACAGGCATTTTACTGGAGTAGTGCAAATCAAGGTGAGAGACACTTTTGGCAAATTGATATCTTGCTCCTCAGAACCTCTTTGGGAAATCTGAGACCATGGTTGGATGCCCCAACCAACATAATAGATATCCATACTCTCAAAATAATTTAAGATATCAACCACAAGAGATGGATGGCATTTTGTTGAGGTCACTTAGTCAGTTTTTACCATTAATTCTATACTTAGACAATTTGTCCAACCTCTAAGGTGGATTTTTCATTTCACCAAAACCATGAAACAATGATACCATAGGATGTAGGACACCTCAATGATCACAACACAAATTGTTTCACCTACATACTCATCTTCATTTTCCCTAGGTGGGCATTTTACTGAATTTGGTGCAAAATTGCCTAAAAGCTTGTTTTGGCAGATTCATAACTTCTTCCTTAGGCACTTTCAAGTCAATGTGAGAACATGGTTAGGTAGAAAAAACAACCATCTACAAGATGTCCATATGGTGCAGGCATTTTATTTAACCCACAAATTATGGTGGGCATTTCCCTGAGGCCACTTAGGCAGGTTTTGCTCCTTCTGGTGCAAAACAACCTGAAACCCTATTTTGGCAAACCATTATCTTTGTCATGAAACATCTTCTTTGAGAACTAAGACCATGGTGAGATATCCTCTTCAACAATATATATCATGATAGTTCCAGATAATTTTTATCATTCTCCCATTAGGTACGACTGCCATTTTCCTAAGGCCACCTTGACTAGTTTTCCAACACTTGGTCATTTTCAGTAATTTCTCCAAAGTTTATCCTGAAACCCTATTTTGGCAGATCCATACATTTCTCTTCAGAGGTGCTTAAGGAAAAATGAGACCATGGTCAGGTAGACAAATCAACAGACTACATCCTGACCATATGTTGTGGGCATTTTCTTTAACCTATGATTTATGGAGGGAATTTTCCTAGACCAGTTTTGACTAATTTTTTCATACTTAGTCAATTTATTGATTTTCACCAAATTGCCATATTTCTCCAGAATGATGTCAGGATGCAACAATGAATTCCTGATAGCACCAGAACACCATCATATGTATTTTCAACTTCATGCCACATCATCATACATGCCATGCCATGTCATCATATCTTCCACATCATCATACATGCCATGCCATCACTTTGTTTGTTATTCCTTTGTCTTTCGCTGAGTTTTCCTTGCCATCATGTACTTGGTTATTCCTTTTTAATTTCTGAATTCCTTTGACATCAATGACAACCACATTCAACAATTATCTCTTAATTACTCATGAATTCGAATTAGTGGGGGTTATGACCCTTCATTGGCCCCACATGACACTTGGCTCATCTTTTGTCTCCAACTCCTCCATGAATTCGAATTGGGGAATATTTTGGATGCTTTGGAGATGTGTAAATCCTCTCATGCACCCTCTTGGTCTATTTTTATCTCTTACATTTTCATAGATGTCATAGAATCTGTCATATGTGTCATAGAATCTGTCATAAGTGTCATATTGCTTATCATAGCTGTCATAGAATCCATCATTGCCTATTTTTATCCCTATGAATAGTCCTCTTCCTTCATGAATTTTACCTCTTCCCTTCCAAATCTAATTTGGGGATGCCTCCATGTTTAAAGGAGGAATATTCTCTCATGTGGACCCCACATGTCCACTTATGCGCCCCCAAGTCCAACTAGGACCTAATGCCACTTCATTTTGGATCATTTAACATTTATTCCATAATTTATTGGCCTATTTTTCCACCATCAATTTAGAATATTGAATTTTCATGAGAAACTATAGACCTTGGGGTTAAATGCCAATATTTTAGTTCTTCCAAATAAAACTTAGGAATTGGGTAGGCCAACTTAATTGTTTATCTGAAAATAATTTAATTGGGGATTCCTCCCCACCCAATATTGCTTGTCCCCAAGCAATTTCAAACATGGATTTTAAAGAACCTGCTTCCTTCCAAAATTTCTTCCAATTTGTTTCAAAAATCATTTGAACCTTCATACTTGCATTAAAAAACCTCTTGAAGTTGCCACTGATTTGCCAAAATTTTCAAAATTTCATGTTTCCAAGAAAAAATATGAGAGGAAAGGATATGCTTCTGCTACTCCACTATGATTACAATCACCTTCTCAAGTGGTGACTCAATCTCCCATACTGCTTGCTGCCCCACGAAATTGAAACTAATGAGACCAAAAATGATCCCAGGGTCCCAAATGATCCTGATACATGCATGGTGAGAAATATCTTCAACTAATATCCATACACACCAAGCATATGAAAATTGAATCCAAATAAAGAAACTGAAACGATACTGTACATAAATGAACTCAATGAAATGAAGGTTATCTTTCTCCATCCAACCAACAACCAAGGTACTATTCCAAATGAATTGAAAACAGGAAATGTCGGGATCCCATTTCTTGTGTTGCATTCCAAAAGATAGGCATGCTCTACCACAAAAACTTTCAGGAAAAAATATTTCCCACATCCCACTGACTTAGTTGCAAATATTTGAGTGGCAGTGTCACATGTGGAAAACTAACATTCCAAAGAATGCCAGGATCCCATTGTCTCATCTACATATTTCCAAACATCAGTAACAACAATAAAAATTCATCACTATGAAAATTCAAGGAAGGATGTAAATATCATACCACCACACTGGAAGTTCAACATATCCATTGTACAATTGAAACTTTGAGGGCCCCTACATCAAAATATGAACTTCTTCAAGGTTGGGCCAAGACCAAGAGAGACTCTCCATCATGAAATACATATCCTCATAGTGAGGTTGAATGCAAACAAGTCTCCCCCAATCAACCAGATAGTCCTCATGTGACAAATGCACACAAGAATCAAGAGTGAGACCATTGAGGCTCAAAAGACAATGGTGAAAGTCCTATGTCTCATCACCAAAAGAGTAGGAATCATCCCAAAAGAAAATATGTCCATGCTTCTCCAAAAGAATGTAAGATGAAACAAAATAATAAGCCATGTGTTCTTTCATCCAAGAAGTGAATGAAGAACCTCCACTAAAATCTGAATCAATTAGGTAGCAAAGAAAACAATGAGCCTTCAAGGGGCTCATAGAAATACCATTTATGCATCCATGGATATGTGTATCATCAAGAAATAACAAAGGATGTTTCTGCCAATAAAAATGTTTTCCAATCATATATCTCTTCACCCAAGTATTGGATGAAGTTCCTCCAACACCAATTGAACTAAGCAAGGAGCAAGGAAAATCATGAGTCTTCAAGCGACTCAAGTGAACATCATACGCACATCCATGTAGATATGTATCATCATAAGGTAACAAAGGATGCTGCTACAAATGTAAATAATAATGTTCTCTAATCATGTCATCATTGAAACGATATATAGGAGTTTCATACTCGTCATGTTGGCATCATTAGAAAGAAACCTTTCACCCAATTTTCATTCCCAATTGATGTGGCTGAAAAATAAGAAGGGGGTGAAGAATTGTGCAATAAACTTACCTCTTTGAAAATATTACCCATCAAATTTTTGAAGGTATCTTCTCCATCATTAGCTAGTCTAGATATTGTGATATCATGTGCCTCCTCCAAGCTTCTGCAACTCTCACCATGAGGTAGCTCATAATCCCTTTGAACAAGAACAAGTGCTTGGATTCCTTATTGTTTGAATGTAAACTCTTCAAGAACCTCCATATAAACATGTATCTCATGTTCCACCATGACATGAGGTTCCTCCTTTGTAACATAAAGTATTTCAACCATTGAATGATTGTCTGATATGTAGGAGGGTGTAAAGGACCTTTGCAACCTCTCTTGAAGTTGCTCAATTTGCACCATATATTTTTGGAGTTCATTTTGGGTGGAATCCAACCCATTTGAGATATTTTCATTCTCTTCTTCATCTTTCAAGGTTATTCCATGATACAATCCAATGAGCTCAATTAAATAATCTCTATCAGAAAGCAAATTCAACAAATTACCTTTGGTGTCCAACATTGCCTTCTGGATTTTATCCATGTCTTCAAGGGAATATTTCTCCTCCACACACCAACAAAATTTTGAAACCAATGCATGTGTTTCATGGAGAGTTTTCAAGGCCTCTTGAATCTTATTTTCATCCATCTTCAAGGACCCTTCAAGAAAATGAGGCTCTTGCAAATGAACCTCCTCTTCTTCCTTCTTGCTTGGACCAACTTCATGAAGCTCAAGTGGTGATGGGGAAGTTGATCTTGGTTCTTGTTCAAATGATAGAAGGTCTGCATATACACAGTCAATGGAAATTTGGCTTGCAACAACACTTTCAAAAGTGATCTCTATGTCACCAACATAGAGGTGTGAGCACCCATCAGTAGGTGTTCCTTCACAGTTCAAGCATCCATCAATATATGCTCTTTGATGCATGTCCAAAGTAGAGTGTTTCTCAGCATGATCTTTAGTATTTTCAATGGAATATTCTTCATGCTCATGTGATGTTTCTTCATATTTTTCAGAGTCATTTGGGAGTGACTTTCAACCCTCTTCATGTAATTCTTCTTCTGCTTTACCTATTTTAGAACTAGGTGGCTCATGGGTCTCCTCCTTTTCACTCAAACATATATGATTTGATTTCCAAGGTATTTTTCAAGAAGGGCATAGAAATTTCTTCACTAACTCCACATATTCATTCTTGGGCCTATATACAAACATCCAATCGACATAGTCTTCAAAAGGAATGTCATTTTGTATATCTTCTTTCAAAGCAAGATATGCTTTATATTGTTGAGGCAAGGTTTTACATGTTGATCTTAATATTTTTAATTCATTCATAGGATTATCCTTTGGTGGTATGAAACATTCATCTTCATCAAAAATAAGGTCATATCAATAACCTTCATTCCTTACAAAATTGTAAGAAATGCTACATGATGGGACCTCTTCCTCATACCATTCACATTCTTCTTCATTTGCTCATAATCATCTTCATACTGCTCATAAGCATTGTACTCATAGGAGTCATCATAATAGTAAGAAGTCGATGAAAATGATTCTTCAATGGATTATATTAATGCACAAGTGCAAGTACCATGCTCTGATACCACTGTAATATCCCTAATTTTAAAGTTTACTCAATTTGGCCAATTTTTGAACCTTGGACTAGTAAAACCCCAAACTGTCCTAAATGACCCCAAATGGTTTTGAATTGTGGAAGGAGGGACTTGGGAGGGCATAGGAAACTTTAATACAGTCATTAGACACCCAAATATATGCTATATGCATCCATGGTATGCAATCTACAAGGAGAGAATATTCAGGACAAAACTAGTCAATTGGATTGGTGGAAATCCCCCCTAGGTTAGCCACTTTTTTCCCTTCCAAACACTGTACGTCCTTCACTAATATTCTGTATGAAACTTGGATCTATTATAGGACATCAATTACAACATGTGTGCAACATTATATCATGTTTTGGGGTCGAATAGGTCTCCCAAAGGACAACATCGTCTAGAGTATATAATTTGGGCGAAAATGGTAGACAAGGAGTCTTGAATTTATGTCACAAACTATAGTAACACTTAAGGGGTATGAATACATTATTTGGGACATAAATTTAAATCCACATTAATATCATAACATAGACAAAAATATCAGGAATATATGATATAAAACAATTGCAATACCATCCCCAAATCACCATGAAAATACTATGAGGGAAATGGCTCGAATCTCAATTTTAATTGGAAATGTCACAGGAAGTACTTGGTATTTCGAGCTATGGCTCTCATGATATGTCTATTACATATTTATGCAGAAAATAACATGTACATAAGGTATAAATATAAATCCTCCATTATATATATGCAATAAGAAGTGCGCCATCACACTTTTACATGACATTGAGAGAAAGAGGAAACTAACTCGAATATCAATGTTACTTGGAGAAATAGTACATGAAGTGCTTAGTATTTTGATATTTGGCTCTCATGATATATCCATTACAGATTTATTCATACATTAAAAAGTTCATAAGGTCGAAACAACATCCTTCCATTATCTATATGCAACAAAGAGTGCATTATCTCACTTTACATGAACATTGAGAGAAAGATAGTAGAATGAGGATAGAGAAGAATGAGAGAATATGAAATCAAAATCAGATGGGGGTTGAACCTGCATCAAAAAATATCCATGAAGCTATGTTGAGAGGTATGAATGGTCTCTCCATCAACCAACTTGGATGGGAATCTTGCACCCTCGAAATTGGTTCTAAGGCAGGGAGGATGAACATCCACCGTGCAAGGACAAGTTGGAAGATCTCCAAAATTGAAAAGATGCAAATAAAAAATGACAAAAATCTACTCCATTTCGAATTGGTCTCCTTTTAATAACTTTATTTTAATCATTTACCTCCTTAGAACTCAAATTATCTCCTAATTACACATGAAATTCGAATTAGTGGGGGTTATGACCCTTCATTGGCATCACATGACACTTGGCTCATCTTTTGTATCCAACTCCTCCATGAATTTGAATTGGGGAATATTTTGGATGCTTTGGAGATGTGTAACTCCTCTCATGCAGCCTATTGGTCTGTTTTTATCTCTTACATTGTCATAGATGTCATAGAATCTGTCATAAGTTTCATAGGTGTCATAGAATCTATCATAATGCTTGTCATAGTTGTCATAGAATCTGTCATTGATTATTTTTAGCCCTATGAATATTCCTCTTCCTTCATGAATGTTACCTCTTCCTTTCAACTCAAATTTGGGGATGGATCCATGTTTAAAGGAGGAATATTCTCTCATGTGGACCCCACATGTCCACTTATGTGCCCCCAAGTCCAACTAGGACCTAATGCCACTTTGTTGAGATATTGTAACTTCAAAGAATATTATATTTGTACTTTATTATTCTGGAGATGTTTCATTCCTCCTTGAAGACCTTATTGTATATCCGGAGATGTTTATTCCTCCGTCAGAATGTGGTAACTCGGGTTATTAGACTTCCCTAGTGGGGGTCGGCCCTGTATGTGCTATGTGGGTCAAAGGGTTATTAGACCACCCTAGAGGGGTCAGCCCAGTCAGTTGTAGTGGGGTATTTAACCCATTGGTTAAATACGAGCCTACATGTTTTGTGTAAAAGATAAGTCGGAGTAGTGTATAAATAGAGGAGGTGTATTCCTCATTTTACACACTCACTCACTTGAGAGTGGCGCACTTGTGGAGGAGAGGTATGCTATGGAGAAGGAGGAGCTTATGCTTAGGGTTACATCTTTGTATATTGCTGGTCATCTATATTGAGGAAGCTTTACTGGGTTTTCTACCCCATGAGGGTTTCCCAGGATAAATCTGTGTCTCTTGTGTTTATGCTGTGCTTGTTGTTTCTTCAGTGATCCTGTATATTCTATTATTGTGAAATGGAATGTAATGCTGCTATTTTCTGTCTTAGCATATTAAATCTTAACATGGTATCAGAGCTAACCTGAAGGAAGGCAATGTATGGCACTTACGACACCTGCTTTACTTACGACAATTTGAAGGTTAGGGTTTTATATAGAAAAAACCAGTCATCGTGGAAATTTCGCCATAAATCCATTTTGGAAAAGGTTCAGGATCTGAAACCTTTACAGGTCTTAGATAACATCTCCAGGTATCTTGTGTCCAAAGGGAACCCTCAGATGCGTTGTACTTTGTAAGTTATGATCAGTACCAGTTAGGGTTTCTGCCTCTTCCAGATCTCAGTCAAAATTAGGTGACCTAGGAAAAAAGGCCATAACTTGGGTTAGGAAGATCCAAATGAAATTTCGTAAAAAGGGACAGGTATTAAACAGACTGTACTATCTCAAGAAATGTTTTCAGAGGCCGAAGTTGAACCAGTGACACGTGGCATGCCGTACAAGTTCGCTCTCCTGTTTGATCCCATAAACAGGTCACGTTGCGACACTTGGCATAAATCTCTCTCAAAAAATACAATTGAGGTCAGACCTGTCGGGATGGAAATATGACAGGTCAGGATACCACAGAAAAAGTGTTTAGACCCTGTGGAGCGAAACGTTCTTAGTTACAGTAGAAACAATCACGTACATATTTCTGTCAAAACAAAATTATTTTTGGAGCACCTTCATTCATGGCTTCCGGAATTTAAGGTTTCGGAGAAAGTTAGAATTTTTGGAATCAGAATCCACGGCTGAATGCTACTCAGGAAAATCGAAATTTAGAGACCAAGATCGAATTTTTTGGTTGGGTAGAAGACCAGGCTTGATCAAACCCCAGTTCAGGATTTTGATCGGAAAGATGGAAAATTAGGGCTTCAGCAAAAAGTTGGAATTTTTTGAAGTCTGTAACCACGGCTGGAAGCTCCTCAGAAAAATAAGAGTTTAGAGCCTTGGATTGAACCTTTTGATTGGACAGAAGGGTGGGATTCATCAAACCCTAGTTTGGGTTCCTGCCCAGAAGATCCAGAAGTTTCGAAGGCAATTTTGAGGGGTCAAATTTTGGAGATTTCAAAATTGAAGTATGCTAGCAAGACACATCCTTCCATCCATTCAGAAGTGTGAAAGTCAAAGATTGAATTTTTAGGGTTTCTCTAGAAAACCCTAATCAAGCTCCAGATCAAGTTTCAGGGGGAGTTGAGGCTAAGGCCTTACATAAGAAGACTACAAGAAGTCTCGACAGGTATGACTTAAAGAGGTTCAGGTATGTCTTGAAATCTGATTCTTGATTAAGTTCATAATGTGTTTGTCTTCATATTATTTATTAGTACAATCTTGATTAATGTTAGAATTGTCTTATCACCCTAGTAACAGTATGAATGCATGTGAATGATCGAAGACATTCATTGATTAGGGCTATATGATTGTACTAATGCATTATGGTGTTGTGTGAGGTTGATGTTGTCTGCTAACAAGATACAGGTACATCACAAAAGACAAATCAAGTTCCATGACCATGACAACATGAAGACAAAGACTCATCCATAATCTTTGTTCTACTTACAAGGTATGTATGACTTTGTTATATTATGCTTAACCTATGAGACATGCAGGTTCTAGCTCGGGATCTCTAAATCATTGAAGAGATTGTTTAGGTATGTTGTACATAACTAAGCAGGTATACTAATCCAGGTATGTTTTCCTATGTCAAGTTAGAATCTTACCTTGTGTTAGGATCCGTTATATAAGTATACTTGGTATGATTGGTTATGCTTATTCATAAAGTTAGTAATCAAGGGTTTATGCATATTATGTCTCTTATCTTGATGATTTAATTAACCAGAAGAGTACTATGATCAAACAAGAATATGCATGAGTAAAAGAAGACTTCCTTGAAACCCTGAATACTAATGATCATGACTATACATATTCAAGATTATTTAGAATTAGAATATTTTGATAATATTGAGAATATACTAATGAATGTATGTTTGTGTATGAGATCATGAGGATGACACTAGTGCACACTTGAGCATGCACAGTGGTACAGAATGAATAGAAGTTCAAAAGACATATAGAAGATCGAGCGGGAGGCAACCACGCCAACATAAAAGATAAGCATTTGAGTTGTTATTTGAAATAGTAAATGATATTGCTTGTATGCATATTTGTATTCCTAGAATATATCACGCTGAGTGTAAACATTCATAGAGCATTGAACAATATACTACTAATATGCATATGATTGGTAAGTTGGACAAACATTCCATTGTTGCTTGTCTAGAATGAAACCTCTTTGCTGACATGCTGAGAGTTGTGCACACTCTCGATAGTATGTTCTGGTAGAGATGGAAGGCATCTAGATAGCCACTGTATGCATACATGATATGGGAAAGTGTTGTGCCAAAGTATTGGTCAAAATAGTTGCATAACTATGTAAATGATATCTGTATGCATAATAGGTTATCATGTCAATATGATTTGATGATTATGAAGTATTACTAATCATGTACTTAATTTTGATTTGTAGGAAAGATCATGATGAATGATGAACACTGAACAAACGATGGATGTTCAACAAAAAGATTTACAAATCAAACACACTATAAAAGGCTTGTGGCTAGAAGATTCTCTTAGAAAGAGGAAGAGAATCATGATGAGATGTTTGCTCCAAGTGGCTAGATAAGACCATTTTCTTAATGGTGTAATTAAAGAATAAGTGTGAATCAGGTTCTGTATGGATTCCCAGGATCGATAATCAATTGATGAGCTTAATGATCACCATGGGTGATGAGGTTCTCAACCTTTGCTACAAGGTTGAATATTGTTTCTATACACAGATAACATGGATGCTAGAAGGAACTCACCACAGAGTTCAAATGATATTGAGGCTCATATCAGTAGACCCATCTAACGAGAGATGGCACCGATAGATATGCAGAAGATCATTCAATGCAGAGTGTGAATGATGTTCAGTCACAAAGGGAGAATTGACAGTTTCTTGATAAGCTTGGGCTTTACCAAAAGTAAAGTTGTTCCTAACATTTACCTTAAGGTTGTGGATGATGAACCTATCATACCATTATTGTATGACGATGATCTCTCTCTGACAAGGAATGAGAAACAGATCATGAAAAGAAAGAAGAAGATGGCTGCAGAAATGAAAATGAAAGATCTCAGATTGATGCATTACTTTCTAGGTCTGGAAGTATGGCAAGGCTCAGAATGAATCTTTCTCAACCAGGGAAAGTATGATGAGAAATATTAAAAGGAATTGATATGTTGGAATTTCCACTCTCATGGATTCCAACTTGAAGTTGTTAGTGAATGACTCATTAGAGTTAGTGTATATAACTCTATACAGACAAATTATTGGGTCATTGATGTATCTAACAAATACTAGATCAGATATAAGCTTTGCTGTGAACACCTTGCGTCAGTATCTAGTGGAAACTAGATGTGTTCACCTGATAGTTGCAAAGCATGTGATGAGGTACCTAAAGGATACGATAGACGTTGATCTATGCTATTTTGGAGATCATGACTTCAGATGGCTACACAGATGTTGATTGAGCAGAAAGTGTATCAGACAGGTAGAGCACATCGAGAGGATGTTATTGTCTGGGATCAGTCATGATCTTGTGGTTTAGCAGGAAGCAGTCCAGTATGGCCCCTAGCACAAGCAGAATATATGGTTGCTTGCTCTGCTAGTTATGAAGCAGTATGGCTTCAGGATTGTTGAACTTAGAGATAGACCCAACTATGATCCTATGTGACAAACAGAGTTGTATCAAGATGGCATAGAATCTAGTGTTCCAAGATATGGTGCAGAAAGGAACCAAAAGTTCAAATTTGTAACAAGTTACCAATGTACTAACCAAACTTCTACCGATCCGATGTACTAACCAAACCTCTACCTCAAGTAAAGTTTTTCGAGACAAACTTAATATAGTTCAGAAGGACCCTCCTCGAAAGGGGGAGTGATGTGATAACTCATGATGAGATTTCTTGCATCGACAATAAGGTCGATGATGAGGATACCTATATTAGTGATGCCAACATAGAGGTTGGTGGATGGTCCTTAGACAGGGTCTAAGGTGACAAGGGGATTGCATCATCCTTGAACATATATTCTAAAAGAAGCCGTAGACAGGTGTCTCCGAGAAAGAAGAGGGATTGCATCATCCTTGAACACATGTTCTAAAGAGAGTTGTAGACGTATGTCTTCGAGAATGAAGTCCTTGGTGGACATGATAGGATTGCATCATCCTCAAGAGAGCTGTAGACGTATGTCTTCAAGAATGAAGTCCTTGGTGTACATGATAGGATTGCATCATCCTCAAGAGAGCCGTAGACGTATGTCTTCGAGAATGAAGTCCTTGGTGGACATGATAGGATTGCATCATCCTCAAGAGAGCCGTAGACGTATGTCTTCGAGAATGAAGTCCTTGGTGGACATGATAGGATTGCATCATCCTCAAGAGAGCCGTAGACGTATGTATTCGAGAATGAAGTCCTTGGTGGACATGATAGGATTGCATCATCCTCAAGAGAGCCGTAGACATGATGTCTCCGAGAATGAAGTCCTTGGTGGACATTTGGGGATTGAATCATCCCTGTACTTCAGTCCTAAAGTGAGACGTAGACAGATGTCTCCGAGAAAGAAGAGGGATTGTATCATCCTTGAACACATGTTCTAAAAAAGAGCCGTAGACATGATATCTCCGAAAATGAAGTCCTGAATGAACAGGTAGGGGATTGTATCTTCCCCGGACTTAGATCCCAGAATTGATCCGTAGACTGATGTCTCCGAGAATTGAATATAGGACTGCATCGTCCTTGGACCTCGGTTCAAAATGTACGTGTCGGGATTGCCTCGTCCCTAGACATGAGATTTGTCTGAAATTGATAAGGACTGATCATCCTGGAACTGGATCGGGATTGCCTCGTCCCTATACATGAGATTTGTCTTAAATTGATAAGGACTGATCATGATCCAGGTGGATATTGGTGGCCACCCACCTTTCCAACTGGCTCAAAACAGTTTTATGGCAATTTTGGTATTGTACTATTTTTAACAGTTTTTCGGGTCCTAAAATTCCGGGGCCATTTTGAGGCCCTAAACGACCTTTTTTGGCCATTTGGCCCTAGTCGAAAGTTGTAAATCTCGGATAGACCTTTCCAACGGGCTACTGAGTGCCCCAAACGGAGATCGTATGCAAAAGTTACGACCCTGGGAAGTTGATGTACTAACTTACCCAAACGGGGTCCACATGACTTTTGGCGCTTCATCTCCTAGGGTTAGGTTTTTGGATGTCTAGGGTTTTTGACATTCCTGTTTATTATAAAAGGCTTTGAGAGCCTCATTGTAACCATCTTCTTGCGAAATGAGCGCAGCCATCACATCTCTTCTCAGAGATAAGCCGCCACCATTCCAGCAAGCTTGTTTTCCGTTGCATTTTCCAGTTCTAGCTTATTTCCTTATTGAATAGAAAACCAATTTTACTATATCTCTTTTATTTTGTGTTAAGCATCTGATAATAATCTGTATTCATTTCGTTCTGCTCATAAAATACGGATCAGTGGTATCAGAGCGGTCTGCTCCTTATCGTCTTAATGCATGTCCCCAACGAGGTCAGGGTACAAAGAATTGGGTCTCGAGCTTGTTTCTCTTGAATACAAAAGCTCTCGCATGCCCAAGCGACCTCTCATGGTAGGAGAAAAGAAAGATGACGGGATAGGAGATCCTATCAAAATGTTGCTTGAGGAAGCCCTCACGCAGCAGAGGAACGAGATGATGGATAATTTCGCGCAAATCCTTCGGCGACTACCAACAAGCGATGCGTCTTCCTCGAGTGGAGGCGTCGCCCCCTTCAAGGTACAAATCAACTTCGATATCCCTATATTTGAAGGACAGATAGACGCAGATGTTGTAGATAAGTGGTTGAATCTACTAGAAGGGTATTTTTCTGTCCATAACTTTTCGAATAAAGAAAAGATTACTTTTGCGCTCCTCAAAGCCGTTCCCCATGTCAAAGATTGGTGGGAAACATTCTGCGAGCAAAAGGACACAGAAGAAGCCTCATTATTTTCAGTCACGGCCACCTGGGAATCCTTCAGGGATGCTATTAAGGAACAATACTACCCTGTTGGAAGTTATGACGACTTGTATACCAAATGGACCACACTGCGACAAGAAAGAGACCAAGCAGTGCCAGAGTTCACAAATATCTTCCATACCTTGGGCACCAAGCTGGGTATCAAAGATTCAGAGCGACATCTGGTGCTCAAGTATCGCGGTGGTTTTCATAGATACATCCAGACCGAAATGGAATTTATGGACATCTCTTCCTTGGGCGCGGCCTACCGATATGCCGTCAAAATCGAGCAGAAGCTCAAACAAAAGACACGGCAATTTGGGCCTGGGAACCCTTCACAGCAAAAGACAGGAAAGGGTGGGCCCAACCCACAGAATAAAGGACAGAGCAAAGATGGACAGTATCAGGACAACCAGTCCAAGCCGCAAGCAAAGAAGGACACCGGAAAAACAAAGAAAGATACCGGGAAGTGGTGCGACTTCCATAAGATCCCTTGGCATAACACTGCTGATTGCCGCTCAAAGCAGTCGCTGGTGGCCGAAGTGAAAGCATCTGAATCAGATGCAGGTTCTGACTTATAGTCTGAACCAGAAAGGGGAAGACGGATCATTGACACGGAACCCAGTGCCACCATTGCTACCACCAAGCTCCAGCCTGATGAACCAGATGAGCTAGAAGAAGGAGAACGCCTCTTCCATTCACAGATGTGGGTAAAAGGCACCCCGCTGCACTTCATCATTGATAGCGGTAGCCAGAAGAATCTCATCTCAGCAGAGGTCGTCAAGCGCTTGGCCCTGCCGACAACGCTGCACCCACAACCCTACACCATTGGATGGCTCCGCAAAGGAAGCGATCTCCGCGTCAGCCAACAAAGCCGACTACCATACGGCACCAAGCCCTTCAAGGACGAGGTATTGTGTGATGTTGCTCCTCTCGAAGTTTCAGATGTTCTTTTGGGCCAACCTTATTTATGGAAACGTCATGCTATATATGAGTCTAGGCCTCGTAGTGTTATTATTTCTTTGAACAGGAAATTGTACAGGATACCCGAGGCAGTCCCTCCTAGTGCTATTTCCTTGATCTCTGCCAAGCAATGCAGGAAGGTCATCTCTCAGACCGGGAAATTTGTCTTCTTCATGATTCGCTCTCAGAGTGAAAGAAAGATCGAAGCCACATCCCGGGCCTCCATGACCGATCTATCCACACAACAGAAGCAAGTGGATAAGGTGGTGGAAGGATACTCAGATATATTCTCCTCTCTGACCAGGGTACCTCTGCACTGCCAAGTCAAGCATCCCATCGATCTGACCCCAGGCGCACCGCTACCCAATGGGCCAGTCTATCACCGCTCTCTGTTGGAAAATGAGGAGATCAAGAGGTAGATCCAAGAATTGCTCCACAAGGGGCACATCCGTCCCAGTTCATCACCTTGTGGGAGCCCAATCGTGCTGGTGCAGAAGAAAGATGGGACCTGGCGACTCTACATTGAATACCGGGCCCTGAATAAAATCACAGTCCGTAACTGGTACCCCGATTCCCCGAATCGATGACCTCCTTGATCAGCTCACGGGGGCCAAATACTTTAGTAAGATTGATCTGAAGTCTGGCTACCACCAGGTCCCAATAGAACAGACAGATGTATGGAAGACTGCCTTCAAGTCAAAAGAAGGTATTTTTGAATGGCGGGTCATGCCTTTTGGTTTGACAAATGCTCCAGCAACTTTTATGAGGATGATGGACGATATCCTACGACCTTTCACCAACAATTTGCAGTGGTGTATCGAGATGACATCCTCATCTATAGCAAGACTTGGGAGGAACACTTGCAGCATATTCAGCAGGTTCTCCACACCCTGCGGAGGCACAAACTATATGCAAACTTGGAAAAATTCTCCTTCGGCATGGACAGGATCCATTACTTAGGCTACATCGTTGATCGACATGGTGTGCATGTGGATCCAGCCAAGATCTAGGTCATCCGTGACTGGCCAGCCCCAACCACACTCACTGAACTTCGGAGCTTCTTGGGCCTCGCCAATTTCTATTGCCAGTTCGTGCTGGGATTCTCTCATATCGCATGGGCCCTCAGCCAAGTGACCAGGGGTAGTGGTAAGGAAAAATTTGTGTGGGGCCTGTCCCACCAACAAGCCTTCGATGACTTGAAGAAGCGTTTGTGCTCATCGCCGGTACTCTCATTACCGAACATGCAACATCCCTTTGAGATCGAGACAGATGCTTCAGATTATGCTGTGGGCACCGTTCTCACTCAACACGGCCACCCCGTGGCATATCATAGTGAGACACTATCAGATGCTGTCTGCAAGTACCCTACCTTCGACAAAGAAATGTACTCCATTGTACAAGCCTGATGCCAGTGGAGACATTACATTCTTGGGAAGGAGAGAGTCATCCACACTGATCACAAGCCACTACAGTTCATGCAGACCCAAGGAAAGTTGCAGAATGACCGCCATCAAAAGTGGTCAACATATTTACAGTAGTTCCACCTCAACATCAAATATAAAACAGGGAGTACCAACCAAGTTGCTGATTGCCTCAGTCGACCTCCTGTCGCGGCACTTACCACGGTGCTAGACTCTTGTGGCCACGAGACCTACGAATGGCCCCACCTCTATGAGACAGACCCTGACTTCTCCACCACCTATCAAATGTTGGGCACCAACTCAGTGGTTGCTAATTTCCATCTTCAGGACAGGTTGTTGTGTCGTCTGGGCCATCTCTGCGTTCCATCAAGCGAGCGCGCGAAGCTGATTTGGGAAGCTCACTACAGTCGGGTGGCAGGACACTTTGGCGTTGAAAAGATAGTGGCTGTGTTGCAAAAACATTTCTACTGGCTGAAACTTCGACAAGATGTTGACAAGTATATCAGGTCCTGCACCGCTTGCGCTATTGCCAAACCGACCACTAAGAAATAGGGCCTATACACCCCTCTTCCTACTCCTGACAGGCCGTGGGAATCCATCTCAATGGACTACATGTCGGGCCTCCCGTCCACTAAGAGGGGAAACGACTGTGTTTTTGTGGTTGTTGATCGCTTTTCCAAGATGGCGATTCTAGCCGCTTGCAAGAAGAACATCACAGCAGAAGCCACTGCCAAGCTCTTCTTTGAACGAGTATGGGTACATTTTGGGATCCCACAGACCATTATCTCAAACCATGACAGTCGGTTCCTCAGCTCATTCTGGTCAAGCCTCTGGTCACTGCTAGATACCAAGCTCACCAAATCCACTTCCTTCCACCCCCAGACCGATGGACAAACGGAGGTCGTCAACCGGATGGTCGTACATATCCTGCGCATGTACAATTCAACACACCCCCACACATGGGATGAGAGTCTCCCCTATGTCCAACATAGCTACAACCGAGCCCTGCATAGCTCAACTGGCCATAGCCCCTTTCAGGTGGGGTTGGGATTCCAACCATTGGGCCCCATGGATGTTGCACTTCCCCTTGCGACCACTTCGGCCGACTCGTCCCCAGAAGCTGACAAAGCCTCCTGGTTCATTGAACGGATCCAGGATATCTGCCAACAGGTTCAGGATATTCTACAGAAGTCTAATTCCAAGTACAAGCAGCGCCATGATCAACATCGGGTGCCACATAAGTTTCAGGTGGGCGACAAAGTTTGGTTGCATTTGCAGAAAGAACGCCTTACAGGGCCCCATCGAAAGCTTCACCCACTCCGTTATGGGCCGTACACCATCACCAAGGAGGTGGGTGACAATGCTTTTGAGCTCAACATTCCCCCCTTCCTTGGTCTGCATCCAGTCTTCAACGTGGCTCTCCTTCGGCCATATTTCCCACCACTATTAGACACCTCGGAGATAGCAGAGAAGTTGACACCAACAGAGCTCAACCCTAACTTCCTACAACAAGCATCCAATGATCATATTGCAGACACACAGATCTAGGGCACTTGACATCAAAGGATCCAGCTTTATCGAGTTGTCAAAGCAGGGCAGCTCCTGCACCAAGGCAAGTGGCTCACCCGAGGCCAAATTCAGCAGAAATTTCCTCATCTGATGGGGGAACTCAACGCAATGGAGACCATTTCTTCCTAAGGAGGGAGGATTGATCCAGGTGGATATTGGTGGCCACCCACCTTTCCAACTGGCTCAAAACAGTTTTATGGCAATTTTGGTATTATACTATTTTTAGCAGTTTTTCGGGTCCTGAACTTCCAGGGCCATTTTGAGGCCCTAAACGACCTTTTTTGGCAATTTGGGGGGCCAAATGGTACACTTGGCCCCAATTGAAAGTTGTAAATCTCGGATAGACCTTTCCAACGGGCTATCGCGTGCCCCAAATGGAGATCGTATGCAAAAGTTATGACCCCGGGAAGTTGATGTACTAACTTACTCAAACGAGGCCCACATGACTTTTGGCGCTTCATCTCCTAGGGTTAGCTTTTTGGATGTCTAGGGTTTTTGACATTCCAGTTTATTGTAAAAGGCCTTGAGAGCCTCATTGTAACCATCTTCTTACGAAATGAGCGCAGCCATCACATCTCTTCTCAGAGATAAGCCACCACCATTCCAGCAAGCTTGTTTTCCGCTGCATTTTACAGTTCTAGCTTATTTCCTTATTGAAAAGAAATCCGGTTTTACTGTATCTCTGTTATTTTGTGTTAAGCATCTGATAATAATCTGTATTCATTTTGTTCTGCTCATAAAATCCGGATCAGATCATCCTGGAACTGGATCGGGATTGCCTCGTCCCTAGACATGAGATTTGTCTTAAATTGATAAGGACTGATCATCCTTGAACTGGATCGGGATTGCCTCGTCCCTAGACATGAGATTTGTCTTAAATTGATAAGGACTGATCATCCTGGAACTGGATCGGGATTGCCTCATCCCTATACATGAGATTTGTCTTAAATTGATAAGGACTGATCATCCTGGAACTGGATCGGGATTGCCTCATCCCTAGACATGAGATTTGTCTTAAATTGATAAGGACTGATCATCCTGGAACTGGATCGGGATTGTCTCGTCCCTAGACATGAGACTTGTCTTAAATTGATAAGGACTGATCATCCTGGAATTGGATCGGGATTGCATTGTCCCTAGACATGAGACTTGTCTTAAAGTGATAAGGATTGATCATCCTGGAACTTGATCTGGATTGTATCATCCATGGACCTATGTCCTAAAGAGAGCGGGATTGATCATCCTGTAATATGATCGTGTGTGTTGCAGGATATGCTGCTATGTATTAGTGAGAATACATGCTTTTGATGATAGATGTATTAGTGAGAATACATGCTTTTGATGATAAATGTATTAGTGAGAATACATGTTTTTGATGATAGATGTATTAGTGAGAATACATGCTTTTGATGATAGATGTATTAGTGAGAATACATGTTTTGATGATAGATGTATCAGTGTGGATACTAATGCAGATGATCGAGATGCTGTAGATTGAGATAATCCATATGCAGATGCTGTAGATCATGATGATCCAGATGCTGTAGATTGAGATGATCCAGATGCTGTAGATCGAGATGATCTAGATGTTGTAGATCGAGATGATTTAGATGCTGTAGATCGAGATGATCCAGATGCTGATGTTGTAGATCGTGATGATGCTGATGTTGTAGATCGAGATGATCCAGATGCTGTAGATCGAGATGATCCAGATGCTGTAGATCGTGATGATCCAGATGTTGTAGATCGAGATGATCCCGATGCTAATGATCGTATGATGACGATGCTGATGAACGTGAGGATCCAGATGTTGATGTTGTTGTAGCTGTTCGAAGTGCTACAGAAGATAAAGAATCCATACTGAAGATGTTGATGTTCTAGTATTGAAGATGTTCCAGTAACTGCTCGAGTTACTGATGATGTTGAGAAAGCTTCCAATGATTTATAGATGTATCATGTATGATGTTGATGACTCCTTGCTCGTGTAGATGCTGTTATAATATCCTTCTCGTTAAGGGGGAGTGTTGAGATATTGTAACTTCAAAGAATATTATATTTGTACTTTATTATTCTGGAGATGTTTCATTCCTCCTTGAAGACCTTATTGTATATCCGGAGATGTTTATTCCTCCGTCAGAATGTGGTAACTCGGGTTATTAGACTTCCCTAGTGGGGGTCGGCCCTGTATGTGTTATGTGGGTCAAAGGGTTATTAGACCACCCTAGAGGGGTCGGCCCAGTCAGTTGTAGTGGGGTATTTAACCCATTGGTTAAATACGATCCTACATGTTTTGTGTAAAAGATAAGTCGGAGTAGTGTATAAATAGAGGAGGTGTATTCCTCATTTTACACACTCACTCACTTGAGAGTGGCGCACTTGTGGAGGAGAGGTTTGCTATGGAGAAGGAGGAGCTTATGCTCAGGGTTACATCTTTGTATATTGCTGGTCATCTATATTGAGGAAGCTTTACTGGGTTTTCTACCCCATGAGGGTTTCCCAGGATAAATCTGTGTCTCTTGTGTTTATGCCGTGCTTGTTGTTTCTTCAGTGATCCTGTATATGCTATTATTGTGAAATGGAATGTAATGCTGCTATTTTCTGTCTTAGCATATTAAATCTTAACACACTTCATTTTGGAGCATTTAACATTTATTCCATAATTTATTGGCCTATTTTTCCACCATAAATTTAGAATATTGAATTTTCTTGAGAAACTATAGACCTTGGAATTAAATGTCAATATTTTAGTTCTTCCACATAACCCTTAGGAATTGGGTAGTCCAACTTAATTATTTATCTGGAAATCATTGAATTGGGGATATGACAGATTTGAAGCTCACTGAACCCATTGTCTCTAGCAGAAACATTATGAACCCATCTCTATATTCTGCCACTCACCTTGCCCAAAATACTATGTTTTGTCTACTTGGGTCTGTACGTGGTTTTGATGGTATAGGGAAAGTGGTATTCATCCCTGGAGATGAATTTTGTAAAGAACATGCATAAGTGACATGTGGTTCAACCCACACAAATTTCAATGATTACGTGTGAAAGTTGTTAACAAATGTAGTGACACGTTTGAAGTAGAAATAATTAAGCTTCACTAAGGTCCCTTTATTGAACTCATTTTAGTCAACGTAAATCCAATATCTAGTCAAAGTCTACGAGTTCACTTTCCTAAGCAGGTTATACTAAAGCACGTGGTCCACAAAAATTTCATAGCTTCCCTCCATCACTATATTCTTGGGATTGATTAACACGTCTACTTGGTTTGAATTTGAAGCATTCGGCAAGTCTAGTCCAACTTTGTTGTTCTAGTGCACCAATGCTATTTGATCTTTCTTTCTAGGTAGTCTAGTAGTGGCTTCCTATAGATTTCAGGGATAGGTTGGAAGTTTTGCACCCACGTTGTTTGCTTGTATTCAATGTGTCTTAGGTGGGAATTTTTAAGAAAGAAAATGAGGCGTTCAATAATGAGGCTAGCCTGTTTGGGATTGTAGATTTTCTTGATGTTTGAAGGGTATTTGTAGCCTTTCCAAAGTAGAAGTGGGCCTTCAGTTTACTACCAATTGAAGCACGAGGAGTGCCATGGACCTGGTATCCATGGGATCTCTGTAGTCATTTTTATGTTATTCTTAGTGATAACCTCAATATTCCACTACTCTATTGCTCAATCAAATTAGATTTAACTGAAAGTACAATTTGCTAATTCTAAAGGCAGGGACTTGCTGCTATGTAGCTCCCCTTGTTACAAAAATGAAAGTGTGTGTACAATTTGTTTGTTTAGTCATGCTATTTTTTGCAACTGCTCCTCACAGTATAAGGTGGAAAATAAACTAATGTGACTTTCTTATATATCTATATCTATATCTATATATATATTATGCTTCAATCATAATATTCACAATTGGTTCATTTTCTTTCACTCACCCATTTATATCAAGGGAGTTTGGTTTCAGGTCAACATTCATATATATATATATATATATATTGTGTGTGTGTGTGTGAATTTAATCTCTTGTGTTGTTTTGGGGTTTTTAGGAATGCTTTTGATACAATGCTTAGAAATATCTTATGGAAAAGATTACAAGAAATAAAGGTTCCTTTTGAGTTGAGAGTCACTACCATAAGATTATACGAGAATGTTATTTCCATGTTTAAGAAAACTGAGGGTTGGCCAAAGTTATTAATTGTAATATATGCTTTAAGAAAGGTTGCCCCTCTCCCCAACCCTTTTCAATATATACATCGATAAGTTAGAAAATTGTTTAGTAGAGGCATGCTACACTGGAACACCATTAGCGAGAATTGTCATCATACTCCTTTTTTATGCTGATAATATTGTTCTTTTGGCAATGCGTCCCTCTGATCTTGGTAAGCAATTAAGAATTCTCCAGGATTTTTGCTCAAGTATGGGAATGACTATTAATATCGACAAAACCAAATTTATGATAATAGAATCCGTTAAGGCCACTTATACTATTTTTTGTATGACAGTAGCAACTTGGAAGAGGTGACTTCCTACAAATATCTTGGGATTGATATCCATCACAAACTTAACTGGAACTGCAACATCGAGAAAAGGATTAATGGAGGGTGGAAATATTATTTTGGTCTTGAAAACAATTGTTAGTTATCAAACCTTGTGATGCGAAATAAAAATAAATTCCTCTTTGAGACTTTCGTCACTCCCATTCTCCTGTATGGGTGTGAAGTTTGGGGTTGTAGCATTTCTAAATAATTTTGGAAAATTATTGAGCAAATATATACGTGTTTTATAACTTACAATATTAATATTAAAATCAATACGCCCTATCCTATTCTCCTCATTGAAGTGGTTCTTTACCCCATTAAGAGCATAGTTATGACCAAGTACCTAATGTACAAGAAAAAAAAAACTCAAGATACGAGAGACTTCCTAAAATTGATTTAAAGTCCAGTAAAAACCACCTAAGACTCAAGTGGAGTTGGCATAAAGATGCCATGGCTTGTCTAAAGCATTTGGGGATTGATGAAAATTCCACTTTGCAATCTATATATATATATAATATTAAAAATATTATTACTTTTAAGTTTAAAGAGAAGTTGTGGTGTGATGAAAATTTAAAGGATAAAAGAAAATTAAGATAGTATAAGGAGGTCATCAATCCTAATTTGGAAGATAAAAAATATCTCTCTGTATCAACTAGCATAAATAAGAAGATCCACATAGCTAAAATAAGAATGAACTCTCATGAGCTTCATAGTGAAATATGGTGTTGGACATTTCCTAAAACTCTATGGGATAAAAGGATTTTTCATCTTTGTGAGACTATGAGTGTTGAGGATGGAAATCACGTTCTTTTAGATTTCCCTATGTACACCCACATAAGATCCAAATTTCAAAATTTTTGTTACAATATGTATTATGGACATGCCGAACCTTCTAACTTATAAAAATTATGGTAATTTAGGAATTCTCCTCTTCAAAAATTTTGAATGTAGAAATAAAATTCTAAAGAAAATCAAGTAGCTTCTTACTCTTCTTTCTTAAGGTTCGATAAACCAAAATTGGTCTTGTTGTGGGAAACTAGCCACAAGGGTGGGAAACCTTCCCATAGTGAGAGTCTCCTTGAGGTTGCAGTAAAGATCTAGTGTTATGATTGAGAATTAAAAGAACTAAACCCCAAATGGCCAAGCAAGCTCTTGATTAGTAACCAAAATCAAAATAAAAACAAAAACAAAACTGAAATAAAGAGATGGGTGAGAGATTAACCAAAAAAGCTTGAACAAGAGTGTGCCAAACCAAATTTGTATTTCCCAATGGTCTAACTAAGTACAATAGTGTCACCTAGGAGGTGCAAGCTTCAAGGGAATCCAACAATCTCCCTCAGAGAGGTCCTTTTTGTCCACACAACTAAAAGGTAACTAGGATAGAACAATGGTGAAACTCTTTCCTCTTAGGGGAAGAGGGAAAGGGAGATTTGCATATGCCAATATGAGGTAGGAATGAGATTGCAAGAGAAGCTCTCAATGTGATTCCAACAACATAAATTTGCTCTGATTTTCTTTCTCTATAATGCATGTCCATGGCTTACGTTTGTAGGCCAAATGGTGGCCAAGAAACAACAAGATCCAAATGTGAACTCTCTTTCTCTTTGAACTGGTTCCTAAGTACATGAGAGGGGCTATTCAATGCTCCCAAGCATGAGAGAGGTCCCAATTCGAATTTTGGATCCAAGAGAGCCGTTTTGAGCCTTTAATGTACCGCGAAATTTTGTGGTCCTGCTGCACAGGGTCGTGCAGACGACTGTACAAATACATTGCGTTATATAGCGCAGGTTTCCGGTGCTTATAGTTACGCAACTATCTATTTAGACCATTTTTTTGCATTTTAAGACTCATATTATTTTCTGAATCTGATGAAGATGTCTTAAGTGAGCTCTATTATATGTCGATGATGCCTTTTTGCAAGATTAACCTAAATGTCACATATCTACAAGATTTAAGCCTTACCAATTTTAATAAACGTTAACTATCATCGTCATCATCATCATATATAAATATGAAAATATTATATAATATTTTCCACACATTTTATTAAAAACATTTAATAAATCAAATACTCACATTGTTTTTACTACGATACTATTTTTAAATATAATATAATATTTTACTTTTAACTTTAAAAAAACATAAACATTAAGAATATCCCCTTTAAATTTTCACTTTATGCTCATCCTATGAGATGCATTGGTCTACTTTATGCTAAGCCCGTGGGATGCATTGCATAGACATCGAAGTCAGTTTGACTAGACCTGCCCTCCCACAAGTTTCATGATGCACGCATTATAACAAACATAATATGAACAAAGAAATAGAGTACTGGACCCAAAAATGAATCCACCATAGAGAAATCATCATATGATGTGGACGGGCAATGATAAATATGTAAACACACTTTCTCTCTTACCAAAAGGACTTTCGAGACAAAGTGCCGAGGTAAACTTTTATTTCTTTGGGATAATACAATAATCTTTCTAAAATTTATTTTTGGAAATGTATTTAAACGTCAAATTTTGAAGGATATTTATTTTACTATATAAGTTTAACAAAATGTTTTAAGCTAGTTATTTATAATACGAAAGGAAAAATACAATGTAATTCAAGTTGGTCGGTCACTTGAGAAATATCACTAGTAGCAAATCATAAGTTTGATATTATGGATCTTCAAAGCGATGTAGCAAGAGTTTCTAAGAATCTTTTGCTTAGCTATCTTAATCTATTTGGACTATTATAACATTTTCTAAGATAATATTTCAAAACATAGTTATGATAACAAGAGTAAGTAAAATAAAACAGATCCTTTTCAAGTATAAGGGGAATACTTTTCATCATCAGAAATAGAGATGATAGGCACCTCTTGGGATGAGGTAGATGGTGTTTTCATCCTCAACAAATTTCTTATCAAACACGAAGTTCACGATATCTTTGGCTATCAAATTAATCCTAGTTGTCATCTAGTTCATCTGATATTTGAATTCTTTTCTTCAACTTCCTTAGTTGGTTTTATAGTTCAACAACCTGTAAGAGTATTTCCTTCATTTCCTCCCTATGATCTAATAGAGATTTACCCAGAAGAGATTTCACGTGCCAATAGAGTAAGACCGTTTTGAAGTATTTGGTATCTCTAGTGCATGAATTCCTCATGTCGAGAATCTAGGAATGCATTTCCTAATGAATTTCATCTTCATCCATCACTTCCTTTTCATATTTAACTCATTTGTCATCTTCTCAATTTCATTTTGTACAATCCTTAGAGTGTGCATGCGATAACTAGTGACAAAGGCCTTGCCATCCTACATGATGCACAAATGGTGGCTGAATCCCCTCTCCTTATGTCCACCTCTACCTTTTAATTCCCGAGTTTTGCTAACCATGATAAATATTTTCCTAAATATGCTAATTTCTACACAGGTCCAAGTCCCACCATTGTTCCTAAAATTCCGATGTTGCTCTTGTATCGTTTTTTTGGCTAAATCATCACCTAGAAGGTGCTAATAGGGAGGGTCCTAACAGGGAAGGCATACAAAGGATAAAAGGTATAGTTTCCAAATTTGTGAGCCTTGATGAATGTTTCTGCTTTGCATTTCAATAGAACCAATATTGGTGTTTGTCCCAGTTCCCTTATCCATCATGCATTGGAGCGTTTGGAAGTGCATTAACGCTTCTTCATCCTTCGTCAACGATCCACACTAGTCCTTCCATGTATCCCCGAACACTATCTTGGTTTCCCTTATGCATGGTTAGCGATTGGATTGATAGCTAGGTGCCCCCCCCCTACACCGACTATCTCATGCTCATAACTTTGGGGTGTGGGTGCGATGTGAGTTGCCATGTATTTGTATGAGGACGGTCTCGCCTCCTTACAACTAATATCGAGCACCAGAATCAGGGGTGTGATATTTTCAATGGCTTAGATCTAGATTCAATAAGACAACTTCACATGGAATATTTCTGAGAATGAGAGAAGAAGAATAAAGAAGATAATTTGTGGAAAACAATCTGTATCTTATTCATCAATATGGTTACAATATATAATACATCTTCCATGGATAAAATCGAATTCCTTAGAGGCAAGTTGAAAATGAAAAAAAGAAAAGGCTTACTAAAGGAAAAAAACCCCCTAGGTGGCAAAAGCTATTTCCAAAACTGTCTAAAGAATCACGAATTGGATAAATATGGTATGGAAACTCATGAGTGAGGTAAATGGAATGTAATGATGGATTTAGGATATAATAAATGATGTGGAGTTCGAATTGGTCAAGTGGAGAGAGTTTCCAAAATAACTAGCTTTACCTTATCCACTAGAAAGTAGAAAAAACAGGATAAAGCTGTTTAAATAAAGAAAGTGTCTTTCTAATTCAGGAATAAAATAAAAACAGATAGAATCCAAGGAAATCTTATCTAGAATTTGTCCAAATTCATATTTGTGACTTAGGATGGCAAGTGGTCCACTAAAAGACAAAAGTGACACTATTTACCTAGTCAAAACTTAGGGAATTAATCATAAATGATTAATTAATTATATCCTAAGTATAAAATGCTATAGGTGGGATTTTTAATACTCCAAAACCCCCCCTTAAGCCTGACTTTATGTGGTGGAAATAAGAAAAATATCAGAAATATAGGGCCCAAGCAATAAGGCTTATGGTCACCCCAATGCAAAAATAACTAGTCCATGTAACATGATGAAACAGGGAAAAACTCATGGGAACAAAACCATCCCTAAAAAATGGACATGCTTGGAAGTCTTCATACTTTCTTGTTTCTCATTTGGAGGAGCTGAATGAGCTGGATGGGCTGCTTTTGAGTAGCAGACTTGATGAAAAGATTGTGAATGTCATGATCATGCATCAATGCATCAACGTGGTGTAGGCAAGAATCATGTGTAGAGGATCCATGAAGCTCATGTTCTGATGATGGAGGATCATCATATGAATTCTTCTTGCTGTTATAACATATATAATCTGATATGGAAACACAATCAATGATGGAAAGAATATTTATGCAAACTCCTTCCCAAAGAGCATCAATGGACTCAATAGGATCAACTTCTTATGCAGCTGTAATGTGGTGCACTAATTCTTGTACCTTCTTCTCAAAATGGTGTAGAACCTTTTTGATATTGTAGAGGAGATCATGTAGCTCTGAAATATCAGAATTTGAGTCATATGGAGCAGAAAACAACAAGGGTGGAGATTCTCCATGACCGGATAGAGTTTCGGTAGGAAAAAAGTGAACAACTAGGTCACCCTGACAACTGAGCAAGCCTCGAGAGTTTGAGGACTTGAATTTTGAACCATGATTGATGGGGACAGGTCCATATGTGTGAAATATCAATCCAATGATGTCCAAGGACATGGATATCCAACCAATTAAAGATATGGAAGACACAAGAACAACAGAGACAAGTGACACACTGTAGGAAACCATGGAATTGTGTGGTTTCTTAACTAGAGAACTTGGGGGTTGTAGGGTCTTTTGTGCATACAATGGTTGGAAAAATGGTGTGGGAGGTGTCATGAAATTTATATCAGATAGTATATCATATTCAAAATTAGAATCTAAAATATTTGAATGGAGGTGGAAAGACCTTTCATAAGACAAGTCAGAAACTAGTGAAAAATGACTAGGTTTGAAGGAGACTTGGGTGAACTGACTGGAGATTGTACCAACGAAGAGGCGGAGGTTTCCAATTCTGATATATCAGAATGTGAATCAAAATCAGAGACATAAAAAGGATTTTTCGCTCTAATACTCAAAGCATAAGCATGATTACCTTTGAGAGAGGCTTGGAGACAGTGTTCTTGCTCTACAACAAGCTTGCCTTGTTCTTTTCATACAAAGTCAGGAACATCTATGTTATTCTCTTCAAGCATCTTGGCCATGATGTCCAATTTCTTTTTGAAACAAGATTTCTCAGGATGAGTGCCTTTGCAACAATAAGAACAATTGGGCTTCTCCTTCTTCATCTTCTTGGCTTTGGAATCTTCATCAGAGTCCTCTTCATCTGACAACATTGTTTGTTTGGATTTGTCATTCTTGAAACTCTTTGCTCCATGAGAAACAAGTGAAAATTCCTTGGAGGGTGTTAGATCCCTCATTTGGACTAGCTTTCCCTTCTCATTGGTGAGCGAATCAATAAATGCATCCAAGGTTGGCATCTTTCAATTGGGAACTGCAAGTCTTGTAGTATGAAAAGTAGACACAAATACTGAGTATTCAGAGCTCAGTTTTGATAGAATGCTAAGGATTAGTTGCTCATCCTTCTTATCTATGCCACATTGCTTGAGTTGAATCACCATGTTCTTGAATTTTGAGATGAACTCTTCCATTGAATCGAAATTACTTGGACTAAGTGAGATCAAATCAATCTCCAATAAATGACCTATGATCTCATCCTGTTTTCCAAAGAGATACTCTAGCTTTGTCCACACTTGATTTGGAGTGGATAGAGAGTTAATATGGAATAGAAGATCTGGAGATACATAGATACAAAGTAACCCATAAGCTTCATCAAGACTATTGAACCATTTGTATTTTAATGCAACAACTCCTAGCTCATTTTCAAGCCCCATAATGACTCTATACAATCCTTTGCTTCGAAGCTGGATGATCATATGCGCCTTCCAGTCAAAGTAGTTGAAGGGAGTGAGAGTCACAACTTTAGCTTGATTTTGATCCATGCTGATGTGCTCCTGGTGATGGAAATACCATGCAAAAAAAGACACTGGAAATTGTTTTAAATCAATCTAGCTCTGATACCATGTGAGATTTTCAATGGCTTAGATCTAGATTCAATAAGACAACTTCACATGGAATATTTCTAAGAATGAGAGAAGAAGAATAAAGAAGATTATTTGTGGAAAAAGCTCTATATCTTATTCATCAATATGATTACAATATATAATACATCTTCCATGGAGAAAATCGAATTCCTTAGAGGCAAGTTGAAAAGGACAAAAAGAAAAGGCGTACTAAAGGAAAAAAAACCCCTAGGTGGCAAAAGCTGTTTCCAAAATTGTCTAAAGGCTCATGAATTGGCTAAATATGGTATGGAAAATCATGAGTGAGGTAAATGGAATGAAATTATGGCTTTAGGAGAGAACAAATGATGTGGAGGTCGAATTGGTCAAGTGGAGAGAGTTTCCAAGTCAACTAGCTTTACCTTATCCACTAGAAAGTAGAAAAAATAGGATAAAGTTGTCTAAATCAGGAAAGTGTCTTTCTATTTAGGAATATAATAAAAAAAGAAAGAATCCAGGGAAATCTTATCCATAATTTGTCTAAATTTGTTTTTGTGACTTAGGATGGCAAGTGGTCCACTAAAAGACAAAGCTGGCCCTATTTACCTAGTCAAAACTTAGGGAATTAATCATAAATGATTAATTAATTATATCCTAAGTCTAAAATGGTATAGGTGGGGTTTTTAATACTCCAACATGGGGTAAGTTCAACAAAATGTTATATACCAAAATTTGAAGGATATTTGCTTCATCAAATTTAAATGAGGTAGGGTAGAATTTTGAAAAATATATATTAGAAATTAAAAAAAGTTTTTTTTCACATCATTCAATTTTGTATAATAAATTTTGAAAGATATTTATATTATTAAATTTGTTAAATAGTTGTATTTAATTTTAATTAATTATTTAATATGTTGTTGAAGTGAAATAAATTTAATAATTAAGTTAATATTCCTATGAGGATATAGCAATTAGTAATGAGTAAATGAGATGAAAAGTTGTAAATGGAAGGTAACAAATTCAAATTTAATAGGTAGTTATTAAAATAAATAAGTTAATATTTTATAATTTTAATAAAAATATAAATTATGATTAATAATTTAATATAATTGAAGAAATATAGATATATTTAATAAAATAATATAAATTATAAACTATAGTTTAATGTTAAGAAAATAATATATAATTGATGAGAAAATATGAATTGAGGAAATATAGATATATTTAATTAAATAATATAAATTATAAACTACAATTTAATGTTATGAAAATAATATATAATTGATGAGAAAATATGAATTATAGAAAAAGGTAAATGATTTTATTTTAATAACTTTTATTAAATGAATTGATATGAATGTACACCTTTGAAGGGGTCCCTTAGCGTTTGGGATAGGGTGGTGTAAACATATTATTATTATTTTGTAATTTATATAAGTAAAAGGTGATATACCGTTAAAGATTTTAGTTATTAAATTATATAAGATAATATTTGAAAACATAATTTTAGAAATAATATTTTTTAAAAATAAAAATAAAAATTATTTTTTTTTCAGCAAAAAAAAACTATTTTTTGTTATTCAAATTGAATCAAAAAGTACATCAAAAATCATACTATATAAAAGTTATACAACCATCTTATGACAATATATAATTATAAAAACAAACAACTTTTGTCATGAAGTTACATCAAAACTACATTCAAAGATCTCATATTTACTCTAGAGTTCTCTAGAAATTCCTCCGAACAAAGGATTCCTTCCTCACTATCCAAAGCTAATTTTGATAAAGAGTTTGCAACCTGATTTTTCTTCCTACATATATTTGACAAATTTATGTATGTGAAATTGCTCATTAGCTCCTTGATCTAACTTCGCCAATGTGATAAGGAAACCACTTGTAATTTATAGTCACCAATAACCCATTTAATAGTGTCCCTTGAGTCCCCATATACGGCTAGTGTAACAATACCAAATAATGAGGCCATCCTACACACGCACCAAAGAGAAAGAAGCTCAACCTTCACATTGAAACCTGTACCACAATGTAATTTCAAGGTGAAATTGTGAGTATCATTTAAATATATAACATCACCAACCACACAGTAACCATCTTTAATAACACCATCCAAAAATCCAACAGCACCCTGAAACTATTGCACATCCTTCAAAATTTTAGGCTTACTTTCTTTTACTTCCCCTATAGAAAATTCTTTGAAAGTATTAATGATTTTCATGTTTATCACCTCAATATCCTGTGTTTTACCTTAAAAAATAATAGCATTTATAGCTCTCTAAATGCTCCATGATATAAAATATGGGAGAGTCTAATAACTTCTGCATGATTTATACCATTGATAGAAATTTTGTTCAAAATTTGAACTCCCCCAGGATTGACATATATTAAATGAGGAACAGAAAGAGTTCCAAATTTGTAAAGTGAAATGACATCTAACCAGTATGTGGTCCACTGACTTTGAATCATTTTTGCACAAAGAACAAATATTAGGTCCACACCAGCCTCTTCTCAACAGGTTATCCCAAGCTATAAGACAATTTTGAAAAGAAAACCACATGAAACATTTAATTTTTAAGGGAATGTTCCATTTCCAAAGGGATTTAAAACACCACAACTGTTTTCCTGTATAATGACTTGATACACTAATTTTGTAATGATAATACTTGTAGCAGGGTTCAAAGGCCAAATAAGAGTATCATTAATCTCATTCAGTCTACATCTAGTGGAGTTGAGTTTTGTAATATAGTTCTCCCATTCTACTGCCCAACCGCATCCTAATCCCAGGTCTAAGGTTGTGAGCCAATATGAATCTTCCTCCTTAAGCTAGTTAGGCCTTTTGATGTGTGCAAGTGTGAAGAAATCAAATTCAACAAGATATTCCAAAATATATGGAGAAAGTTTGAAATTTTCCTCTAAACCCAAAATAGGGTCAATACCAATCAACACATCTTTACCATTTCTCACTTTCCATGTGAGGCCTTTGCCTAACCAATGATAGATTTTAAGAAAACCATACCATAAAGGAGAAGTATTCCTTGCATTTTTCAATGGATTTCTAATCCAAGAAAGCATATTCTTTTTGATATATTTACCATACAACAAAGTGCAGAGGCCTTTTCCAAAAAGTACACGCTAGAAGCTCTTCAATCTTAAAGCAATACTAAACCAATAAAGATTTTTTATGCCCCAACCATGCCATTCTTTAGGCAATGAGAGCCTTTTCCAACTAGACCAAAGAAAATTAAAGATTAACCTGCACATCCAATTTATAATTGACAAAGGTACTAGGGCTAATGAAAACCAATAAACAAGATTGCTAACTAACACAGCTTTGATTAATGTTAGTCTTCCACTGATTGAAATCAACATGTATATCCAATGATTAATTCTCTTTTCAAATTTCTCCACCAACCATAACCAATCATTTACTCTATAACCAATCGGCTTAAGATAATAGCCCAAGTACTTGAAGCTTTCCTCTAATTTGCAAACTTTGCATGGCAGAAAGGAAGTTATAAGCTCCAGTGAATCAACTTCCATCTTGTATTAATAAAAGCAAGACTTCCATAAATATATATAAACTAAAAAGGAATTACAAACATAAAAATAAAAATAAAAAAAATAATTAATTTATTATTTATATTCATATTTATTTAAAATTTTCAAAAAAATATAAAATGGTGTTTAACATAACTTTAAATTAATTAAAAATATATAGAAAAGTGTTTAACATAACTTTACATTAATTAAAACAGTAAAAGACAAATATTCAAATTTATAAATTAAAATGATGACATGTGTTTATTAGTCAGTGGCGAAGCAAAGTAGGTAACTATTGTTTTCGATTCACTTTGACTTGGTATTAATCCGTCTTTGACTTTGCCTATGAATGGATATATTCTAAACTTTTTGACATAGCATATAAATTTATCTATTAATTATTTCATTTCATATTATTTACATGCAATGTTACTTGTTGAAACTTTGAAACTCTTGGAAAAAAGTGAGGTTAGTTAATGTTTCATTTAATGCTAATTATTATATGTAAGGTTCATCCCATCTTTCAATGTTTCAAGCAGTTGCATGGCCTTTCACCGCCACCGCTTCATTGCCTCTCCATTCATCTGTGCTTCTCCATTCCAAGTTTCAATTGCAATGTTGATGTTGACTCTTGGTACTGATGTTGAGAGAAAAGAACAACTTGTTGAATCATCAGAAGCTACACATGAACAACTTACTGCATAGACAGAAAATGGAAAAAGTTTCTTATGATGCTGCATATAAACATGTATCTTAGCTTAAAGGCCTGCTCGCTTCATGCACACTAATATTTAGAATCTACAATTCCACCTCACAATATATGTGTATGTTGGAGACTTCTGGGACATCTTTGGATACCCTTTGAGTAGCTTCCACTGTAATTCTGGAATAATTTTGAACATAAAACCTGTAATGTTATGTTCATTCGAAATGTTATTGTCTTTATTTGTTATATGCATTACTAGGAAATGAATGAATGAGGAGCTTGATCAAATTCATTTGTTACGAGAAAATGATACATGATACTAAGCAACATTACAAAGTTACCAACATATTTTTATTTGGATCTTGACTATTTTAACTCTGCAATACTTAAAACAAAAATTATACTATCAATCACTAACAAATTATTAGTATACATAGATTATTTCAAAAACGAAATACTACTGTTATGCATATCAAGTAGCAAGTTATAGCTTCTTGATGTAGTGTCGTTAACTTATGCATCAACAATTGTTCTGTGGCTGGCGACACTTCGAAGGAATATCTCTGCTGATTTTGATGGATTGCTGGTTAAATTCTCTTCAAGTACATGTTTTTGTTTTCAATCAGATTTATGGTTAAATTCTCTTTAGAAACATATTTTTGTTTTCAATTAGATTTATTCTAAACTAGAATATTTAAACTTATAATTTATGTAGTTAACAAAATTTTGCTAATTAAGTTATATAAAATCTGGATTGAATTCTTCTCACCAAATAAACAAGCGTTAAACTCAGTAGTAGTCTTAACTGAGGTTTGGTATAGTCAAAGTGACAGAAAAATAAACAAGTTATAGTTGGAGTTATTTTTATCAAATGTCCACTGAAGCATTATTTTCAAAACCCTAACGACTTATATTGTTAGTGTTTCAATCCGCCTTACGTTGCTGATATATTTTTCGTCCTATAGGTATCTCCACCCCAATGGGATGGGAAAGGAGGAACACCAGCAAAAGGCCATGGGGCCTACTATGGCCCAATTTGACTATGCAAAACTTGACTGGGACTTTCTTCAATGATCTGGTGTATCTATGTGAGGGAAATGAGGCTTACCTTACGCAGGAAGCTGATGAAATGAGCATTACTATTGATTTACTTTTAATATAACTAAAACGATGAAGAAGACAATAAAAATTATCCAAATATAACTATGAGTATAGGCATCTAGCTTCATAGATTTCCAAAGTTTAAGAGACTGCAACATTTTTTAAAATACTGTGATAGCAAATGCCTTTCTGAGCTTCCCCTCTGTCGCCGCTGCACATCAGACGAAGACTGGAAATAAAAAAATAAATAGGCATTGAAGAAACCCTAATGAAACACAAGGAGCCTGTCTTCTTGTCCTTTCTCAGAGCCTGTCAAAGCTCCACTGCAAAATAATAGATGTTTGTTGCAATAGGGGCAAGGGGGGCAGTTTTCCAACAAGTGCTTTATGCAACACCTTTGAATTTAACACTATACCAAGCTTCTCTTTCACGTACCGAAAGATGTTCGAAGTTATTTTTTACTGGCATTTTTCTCTTCTTTCCTGGATAGATTTATTGGGCCAGGAGCGTTGATTCTTTGATACACACTCTAGAGGACAGGACTTGCTCTAAAACAAAGGGTACAAAATGAAAAACCCAGAACCATATAAATAACTTTAAATTTGTCGTGAATATAGTCAGAATCGAAGAGGGTTCGTTCGTTTCCAGAGACTCTACTTTCAAGAGCCACCTGGTAGTTTACCTTCCCCTAACTTCCAGCTATGATAGTTTATTTTCATAGTGATTTTAAACTTTTAAAGCTTGAGAAGATCACATGAGTGTATCTAGCATCGTATAGCGTGGTAGATTCAAGGCTTAAATGTGGAGCAATGCATGGATTAAATGGGTAGTGCATTCTTTGCTGATGTATTAGGATTGATGAATTAATGTTTGATGCGTTGCGTAAGTAGTCCAGGAGCAAGTTGGAATTATTTTTCATGCTTAAACAAATTCCTTTTTTTTTATCAAATCGAGGTGCCAATGCATGTGGTTACTCACAAGAAGTTATTAAAAATGAGCAAATTATATTTTGATTTTTTAAATTATGAATGGAAATGCATGTCGCCACAGTTTTCATTTAGCATTGCCTCATTATATGAACCAATTCATTACAATGGTCCAGAATTGGACCTGATCACTCAGATTACAAATATTTCAATGACCATTGGATGCCATGTACCTGTTCAAACATGGCAAAGACTTGCCAAACTATTCATCAAAATATTTACATTAGACTCAGAATAACAGTGAATCTCAACCTCTGTATAAGCATGTACATAATTTTAACTGTCACAAAATGAATCTGATCACTCAGATTACAATCCCTTGAATGTCAACCACGTTCCCTGTACCTGTTCACTCTTTGCAAAAACTTGTGAAAAATCAAATATTTACATTAGACTCAGGATAGATCATTTCTATATGAGAAAATCCGATGATCGAAAGCCTGGCACTACCTATAGCCTTGTCTTCGAGACTCTTTCAGTTCAAAAGTTTGTTATTTTATGCATTAACCAACACACTTCCAGATTACATAGCTTATTGCACCCTTAAACGTCGAGTAATTTGTTCTAGTGTTTTATCCATTGTATATTTGTATATATGGTATATAAAGTCGTTTATATATATATATATAAATATGAAAGTCTTTTCAATTGACTTAATCTGTTAGTGTTTATTCATTGTATATGAAGTCTTTTTTATTGACCTAGAATTTCTTATAATGTTTTCAATATATATTGTTTAAGAATTTTTTTTACCTAATTTATTATAATATTTTATGATTAATATACTTGTATATATGATATATAAAGTCATATTTATTAATAGATATCTATATCTACAGCTATATCTCTATCTATATATGAATTATAAAAAACGAATCATAAAAACCATATTGATTTCCATTATAATTAAAAAATTGAAAGAAAACAAATAAAGCTAAGTAAACCTACCTACTTCCTTTTCTATGTAATAAATTTCTCTCACTATTATTATCCAAGGTGATAACCTAGCTTATTCATCCGAGTGCATTCGGAACAAATGTTAGATCCTACTGCATTTTTTTTATTGACCCAATTTCTTATATATATATATATATTATGAATTTTTTTTTTTACCTAATTTATTATAATGTTTTATTTATAGTATATAGTATATTTAAAATCTTTTTTACCTAATTTATTATAATGTTTTATTTATAATATATAGTATACTTGTATATATGGTATATGCAGTTATATTTATTAATAATATCTATATCTATATTTATTTATATATGAATTATAAAAAATGAATCATAAAGACAAAATTGATTTTGAGAATAATTAAAAAATTGAAAAAAAACAAATAAAACTTGTTAGACCTAAGATTTATTATTCATAAGTGCAATAATCAAGCTATAAGGATTCCTATCTATTTAAAAAAATGACTCTAATCATCACATTTAATACTTTGCCAAACTAGAAAACACAAACACAAATTATAATTAATTATTTACCGGTGACAAGCAAAATGCCCCGTGACGCACAAAAGATCTACAAATTAATCCAAACTATATGTGTCAATATCTACAAACACAAACACTGACATATTCTTCCCATCATTGGACATGGACATCGCCACACTATGGCACTTGTTGATTTAGTTGGATGAAGGTTTAATTGATTTATTAGGGACTCTATATGAGAGATTTAAACCAGCATAGATCCTTCTTGAACCCATATCTATCAAGCATCAAGAGGGATCCAATTTCTTGAGGTGTATTTTTTTTTTAAATTTAAACTTAAGAAATTTGATAAATCCGGGTTTAAGTTTTAAGTTTTTATTTTATATATGAACATCTATTTTTTAATTACTTTTCATAATATTTTATTTTATGAACCAACATCGATTTTTTTTAAATATTTTTCAAATACTTTTTGTTTTATTAGATGGTTATAGGATTTTTTTAAAATACTTTTTACTTTTTATTAGATGTAATGCTACATAAAACTACATCACACAGGTTAGAAGATCTCTCCCATACTGGGCTGTAGAGCACCTAGTTTCACTCAATGTAATGAATTTTAAAAGTAGGATAGGTGAGTATAATACATTTATTAAAAACTTTATATAAAAATTTAATTTAATTTTAAAAGTAGGATAAGAGAGTATAATGCATTTACTCAACGTTATGCTCAATATTGTAAAGCATCTATAGCATTATGAATATTAATACAACATTATACAGATTAATATGAAGATTTAAATTTCTTTTAATGTTTACACATATTTAAATGATGGAGATTGATGAGTTTTTTAGATCCACATCATGAATGGAAGTGTTCATACAACCTAAAACTATGTTGATCTATGTGGACCTATGGTCAATCTCCATTTCATGTTAGGGTTTGAAAGGTGTAATGGTTTGATATGGACCTCTGGTCAATCTCCATTCCATGTCTAAGGGGTTTAAAAGGCGTAAATGGTTTGAGATTTTATGAATGCGCAAGATTACAAATATAATATTAGATATTCATCTTCCAAAGGTTGATAAAATTTGTGAAGAAATGATTCGAGATAGTGGGTGAAAATATCATAGAATTATTTTTGAATTTTTTGCTTTTATTAATTTTAAGGTTATAACTAAGTTAAACATGAAATTAGTGTATAAGATCCTTTGTTTGTGAGACAATGAACCTCTTTCTGTGTAACTATTTGATTGCTAAAATCTATAAAAGTATTCATATTTTACCCCTCAAAATTTAAATCTGTAACCTCTTAGAAGGAAACACATATTCTTAAACAACTGAAGCAGCAAGCAACAAATTGAACTACCACCCTGAACTTATTCGGATTCATACTCTAATGAATTATACTGTTGCTTGCTCCCTTACCATGGCCCACTCAAGCTATAACTCTATCAGGCTGAAAGTAGCTGTAGAAAAGTTGGAAAGTACAAAAAAAAGCCAAAAGTCTCTGTAGGGAAGTAATTGCACCATCTTTGTGACTGATCCCATTTTTTTAATAATTTTCCTTTTCCAGAAGCATTGATCCTCTGAGCGCCCACAAATATGATCTATTGTTATGTACATTTGAAATTTTCCAATGCCAAGGAGGTTATGATTTCTTCCCGTGCTTCAGAGAAACTAGTCCCAGATTCTCTGGCCAGAGTTTAGTGCCTTCATTATTGTTCATGAATGTTCGCATGTTCTCTGATAGTTACAATCTTGCATAATATGCATAAAACCCCACCGTTAATATTTGAGTTGCAGGTAAGGCTATTTCCAAACCTGTTTATAGTTGTCATCTTTGATTTTGGCCTTGCTTGTTTGATCGAGACTTTGAATTGTTTCAGACGAAAAATACCAAGGTTCCAATGGTTGACCTTGTTTTTGAATGGTATTTGTTTGAATTGGATTCGACCACGGTGTCAGTTCCCCATCAATGGAAGAAAATTTTATCTACATGGTCATTTATGCTGAATCAAGGCTTAAATTATCCCTTAAGAGTGCCAAATTTTGAGTGGTTATAAATTGTGTTCAGATTGGTTCCAATCTTGTTTTCTTTGAACGGTTTGGATGACGAAGATGAGCGTGATAGAAATTAGCAGCGAGTGGAATGCAATGGAGATCATAGATCGCATGACATCCATGGAATGTGGGAAATATGTTCAGTATTGGAGATCATTGAGATATCTGGTGTAATTCACGGTTCCCTATTGTGGCTCATCATTCCAATCTGTGACTGGTGGATCTGTTGAAGACAATGATAGCTTCGAATCCTCTCTTGACCCTACCATTACGGGCATCAGTTTTTGGTTTCAAAAAAGGATGAGTGAGTTTTTTTATTCAAGAAGATCATTGCGGAGCCAATATTCTCCTCCTGGAACCGGTTCGATCAACTGACAGTAACCGACTAAATTCACCGACTACTTGCCTACCTTGGTGGGATGCTAAAAAAAATGAAGTTGTTGGAACTGATGCTAGAGATTCCAGTATTGGTCGACAGAACTGTAGTTAGAAATATCATGGCATTGTTTCCCTAATGACCTGTGTTCTTGAAACCTGTGATCGTGACACTTATGTTTATTCTCAAGGGTTTCCTGAATGGAAAGATGCTATGTTTAAATTGAATCGGGGAAGAGTCACACTTTGGATTTGGTTCCCCAACTACAAGTAGAGGATGTTGTGAAGTTTCGATGGATCTATAAGATCAAATTTACTTGTAAAGGTGATGTTGAATGCCATAAGGATTGTTTGGTAGCCAAAGGATTCTCTCAAAAGGAAGGCATTGACTACATTGAAACTTTTGTTTCTATTGCGAATATGAATTTTATTTGACTAATTCTTTTGCTTGCTACTTCTTTTGGATGGAAACTTCATCAAATGGATGTAAAACGTGCCTTTCATGGAGATCTATCTAAAGAAATATACATGGAACAACCTCTTGGTTTTGTGATAGATTCTAATCTTATTTGTCTATTGAAAAATTCACTGTATGGTTTGAAACAAACCCCACATGCTTGGTATGAGAAGGTCAGATTATTTATTTCTCAATATTGGCTTCAAATTATGTGAATCGGATCACAACATTTATGTATTACATGTTCATAGTGATACTTTAATTGTGGAATTGTATGTTGTTGACTTAGTCCTAGCATGAAGCAATGTTGACTTAATGTTAGGTTTGAAGAAATAACTTGCAGATACCTTTGAAATGATTGACCTTGATCCTTTTTATTTCTTTTTGGGCATTCTAATATTATAGATGAATGATGGTATCTTTTTTTTTTCTCAACCTAAATATGCTTTGGATCTGCTGAAATGATTCAAAATGGATGAGGTCGTAAGTTGTGTGCTACACCTTTTCAGTCGGACATTGAATTTTCTAAGGACCATGACTCTCTTTGGGTCAGTGCCACTTGTTCAGTAGCCTAATTTACTTGACTCACACTCAACTTGACATTTCCTTTGTTGTTAGTGTGGTTTCTTGGTTCATGGAGGATCCACGGGAAAGCCACTAGAAGTTTGCAAAGTGAATTGTTCGCTATATTAAGGGAACTTATCAATATGGTTTTTCTAATTCTGACCAGGCAAGTGACACTAACGACTGAAAATTCACTTCTAGATATTTGTTTTGACTTAGTTTTGGACAATTGGTCTAGTCATGTAAGAAACAAAAGGTAGTCTTTCTTTTGACTATAGAAGCAAAGTATTGTGGTGTTGTCAATGCAAGTACACAGGTAGTTTGGATTCGTCATCTTTTAGAAGGTTTTAGGTTTCATGTTTTGGCCTCGACTGTTATTCATTGCGACAATCATAGTGCAATATAGGTTTCTGACAATCCTATTACACACAACAAAATTAAGCTTGTTGAAATTCATGTTCACTATTTGAGACCGTTGATACATGACAATGTTGTAACCCTTGTCTATTGTAGGACAAATGATGCTAATATCTTTATGAAGCCTTTGCTAGAAGCTAAGTTTGTGAAAATTTGAGCTATGCTTGGGTTTCAGGAAGCTGAAATTATGGGGGGTGTTTAGAGAACATAATTCCATCTCTTGAATCTCCAAAATATTGTGTTGATGAGGGGGTGTTGGAACCAAAGGTTATGCAGATTCATCACACCTATGTATCTTTTGGAGAAATTTAGTCGAAAGACAACAGTCAACCAATTGAATAGTGGAGTAGAGGCTTGAATAAGTAGTGGATTGATTGGTCGACTAAATGGTTAATGAGGAAGCCATCGGATTGACTGAAGCAACCAACTAATCAACGAAACATTGTGGAATTCCTAGAAACATTTAAAAGCGATGACCCTTATATGTGGACCATATCATCCTCACTTCAAGGATGTTTGTTATATTTGGAGACTATAAAAGAATTACCCTATTGGTTGTATTGATATCGACTGATGATGGTGATCTATTTTGAGATAATTAGTCTCTATGTTTTCTGATCATAATGCATTGTGATTAAGTGTTGTAAACAGTGTATTTAGACACCACCTCTCTTCTTGGAGTATTTATCCCTTTTGCTATTTTCTTTTTTGTCCAGTTGTTTGAGGGCGTTTCCCAATAGGTATTATCTCTTCGAAAAGGGGAAAGAAATATTTAATTGTATCTACTTTCGTATTTTTTAATTGAATATATCTAAATTTTTAGGTTTAAAACGAATTAGTTGACTAGTAAACTAGGGCTATCATGATCCAACCATTTAAAGTTGCGATCTCTAATGTTTTTCACTCCTATTTATTTCTATAATTTTGAATATAGAAATAAAAATGGTGAATGTTATTGGGCATTTTAACTGTACTTTTGAAATGGGGGATGTCGAGCATGATACAACAATAAAACAATAAAATATATGTTACGAAACAAATTTCCGAAAAGAGCATTGAAAGAGCAGAAATAGATCAGAAAGAGTACTCCATGACTTTATTGAAGAAAATAAATGAATAAAAAATCTCTTCGAGGGGGAAACCTCCTTATACAATGTACTAAGTACACAATACAAGACAAAACAAGATATTCCAAATGAAAAGGTCTCCTTCCTATATATAGGAGTCTAAGGGTTACAATTCCAACTAACTAACTCAAGCCATGTAACAAATATAACCATACTAATGACAATTACAACTAATGGACCTAATCCAACATCAAAACTAATGTAATGCACCACAATATAGGGGGAAATGTGCCCATATTTAGGGCTTAACAATATAGGAGTTTGTTTGTCCACTTGTTAATTTACTCCTAAAATATCTAGCGTAGAATGTTCAAAATTGAGTAAAGCAATTACGATAAGCTATCCATGGATTATCATTGACCAAAATGATTATACAATTGCTTTTCACGATGATTGCATGCTTTCTTTTCATTTTTCATTATTTGTGTAATATCATTGTTGTTTTCCATAGAAATAAGATTGTTTTTCAAAATAAATTTGGATCACACACATTCTTTCATACCATGTCTTGTCTTGAAAACCATAAAATTGCTCTAAACAATATACATTGTTATTGATTTTTGCAAACCAATATGTGCCAAAAGGCACCTACTAAGATTTATGGAAACCTTAGTAGTAGTTCAAAAAGGGAACAATTTACATTTAATAAACATAAATTAAATACTAATCTATGCATGTAGGCATACACAATTAAAAGAAATTAAGAAAATCTAAACTAATAGTAAACACATTCTCTGGCATACATTGAAAAAATCAAAGGATGGTTTTTCTTTTCATTAAAGAATGGGCTATAGATGTGTTGAAGAATGTAACTTCAAAATATATTCTTATTGTACTTCATTTGGGGAATATTTATGTTGTATTTACTCTTGTAAGAGCCTTGAAAGAATCACAAGTCGACCTAGACGAATCTAGAAAAAACATTTATATTGTATCCTAGTCAAGTCGGCCCAGTTAGGGAAGACAGGTCAAGCCAGTTAGGTAAAAAGGTCACCTTGTGGTTAGTATAAATAAGGAAGGAACCTAGCTCATTTGTACGTAACTCACTCAAGCAAGTTCGCATGAGTAGAGAGAGAAAGACAAGTTCTCTTGGGAGAAAGAGTACAACACAAAAATTCCATGCGAAGCTTCCAAGTTGAAAAAATATCAGAAAATAAGATTCCATGACATGCTGAACAAAAAATGTCCAATGAAACAAAAACAAATTTTGTTGAGAATACTCATTCTCTCCGATTTTAATTGAACATAGAATGTCAGCACATGATGGAAATCAGATTTGTAGAACATGATGAGATAATACAAGCAAAATACAATGGACAGACTAATCCCAGAGATCATATATAACTTTGCTTAAAATATTGGATACATACACCTAAGCGAAAATGGGTTCACATGTTCATACACACACTGGATCAAATACCAAAGAATTGGTATACATGAGCAGAACTTCACAGAAGCATAGTAGATTGGCACATACTGATAACTGAATTTCAATCCACTTTTAGTTTTGAGGATGACTGTATGAGTGTTAGTGAGGCCCTGCAGGTCACTAAAAATAAGATATTCAATGATACCACATTACCAATATATAAACAACCAGAGTGAGAAATACAGCTTGAGCATGCACTTGAATGTCATAACTTCTCCTTAGATGAAGATGAAGAGGAAGATACTCGTGATGTTCGTATACCTTATTCAGAAGGAGAACGCGATGTTGAAGGACCTGAATTAGAAATTCCATACTTGAGTAGTCCCATGGAGAATAGAAAGATCAACATTGGTACTGAGAATGAACCAAAGTTTGCTTCTATTGGGGATTACTGGGATAAGAAACAGTAGGACAAATTACATACCTACTGCGCGAATATCAAGATTTATTTCCCACCAAGTTTTCTGAAATGAAAGGAATTTTAAGTGACTTGGGAGTTATGAAAAACCTCTCAAGCCAGATGCGAATCCTATTAAGCAAATACTTTAGAGATTGAATCCCATATATAAATAAAGGGTTAAAGCATAAATTGATAAGATGCTTAATGCAGGACTTATTGAACCAGTAGAGGAATCAGAGTGGATAAGTCCTATGGTCATTCGGGATAAGAAAGCTAAAGGTGAAATCAGAATTTGTGTGGACCTCATAAAATTGAACAATGCATCCTTGCATGACCCATTTCCTACTCCATTCACAGACGAAGTGCTAGATAATGTAGGTGGACAAAAGGAATACCCTTTCACTGATGGATTTTATGGATATCATCAGATCAAAATTGCTACAGAAGACAGACATAAGACCACATTTGATGCCGAATGGGGATCATATCAGGACAAACCACTTATACTATGAAACAAGAACTTTACACTATGAACGAGAACTCTACCCATAAAAACGATGATTTTTGCAAAAAAACCACCAAAACCACCCCCCAAATAGAAAAGTGTTGATACCAGTATACACATATTTTTTTTCACGGTAAAAAATAGAGCCATGGCCTAAACATCCCATATTGTTGTTTACAAAAAATTTAAAATCAACTCTAAATTGGAAAAAGGTTTTTTTTTCTTCAAGAGATAAATTACAACTTTTTGGGAAATTGCATATTAAACAAAAAATAAATTTCTCTAATAATTTCACCACTCTAACCATATAGAAACAAAGAAATTATGATGCGATTCATAATGAGATAATATATTAGACCATACAAGAACAAATGGTTCATATAAATATTCAAAAACTCCTCTAGAGTTTCAATTACAAAAATCATACTAATAATAAGAATCTAAATTGCTTCTTCAAATTCATTAATGGATTCTGACACCCCATCATAAAAAAGTCCTCTAGATTTTCAATTACAAAAATCATACTAATAAAAATTATCTAAACTGCTTCTTCAAATTCATCCATGGATTCTAACACCCCATCAGAATCTACATTTTCTACAGATGAAGATGTAGATGACCCATACTTCTCTATTATCAATGGGTGCACCATACAAGTCTACATCTATGCCCATCATTTCAGATGTCATATTCCTTTGGGAGCTACGGCTTGGTTTAACAGACTCCCATCTTGCAACTTCTTGCTTTGGCAACAACCTCTTGATAATCTCTATAGTCTTGGAGCAGAGAGTGTATTTCTTTGTCAACTTGAAATCATAAACAAGTATATCAACTTCCTCTAATTTGAAGATGTCAATGCGGCGGCGATTTATTTTTTGACCCTTTCTTTTTCTCTTTCTGCAAACCTTTTTCTCAACCACCATCTCTGCCTTGTACATACCATCAAATGGGTGTGTATATGTTGCATACCAATGTACTTCTACTAATACTACTTCATCATTTTCTTTATTGACCTTCATAGCTTTTGCAATCTAGAATGGATAATGATGTGGATCATCTGTAGCCAAAACTACAATCATGCAACCCTCCTTGATTTCTTGTACTGATCCCATGTAAAGGTCTTCCATCTCTCGACGCTTTGCGGATGATCTTCTAGAGCCAATATACATTTCTCTTTCCTCTACTTGAGAAAACTCAACAGATCAAGGTTCAACACTTGTTACCTCATTTTCATTTGATAAAATTTGTGGCCAAGCAAATGGAGACTTCAAAAATATATCTCCATTTGTAGAGTTTGAAATTATGTCACTTTGCTCCATGAAAAACGCCTCCCACCAAACAGATCAACAACATCAAAGTACTCATATGTATCTTCGATAGACTTTTTGATTTCTTCCAAGCATTGAGAAGAATCAACATCTCTATTATGTCGCCTTGCATTATGAATCACTGTAGATGATTGCAATAACAATAAATTTGAAGCATACATTTGACGATTTGGGATGAATTTCAAAAATTCCAAACCTGATGAAGGCCCCCATTCTGTGCTAGTTGAGTACTTCTTGCCCCACAATAGTGTTTTTCCATCAATATTTTTTATACGAAATTGATGCTGAAAGCTAATGTCATTAAGTTTTTCAATGCACCTTTCTTCACAATGCGATCCAAATAGAAATCTTCACATGTCAATAGTTTCTTCCAATTTCTGTACAATAGGCTTTGGATGGTATGCTTTCCCTATAATTTCAATCAACGATGGTAGGCTCCCGACTTTCTTCTTCCTCAATGTCCTTGCAAAATGGTTGAACATTTGATCAATATGATCATGTGTATACCCAAGAAGAAGGAACCCAAATTTTACCTTTTTAAAAATTCCTAATTCAACAAGCATGCTTAGATAACCAAACACGACCTGATTTTTGTTTTCTCGGCTTGTGTTGTCCAATTGTAGATATAGAACTTCTGGAAGATCACTAGGCCAATGACTAATGACATGGTAAATTATTCTGATGGTCAAATTTGCTTCATTGTGAATATTTGGAGCTGTAAAGTAAACCCTTGGAATCATTTCACCATTAAAAACCATACACCCAACCAAGTGAAACTGAATAAAATTCTCCTCCTTTAAATTCTTTGGCACACGGACAAAATGTGGCAAGAGTATTTTTTTTTTTTTTATGATCCATGCCATCAATTATCAAACCCATATACTTATGTGGAGCATCATAACACTTCTTGCGATGTTTGTACAACTTTTTCCATTTATTTGATTGTTGATTGCGATGTTCTTGCAGTGCATTGATTGTGGAATCTACAAACAACATAAGAAAAAAAAATGTTAACTAGATTCAATAATTGACATTTATCTATTTTTTTTTTTAAACATACCTCTTTCTATCCCTTCTTTCTTTAAGAGAAGCACATGTAATGTAGACCCCCATCCTTGACCTCTTTGGAATGCGGACGTTGTTGAACTTCTTTTTCCATACTCTTGTGAAATATGCATATCTGATGAAGTTGTCATTTCCTTGACCATCTTGAACATAATCCTTGTATAAGTTGTAGATTTCCTGCCTTGTGAAATTATCTGGAATGTGTATTGTTTCTCTATTTGGCATACTCTCTCCATGCTTGGAAAAGAAATCATGGATCCATGATATTGCAATGTGTGTTGATGGCCCAGTGATTTGTCCCTAATAATCGTTAGTGTAAAATGTAGGATCCTTTTCTAGTCTTGCTTGGATTCTTGATAATTGAAGATTACCAATTGAGTGAATCTGTTTGAATGCCTTTCTACAAAGCATAATTCTTCCAATGCGATAATTATAACCTGTCCTAGTAGAAATCATGCACCCCACTAAATATGAATTTTGAATGCTTTTGTTCATTGATAAATACATCTTCCTTTTCTCCAAGACATAATTGTAGCCTAGAATTTTCAAACAACTTTTGTGGCAACACTCACTCGAAATCAAATGAGTAATGGAACTTGGACTTGTGAGTAATTCTTTCCTAGACCTTGTATAACTGGAATGCTTTGGATTGACATAAAAAGGTCTATTCCTACCCTTAATCCTGCTTTGCATTGGATTATGTCGCCGGATCTCCTGGACCATTATGTTTGCAAAAACATCCTCATTAGAATGAATGTTTTCATTGTGATGCATTTGACCCCCCTCATTGAAAATTTCATCACCAAATTCATTATGAAAATTATTGCCATGATCACTAATAAGTTGATCACTTGCTGCCAGATTAATGTGACCATCAACATTATTTGTGCCACTAAATTCTTCACTGGAAGGGAAATCTTGAGATTCAACATTGACATCATTGTTTCCTGTAAAATCCTTACTTGGAGGAGAATCATTGTCTTCATCATTGGTTCCTGTAACATCCTTACTTGGAGGAGAATCATTGTCTTCATCATTGGTGGCTTCATCATCAATAGAATGATCATCGGTGCCATTGAAATCTTCACTCGGACAGAAATCATCATCGGTGCCAATGAAATATTCACTCGAAGGAAAATCATCATCGGTGCCATTGAAATCTTCACTCGGAGGAAAATCATCATCTATGTCATTGAAATCCTCGCTCAGAGGAAAATCATCATCGGTGCCATTGAAATCCTCACTTGGAGGAAAGTCATCATTTGTCCCATTGAAATCTTCGCTTGGATGATAGTCACCATCGTTTCCATTGAAATCCTCGCTTGGAGGTAACTCATCATCGGTGCCATTGAAATCCTCGCTTGGAGGAAACTCGTCATCAGTTCCATTGAAATCCTCGCTTGGAGGAAATTCATCATCTATGCCATTGAAATCCTCGCTTGGAGGTAAATCATCTTCACCATTATTGATGTCTTCATCCTCGCCAAAATCATCATTTGTCCCATTAAAATACTCACTTGGAGGAAAATCATCATCACTCACACAAAAATCCTCGCTGGGAGGAAAATCATCGTTGGTCCTATTAAAATACTTGCTTAAAGGAAAATCATCGTTTGTGCATTGAAAATCCTTGCTTTCAGGAAAATCATCATTGGTGCCTTGAATATCCTCATTGGGAGGAAAATTGTCATCATCTTGTTTGTTGTCTTTAAGATCCCCACTTGGAGGAAGCTCTTCATCATCATCACATTCTTGCCCTTCATTACTAGTGTCTTCAAAATCTTCATAATTAGGAAGTTCTTAAAGAACATGCTTGATTACATTGCTTGCACTGCCAGTATCTTGGCTAGATGAACAATACATTTCTTCATTGACATTGGAATTTACTTTAGATGAGTCCATGAATTCTCACTAAAAGATAGAATTTTAGAAAAATCTTAATCGCTTAACTGCAAAGAAATTTTACCATAGTGCTCACCAAAAAGTAGAATGGTGCAATTCTCAATTGACAATATTATAGCTATGAGAATAAAAATATCCCTCCAAAATATTCCCTCCAAAACTTCCCTCCAAAATTTTCGTTCAAATTTTTCCCTCCAAAATTTCCCTCCAAAATTAAAGTGCACATTCATAAGACTAGTAAAAAATGAATTTATGATATAAAAAAATTGAAATAATATATTAACTAATTAGATATTTCTATCCCAGACATATAAGACTAGTCAAATTTATCGTAACATTTTTTATATACAATTTGTAATAAAGCAATGACTATTTACATTATTTTTACTTTGCATTCATAACATTAGTAATTATTTCATATAAATCTATCTTATACAAATTTAATAATAATTCAGTAACTAATTTCATTTTTTTAATCCCACATTCGTAAAAAAAATAATGTTAAACTTAATCTAGGATATATAAACCATTTAGATTTCCTACTATTCATCATTTAATTTGGAGCAATCTAGTAACACTTTCAAGGTTAGTGTTTTTTATGTTTTTAATAAATTAATTGGTTTTTTTGTTATATTTGCAATAATTGTTTTATGGCTTTATTAATTTGGCATTGCTTGTTTTATGGCTTTATTGATTTATTCTTTTACATTTTTGTTTTTTTAACATTCTTAAGAATGATAAACTTAAACCTAATCTATCTTATTAATACAGGATTGTTTAGTCTTTGGAGCAATTCACGAAATTTTTCAAGAAGAACATGAAGATTGCAGAGAGGAACTTCTAGCACTTTCAATAGATGAGGCTCTACCACTTTTCGGGTTAGTTTTATATATTTTTTTAAATGTATTTTTTTTTAAATTCGCGTATTATTAATCGAGGCAAGGCTTGCCTCTTATCCCACGTATGGATGCTTTGGGTTTAAAATGGTTTTTTTGTTTTTTTACATAACCTACCCATGCCCCCATTCCTTAATTTTTTTTACCCTCCACCCCCTTCCTAATTTTTTTTTTACCATCCAGCCTCGTGCCCCCAGCTCCCCCCTAACCCTCCTCATCCTCCTCCACCTCCATTTCCCCCCCCACCTCCCTCCCTCACGTTTCCCTCTTGCCGCACCCCCCCTTCCCCCTCCTCCCTCCTCCCTCCTCCTCCTCCTGGACGCCACCCCCCTTTCCCCTCCTCCCTCCTCCCTCCTCCCCACGCCCCCTTCCCTCGTCGCCGCCGCTTCCCCCTCCTCCCTCCTCCTTCCGCGTGCCCTCCTGCCCCTGCAACCCCCTCCCCTTCCCCCTTCCCCCTCCTCCCGGGCCGCCCTCCTGGGCGCCAAAGGGTGGCCCTCATAGGCACCCGCGCCCGTGGGGTTCGCGCTTTGGCGCCCAAGTGAGTGTAGATCCGCTTGCTTGGGCGCCAAAGGGTGGCCCCTCATGGGCGCCACACTTTTGTGCCCAAGCAAGCTGAGATTCGCTCGCTTGGGCGCCAAAGGGTTCCCTCATGGGTGCCGAAATTCCCAGCATCACGGGGGCCCGTGAGGGGCCTCTCTTTGGCGCCCAAGCGGGCGGCTCGAGAGGAGGGGGGAATGGGGGAGGGGAGGTGAGGGGAGGGGGGCACGGGGGAAGGGGGGAGTGTGGGGGAGCACAGAGGAGGAGGAGGGGGAAGGGGGGGGTGGGGTGGGGTGGTGGGGGAAGGGCGTGGGGAAGAAGGGAGGTTAGTTTAGGGGGGGTTAGTTTAATTTTTTTATTTATTAATTTTTAATATATTTTAGCGGGTGGGTTAGTTTAATTTTTTTTTTAAATTGTTAATATATTGTGGGGGGTATTTTAAATATTTGTTATTTTAATTTTTATTATATTGTTGGGGGGGTTAGTTTTAATTTTGTTTTAAATATTTTATTATATTTTTAAGGGGGGTTAGGGGGTATAGGGATAGTTTTAAATTTGTTTTTTTTAATTTTTTTATATAGTTAGGGGATAAGGGTAGGGGTAGGGGTAGGTTTAAGTTTTATTTTAAAATTAATTATTATATATTTTAGGGGGGTTAGGGGGTAGGTTTACATTTTTTTTTTTTAAATTCAAAATGTAAAAAACAACGATTATGAATGTAAAAAAAATATATATTTTTTTAAAACGTTTTTCGAATACCATTTATAGTGAATATTGATGTTGATTTTGTTTAGATTATAAATGTTTGTTGATTTATTTTCAAATTCTACATTTTGGATATAGGTACAATGGAATTAAGAAATATATCTGTAAACGTTTCTAGATCAAGAGCGGCGATCATTGCATCGAAAAAAATAGTTGAGGCATCTGAGAATGTTGAGACTCAAGACATAGTTCTTAGCTTTGAAGAATTAAAAATGAAGAATGTTAGAGAATGGAAACATGCATCAGAAGAAGACAGAACAGAGTATCATTGGCATCTAAAGGAAAAAAAATCAAGGAAAACTAGAAAGCATTCTCTTATATTGTTCTGCATATCCATATATTCAAGCATATTACAATCTATTGGGATTACTGAGAGATATATGTGTAGTGCCTGGTACAGATATTGTTTATGCATAGGTGAAACAAGCCAAGACCTTTGCGAAAATCTGAAATGCTTTGAAGATTGCAAAATATAATGTTCAAGAAAATTTCACAGATTTTTGTCAAGGGGTCGTGGATGAAATTGAAAGTGGAAGAGTAAGTTTGAATATTGATATTATTCTTAAATTGGTTTTTTTATAACTTGGATACCACAATGTAATAGATTTAATACGATAATGTTTTTATTTTGCAGGATTTTTCCATTTCGATTTCAAAAAAGTTGAATGGAATTTATTATACAGAGGCCGATCCTATGGATGACATTAGTGCCACTATTCAAAAGGGACCAGAAGCAAGGAAGAAAAAACAAGTTTTAAATGTTCAAACTGAAGAAGCACAAGCAAAAAGAGGAAAGAGCATCCGACAATCAAACTCAGTACCTAGAAGGGTTATATTTAGATCTTCATCTCGCCCAACTGAGCATGATGAAATTGTTTCAAATGAGCTTGTTACTTGTACTAGTAAGAGTAAGAAACAATCTCGTAAAAGAAATATGGTTGAGAGTGACTCGATTCCTGTTGAAGGCATTGTTGATTTAGAAGGAACCCCTTCAAATCAGAAAAAGAGGAGATCTATTGTTATTAAAATCAATGTTATTACTGAATCTAGGAGTGAAAATTATGGTGGCAGTAGGGAAATCATTACTCCAGGTGCTGATCTAGAGGATGGCATTATCAAGACAACACAAAATGCCATTTGAGATCGATTGCAGAGGGATAATTTGGTTAAAAATGGACATACATTTGAGTTGAATGTGAATCAACTTTATAAACCCATAGAAGGAAAAGATCAATTTAGAATTATAAAACCACATCACTTGCATATTCACAACTTGAAAGCATTGATGAGGCACAATCCCTATGCACATGTGGTTGACTACCTAGTCCTTGTTGACCCGGAAGTTGTTCCTACTAGAGATGAATTTGATGAAACAAGATGTTTTCATTACAAATATTATGTTCTTGGAGGGAATCATTCTGCAGAGGCAAGAAGAGAGTTGATGCAAGAATATCCCAATAACCCTATTTTTGAAATACTTAAATGCATCATTTATGCTGGTTTAACAGATGTAGAAGCAAAGTTGTTGGCATGGGATCATAACACAGATAGTGAATATAGGTTGGCAATGACATTTGTTCAAAGGGTGAAATTTATACACAGTGAATTTGTACAAATATGTGGTGGCGAAAAATCTAGATTTGATGCAAGTTTTTGGATACTATGTAAGTAGGTCTCCCTATTAAAGATGATATTGTGCTACAAAACAATTCCAAAGGAAGTGATGCATTCCAATCTGTAGATGCCTATTTCCAGTTGGCATTCAAAGTTGGGAAAACATGGGATTTTATTTATGACATATTTAGCTTGTGGGAGAATATTGGCATAAAAAACCAGAAAGTGAAAAAAGGTAGAGTTGTTCCATGGAGCGGTGGTAAGGCAGGTCCTGACGTCAAGAATTTGCTAGAAGACATGACTATTACACCTTCGAGAACAATCCAAGGTGTGAAGGATGAAACATTAATAGCTATAATACTATCATGGGTAAAGTCAGGTGAATTATCCATGGAGGAAATGTGTAGCAAATTTGACAAGTAAGTTGAGCATTTTTTTTATGGTACGATGTTTTGTTCTTGAGTTTAACATTTTTGTTATGTTCTAGGTATTATGTTATATTATTATATATGATTGTAAACATCATTTATTTTTTCATTTTCTATTCACAAGGTATACATGAAAATAGAAGAGGATATGGTTATAATGTTGAATGAGAAGAGTTGGGATGATGTCAAATGCAACTATCCAGACTCAAGCTCGATAGAAACTTTAAAACATTTTTTTGTTGCATTCAAGAAGGTATGTTGATCTATGATACATCCTATTTTATTTATTTTCTAATTCAATTCATTTCTATTTTATTACTTATAGAGATCATTTTCATTTGAAGATGCCAAAGAGGGGTAGAGATGGAGTACTAGAGTCCTTCAAAATTCATATTCAAAGAGCCAAAATAGAATAACAAAGGAGACAACATCTTGCAAATGTTGAACTTGATGATACACTTCATCATTATATTTAGAATGGGCTTGACACTGTGAAATATAAAGTCATTTTAGGTGACTGTGCAGACATTGCAAATCTTGTTCCTAAAAAGGAGTATGCACTAGTGATTGCAGATATCCCTCGTGGATACAATATCCGAAGCACTACTTATGATTATGACCCTTATACTTACCAATCATTCGGTAAAGTGGTTTTGGGATTTGTAGATGTCACAACATCACCACTATGGATATTTGTTGTTTTCCATTCAGACACACAATTAGGGGGCTTGTTGACAACCTTCAGGGGTAAAGGAAAATAAAAGGAAGCAACTTTATTGGTAATATATTTTCACTATATTATCAAATTTTTGAATTTATAAATCAATTATATTTATTGATAAGTTAATTAATTGTTTTATATTTTTGTAATAGGAAAAAGCCTAATGTTTGTAGCTCTGGCAGCGATCCACTCCTGAGTGATACTGAAAGCATGCATATTGCAACTTGGACATAGGATGAGGATTATGAATCTCTTTTAATTAATGAAAAGAGTGGAGGAAAACATAGTCATATATTTAGTTATAATGTCGTGGTAAAAAAACTTAACATATGAAGAAAGGGATTTGAAAGGAGTGAATGTAAACATCTATCAAAAGCCACAAGCGATGATTAATTATCTCATAGATACATTTCAAGAGAAGGAGATTGGGTCTTAGATTTGTTCCTGGGTTCAGGTAAACTTTCTCATATTACAAATGCAATAATATATCAAGTTTTATTGTATGTTTTATCCTTCATTATTTTATTGTTTTAAAGTATGCTTCTTTAGTCTATTTGACTTAACTTTATTTTTGTTTTTGGTGATTAGGTACAACAATAGCATGCTCCTTACAGAAAGGAAGAAATTGCATATCCATTGATAATGATCCACTCCAATGCAATTACATAAAGCAAATAATTAATGATATTCAAGTTCTTCCAGATGAACTGCAAGAAGTTGGTTTGAAGAAAGGAGAGTTTAGTGAAACACTTGTGGCAAAGATGTCAAAAGAGCCTCAACCCCCATTAGGAGGGGTGTTTGGAAAGGAGCACTTTGGGGATCTTGCAGACATAGAAGACCCAATGGAAGAGGACATTGATGTCCCTGAGGAAAGTCAAGCTCCAAAAAATTCCAATGTCGATGAAGAATTTGACATGCATGATATTGTTGAATAGTTTCATGTTTTGAAGAAAATGTTAATTTTGACAATTTTTTGATAAGATATATTAGTAATTTTTTGACTTTCAGACTTTATTTTAGAAATAAAATTTCTACATATAATGTTTTTAATATGTTTTTTACAAATAATTTGTATATTTTTTCTTCAATTTATGTGAATCGTCACTTTTCAGAAAATAATATGTAGTATCATTTTTATACAAAAACTCTCTGAAAATTCATTGAAACTGGTTTTAAATGTCTTTATTTTCTGGAATTGTTTACAATTTTGTCAATAAAAATGCCTTATTTTGTCCATAAAAATGTCTTATTTTATAGAAAAAATCGTAAAATGTATATGTTTTTCATTATAAATTGCTTAAAAATGTATGTTATTTTATTAAATTTCTAAAAACACACTTGAAAATAGAAATTAAAAATATTTTACGACAAAGATAATTCGAAGGCACCCAAAAATGCCTCAAAATGAAATTCTGTGATACTGGTATCAACCATTTTTGAAACGGGGGTAAAAATAGCTACTAAAATTAGGAGAGAGAAAAACGAGAACTGTGTCGAGCTCTCATTTCATAGTATAAGTGGTTTACACTGTTATGCCATTTGGAATGAAGAATTCACCTGCTATCTTTTCAAGAGTTGTTGTCGGTGCATTTAAGGATTATATTCATAAGTTCGTAGAAGTCTATTTTGATGACTAGATAGTATTTGGTCCAATGAAGAATCATTATGCGAACTTAAGAATGATGTTAGAAAAGTGTAGACAATACCATATTTCCTTGAATCTGAAGAAGAGCGTCTTCTGTGTTCCCTACGGTATTCTATTGGGACACATAGTATGTAAGCAGTGATTGATGATCGACTCAGTGAAGATCACAATCATTGTGAATCTTCCAGCACCTAAATCCGTGAAGCAGTTACGCACTACATTGGGGCATATATGATACTATAGAAAGTTCATCAAAGGATGCGCAGATCACTGCGACTATGGAGAAATTGTTGAAGAAATATTCAAAGTACACTTGGACTAAAGACTACCAAAAAGGATTGGACACACTGAAAGAGAAAATGGTCACCGCACCTATTCTAGTCTTTTCGGATTGGAATAAACCATTTCATGTACACGTAGATGCTTCATCTATAGCACATGGCATTGTACTAGCTCAATCAGGTGAGGGAGGTATCGGTCATCCTATCGCATTTTCAAGTAGAAATATATCTTCAGCAGAAAAGAACTATACCACAACAAAAAGGGAAGGCTTAGCGATGGTATACGCATTGCAGAAGTTTAGACACTATCTTCTAGGTTTGCATTTCTGCAAGTTTACTGACCATTCAGCTTTGAAGTACTTGGTCAACAAACCAGTGTTAGGGGGAAGAATATGTAGATGGTTGTTACTATTTCAGGAATATGATTTTGAAATCATTTTGAAACCAGGAATATTGAACACAAGTCTTGACCATATGTCATGCATTGAGTTAGGCGAAGAACCAAGTAATGCGGAGGATAGTCTACCAGATGCGCAATTTTTTTGTATCCATATAACATATGACTACTTCAGAGATATCATAGAATTTATGACTAGAGGATTAGTGCCTACAGAGTTTACTACACACAAGAAGAAACAATTAGTGGTAAGAGCAGTTGAATTTACCATAATTGTTGGACAATTGTATAAATTAGGACCAGATGAAGTATTGCGAAGATGTGTACTAGAACATGAAAGACCTAGTATACTGGCCGAAGCACATTCAGGTGTATTTGGAGAACAATACGCAGGAAGATCTACTGCGCAGAAAATTTTGAGATCAGGACTATGGTGGCCTACAATACACAAAGACTCAAAAGAAAATTGCTGGAAATGCGATGTATGCTAAAGAACAGGAGAGCCATCTCGTCGAGATGAGATCCCATTGATGCCACAAATGACACTTGAAGCTTTTGATAAGCGGGTGATTGACTTCATGGGACCTATTAACCCACCAGGGAAGCGAATTGGCTCAAGGCATATCATCATAGCTACAGATTATTTAACGATATGGGCCAAAGCAAAAATAATGAAGGACTGTAGCGAAGTTAGAGCCGCGCAGTTCATCTTTGAGAATATTTTGACAGTATTTGGATGTCCAAATATTTTAATGAGTGATCAGGTAACTCATTTCCTAAATAGAACTATTGCAGCCTTGACAGAAGAATTTCAGATCTACCATCAAAAGATCCCACCGTATCATCCACAAGCTAATGGCACTATAGAAGCCTTTAAGAAAGTATTGGAGAATGCATTGACCAAGGTATGCAACACAAATAGGGATGATTGGGATCTCAAAATATTAGCAGTATTATGGGCATATAGAACAACTTGTAAGAAGTTGACAGGTTATACAACTTTCAGAATAACATATGGACAGGAAGCTGTCATGCCTAGGGAATACATATTACCAAGTTCGAGAATAGCAGCATTTACAGATATGGAAGATGACCAGAAAATGCAAGAAATAATACTACACTTAGTTGGACCGGAGGAAGATAGCTTCATTGTAGGTTTTCACCAACAAGTGCAGAAAGACATAGAAAAAGCATGGCACGATAGACATACAAGGACTAAATTTTTCCAGGTAGGAGACGTTGTCCTTCTCTATGATATCAAATTTATGAAATTTCCTGGAAAATTCAAAATGCATTGGTTATGACCATATATTGTTAACCATGTCACTAGTGGTGGCCCAGTTCAGTTAGCCACACTACTTGGAGAAAATTTAAAAGGACTTGTTAATGGGAGTAGATTAAATCCTTACAGGGATGGCCCTACTCTTCCAGATATCAGTTAAAGCACCGCAATAAATTTCTAAGTGTCATGTGCAGTTGAAATTGGACACTAAGAATCAAAGAATAAGAGTCTGCACACAGTTTTTGGTAAAATGTGAAGTTTTCACAAAAATGGAAGCTATGCTGCAAAGCACACATAGCAAGCTAAGTTGCGAAGTAAGAGAAGGATCGTGCAGCGAAGATAACATCAAAGAAAGGGAAATGTGCAATGAACCTTGCAATTCACATATCTGCTAGTAGAGAGGACTCATGCTACGAAGTTAAAAGTAAGCAAAGAGAAATGCGCAGTGAACCTCACACTTGACATGACCCCTAGCTAAGTAAAGGAAAACTAGCCATTACAGTTTTGATAAAAAAGTATCCGTTATGTTGTTTTTTTGGAAACCAGATGTTTCCGCAATTAAGGCATATTCGTCCTTTGAAGACACATTAAATGAAGGGAAAGGACTAAGATCTACGCAAGATTTGGCCAACGGACACAACATTTAATGCTAAGTTATGCATTTTTGGGCACACCTTAGTGGTGAGGTGCCTATAAATAGTAATGACCGTTTAATTCTCGGTTTTACCGCAAATTTTCAATTTTACTTCTTGTAAATTTCTAATTGTTTACCAGTGAAAGCAATAGTTACCCGACAGTATATGTCTAGACAATCAACATTAGAAGAAATTTTGAGTGATTTCAGACATTCTGGTCTGAAAGGAGTTATGAAGACTCCCATAAAGAAATCAGTCATAGAACACGGTGGTTCATCTAGAAACTCACCGAGGAATCAACCACAACAGAAGAAAGATAAGAAGAAGGTCACTGAACAGGAAAAGTCGAAGGCTGTAAACGTTCCGATGCCATTTCCACTGGAAGCGACCCAGGAGAGACCCATATGGCTTATTCCAGAGTACATCTCTCCGAGGAAATGAGATGCGCCAGACGTGCTTCTCATAAAGAACCCTCAGTATGAGATTCCCATGCCGCCAATTTCAAGCCATGTGCGGCTTAAAGAGAGTTTACTCGTTAAAATTATGAACTGTAAATTTGTCGACCATGATCTGCTCCAAGACGAAAAATTCCCACAATTCCATCTAGATCAATATATGTACATAAAGTATGATGAAGTGACCAAATTAGCGACAATTCACCCGCAGGACTGGATTGTGCCATTACAACCATCAGGGTTGTTTAACCTACTGCGCATCCCACATTTTGATAGAAGCCCAGATCTTACAGCTGTGGTGTGCAAAATACTGTCATGCATGCACCAGGGATACTTGTGGTTGGACCGCAAGGTTGACATTAACATTGAACTTATCTCCAGAATCACAAACTTATGAAAAAGGGGTGTTGATCCTACATCTGAGTTCATTGGGAAGAACAAGGATAAATAGTTGGCTGCAAGGATGAAGAGCGAATTCAGGATATCCAAAGGAATCCATGGTAACATAACCACCGAAATGAAAGATCAAGCCACGAGGTTCACAGTCCAACTCCTCGCAGGAAATATCCCGAGGAAATGAAGACCAAATGAGGTACTGGATGCTGCAGTATCCTTGGTTGCGAGAGCTAAGGATGGCTTTCAGTTCACTTGGGCGAGCTACCTATTGAATGAATTTTTAGAAGACATTCGCGAGACATAGGAAAATGGAGGTCAGTTCCACTACAGCTGGTTACTGGTATTGGTCGCCTTTGTAGAATGGAAGGAGCCTCGCTATCAACATAATGTCCCGGTATTCATTGGAGACTACCGAGGATTGAGGTTCGTGAACATGTGGGAAAAATCAAAGCCAGATCGACAAAGGGAAAACAACATACAGTTGTTTAATTACTACGAGCAATTATGCGTAGTCATTCAGACGACTTCGTGTATCACAAAGGAAGTGACGACTCGCTATATCCAGAAGATGAATTTCAAATTCGTATTGCATTTCATTTACATACAGCCGCGAGTATAGCTCACGCCTCATGAATGGTTCGAAGGACTATATGAGCTCGAGGCACAAAAAATTGATCTAATTATGGAAGACTGGCCACCAGAATGGAAGGTTGATGCACCAACCACACTAATCACCACTTCCAAAGAAATCGAAGTGGGAGATCCGCAAGCCCAAGGTGATGAGACAACAAGCGTGCAGAACCAAAAACCCAATCAAGGTTCAGAACAACAACAAGCTGCTGGCTTGTCAGCAGGTGAGAAAATAAAGGAACCCGACACAACTGTGCTAGAAGGAATGCAAAGGAAGAATATGAAAGCTACTAGGCCTCCACTAGATGCGTAGTTGCATGACGATGACTATGATTGCATCGCATTCAGAGTATCAGTGCATAAGTGTAGAAACACTTACATTGAGTGAAGTCAAGCAAGAATCAGTGCAGGAAGGCATGATGGAGAGCCTCACATAATTGAAGATTCTGGTCGCAAGAGTTGAACAAGTCCAGCGAGACTTGGTGAAAGAAATGGATTCTGATGATCGGTCAGGAGAATCAAGCCAAACGAAGAGAAAGGCTCCTGCCTTAACAATGAGGCCGCGACTAGTTATAATTGATCCAATGAACATCATATTTCCAACTGACGAGCTCACTGAAGGTGCGAAGCAGCTCGCACACCTAGACATTAATGTTGGGATGTTTCCCATTGAGGTATTACATAAGCTACATCTACAGGTTGTGGAAGAAATCCGAGATAGAGACATAGTCTCTTATAACCAACATCTAAAGTTAGAGGAAAGCTACAAGGAACTAAAAGAGGAATGCGCACTGAAAGCTAAGGAGATAGAATATGCACAGGAGAAGTAGAAGAAATTGAAGAAATATGTTTCTGAAGTCTGTGCAAAGATCCCAGACTACCCAGAGGAACCTGAGGTAGAAGCCACCATTTTGAGGATTGGTGCTGCTGTAGACAGCCTCAAAACAAAAATGGAAACTATGGAGATTGGATAAAAGGATTAGATTGATGATTTGGAAGCTCGACAACAATATGGCACCTCGCAGCAGGATAAAGAAGCAACAACCAAATAATTGAAAGCTTCCATAGAAAACATCTCCATAGAAGTGGTGAGATGTCAAAGCCTGCTCGATGAAATTACTAAGGTACGGTCTATGCTGCAGGAAGAGCCAAAGTTGCAGAAAATCCAAGACGAGGTACAACAAAGGGATAAATAGCTTGACTCTATGAACATGGCTATGAAGGATTTTCCACCAAGGAAAAGAATCCAGAAGTTCACAAAAAAGAAGGAACTTCAGAAGGAGTTGAAAACATTAAGGGAAAAGGAAGATGAAACATCATCGAAGTTGCAGCCAATGTAGGAGGAAGCGCTTGCACTCTCTGAATAAATTGAATAGAAGTTGCAAGACCTCTGGACAACAAAGGATACTGTGAAGGAGCAACTTCTAGAACCCATCTTATAGGAGATGCTCGAAACAATTAAGGAGTTTGAGCAAGAGGCCAAGGATACTGTTGTGAAGTTAAGCGCAACTTTTCAAGAGTTCACTGCAAAATCAAACATCTTAGAGGGTGCACAGATGGAGAATCCCAGTTAAAGTGGCTCAGGGGAGAGCCACGAGTAAGTGTTAGGGGCCTGTTGGGTGCATCACAAGTGGAAGAAGTTTTGATGGCGCAGCCCAAGTCAAAGGAAATTTTGATGGCAGAAGTACAATTTAGGTGAGGCCTAACATCAACCAGTTTTAGGATAAACAACTACGCAATTCCCGGGAGCAGGGTATGGAGTGCAGCGAAGTGGAAGAAAAGGATCTGTCCCCTTAGTAAATGCGAAGTTCTAAGTACCAAGGAATTAGTTGGAGAAGTTATGAATGAAGTGGCGGACTGTCAGTTACAGGAACAAAGAGTAAAGAGGTGGGATGGTGCAAAGGACACGCCACTATAGCGTCATAGCCACGTGGTCAGAACTGCGACTGTTAGAGAAGCGTCATAGCCAGAAGAAGTGGTGCAAAAGGACAATAGAGCTCCAGATAAGTAAAGACAAAGCGTGGTCAACAGAACAACCATGCCATTTTGGGTTTAAAGGTACTATGGGGGTTGGCCCATAGTAATTGTAAATATGTGATCTTTGGGTACAATCTATAAAAGGGGAAATTTTGCATAAGGAAGGGTTATAATCCAGTTAGATCTTGTTAGGGAGAATATGTTAGACTTGTGTTAGATTTTGAGAGATATAAGAGAGGAAAAGACTCTCCAGCTGTGTGTGCAAATATCTATTGTAGATAAGAGTCCTCAGTTGAGTGCGCAGGATGGAATTGTTAACCCCTTCCAAGAAATATAAGAACAATTCCCGGGGACGTAGCTCCCATCTGGGGGGTGAACCACAAAAATACTTGTGTTGTGAGTTTGAATCTCTATTATATCGAATGTTTATGAATGTGTATGCTTATATATGTGTTTTCATATGAATGTAAATGGAAATGATATGTTAATTCTAGGAACATGTATGTATGAACATTATGAAGTCGTGTTAAATATGGTAAATGCGTAGTCATAGAATATGCATAGTAAAAATGATTAAGCGAAGACTGTAGGTTGTGAGGATTACGAATTGCGTAGATGCATGTGGTAATGATCTGCGAAGTAGATGTTTAGAAAGCTATGCATATCCACCTCACATAACATATCCACGCATCACCAGGTTACATAAACCTGATTCTGTAACCACCCATCTTCGCTTCGGGTGAGACTTCATGCTGCTCGCAGGTTGATGCCGAAAGGGCCAGTGAAGGGGTTTTTTTGGACTAAGACTAGAGGGTAACCTTGCAGAACCCAGGTCAGCTCCAAGGAAAGTAAAGTAGAAGAAAGAGTAAGCGAGCCAACATGTTTACTCTAACATACCAAGGCTTGCATTTCTTGAAAGATATTTGGCCCAAGTTAAGTTGACTATATGCACTCCTGAATCTCTCATACAATTTTGTTTGTGTCTTGTCGAGAAAGTGTTTAATATGTGGTTCATAGTCCCTCAAACCCTTTCTCAATTTCAATACATATTTTGGTTGGATGAAGGCCTAGTGTTCTCATGCAAAAAATATTGCACTAGTCCCTTAACTACTCAAATTAACTTGATGTCAGAATGAGTTAGACTACTAATGAAGGCCCACAAATTAGTGTAACAACTTGTGTCGAGGCTATCTAATCTAATAGAATACTTTCGAAGGGTTTTTGCATTTCAATTCATGAAATGTGATGTTTCTTTGATTAAACATCATTGCCTTGTCATATTTCTATTGATTGATTGTGACAAGAAACACTAAGCTGCATTATGATCTTGAGAATGCGTTTTCTGGCCAATTTTGTGAAAAGATTCAACAAGGTTTATAACAATATGATTACTTGTTTCTGAACCTCTAACCATTTTAATGCCTAAAATTCTTCTAACAACATTCAAACTCCTAGATTTCAACATTGAATAAATAATTGACATTTTGTTGCATCAGATTTTGATTCAAAATATTGTTTAAAATTTTAAAATGATTATAATAAATGGTTCGATCATGTAACTTACATTCAAGTGATGCTAGACTAATTTCATCCACTTGAAGGAACCTAGGAGTTTTTTGACATACACTTTCCAAAGGTGGGATGGAATATGGGCCTGTATTCTGCCACTCTTGAATTCTTGGTTGTGGAGTTACAATCATGGGAGGATATACAATGTGCTCAAGGATTGTTTATGAAATGTCAAGTTTTCAAACAAGGGGTTTTACCAAAGGAACTTCTTCATCAGGGGTTATTTCATCCATTTCCTCTCTAGCTTCATTCATACTATAACCGACTTCAAGTAGTATTTCATATTTGTCATCTGCAACTTGTTCTGATGGATTATTGATTGGAGGTTAATCGTATGTGCTAGAATTTGGTCGCTCCTTTGCTAAAAAACTATGCTTTTCCATAGTTATCCTTTCCTTTTCTCTTTCTTCATTGAAAACTTCTATGGGATGCATTTTCCTTGAACTCTTTCTTTTTCAATTACGTTGGGTTCCCATGTTTAAATGAATCTTAATTACAATAAGCCAATTTCAAAAATTATATTCCAATTAAATAATTCAAGAGAGTATTTATCCACCAATTTCACAGACTCTCATTCAAATACACAACAGTGGGCTTGGAACTAGTGAATGTGAGAAGGATTGTGTTCCACTTACAAAAATTTACTTCTATGATAATTTGACAGTTTTGCTTCTATGAGAATAGTTCAAGAGGCCATTTCTTCACCAATTTCACAAATTCTCTTCCATATACATAGTTTAAGAGACTAAATTTCTTCACCAAGTTCATACATTTTCATTCAAATACACAACGTTTGGCTTGGAACTAGTGAATGTGAGAAATATTTTATTCCAATTACAAAAAATTACTTATATGAGAATTTCACAATTTCACTTCTAAGGGAATAGTTCAAGAGGCCATTTATTCACCAATTTCACAATTTCTCTTCTAAATACATAGTTCAAGAGACTATATTTATTCATCAATTTCATACACTCTCATTCAACTACACCAAATTTGGCTTGGAACTAGTGAAGGTGAGAAAAGTTTTAGCCCAATCACACAAATTTTTTTGTATGAGAATTTCACAATTTCACTTCTATGAGAATAGTTTAAGACGCCATTTCTTCACCAATTTCACAATTTCTCATTCACATACAAAATATGTTTACTCTACAACACACAAGAATACAGCAAACTATTTCCCACTCACTAATTCTCCATTGCAATCAAAACACAATGAAGATCTTCCTTTTTTTTTGCAGTTGTTCCCTTCATTGTCTGCAACATATTGGGTTAATTTTATTTCTATAGTGTGAGCAAAAAGAGTCATGAAAATGCAGGTAAATACCCCAACAAAACCACGTACACGCTATTTTCATAAGTGCGCACACGTTTAAGGAAAACATGCACACTTTTAATCCTAACGTTTTCACCATTCAATGCCTCACCTTCCACCATGCCCTTTAAGGGCCTGTAGTAATGGTAAAAAACGACGCTAAGGAGGGTGTGTGCACGTTTTTGTTACCTATTTTATTTGATTACCATTAAGAGTTAATGTATGGTGATTTAGTGTAATAGTCATGGCCCTTGATGCCTTAAATATTCTTTCAGAGCCTAAGGCACGGGTTTCCTTCCTCGATCATGTCTAGAGCCTTAAAACCCATGTGTACTACTTCAAACCACTTAATCAAACTAACATCCTTGGTCGTAGGCCAAAGATACCATTGTTAACCCATGTGCATTTTTTAAACACCTATAATCTTTCTTTAGGGACTAAGGCCCAAGATTTCTCCCTGGACCTTGTCCAAGACTTTGAGATCAATATCTAGTCCTAAAGAATGCTAATTTAGCACCCATATCCCCACTTAAAAGAAAAGGATTCCATTAGGAGTTCATGTGTGGTGGTTGGAAGCATTATTAATGGCCCCATATTCCTAGAAGCTTTATTTAGGGCCAAAATATTGGATATTTTCCCTTTACCATGTCTATGGACTTGAGACACATACTTAGTCCTAAAATAGTCCTCATGGGACTAATATCTCTATTATGAAGCCAAAGATACCATGTGAAGGTTAGTTGTTGTTTTTTAATGGGTTTTTCTTGGACCTAGATGCATAAATGATTCCTTGAGGGCCCAATGCCTTGTTTTTCTCTATAGACCATGTGCAAGGCCTTGAGAGCCATATCTAGTGCTACAAAATTCTTGATGATGCCCATATCCCCTATACCTTGTTATGAGAGAATGAATTTGCTATATTTTGATTTTTATAAGTTCATATCTGTGATTTTTATGATGTGTGGAGAGTAATTAATGTCCCGAAGAAGTTTCATATACATTGCATAAGCCTTTGGAACCCAAATCTCGAATTTCATAGCAAGTGGTGAAGTTTCCTATCATTTCCCCCTATGTGAAGACATGCCCACAAACCTCTGATTTATGGGAGTTGAAGCACCCGTTAGAAACTGATTAATGATTCATTTGGGTACCCATTCAATTCCTTTAACTAATCCATGTATCTGTTCTGAAATTTGGGAGGTTCGTACTGCATTTGGGAAGCCATTAGTGACCTCTACCCTTGGCGGTTTGAACCTCGAATTTACTAGTAAATTTCCCTATTTTCTTCTGAATTTAAATGAATGTTGCAGAAGTATTTTGAGAGTTTCAAAGGATCCATAATATTATTTTTTATGTCTCAATACCTTTCAAACACTCTCATTCCCAATTCTAAATCCTTAGGAGTCTTTTGGAACCATCTACCCTTGGGGGTTTCAACATCGATTTTCCTAGTAATTTTGTCTTTCATTCTCTAATTGTAAATTCAAGTGGAAAGTGTACAAGAATATAATAAATGCTTTAATGTTTCCAAATACATATCAATCCACTCCATACACCATTCGAAAAGATTTGGGATCATTTGGGATAGTTTGGGGCTTTACTAGTCCAAGTTTCGAAAATTGACTAAATTGGGAAAAATTTCAAATTGGGGACATTACAGTGGTATCAAAGCATGGCACTTGCACTTGTGCATTAGGGTCATCCATTGAAGAATAAATTTAATCTATGTATTACTATTATTATGACTCCTATGAGTACAATTCCATGAATGAACTACAAATATTGAGAGCAACATGTAAAACCTTGCCCGAACAATATCAGGCATATCTTGATCTGTATAAGGAAGATATACAAAAGTCCACTCCTTTTGAATACTTTGCTGATTGGGTGTTTGAAAATAGACCCAATATTGAAGATGTGGAGTTAGTGAAGAAAGGTTTATTCCATTCTTGCAAAATACCTTGGAGAGCAAATCATATCTTTTTGAGTGAAAAGAGCAGTGAAACATCGAAAGCTTCATTGGTTGCAAGTGTTTCCTACTTGAAGAGAATTTTTGGGTTTTCTTAAAATAGAGGCTCCAAATATCTTGATCCTAAGGAAAATAAAGGACAACATGATTCGTATTGCTTGGAGGAGCACAAACAAAGTACTAATCAAAGGAAAGGAGAAGAAAGGAGGACCAAACATGAATTTTGCTTAAATGTAGAAGAATCCTTACATGAAGAAGATCGAGAGTCACTCCCAAGCGACTCTGAAAAATATGAAGAGACGTCACATGATGAAACTTATGCACTTTCTGATAATTTGGGTGAGTTGGTTCATTCTCCTACATCTTACACTTCCATATTTTGTAGCATTCATCCTAATGAAGTATGGGTGAAAAGTTTCTTTTTGATGGTGCCACATGAGGAGTATGAAACTCCTATATATCCTACAGATGATGACATGATTAGAGCACCTTATTATTTAAATTTTCAGCAGCATCCTTTGTTACCTTATGATGATGCACATATACATGGATGCACTTATGATGTTCACCTGAGTCACTTGAAGACTCATGATTTTCCTTGTTCCTTGCTTAGTTCAATTGATGTTGGAGGGACTCCATCCAATACTTGGGTGAAGAAATATATAATTGGAGAAAATTCATATTGGTGGAAATATACTTTGTTATTTCTTGATGATACACTTATTCATGGATGCACAAATGGTACTTTTGTGAGCCCCTTGAAGGCTCATTGTTTTCTTTGTTCCCTACTTGGTTCATTTTTTAATGGAGATTATTTGTTCACTTCTTGGATGAAATAACACATGGCTGATTATTTTGATTCATATTACATCCTTATAGAGCAGCATTATAGGACATGGGATCCTCACCTATGTCATTGGAGCAGATTTGATTGGTCACTTGAAGCTTGTATGCACTTGGAAAATGGTGGTCTACTTACTTGGAGGTATAAGCAATTTCATGATTCTTTGATGAGGCACCTCCTTGATGTACATTTTTATTATGTTTTTATGTACTTTTATGATATATATTTGGTACTTATGATTTTTGCAAGAATGCATACAAGAAAATGGGATCTAGGAATTCTCTTTCCTGATGGCATGGGTTGCAGAGCACTCCTAATTGTTGGAGCATAATACAAGGAATGGGACCCTGGGATAAATTTTAGTATCATTGGTTTCATTTTTTTGGGGGACACAAGTAGTATGGGATATTGATCCACACTTAATAAAGTGATTTTAATAAGAGTAGTGCAACAACAAGCATGGTGGTTCCTCTCTAAACGTTTCGTAGAATCTTGAAGACTCAGAGTAATGCAAAGTTTTGGAAGCAAAGTTTTGGGAAGAAAGCAAGCTATTCAACATCCATGTGTGAAATTTATGAGGACAAGCAATATTGGTAAGGGAGGAGTTGTCATGTCCCAAAAATTTGCATTAGGTCACAATGGCCTAAGCCCCTTGGCCATAGTCATGATAGTTTTTCAAATTGATGCCAAGGGTCAAATAATTGCCAAGCATGATGTCCAAGTTGGTAATAATTCCAAATTATATCCAAATGGACAAGGTGGGTCACATCAAGAGAAAATTACCAATTCAAAGTTTGTAATATTCCCATCCAAATGAACTATCATGGAGCAAAATTACTAGTTCCCTAGGTTGGGGGTGGAAGCATTAAAACTTGGAGTAAAGGAGCGACAAGAACAAAAATGAACTTAGAATTAAAAATTCATATTAAATGGGTAAATTAAATAATAATAATAAAAATAAAATAAGGTGGCATTGGATCATGAGGGCACATAAGAGGTTGTGGGACCCACATGTGGCAAGATTCCTCACTACACTTGGCATGATTCTCTCACCAATTCGAGTTCAAGATGAAGGGTAACAAACTTGGGGGATTTTAAGAGGTATTATTCATGGCATGAGTCATTCAAGGTCGAATTAGAGTGGAATAATAACTCCCATGGAAGAGGAAGAGGCATCTTAGAATAATTGTGACACTTGGAGCTAGATTCCCTAACTCCTATGACAACAATGATGAAGATTCTATGACACCTATGACAAAGTTCAGACCTGATTGCTGACATATGACATATATGAAATTTCAGGGCTAAAAATAGCCTCCAAGAGGGCGCACAAGGGAGTTGTGGAATTTAAGAAGCTTCCCCATTCGAATTGAGGGAAGATGGAGACGAGGAATTGTTGGACAAGTGGCACACATTGGAATCTCTTCCCAACTTGAGTTGGCATGATCATTTTGGAAGGAATTCGACCCTTGGAGGAGTTGATAAGTTTATAAAATAAAAGAAAAAATAAGGAAAGGATTTTTTGATCATTTTTTATTTGCATCTTTGCAATTTGGAGAGCTTCTAGCTTGTCCATGCTAGTGGAGTGTTTACTCTTCTTGCCTTAGTACCAATTTCGAGGGTGAAAGATTCCAATCCTAATTGCAAATTGGAGAGGACATTCAGACCTTTAATTTGGAGCTACAATGGAGTTATTTGTTTCAGGTTGAAGCTACAGGGAAGCTTGTGATTCTTTCTTCTCCAACTTGTTTCCATCTCTATCTCACATTTCTCTGTATATTTTGGCTCTTGGAGGAAGGGAACCTTTGGTGAGATGCTAATCTCTTTGTGAGAGTCCAAGATACACCATTTATTTGTATTCTGATATATATACTCTGTATTTGATTCTCACAAGATCCTCAGGTCGAAATACAAAGTGAAACTATGTAAAAATACCAAACAATGCATAAATGGTGCCATTTTCCCTATATCTTGTTATGAGAGATTGAAGTTGCTATATTTCGATTTGTATCAGTTCATATTTGTGACTTTTATGATGTATGGAGAGTCATTAATGTCCTGAATAAGTTTCATATACATTACATAAGTCTTTGGAACCCAAATATCGAATTTCATAGAAAGTGGTGAAGTTTCCTATCAGTTCCCCCTATGTGAAGACATGTCAAGTAATGTCCCTTTTTAGGAATTTATTAAAATGGTGAAATTTTCAACTTTTTCCACTAGTTCGACCTTTGACTAGTATTGGTCCCCAAATGACTCCAAATGCTCCCAAATTGTTATAGAAGGTGTATGGATGATATTAGGACATAATTATGAGGTTCAAGGATGCTTTCAATTCTTCAAGAGGCTTCTGCAATTCTCCTTTAAGTTTTGGCCAAAGTAGGGAGTTTGACTTGCAATTTCTCTTTGACTAGTATTAATCTCTTCGTCTCCAAATGACTCCAAATGATTGTATAATGGGTCTGAATGTATTAGAGAGGTATTAATACATATAGCAGAGGCTTATGGATACTTAAAAAACCTTAAAAAAATTCCTCAATATTCATTTACAATCTGGACAAAGTAGGGAAGATTACTAGTAATTTCGAGCTTCAAAATCCCCAAGGGTAGTGGACAAAGATGGCTTCCCAAATGATGTTAAACCCTTCCAAATTTATGAAAAGAGGTATGGTACTGATAAGTGTATTTAAGTATATCCCCAATGTATCCTTAATTAGTTCTTATGTCCTTCTACAACTCCTAAAATCATATGTTTATATGCAATTTCACATAGGGGGAAAAACTAGTTATTTTCACCATGACTTATGAAATTCGAATTTTAGGTGCCAAGGGCTTATCCTCTATTAATGAAACTTCTTCAGAACTTTAATAACACTCCATACATCAACAAAATCATAGAGAAAAACTCATACAACTCTAAATAGTGTCTCTTCAAACTCCAACAACAAGATATAGGAGAAATGACATCATTTATGCATTGTTTGGTAATTTTACATAACTTCACTTGGTATTTCGACCTGAGAGTCTCATGAGAATTGAAAACATAGTATATATATCAGATTAAAAATATATGGTTCCTCAAGAGCTACCTCAAAGAGTTCATTACTTCAACAAGTGTGCATCTCCTCAAGGAGCAAGAATATGCCAAGAAATGGAAGAATGGTTGTAGAAGCAAGCTGAAAGAGATGTGACCATGAGCTTACCTGTAGATTCAACCTACAAAAGACTCCATTCAAGATCCAAATGAAAGGTATGAACGGCCTTTCCAATTACCAACTAGGATGGGAATCTTTCACCCTCGAAATTGGTGCTAAGGCAAGTAGAGTAGAACTCCACTAGTTGTCCTCTCCAAATGCAAAATGCAAATTCTAAAATGATCAAAAGATGCTATTATTCTTTGTTCATGAATTTTATAAAATTATAAGGTCCTCCATAGGTCGAATTCCTTCCAATAGCTTCATGCCAACTCAATTTTGGAAGAGATTCCCAAGTATGCCACTTGTCCTTCCAATTCTAGCCCTCTCCTTCTCCAAATTCGAATTGGTGTCTCTTTGGATGCCCTAACTCACTTGGGTGCCCTCTTGGATGCTATTTTTAGCCCTGACATGTCATACTTGTCAGATGTCAATCTTCAGGTCTGATTTGTGTCATAGGTGTCATAGCATCTTCATCATTGTTGTCATAGAGCTAGGGAATCTAGCCCAAGTGTCCCACTAGATCCAAATTACCTCTTCCTCTTCCATGGGAGTTACTCTTCCTCTATATTTCGACATCATTGACCCATGTCAAGTTTTATTCCCTTCCAACTCAACCCAAGAACATTGGACTTCTCATGGATTCGAATTGACAAAAGGAGGATGCCATGTGGCATAGAAAATCTAGCTTGTGTGGGTCCCACTTCCTCCATGTGTCTTCATGATCAAGTGCCACTTTGATTTTCCCTTGTATATATTTATTTATCTCCTTTATTAAATATTTATGCTATTCTAAATTCCACACATCATTTACTATCCCTCTTATTTCAAATCCCAATGCTTCCACCCCCCAACCTAGGGAACTAGTAATTTTTCCTCTATGGAAGTTCATTTGGATGGGTATATGAAAACTTTGAATTGGGAATTTCTCTTAATGTGAACCACCTTGTCCATTTGGATCTAATTTAATATTATTACTAAATTGGACATCATTCTTGGTAATTATTTGACCCTTAGCATCAATTTGACAGACTATCATGAGTATGGCCAAGGGGCTTAGGCCATTGTGACCCAATGCAAAATTTTGGGACATGACAAATACTCCCTTCCCAATATTTCTTGTCCTCAAGCAATTTCAGCATATGTATGTGGAAGAACCTGCTTTGTTTCCAAAATGTTGCTTCCCAAAACTTCTCTTCTGGAACCTTGAGTAGAGCCACCAATGCAATACAATTGTGTGTTTCCAAAAGCAAGGAGATGTGGATTTTATTTTTCATTTTGATATCCCCTATAACATCAACACTAAAAACCAAAATTTTAATTAAATCCATCAAAACGATGTTTTCACAACTAATCTTTACCTCTTTCATATTTTGGAAACCCCTTATGATACCATTGTAATTCTTGAAGTTGCCACTGAGTTTCCCAACTTTGAGTCTTCGAGATTTCATGAATATTTTAGAGAGGAACCAACATGCTTGCTGTTGCACTACTCTGATTAAAATCACTTTATTAAGTGGGGAATCCATCTCCCATACTAGTTTGAAATCAATGGGACTAAAAATTATCCCAGTGTCCCATTGCTTGTATTGCACTCCAACAATTAAGAGTTCTCCCCAACCCATACCATCAGGAAAGAGAGTTCCTAGATCCCATTTTCTTGTATGCATTCTTCCAAACATCATGAGTACAAAAGATGTATCATCAAAGTACATATCAACATAATAAAAATGTACATCAAGGAGGTGTCTCATCAAATAACCATGAAAGTGCTTACACCTCCAAGTAAGTAGACCACCATTTTCTAGGTGCATACAAGCATCAAGTGAACAATCAAATATGCTCCAATGACATAGGTGAGTATCCCATGTCCTATAATGCTGCTCCAAAACTATGTAAGATGCATCAAAACAATCAGCCTTGTATTCTTTCATCCAAGTAGTTAATGAAGTTTCTCCAACATCAATTGAACTAAGGAAGGAGCAAGGAAAATCGTGAGTCTTCAAGTGACTCAAGTGAACATCATAAGTGCATCCATGAAGATATGTATAATCATAAGGTAAAAACATATGCTGCTGCAAATGTAAATAATGAGGTGCTCTATTCATGTCATCATCAAAACGAGAGTTAGGAGTTTCATGCCCCTCATGTGGCACCATTAGAAAAAAACCTTTCACCCAATTTTCATCCCCAATTGATGTGGCTGAAAAAGAAGTAGGGGGTGGGGAATTATGAACCAACCTTAAATATTTACAACTCTTACCCATAGAAATCTTTAATTCATCTTCTCCATAATTGGTTGGTCCAACTATTGTGAGATCATGTGCCTCCTCCAAGGCTTTGCAACTCTCTCCATGAGGCAACTCTTAATCCCTTTGAACAAAGACAAGTGCTTGTCCTTCTTCTTGTTTGAGTGTAGCATATTCAATCACCTGCATATTAACATGTACCTCATGTTCCACCATTACATTAGGTTCCTCCTTTGTGACACAAATTCTTTCATCCATTTCCTTCTTATCCTCGAAAGGAGACCCACTGCTCCCTCATATTGCTAATTTGCTTCCAAATTGACTAGCCAACAATTGATTAGCCAAAAATTCGAACCCTTGCATTAGTTGGTTTTTCATGTCTTCAAATATTGGTTTCATGAGTTTACTAAGCTACTCAACATCATCTAAGGTTCCCTTTTCATCCCTAGTCATAGTTTCCTAAAAAAAATTGCTCTTCTTTTCCTACCTTTTCCTTTTCAACAAAAGAACTTTTGATTTCAATATCTAATGGTTTTCCCTGACTTCTTGTCCTCATGAATATCATACCACATCAAGTGCCAATATCATGCTATAATACCACTGTAATGTCCCTTTTTAGGAATTTATTAAAATGGTGAAATTTTCAACATTTTCCACTAGTTCGACCTTTGACTAGTATTGGTCTCTTGGTCTCCAAATGACTCCAAATGCTCCCAAATTGTTACAGAAAGCGTATGGATGATATTAGGACATACTTATGAGTTTCATGGATGCTTTAAATTCTTCAAGGGGCTTCTTAAACTCTCCTTTAAGTTCTGGCCAAAGTAGGGAGTTTGACTAGCAATTTCTCTTTGACTAGTATTGGTCTCCAAATGACTCCAAATGCTTGTATAATGGGTCTGAAGGTATTAGATAGGTATTAATACATATAAAAGAATCTTATGGATACTTAAAAACCCTTAAAACACTTCTGCAACATTCATTTACAATCTTGACAATGTAGGGAAGATTACTAGTAATTTCGAGCTTCAAATCCCCCAAGGGTAGTGGAAAAAGGTGGCTTCCCAAATGATGTAAACCCTTCCAAATTTTTCAACAGAGGTATGGTATTGATAATTGGATTTAATTATATCCCTAATGTATCCTTATTTAGTTCTTATGTCCTTCTACAACTCCTAAAATCATATGTTTATATGCAAGATTTCACATAGGGAGAAAAGCTAGTTATTTTCACCATGGCTTATGAAATTCGAATTTTAGGTGCCAAGGGCTTATGCTCTGTTAATGAAACTTCTTCATAACTTTAATAACACTCCATACATAAAAAAAAACCATATATATCAACTCATACAACTCGAAATAATGTCTCTTCAAACCAACAAGATCTAGGAGAAATGACGTCATTTATGCATTGTTTGGTAATTTTACATAAATTCACTTGGCATTTCACCCGAAGAGTCTCATGAGCAGTAAAAAAAGAGGATATATATCATATTAAAAATATATGGGGCCTCAATATCTACCCCAAAGATTTCATCACCTCAACAAGTGCGCCTCTCCTCAAGGAGCAATAATATTCCAAGAAATGGAAGAATGGTTGTAGAAGCAAGCTGAAAGAGATGTGACCATGAGATGCCCTATATCTTCAACCTGTAACAAAAGAATCCATTAAAGATCCAAATGAAAGGTCTGAATGTCCTTTCCAATTACCAACTAGGATGGGAATCTTTCACCCTCGAAATTGGTGCTAAGGCAAGTAGAGTAGCACTCCACTAGCTCTCCTCTCCAAATGCAAAATGCAAATTCTAAAATGATAAAAAGATTCTATTATTCTTTGTTCATGACTTTTATAAACTTCTAAGGTCCTCCATGGGTCGAATTCCTTCCAAGAGCTTCATGCCAACTCAAGTTGGGAAGAGATTCCCAAGTATGCCACTTGTCCTTCCAATTCTATCCCTCTCCTTCTCCAAATTCGAATAGGTGTCTCTTTGGCTGCCCTAACTCACTTGAGCTCCCTCTTGGAGGCTATTTTTATCCCTGACATGTCATATATGTCAGATGTCAACCTTCAGGTCTGATTTGTGTCATATGTGTCATAGCATCTTCATCATTGTTTTCATAGAGCTAGGGAATCTAGCCCAAGTGTCCCACTAGCTCCAAATTGCCTCTTCCTCTTCCATGGGAGTTACTCTTCCTCTACATTTCGACCTCATTGACTCATGCCAAGTATTAATCCCTTCCAAATCATCCCAAGAACATTTTATTTCTCATGGATTCAAATTGAAAAGAGGAGGATGCTATGTGGCATAGAAAACATAGCTTGTGTGTGTCTTCATAATCAAATGCCAATTTTATTTTCCCTTGTATATATTTATTTAGATCATTTATTAAATATTTATGATATTCTAATTTCCACACATCATTTAGTATCCTTCTTATTTCAAATCCCAATGCTTCCACCCCCCAACCTAGGTAACTAGTAATTTTTCCTCCATGGCAGTTCATTTGGATGGGTACATTACAACTTTGAATTGGGAATTTCTCTTAATTTGACCCACCTTGTCCATTTGGATATAATTTAACATTATTACTAACTTGGACATAATTCTTGGTAATTCTTTGCCCCGTAGCATCAATTTGAAAAACTATCATGAGTATGGCCAAGGGGCTTAGGCCATTGTGACCCAATGCAAAAGTTTGGGACACGACATGTCCACAAACCTCTGATTTATGGGAGTTGAAGCAGCCTTTACAAAATGATTAATGATGGATTTGGGTACCCATTGAATTCATTTAAATAATACATTTATCTTTCTGAAACTTGGGAGGCTCGTACTTCATTTGGGAAGCCATTAGTGACCTCTACCCTTGGGGGTTTGAACCTCCAATTTACTAGTAAATTTCCCTATTTTCTTTTGAAGTTAAATGAATGTTGCAGAAGTATTTTGAGAGTTTCCAAGGATCCATAAGATTAATTTTTATGTCTCAATACCTTTAAAATGCTCTCAGTCCCAATTCTAAATCTTTAGGAGTCTTTTAGAACCATCTTCCCTTGGGGGTTTCAACATCGATTTTCCTAGTAATTCCGCCTTTCATTCTCTAATTGTAAATGCAAGTGGAAAGTGTCCAAGAATATAATAGATGATTTAATATGTCCAAATATATATCAATCCAGTCCATACACCATTCAAAATACTTGGGATCATTTGGGACAGTTTGGGGCTTTACTAGTCCAAGCTTCGAAAATTGACTAAATTGGGAAAAATTTCAAATTGGGGACATTACACCCTCCATAGGCCCTTATATCCTTCCCCATATATATTTACACCCCTTAATTATCTCTCCACATCACTCTGTACCTCTCTCTCTATCTAGCTTTGTCTCCTTACCCTTTCTCCTACACCCTCCTCTCTCTCTCCTTCCCTCCCTCTTTCCATATTCCCATTTCTATTTCCATTTCCTCTATCACCCTCACTCTAAACCTTCCTATTCATAAATATATATATCCAAAGATCTCTCTCTCTCTCTCTCTTTAACCCTCTTCATTTCTCTCTAGCTCTCACTCTCTTCCTCTCTCTCTAAAAATTCTCTCTCCGAATATAACCCCTCTTTACCTATACCCCCCCATCTCTCTCCCTATCTCTCCCCCCTTTCCTATTCATTCTCCCTACCTCTCTCTCCCCCCTATCCTTTTCATTCTCCCTACCTCTCTCTCCCTCGCTGACTATTTCTACCACCATCACTCTCTCATGCTCTTTCTAACTCTTACTCTCCACCTCTCTCACATGCTCCATCCCCCATACCTCCACCCCTCTCTCTCCCCCTCCCTCTCTTCCACTCCATATTCACTATCTACTTACCTCCTTTCTCCCCCTCCCTCTCCCTCACTCCATATTCTTAGGATTTAAATGAGCATACATAATAATCAGAGAAAAATCATAATCACAACCATAGCAACAACAACATTGAACACAACTATTTACCCTCGAAAATGCCATGAGGGGAAAAGCAAACCAATGAAGATCTTCATTCCTTGACCAAAACCGACCAACCAGGCCAAGCGAGCTCACCTTCTCACCTTCGGGCCACTTTACAATGGAATATGCCAAGCCCTTTATAGGCTTCATTACATGCAATATATTGGGCCAATACCATGGGATACCAAATACCATTGTCCACCAAATCCCATGGAACACCAAATACTATTAGCCACCAAATACCATTTTCTTTGACCCAAACCAATATTAGCTCAATTACTCATTCACCGAATCATTGTTAACCTAACAACTTGTAGTAATGACCAACCCCCCTCAAAGTTTTAATCAAATAATTTATGCATGCCCCCTATCACCTAGGACTACATGATTTTACTAGTGAGTTACCAGGGATGCCCCCTATCACCTAGGTCTACCTAGAATTTACCAGTGAGTTACCAGGGGTACACATGCCTAACCAGGTCTTATAGCCATATGCACTTTTACTTTCAATTACAATTTGAAAATCCATTATGAAATAATAATATTTTTTTTGTTCATATGTCTCATGGTAACTTCACCATCACCATTTGTTGCTACATCCTCTCTCTTTTCCATGCTCATTATATTCCATGTCTCCTTTTGTACCTTCATACAAAATTGTCATTGACGTCCATACAAAAAGAATCCATCTATTGGATTACATGGGCGCTCAGCCATTGTAACCGCCAATTCTCTAGGAATTCTCTTCATCTACATGGTTCATCAATCTTGGCCCCAAAACCGAGATTAAACCATCTATTATTCCTCCTGTAATCAAAGACTCAACCTCTTTGATCCACATCAAGCTAGGATACAAGTACACTTGCCACCCTCATACCTATCTTAGTGGTTCATTCCACAACTTGAAGCCACATGCCTTCTTTGCACATAAAAAGGGTACAATGATTTTTTTTTTTCGTGCTTCTAAGCACCCAGGGAAATCACATTCGAACCAGGAACCCAAAAATGATGTGTATTTGGGTACCATTGATCATGCACCCCGCAACATATTAATTAAAACTTAGGTGAAAAAATCCGTCCTCAAGGATCACCAACCACATGCTCTGATACCGGTTATTAGGATTTAAATGAGCATACATAATAATGAGAGAACAAACATAATTATAACCATACTGACAACAACATTGAACAAAACCATTTACCCTGGAAAACCACATGAGGGGAAATCTAGCCAATGAAGATCTTCATTAGCTTGGCCAAAAATGGCCAACCGAGACAAGTGTTCTCACCCACTCACCTCCAGGCCACTTTACAATGGAATATGCCAAGCCCTTTATAGGCTTCATTACATGCAATACCTTGGGCCAATACCATGGGCGACCAATTACCATGGAACACCAAATACTATTGGCCACCAAATACCATTTTCAATAACCGAAACCGAGATTAGCTTAATGAATCATTCACCGAGTCAAGGTTAACCTAACACATATTCCCTATCTCCTTCCCCCCTCTCTCCCCCTCTCTCATCACACTTCCCAATACCCTAATATAATTATCTTTCTTCATCTACAAGTCTCTCCTTGCATTAGGAGTGTGCACACGTTACTATAGCGCATGCACATTCCTAATGCAGGTGCGTGTGCATTTTTTGTGCATGCGCGTTGTTTTAAATTTGAATTTCATAAGCATCAAATTAGGTGTTTACTGACTAGGTTGGTTTGGATTTAGATTTGGGACGACAAACCTGGTGCTTCTGACTGCAAATTCATGAAAACTTTTGTTGACATAGTTCTGTTGACAGGGGTTCACTTCGCATTGCTATCAACAAACGCCAACCAAACTCCCTTAAGCATCGACCTGGAAAGGTTTTACCATTTCCAGCAACACCCATGAAGTGAGTGAAGTCTCACCCGAGATGATTAAGGGGGTTGCAAGAACTAGGTTTCTGTAGTGGGCGGAGGACATGCATCTATTCTCACTCTATCTCTACAGAAACCAGATATTTATATTCACATCATGCTTACCAGTTCAAACATACATTCCTCATTCGCATATTCAATATGTAATCGACATTCACATTAACATGGTAAAACCGATGATCGCATTAACACAAATTACAGAAAAAACATAACTTAAGCAGAACACAGTATTTAGGCCGCATTCATCATTCATCAAAAACAAATACAAGAAAGAGATATATCCGAACATCTTCATGCATTAAATCATCAAAAACATGCGGTACAACCTTCGTAGGGACAGTTCCAACAACTTATCATGGATCCATACAAAACTTTCCAAAGGTAGAGCAAAACATTACACAATTCATCTGCTTGTCTATTGATCAACTGATGATGCCCTTAGGCTTACAATCATAGTCCTATTTATATCTAACTAAGGCGGTTACAAAGCGGTCCAAATGACCCATTGTAACTAACTAAACTAATATTTCGCTTTCGTCGGCTCCTTGTTCTCTGCGAATGGTCCTTTCTTCCGCGGATGGTCCTTCTCGTTGTTGTCGGCTTCCACACTTTATGTGGTCTAACCCCATGCCAACAACTTCTCATTTTCATGGTATCTCTCTATATCTCTATTTTTGACATTATTTTTCCATAAGCTAGACAAATATGTTGTTAATGAAGCTATAGACTCATATAGAGGTGATAGTGTAGATTACAAATATATAATTTTTTTAAATTAATATTTTTTACTATTTTTAACATATTTTATGCTTGCCATATACCAAAATCTTAAAAAACATACCTCCTTTGTTTCTACTATAACGTTTTTTCTCCTAAAGGATTTTTTACCAAAATTATATGGTGTGCTAGAACACACTAAGACCTACGATCTAAAAAAAAAAACATTTTTTTATAGTGTTAAGTCCTCTTTAGGATGCACTAACAAAAGGCCTTGCCATATCAACGATAGAATGACTTTCATAATTTAAAAAAAATATAAAATTAAGAATATAAATTTGAAAAAAAAATAGTCGTCCACTAGATCAATGTGTTCTCTACATCTCTTCAATTTTTTGTAGCAAATTCCATTGTTTAGGTGCTACAAGGTTGCACTAACAAACAAATATACACTATATTTTGCATGAAACTTAACATACCAATGTTGGGAAAACACAAATTTCACCTAGTTATACACATTGCTATAAATAAAAATTATATATTTGGAAAGATAATTCATTTTCCTACATTTCATCTTTTTATTGCACTGAGAGGCGCTCTACAGTCCAGTATGGGGGAGATCTTGTGAGTCGAGTGTTTGTCGAGTTTGCCGAGTAACAAAATAATACAAATTAAATAAAAAAAGAATAATACGAAAGAAAGAGTAATAAATATTATGTCGGCCATAAACAAAAAAGAATAATACAGAATAAAAAGTAAATATGAGACTTAAACTAGAGACTTTAGAGCTTACAATTAGGTGGTAAATATTATGTCGACCATAAACAAAAAAGAATAATACAAAGTAAAAAGTCAATATGAGACTTAAACTAGAGACTTTACTTTTTACTTTTAATACAAAGTAAAAAGCAAATATGAGACTTTAGAGTGTTTGTTAGGAACAAAATAATACAAAGTAAACAAAAAATAATAATACAAAGTAAAAAGTAATAAATATTATGTCAGCCATAAACAAAAAAGAATAATGCAAAGTAAAAAGTAAATATGAGACTTAAACTAGAGACTTTAGAGCTTAGGATTAGGTGGCTCAAGTATTGCACTCAAGGAGCTATTGAAGGAGAGGTTTGCACCTTGGGAGATTTGATCCCTCTCGGCGCTTGATAGAGCCTAGGATTTGGATCTAAGCTGGTATTGTATTCAAATTCATTGTGGAAGTATCTTGAATAATTCCTCCAAGTTAACATATTGTTGTTTTTCCAGGGTTGCATTACCACTAGTGTGTCATGAGAGACCAATATTATCTTGCACCAACTCATTAAAATAGCATATCTATTGTTATTTTTATAGTATAAGTTTTCTTATAATGCATCTTTGTATCTTCTGAGACAATTACTAATTTGTCTTATTTATCATATTTTTTATATACCAGCATAAAGCCATCTTAAATCTTGATTCATCAAACACTAAAAGAGATCCAATTTTTTGAGGTGTAATTTTTTTTCTTGACATGCAAAAAATTTAATCTCTCTATACTTAATAAATTTAGGTTTCAATAAATCTATGCTAATTTTTATTTTTTATTTATTATTTATGATCCAACATATTATTCTTCAATAATGTGAATTATAATTATCATGTCAATGTTACTCATGTTACATAACAACATTTCCTACGCTAAACTATAAAAAGCTCGATGCAATTATCTTATCTCTATATTTTATCATACTTATCTCTATATTTTATCAGACAATTTTATAATAATTTTATCTTATTCTACATTGATTAGAATATCATGATCTTTAAAATACTATCATGATATTCATTATAAAGAAGTCTCACTAAAATAATATTTAAGAGCCATTACCACAAAAATGAAAGGGCGTCTACAATTTGTATGTTTACTCATGATACTTTGTGCAACCGCCCCCCTCATAATGATATTCATTATAAAGAAGTCTCACTAAAATAATATTTAAGAGCCATTATCACAAAAATGAAAGGGCGTGTACAATTTGTATGTTTACTCATGATACTTTGTGCAACCGCCCCTCCTCATAGTATAAGGTGGAAAATAATCTAATTGGACTTATATATATATATATATGAGTCCTATAATTTCTTTCACCCACCCATTTATTTTGAAAAAATTATATATATATATATATATATATATATAAACCTTTAATTTATATATATATATACCCTTAATTTATCGAATACTTTCAAATTGTTTTTACGGCATAACTATTTTTAAATATAATATTACATTTTACAAACAACACTTTGAACTTTGATATGACTAAACTTCTATTAACCCACTTATCATGGTTTTCAAAAATCATGGGCACTAAGAATATCCCCTTTAGAGTTTCACTTTATGATTATATTTTACAAACAACGCTTTGAACTTTGACACGACTAAACTTATATTAATCCCACTTCGATCGTGGCTAAAAAAACTCATGAACATTAACAATATCCCGTTCAAAGTTTCACTTTATGCTAGTCATATGGGATGCATTGGTCTACTTTATGGTAAGCCCATGGGATGCATTGCAAAGACAAAAGACAAATTGACTAGACCTGCCCTCCCACAAGTTTGTCATGATGCACGCATTACAACAAACATAATATGAACAAAGAAATAGAGTGCTTACACTAAAAAGTGTATCCACCATTAGAGAAATCATCATAAATTTTGGAGGTAATGATAACGATGTAAACCAATTAGGTTTTTTTTAATCGAAAAGATATTTTTTTTTTTAAGGTTTGTATACATGGAGTTTTGAATCGACCTTATACAAAGAGTGTTTTAACAATACACATTAATCTTTCTAAATTTTATTTTTAGAAATGTATTTAAATGCCAAATTTTGAAAGATACGTATTTTACTAAGTTTAAGTTTTATATATATATATATATATGAGCTAGCTATTTGTATTAAGAAAGGAAAAATATAGAGCCATTCAAGTTGGTTAGTCACTTGGGAAATTTGATCAGTAGAAAAACATAAGCTTGACATTATGGATATTCAAAGCTTTGTACCAAGAGTTTTTGAAAATACTCTATCTAGCTATCCTATATTTGTTTTGAGCACTATGACATTTTCTAAGAAAAAATTTCAAAACACAATTGTGATAATAATTGTATAAGAAAAATAAAATAGAGCCTTTCCAAGTCTAATGGGAATGCTCTTCATCATTAGAAATATAGATAAGGGGTACCTCTTGGGATGAGGTAGATGGGGTTCTCATCCTCAACAAACACAAAGCCTGTGGTAGCTTTGGCTATCAAATTAATCTTGGTTGTCATTTGCTTCATCTAATCCCTGAATTATTTTCTTCAACTACCACAGCTGGTCTTAGAGTTGATCAACCTGCAAGAGTATTTCCTTCCTTCCTCATGAAACACCAAAACTTTGCTTAGAAGAGATTTCATGTGCCAGTAGAATAGGACAATTTGGAAGTATTTGGTTTCACTAGTGTGGAAATTCCTCATGTCGAGAATCTAGGAATGCATGTCTTGATGAATTTCATCTTCATACATTACTTCCTTTTCCTGTTTAATCCATTCCAAAACTTCCTAAATTTCCTTCTATATTATCCTTGGAGAGTGCCTGTGATAATGAGTGACATAGGCCTCGAAATCTTGCATGATGCTTGGATGGTAGTCAAAGCTACTCTCCTTGTCTCCACCTCTACCTTTTTCTCCTTGAGATTTTCTAACCATGAAGACCTTTTCACTCAGTTTGCTAATTTCCCCACATATCCAAGTCCCACCATTTTTCCTAAAATACTCTGCAATGCTCTTATCTCTTTTCTTGGCTAAATCCTCACCTAGAGGCTGCTAACAGAGGAGGCTTGCAAAGGATAAAAACTATGTAATCACAATAGTTTCCAAATTTGCAAGCCTTGTTGAATGTTTATGCTCTACATGTCAATAGACCCAATCTTAGTGTTTGTTCAAGTCCTCATATCCATCATGAGTTGGAGTGGTTTGGTAGCACATTAATGCTAGTTCATCCTTCATTGACGTTCCATACTAAAAGTCCATAATTACCAATCCTTCCCTATTTTCCCAGACAATCTCATGGTTTCCCATATGCATAGTTGGCGGTTGGATCAATATCTAGGTGTACACTAGTTGTCTCATCCTCATAACTTCGGGGCATGGGTGCAGTGTGAATTGTTATGTATTCAGATGAGGGCACTCTTGTCTTCTTACAACCACTATTGGGCATTAAAATTGAGGGTAAATTTAACAAAATATTATATAACAAAATTTGAAGGATATTTATTTTGTTCCTTTGAAAATCAAATGTTTTATCTGGCTCAGCCTTGAAAACAAGATTTTAACTTGGGATAACCTCCTAAAAAGAGGTTTTTGTGGCCTGAGTCTGTGTATGCTATGTAGGAAAGATGCAGAAACTGTCTCTCACATTTTTTGTTATTTCACTTTCTTTAAAAACATCTGGGTGGAATTAGGCAAAATGCTTAAGGCATATGATTTTTGGGGGATGATTAATTATGAGGATTGTTTGTTTAGTTGGTTCAGGAAGAAGGTTAAGCATAATGAGATACCTTTATTTGCGATAACAAAGGTTTGGAAAGCTAGGAATAGGTACATTTTCCAGGAAATCAAGCCTTCTATATATCATATATGTTCTAGGTTATTGCAACGTTCTTTTAGTATTGTAAAGATCACAAAGAGAAGGCACCTAGAGTGCCTGCTATGCCCAATTTGGATGATCATATGTCCATTGGGTATTTTGATGGTGCTGAGAAGAATGGTTGTTGTGGCGTCGGTATGGTGTTGTTGATCAAAATAAATCACTCTGACAAGCTATGGATGACAGCGGTTTCGGGTTCTAACACTCATGCATAATTACTTGCTTTGTGGGGTCGGTTATGGTTTGCACAACAAAGGGGAATTTTCGCTATCCAAATTGTCGATGACTCAAGAGTCATCGTAGATTGGGAAAATGGAATTGCTAAACTTCAGAATCTTCAGCTGGATAATTGGATGGATAGAGTTATGATGCTGATCCAGAATTTTGCATAGATAAATTTTTGCCATATTTATTGGGTTTTCAATGATGAGGTGGATGGCCTCTCCAAAAAAGCTATCGGTGATATGGATGGTAGTTTGTTTTTTGAGGAATCCAGAGATGATGAAGTTGTAGAGTTTGGTGTTTATTATGTGTTTTGACATGTATGGCTACGCATACTACTTTAGCAGTCCTGTTTTGTTTTTTCCATATGGATTTTGGGTAGGGATTCCATTTCCTTTTTTCTCTCTAAATACACTGTGCGTTTCTGGTAGCTAGTTTTGATCTATTGTTTGTGAGCTTTTTGAGGTTGTTAGTCAATGTTTGTTTCTACTATGGATTGTTCTTATTTGGGGTTTTGATGGCCTATGGACCATTCATACTTATGTTTGTAATGATTTTGGTAACTTTGATTTCCCGGGATAACAAATTGCTATTTTTTTCAGTGTGAAAAAAGGTAGTGTAGAATTTTAAATATATTAAAAAATTAAAAAAACTTGTTTTTCCATCATGCAAATTTGTATAATAATAAAATTTGAAAGATACTTATATCATTAAATTTGTGAAAGAGCTATATTTAATTCTATTTAATTATTTAATATGTTATCAAAGTAAAATAAATTAATATAAAAAATAAATTTAAATATTAAGTTAATATTTTATAATTTTAATAAAAATGTGAATTTGAATTAATAATTTAAAATCATTCAAAAAATATAGATATGTTTAATTAAATAATATCAATTATGACCTAAAGTTTTTTTTTTCATTTGCTCGAATCTCACCGACTTGTGAGAGTGGCATGTCGTCTGAGAAAGCACGACCCAGGGGCATCTAAGCTGTTAAAATCACTCGGGGATCACACCCGACCTGGACTGCACTAGCCTCAACTTGACTAGGTTTTTGGGTGGTGCCTCCCAACTAAGTCACTCCTAAGGGGAATTGAACTTGGGTTGCTTTATTGACAAAACCCGCACCTTAAACAAATGAACTAGTGGAAATTGACATGACCTAACATTTATTATTATGAAAATAATATATATAATTTATGAGAAAATATAAATGGTAGAAAAAAAAATTGATTATTTTAATAAATAAATTAATATAAAATTTTATAATTATAAAAATAATATATTTATATACAATTTAAAAAAAAATGTTTAAATATAAACAAATAAAATAAAAAACTAATTTATTTAAATACTTTGAAACTTCCAAAATAATAAATCTAATTCATAAACAATAAGTTAATGTTATTCAAAGAATATATAAATTAAATAATAAGTTAATGTTATTCAAAGAATACATAAATTAATGTTATTGGAAGAGTATATAAGATTCATTTAAATTATATAAATTAAATAATAAGTTAATGTTATTCAAAGAATACATAAATTAATGTTATTGGAAGAGTATATAAGATTCATTTAAATTAATGAGCATGGATCTATCTTAAATCCAGATTTATCAAACATTGAGAGGGATATAATTTCTTAAGATGTATTTTTTTTTAATCTTAAATTTTTTAGATGAAAAAAAAGAAGTTATATTTCAAGAAATTGAATCCTCCTTTAACTCACAGAACACATCACTACTCACGATGCAATAATTACATATTTTTGTAGTTTATATAATTACACATTTCATTGTTATATAAATACAATTTGATATGATGTTTTAAATTTTAGTTTTAAAAAATAAATTTTTTAAATAAAAAAAATATAAAAATTAAAATAATTTTTTAAAGTTGATATGGCGTTTTAGATTTTAGTTATAAAAAATAACATTTTTGTAAATAAAAATACAGATAAAAATTAAAATAATTTTTTAATATATGTGAGAAAAAATAATAATAATTTAAATTAAATTATTATTAATATTTATAAATAAGTTATTTAGAATTTCCAAAAGTGCATAAAAAATTGTTTAACATAAATTTCCAAAAATATAAAAAAAAAAGTGTTTAACATAACTTTAAATTAATTAAAAAAGTAAAAAATATAATCTAATGTATAATTAGAATGATGACATGTATTTAAGACCATTCTAGTGTATAAAAACTTAAATTTGATGACATGTATTTAAGACCATTCTAGTGTATAAAAACTTAAATTTAGTCTTATAATCGTAAAATCACCTTAAATAAAAATTAGTCTTAAAATTGTAAAATCACCTTACATTTATTTAAGACCATTTTACTGTATGAAAGTTTAACTTTAATCTTAATTTATAATTTATAATTGTAAATCACTTAAATATGGTTATAATTTAGGATGTGCAAATAGATAAGTGGCGATCCTCGACTGTTTCTTTTAGAATGGAATTGTAGTTATCCTTAGACATGTAAAAGCAGAGTTTAGCGATGAATACTATTCGTGGTCATACTTTGACACGTAACACAAAAGGAGACCATTGCAGTAGGAGCAGGAGGAGTGATTTATCTCTCAAAGGATATCAAATATTTTTTCAAGGCGGGTTTAGGTCAAGGGACAAATAATTTTGCTGAATTATGTGCTCTCAAACTTTTATTACTTTGGGTAGTCAAGTTAGGTATTAAAAAGATACAAGTTTTTGGAGATGTGAAAGTAATTATAGATTGAATAAATGAAATTCATTACTGCCACAATATTATCCTGATCCCTATCCTAGAGGAGATAAAGAGTATCAAAACAATTTTGGAGATTACTATTTCTCACATTTTCAGGGAAAGAAATGTAGATGCAGACTCACTTTCAAAAAATGGACTAATGATGAGGTGTGGATAAAGGATTACAATACACGAGGAATTAGGCATTGAGATTGATCAACAACAATCATTCTTCTGGGATCCTCCTTGAGGAGATTATTATTAGTTTTGTTGATTTTGGGCCATAATGAATCTCAATGCACAATAGATATGTAGAATAATTTGGTTTTGTGAACAAATGAAAATATAATACTTATGACAGAGATATTGAACATTTTTTCGATGTCTGAGATAGCATGAGTAATGCTTTCTCAGGTGACCTTTTGTATCAACTTTATTTTTGACGTTGAAGAATGTAACTTTTTTTTACATATAAATAAAGTTATGATTTTTTTCTCAGGGAAATAAAATAAAATCACTTAAATATGGTTCAAAAGAAAATTATTATATAATTTTTAGGTTAATATGATAGTTTATTGGTTTAGTTGGATGGAGATTTAATTGGTCTATTAATAATTCTAAATGGAAGATTTTAATGAATTTAAAAAATAGTATAATAAAGTATAATACATTTACTTAAAATTATGATTAAAATTATGATCAATTATTTGAAGCATTCGTAACATTATAAAGATTGAGGAGTTTTTCAACATTGATTAAGGATCAATTTTTACTATTCATAAAAATTTCATATACAAATACTTAGAGATAGTAATAAGATATATATGACACAGAAGCGAATTGAATCAAAAACTAAATATATATAACACACAAATGAATTGAATAAAAACCTAAAGTACATCCCATTTGCAAGTTAATCAAAACCTAAACCCCATCCCATGTCCATATTTGTATTCAAAATCTACAAACTAATATATTCAGTACCCACGTTGATGCCAAAAAGTAGTGAACCCTATTTTTCTTTCTCACACTTGATATATAAATAATTTATAATACATAGGTGTCACTGAATATAATATAAGGTTCTTCCTCTTTTCATTTTGTTCCACATTGAAAATTCTATAAAGACATGATAAGAGGCAAGACCCAAAAAAATATAACATGTAATGCAGTTCATTCCCTCTCCCAGAACAAAAAAAAAACATATATATCCCGAACATGTATGACCTCCATTGGTGAACAAGGATGATTTTGAAAACACTAAAGACATGTTTTTTTTTTGTACTAGGGGAATTGACAATTAGGGACTGGGTTGGTACTTGCATGACATAGGGTCCAGGGATCCAATCCCACTACCATTATACCCTTAGGTGCACCCACACATCTTGCAAGCATGGGGCACGGGGAAGATGGGGTGATTTGAACTCGTGACCTCCATTTACAACATGTCCTTCATATCAAGCAAATCGTCGGTTGAGCTTCACCCTTGCGGGAAATGATAAAGACATGTTGTCGTCATGGACAAAAAATGATTGTGAAAAGAAACTAGATCCAAATAATGAATGAAACTGCTCATACAACCTAAAAATATGGTGATATATATGGAACTATGGTCAATATCCATTTCATTTTAGGGTTATAAAGGTGTAAATGGTTTGATATGGGCCTATGGTCAATCTCTATTCCATGTTAGGGTTTGAAAGGTGTAAATGGTTTGGGATTTTATGAATGCGCAAGATTGCAAATTAAATACTAGTACAACCACTTAACTTGTGGGCGGTGAGCACCAATAGGACACAAGTTAAGTGCCTTGAAAAATTTATTTGTTATTTGTTCTACATGCTTAGTTGTAATCACTTGTTGTCTATGTCTCAACTACATGTTACCTTCTTTAGTTAAACGAGTTGTCTATCACTACTTATTATCCATTCATGAGCTACGTGCTATCCATGCATGAGGTACTAATTATCCATGCATCAACTACCGGTTATTATATATATATATATATATTATAATTTTTTATTTCAAATTTTGAACGACTCCCACAAAATCAATCTGGATAGTACACTTGTTCCATCCTCCTTTAATATAGGGAAATCATAGATGGTAGTCCACCCCGAATTCTAAGATATAAACACCTGTCGGTTTAATTAGATATACATATTATAAAGGTTGATAAAAGCTATGAAAAAATTATTTGAGATACTGGGTGAAAGAATTATAGATCTATTAAAATTCTATATGTCTGGAAGCAACATTTGTAGAAAAGTTGGTATGTACAAAAAAAGAATGAAAGTATCTACAAGGAAGTAGTTGCACTGTCTTTTTGACCGACCTTAGTTTATTAATATTTTTCCTTTTCATTAAATATTGATCCTATGAGCACCCACATAACTGATCTATTGTTATGTATATTTAAAATTTTCCAATGCCAAGGAGGCAATGATTTCTTCTCATGCTTCAAAGAAATCAGTTCTAGATTCTCTGGTGAGATTGTAGTGCCTTCATTATTGTTCATGAATTCTCGCATGTTCTCTGACAGTTACAATATCTCCTAAGCTTTATCTGAGGCTTAGTTACAGGTTTTATGGATTAGCATAAAATCCCATAGTTAATATTTGAGTTGCGGGTAAGGGTATTGCCAAACTTGTTTAAAGTTGTGATTTTTTTATTTTGACCTTGGTTGTCTGATCGAGGCTTTGAATTGGCTTAGATGAAAAATACCAAAATTCCAAGGGTTGACCTTGTTTTTGAATGTTATTTGTTTGAATTGGATTTGACCAGAACGCTACTTCCCCATCACAGGGAGATAATTTTATCTACATGTCATTTAGGATAAATCAAGGCTTAAATTATCCTTGGACAATGCTAAATTTTGAGAGGTTATAAACTATGTTCAGATTGGTTCTAATCTTGTTTTATCTAAACAATTTGATTGGGAAAGATGAGGAGGTTAGACATTAGGAGCGAGCAGAATGCAATGGAGATCATAGATCACACGACATTCATGGACTGTGGGAAATATGTAAGTTGCTGGAGATCATTGAGATATTTGGTGGAATTCATGGTTCCCTATTGTGGCTCATCATTCCAATCCATGAATGGTGGATTTGTTGAATATCATGATAGCTCCAAATCCTCTCTCGAGCCTACCATTATAGGAACCATTTTCAGATTCAGAAATTTCGAGTGAGTTTTTTTATTCAAGAAGATCGTCACCGACCTAATCTTCTCCTCCTGAAATCAGTTCGATCGAATGAAAATAACCAACTAACTTCACCGATGACTTGCTCACTTCAGTGGGATGCTAAAACAATTGAAGTTGTTAGACCTTATGTTGGATATCCTAGAATTGGTTGGAAGGCCCATAGTCACATGGTAGTGTTTCCCTAATGTCTCGTGTTCTTGACACCTGTGATCCTAGCACTTGTGTTGATGCTCGAGGGTTTCCTAAATGGGAATAATGTTATGTTTTCTAAAATTGAATATTTATTGAATAATCACACTTGGGATCTAGTTCCCCAACCACAAGGAAAGGATGTTGTGAAGTGTTGATGGGTCTATAAGACCAAATTTACCTCTAAAGGTGTTGTTGAATGCCACAAGGATAATATGGTAGCCAAAGGATTCTCTTAGCAGGAAGGTATCAACTACATTGAAAACTTTACTCCTGTTGCAAAGGTGAACTCTATTCAACTGATTCTTTCGCTTGCTACCCATTTTGGATGGGAACTTCATCAAATGGGTGTAAAAAGTGCCTTTCTTCATGGAGATCTATTTGAAGAAGCATACATGGAACAAACTCTTGGTTTTCTGACAGATTTTGGTCTTGTTTGTCGATTGAAAAAGACATTATTTGGTTTGAAACAAGCCCCATGTGTTTGGTATGAGAGGTTTGATCATTTATTTCTCAATATTGGCCTCAAATGATGTGAATTTGATCACATCACTTACGTATTACATGTTCATGGTGATACTTTTATTGTGGCATTGTATGTTTTTGACTTAGTCATAACAGGAATAAATGTCAACTTAATTTTGGGTTTGAATAAACAACATGCATATACCTTTAAAATGACTAACCTCGATCTTTTGCATTTATTTTTGGATATTCAAATATTACAGATGAATGATGGTATCTTTCTTTCTCAATCTAAATATGATTTGAATCGGCTGAAATGATTCAAAATGGATGATTGTAAGTCATGTGCCACACCTTATAAGTTGGGCATAATTGTCTAAGGATTTTGACTCTTCCCATACTGACGCCACTCTTTATAGAAAATTGTTCGATATACTAATTTACTTAACTCACACTTGACCTAAAATTTCCTTTGTTGTTAGTGTGGTTTCTTGGTTAATGTAAGATCCACTATAAAGTCATTGGAAGGCTGCAAAGTGAATTATTCTTTATATTAGGGGAACTTATCAATATGGTATCAAGTATTGTCATAGCTAAGAACCTCTAGTCGGTTTTATAGATTCTGACTGGGTAGGTGACATTGACGACTCTAAATACACTTCTAGAAATATGTTTCAACTTACTTTTGTACCATTGGTTTGGTCATGTAAGAAACATAAGGTAGTCTCTCTTTCAACTACAAAAGTAGAGTATTGTGGTGCTATCGATGTATGTATAGAGGCAGTTTGGATCTATCATATTTTAGAAGAGATTTTTTTTCCTATTTAGGAATCAAATGTTATTCATTGTCATGACAATCATAGTGCAATCCAGGTTGTTGAAAATCCTGTTGCACACAACAAATGAAGCATGTTGAAATTCATGTTCACTATTTGAGACAATCGATATAGGATGATGCTGTAACGCTTGTCTATTGCAGGACATATGAGAAGGATGCTAATATCTTTATGAATCCTTTACTGAAAGTTAGGTTTGTGAAAATTAGGTCTTTGCTTGGGATTTAGGAAGCTAGAATTATGGGGGGGTGTTTAGAGAACATAATTCCATCTTCTAAATCTACAGAGTATTGTGATGATGGGGGGTGTTGGAACCAATTGTTATGTAGGTTCATCATACCTCTAGATCTTCTGAAGACAATCAGTCTAAAGACAATAGTCGACTATCTCAATAATCGATTGGAGGCTCAACTAAGTGGTCAATTGATCGGTCGACTGAATGGTCAATGAGGAGACCATTGAATCGACTAAAGAAAGTGACTAATCAATGGGGCATTGCAGATTTCGTAGAAACAATTGTAATTGATGACCCTTATTTGTCAACCAGATCATCCTCAATTCAAAGAAGTTAGTTAGATATGGATAATATAAAAGAATGACCTTATGGGTTGTATTGATATCGAATTATGATGGTCATCTCTTATGAGATAATGAATTGTGATGTTCTGAACATAATTCACTATGCTTAAGTGTTGTAAACGACGTCTTTAGACACCAACTCTCTTCTTAGAATATTTATCCCTTCTGCTATTTTCTTTTTTGTCCAGTTTTTTGAGAGGGTTTTCCAACAAGGATTATCTCTTCAAAGGAGGTAATGAAATATTGAATTGTATATCCTTTGGTATTTTTTAATTGAATATATCTCAATTTTTAGGCTTAAAAATAATTCTAGTTGACTTGTAAGCTAGGTCTATCATGATTCGACCATTTCAGGTTACGACCACTAATGTTTTTCACTCCTATTTATTTATAGGATTTTGGATATAGAAATAATAATGGGGAATGTTACTCGATATCTCAAATGCACTTTTGAAAAGTAGGATGTCGGACATGCTACAACAATAAAATATAGGAGTGGGTTTGTCCACTTGCTAATTTATTCCTAAAATATCTAGCGTAAAATGTTCAAAGTTGAGCAAAGCAATTGCAATAAGATATCCATGGGTTATCATCGACCAAATTGATTATACTGTTGATTTTCATGATGATTGCATGCTTTCTTTTCATTTGTCATTATTTGTGTAATATCATTGTTCTTTTCCATAGAAATAAGATTGTTTTGCAAAATAAATTTGGCTCGTGCACATTCTTTGATACCATGTATTGTCTTGAAAACCATAGGATTTCTCTAGACAATATACATGCGGAATTGAATATTAAATAAATATTAATATCATATCTATTGTTAAATTTTATAGCATAACTTTTCTTATAATGCGCCTTTGCATCTTTTGGGGGAATTACTAATTCATGTCTTATTTTGTTAAATTTTCTGAATTTACTTCAATATGATCTAGGATCTTAACTGAGAGAACAACATGTACAGCATATCTACATCATATCAATCATGGAGACAATAATGCAAGCACACAAGAGACACAAAGATTTACTTGGGGAAAACCATAAAGGTGAAAAACCCCAATAACTTCCTCAGAGATAGATAGAGCAATGATACAACCAACCAAGAGAGATAACCATAACCTAGCAGCAATCCTCCTCCTCCATAAGTGCGCCTCTCCTCCTTGAGAGCATGTGTGAGAAGTGAGTGAGTAAATAGAGTGCCTCCCGCACTCTATTTATACTTGACTTGACTTGCCTTTTTACCTAACTCATGTCGGCTCGAACTTAACCACATAACATAATGCTGAGTGGGCCGACCCCCAATAGGGTGGTCTAATAACCCTTAGACCCACATGGCCGACCCCCAATAGGGTGGTCTAATAACCCTTCGACCCACATGACTTATACAGGGCCGACCCCAACAAGGTGGTCTAATAACCCATCAAGTATAAGTTACGACACTTACAATATAAATGACGACACTTCCGTATAGAGGAATAATACCATCTCTATAGGAGTACATACAACATATATGAAATACATTCCGAAGTTACATATACATCAACACTCCCTCTTAAATAGGAAGGTATTTCTCAGCACAGTTATTCTAGCACAAGTCATCTTCTCTGGATCATCGTCACTGGATAATCGTCATCGAGTCATCATCATCATCGTCACTGCTGCTGCTATCTCAATCAATCTCTGAATCTAATCGTCATAGGAAGTTCTACAGAGCCAGTCCTTTTTCATACTGGATGTAGGCCCACCACCTGCAGGTCTTCGTCATCACTGGCCATACTGTGGAATCCTCAGGACTTTTACGTGCGTCACAAAACCTCGCAAGAGCATCCTAGGCTGTTACGAGCATACTGCTCTACCTATAGGATCTCCCAGGGCAACGAATTACATGTGACCTCATCACAAAACCTCGCAAGAGCATCCCAGGCTGTTACGAGCATACTGCTCTACCTATAGGATCTCCCAGGGCAACGAATTACATGTGGTCATGGCAAAACCTCGCAAGAGCATCCCAGGACTTATTACGGGCACACAGCCCAACCTATCGGATCTCCCAGGGAAACGGATTACATGCCATAGGACAAAACCTCGCAAGAGCATCTTCCAGATATCCCAGGGCAACGAATTACATGCCATAGGCAAAACCTCGCAAGACTATCTGCAGATCTCCCAGGGCAACAAATTACATGTCCTCCCAGAGCAAAACCTCGAAAGAGCATTTGCCAGATGTCCCAGGGCAACGAATTACATGCCATAGGCAAAACCTCGCAAGACCATCTGCAAATCTCCCAGGGCAACGAATTACATGCTCATCTGCACAACCTGATCCACGGCCACAGAGTATCAACCTGATACTCACCATACATCATCCTAATGTATCCATGATCATCCTGATCATCATCACTGCAACGTCCTGCTGCATGTCATCTGGAGCAACATCCTGAAGCTCGTCATCTATGATCATCCTGATCATCACTGCAACATCCTGCTGCATGTCATCTGGAGCAACATCCTGAAGCTCGTCATCTATGATCATCCTGATCATCACTGCAACATCCTGCTGCATGTCATCTGGAGCAACATCCTGAAGCTCGTCATCTATGATCATCCTGATCATCACTGCAACATCCTGCTGCATACCAAGTATCTACCTGATACATATCATCATACATGATCCTCCTGATCATCAATGCAACATCCTGCTGCATACCAAGTATCTACCTGATACATATCATCATATATGATCCTCCTGATCATCAATGCAACATCCTGCTGCATACCAAGTATCTACCTGATACATATCATCATATATGATCCTCCTGATCATCAATGCAACATCCTGCTGCATACCAATACAAAACACATGATATATATCACCATACATGATCCACCTGATCATACAATGTATCCACCTGATACATATACAGATACATGGCCCAAGCATCCAACATGATGCATATATAAGATACATACACATGATCCAACTGATCATATCCAGCATCCAACATGATGCGTACATACATACATAAAATTGATCCAACTGATCATATCAAGAAGAAACTAGAACATCATCCTGATGCTCATCATCCAGCGCTTACATCCACAGCCATGTGAAGAATCCTCCTTCCAACATGCTTGGAATGGCTTCAGCAAATGTATCCATCACTTCTTCCTCGAAGTGTCCTCGATCTGAAGAACGCCAAGCCTCTCTCTGAAGTACTCGAACTTCACCCTGGCTAGTGGCTTCGTCAGCACATCTGCAATCTGCTCGTCCGTCGCAACATACAGGAGCTTCACAGCTCCTCTCTGCACCATATCCCTGATATAGTGGTATTTGATCTCTATGTGTTTCGACCTGTCATGAAACACTGGGTTCTCGGACAGCTTCACACAACTCTGGTTATCACAGAAGATACCAGTAGCCTCCAACGGGAGATCAAATAACTCAGACAGTAGCTTCCGTAGCCATACTGCCTCACAACTAGCTGAGCAGGCTGCAACATATTCTTCCTCAGCTGTACTCAGTGCTACGCAAGACTGCTTCCTGCTAAACCAAGAGATCACACCTGATCCCATACTGAAGCAACACCCAGATGTGCTCTTCCTGTCTGCAGCACTGCCAGCCCAATCTGAATCAACATAACCCTGCAGGTTAAACTTTTGATTCGCCTCATACCTGAGCCCATAATCCACTGTACCCTTCAGGTACCTCAGAACATGCTTTACAGCAACCAGGTGAACACTTCTTGTATCCGTCAGGAATTGGCTCAATGTGTTCACAGCAAAGCAAATATCTGGTCTTGTGTTCGTCAGGTACATCAAGGACCCAATCATCTGACGATACATAGTAATATCAACTGGCTCAGATGAAGCATCACATAGAAGCTTCAGATTCGATGCCATAGGTGTGGCCATGGCCTTGCAATCCATCATCCCGAACCTCTTTGGGATCTCTACTGCATACTTCCCTTGTCCAAGGAAGATTCTATCTGCACTCTGCCACACCTCCATGCCAAAAACAAATAGTGCATCATCCCCAAGTTCTTCATCTCGAACTCGGTAGTAAGCTTCCGCTGCGTGTCGGCAATCAATCTATCTTCACCATACCAAGTTCTGCACATATATGATTTCCTATCATGTGTCTCAGAACCAAGTGGCTGCTCTACATACACTTCTTCTTCAACTACACCATTCAAGGAAGCTGTCTTGAATCCATCTGGTGTATCTTCTATTTCATCACTTTTATATTTTCTCAATGCTGCCATCTGCAACATGCTTGATCTGATAGTTCCGTTTGGAAGTCATAACAAACTTCCCTTCACGTCTTGGGACTGCAACCCAAACATCATTCTTCATGATCGACGGATCATTCCATTTCTTCATCCCAGATCCTGGGAACTTCAATATCTTCAATAGATATCTTTATTGCTGAACAAATGTTGTAGTTCTTCTTTTGTAGGAGATGGCATACGATCTTTCCTACACAACAAGTTAAATTGCATGATTAGAAAACATCTCATAGTTTTCAGAACAAATTCTTACACATAAAGAAATATGTCATACAGTCATGCAATTATCTTAGCCAATGCTTCAATACAACATTTATCCATATCACATAACTTTCTAGATGCCTTCCAATCTCTACCAGAACATTGTTAAGAGTGTGCACAACTCCCAACATGTCAGCAAAGAGGTTTCATTCTAGATAAGTAGCAATGGAATGTTGTACAGTGCCATAGGCCACTTACCCATGTATATTAGTAGTATACTGTTCATCAATGCAACTATACATTTCCTAAGTCTAGGAACATGAGCATATACATCATTGAACAATTTTATTTAAACAAACACATATGCAAGAAATTAAAATACTTATCTTTGTTTGTTCGTTGGGTGGACTCCCTCTGAGTCTTTGCTTTCTTGCAGGAGCTGCTGGAGTCCTAATCTGCAGTAGCTTCTTCTACACCTTTCTGTTGTGGAATGTAGAAAGATGGTCAACTCCCTCTGAATATCTGCATTCTTGCAGAAACTACTGAAGTGTACTCCCTCTTGATCTTTGCTCCTTGGATTACCTGTCCTTGAACTTATATACATTCTCGATCCCTATGCATGCTTGTTAGTATCATCATTGTGTTATCCTCTAGGTCTAATATAAAATCATACATTCATTAGTATACTATTAAAACACAATAATCTCAAGCATGTATAGTCATGATCATTTCAAACAGAAAATAATAAGCATTAGCATTTAAGGTTTATGTAGGATTCTTAAGGTTAGTCAAGTCATAAGAAACATAACATGTCTAAACCTGTAATTACTCAAACATATGACTCTTCAGATTAGTTGAATCATCAATCAAGATAAGAGATATAAAATGCATAAAACCTGTGATTATTCAAACCTATACCATCATGATTCTTCTGGTTAGTCATATCATCAATTATGGTAAGAAACATAATATGCATACAATCATTATTATTCAAACCTATGACTTCATGAATAATCATTATCAACAACAGTATAAGATCCTAACACAAGGTAGGATTCTATCTTGATATAGGAAAAACATACCTGGATTAGCATGCTAGCTATTTATGTCTAACATACTCACATGATGTCTTCTTGTTCTTCTTCAATGACTTGTGCTAGTAACCTGTATATCTCATAGGTTAACTATTACAAAACCAAGTTATACATACCTCGCAAATGGATCTTCTATGAGATCCATGACGATGGATGAATCTTTGTCCTCATGTTATAATGCTCATATGTTCTTGGACCAGAACATGATTTGTCTTTCTTGGTGTACCTTTCATGTTAGTAGACAACATAAACCTCATACAACACCATAATGCATTAGTACAATCATAAGTGTCAACACCCTAACCAATGAATATCTTCTATCATGCATTCATAATTTTGTTTAAGGTTATACGACAAATCTAAAATCAAAATTGTACTAACCGTAATAACATGAAGACAAACATACCATAAACTTAATCATGGACAAATATCGAAACATACCTCGATGAGTCATACCTGTCGAGATCGCTTGTATTCTTCTTATGTAAGGCCTTAGCCTCATCTCCCTCTGAAACAGGAACTTCTTCACCTATGTAGGTGACCAATCCATCTTCTTCTAGGATTAACCCAATCCACTTGATGTGTAAGAACTGGACCTAGAGCTAGATATGGGTTTGTCAGAGAAACCCCAAAAATTCAAACTTTGAATTTCAAACTTCCGAAAGGATAGAAATATGCGCCTTGATGAGCTGATCAAATTGGTATATTCATAATTTGAAAACTGCAAAGTTTCACTCCTTAATTTTTCCTTTGAAACTTCCGGATTCACTGGACGTGAACCTGAACTGGGGTTTGATGAATCCCACTCTTTTTCCCAATCAAAAGGTTTGATCCAAAGCTCTAAGCTTCTATTTTTGTGAGGAGCTTCCAGCCGTGGTCTCATATTTCAAAAATTCCCATTTTTACAGAAGCCCTAATTTTCCACTTTCCTGATCAAAGTCCCGAACTAGGGTCTGATCAAGCCCGGCCTTCTTCCCAACCAAAAATTCTGATTTTGGTCTCTAAAATTTTATTTTGATGAGTAGCATTCAGCCGTGGTCTCCGATTACAAAAATTCCAACTTTCTTCAAAGCCCTAAATTCTAGAAGCCATGAATGAAGGTACCAAAAAATAATTCTGTTTTGACAGAAATATGTACCTGATTGTTTCTGGTGTAACTCCAAAATTTTTGATCCACAGGGTCTGAAAAAAGTTTCCTAAGATAGCCTGACCTGTTATCTTTCCATCCTGATAGGTCTGACCTCAATTGGATTCTCTGAGAGAGAGTTATGCCAAATGTCGCAACGTGACCTGTTTTGGGATAAAAAAGAAGAGAAAACTTGTACGGCGTGCCACGTGTCACTGTTTGAACTTCGGCCTCTGAAAAAGTTTTCTGAGATAGCTCGGCCTGTTATCTTTCCATCCTGACAGGTCTGACCTCCATTGGATTTTCTGAGAGAGAGTTATGCAAAGTGTCGCAACGTGACCTGTTTATGGGATAAAACAGTAGAGAGAACTTGTACGGCGTGCCACGTGTCACTGGTTCAACTTCGGCCTCTGAAAAAGTTTTCTGAGATAGTACAGATTGTGTTCTACCTTTCACTTTTTACGAAATTTCATTTGGAGCTTTCTAGCCCAAGTTATAACCTTTTTCCCAAGGTCACCTGATTTTGACTCAGATCTGGAAGAGGCAGAAACCCTATATTGTACAGATCATAAATCACAAAGTACAACGAATTAGAGGTTGTCCTTTGGACACAAGGTACCTGGATATTTTAGCTTCGTCCTGTAACAATTTCAGATCCGAAAACTTCGCCAAAACGGATTTATAGCGAAAGTGCTACGATGACTGGTTTTTGCTATATCAAGCCCTAGCATCGTAAGTGCAACAAGTGTCATACATGCCATATCATGCCTTCTTTCAGGCTAGCTCTGATACCATGTTAAATTTTCTGAATTTACTTCAATATGATCTAGGATCTTAACTGAGAGAACAACATGTACAACATATCTACAGCATATCAATCATGGAGACAATAATGCAAGCACACAAGAGACACAAAGATTTACTTGGGGAAAACCATAAAGGTGAAAAACCCCAATAACTTCCTCAGAGATAGATAGAGCAATGATACAACCAACCAAGAGAGATAACCATAACCTAGCAGCAATCCTCCTCCTCCATAAGTGCGCCTCTCCTCCTTGAGAGCATGTGTGAGAAGTGAGTGAGTAAATAGAGTGCCTCCCGCACTCTATTTATACTTGACTTGACTTGCCTTTTTACCTAACTCATGTCGGCTCGAACTTAACCACATAACATAATGCTGAGTGGGCCGACCCCCAATAGGGTGGTCTAATAACCCTTAGACCCACATGGCCGACCCCCAATAGGGTGGTCTAATAACCCTTCGACCCACATGACTTATACAGGGCCGACCCCAACAAGGTGGTCTAATAACCCATCAAGTATAAGTTACGACACTTACAATATAAATGACGACACTTCCGTATAGAGGAATAATACCATCTCTATAGGAGTACATACAACATATATGAAATACATTCCGAAGTTACATATACATCAACATATTTATCCTATTTTTTATAAACCAACATAGATCCATCAAGCACGGAGAGGGATCCTTTTTTTTTAGGTGTATTTTTTTTCTTAATGTTTAAAAAATTTAAGATAAAAATTTACATCTGAAAAAAAAATTAATCTCTCGGTGTTGATAGATCTGGGTTTCAGATGGATCTATGCTAGTTTTTTTATTTTATTTTATTTTATGAGCCAACATATTATTTTCAATAATGTGAATTATAGTTTCCATGTCAACATTACCCATGTTACATGGAAACATTTTCCCCATAATGAGCTATAAAGAACCATGTTACTCTCGATGCAATTATCTTATCTATATATTTTATCATACCATTTTGTAGTAATTTTATCTAGAGATTATGGAGACAAATTCTAACTAGTAAAACAAAAGAGAATAATAAGATTTCTTTGAGAGAATGGGATTCATATCTTAAAAATCTCTACGAATCCCCAAATTTCATAGATAACACAAAACCTTTTTACAATAAAATAACTTTTCTCTTTAGAAGACATTGACTTTGGGGTTAAGCACCTAGAAAATGGACAAGCTAAAGATAATGAAGGATATCAAACATAAATCTTGAAAATTGGAGTACTTGTTCTCATTCCTCACATCCACAAACTCTTCAATCTAGTGGTCATGCAAGGTTTCCCTAATCCTTGGACTCAAAGCCACATTATTATTATATTTAAAAGCGGTGATAAAAATAACCCCTCTGACTATCAGACCATTATGATTATCCCTCTCTTAGCCAAGCTATACAGTATCATTTTAGGAAATAAAATCAACATATGGATTGAAAGTGAAGGTAAGCGAGCTAAAGGTCAGGTGGGATTTATAATACGTCACTCTACCATAGACCAACTCATTCGACTTAGGATCATTGTGGAGGAATTCCATAATATTAAATCCAATCTCTTATGCTACTTTATGGACTTTAGGAAAGCTTTTGATATGGTTCCTATAAATAACTCGTGGAATAGATTAGAAGAGCTAAAGGTTCCTTTTGAGTTAAAAGTTGCAATGATAAGGTTGTACGAGACTGCCATTGCAAAATTTAAGATCATCGAGGGGTGGTCAAAGATATTAATTGTAATATTGGAGTTAAACAGTGCTTCTCCATGTCCCCTACCCTTTTCAGCATATACATAGATAAGCTAGAAGGTTGTTTAGAAGAAGCGGTTTGCGCTAGCATGAACTTAGCTTGAATAGTCATCCTCCTCCTTATTTATGCTGATGATATTGTTCCTATGGAAAAGTGTCCCTATGACCTTGATAATAAATTATGAATTATCAAGGATTTTTTCTCTAATATGGGTATGTCTATTAACATTGACAAAAATAAAGTTATGATTATCAAGTCCAAGAAATACACTTATGCTAATTTTATATACGACAATAGGGACTTCGAGGTAGTGTCCTCTTACAAATATCTTGGAATTGCTATCCATCACAATCTCAATTAGAACTATAGCATTGAGAAAATGTTTAATAGAGGGTGGAAAGTTTTTTTTGTTCTAGAAAACAATTGTAAATTGGCAAACCTTATGATGTGGGATAAAAAGAAGTTGGACTCTTTGAAACTCTAGTCACTCCTATTATCTTGTACGATTGTGAAGTTTGAGGTTGAAGGATCTCTAGAGAATACTGGAGAAAGATTGAGTGAATTTAGAAGTGTTTTATCATGTATAACCTTAAAATTAAAAGCAATACACCCTATCTTATTATCCTTATAGAAGTGGGTCTTCCCCCCTCAAAAGCATCTCTATGATTGAGTACTTGATGTACAAGTACATGATAAATAACATGGGAGACCAAAGACTCCCTAAAATTGCTTTAAATTCTAGTGAAGACCATCATCGGCTCAAGAGAGGTTGGTCTAAAGGCACCATGGCTTGGTTAAACCATTAGGGGATTGACAAAAATGCCACTTTTCAAAATACAACAACATTAAAAATACTATCACATCTAAGTCTAAAGAGAAAATGTGAGATGAGAAATATTTAGAGGTTAAAAGAAGATTAAGATAATATATGGAGGTCATTAACCCTAATCTGGAAGATCAAAAGTGTCTCTTTGTCTTAACCAATTTGAAGATGAAAATTAATATAACCAAGATAAGAACAAACTCCCATGAGCTTCACAGTTAAACATGGCATTGGAAACCTCCTAAAACACAATGGGTGTAAAGGATTTTCCATCTCTGTGAGACTAGGAGCATTGATGATGAAAGTCACTTTCTCTTAGAGTGCCCTACATACACCCACATTTGATCGCAGTTTCATAATCTTTGCTACAATACAAACATCCCTGTAATATCGCGATTTTGACCCCATTGCATTAAAATGTCAATGATGTAATATTGTTATAAAATCGTGGTGAGGAGCTCAAGGCCAAGGCCCTGCCATCGATTTAGTGATGCATATGGTATGCGTGCTAGCCAGGCACAATGGGATTGCAAATATAATGTATATGTGTATTTTAATAAAATATCCACAACTAGCTATGCAATGCAACAAGAGATGGGGACATGATTTTACAAGGAATTGGGAGGGGAATATTCAAACCCTTGAGCCAAATCAAGTCAAGCCAAGTGTCCATGAGAGAATCCATGAACATGTTGGTTGTGGAGCTCGATCCTCCAATCTCATAGATGATAATTTAGCTGTGTTTGTACCCCAGGTTTAGTTATGATCCTGGCACGATCCCCAGGGGGTATGGGGGAGTGGTTGCACTCCTTCCACTAGGGGGCGTGGGGGCCAGCAGGACCCCGTCGGGGGTTCAAGGGAAGCACCCCCGAGTTATGGGGGTTTGGGGGCAGAGCCCCCGAGAAGGGGGTTCAGGGGCAACATCCTCGAGAAATGGGGGTTCGGAGGCGTAGCCCCTGAAGGAATTTTTTGGGTTGTTTTTCCAATAGATTTCGGGCCCATGGTTTTGGGTAACCCGTGGTATTTTCCCATTGTATTTCACCTTTATAAGAAAGACATTGTAATACAACTGAGGTTGAGGTATTAGGTTTTATGCATTGTAAATATCTCTGAGATCAAGAAGAGAGACTATGAGACCGTGAAGAGGAAATGCAACAGCTATGCTGCAGGTTGTATCCCTTCACCTTATTGGATGGTATAATAAAAGGACTGGCAATTTCAGTGTGGACACAGCCCATCTTGGGTTAACCACGATATATCTGTGTCTCTCTTGTAATGTGTTTGTGTGATTATATTTGCATTTATGTTTATTGTTATTGCTCTGCGATCCTGTTTTTCTAACAATTGGTATCAGAGTCGAAGATCTATTTGGCAGATAAACCTGCAAGAAACTAGGGTTTCTGGTTCGAGTGGGAGCAATGGCGGAAGAAGGAAAGTTTAAGGTCAATAAGTTTAATGGCCAAAAATTCCAGTTATGGAAGATGAAAATGGAAGACTATCTATACCAGAAGGATCTATTCCTACCGTTGGGAGGAAGAGCAAAGCAATTGATGACTATGAAGGACAAAGAATGGGAGGTTCTTGATAGAAAGGCTCTGAAAACAATACGGCTGAGCTTGGCTTCATTGATGGCTTTCAATATCTCAAAATAAAAGACAATAGAGAGTTTGATGAGTGCATTGCATAAGCTGTATGAAAAACCCTCGGCCTCCAACAAGGTATTTCTAATGAAGCATTTATTTAATATGAATATGTCTGAAGGTGGATCTGTTACTGATCATTTAAATGAATTTAATACGGTTACAAATCAACTAAGTTCTATAAGTGCGAGCTTTGATGATGAGGTTAGGGCTCTTCTAATGTTGTGTTCATTTCCAGAAAGCTGGAATAGCTTGGTCATGGTTGTAAGTAATTCTGTCTCTGGTTCAAACACCTTGAAATTTGATGATGTTATTGGTGTTTTCTTAGCGAGGAGATGCGAAGAAAAAGCACATGTTAGACATCAGGTATTGCGTTGACCATGGAGAGCAAGGGAAGACAAAATGAGAGAGAAAATATCCAAGGTAATCGTGGCAAGTCTAAAACGGGCAGATCTAAGTCCAGACTGGGAAAGATAGAGTGTTGGAACTGTGGAAAGAAAGGACATCTGAAGAAATACTGCAGATCTCTAAAGAAGAAAGGAGATGGACAACAGAAAACTACCTAGGAAGCAAATGTAGCAGGTGATGTGTTACAAGATGCTTTGATTCTTGCATTAGATAATACTAGTGATTATTGGGTAGTAGATTCAGGCGCTTCATGTCATGTTACACCCCGTAGGAAATACTTTCATGAGTATGTTCCAGGATATTTTGGACATGTTTTACTGGGCGATGATAAGCCATGTAAAATTGTTGGAATGGGTAAGGTATGGATAAAATTTAAGAATGGAACTGATTGGATATTGAAAGATGTAAGGCATATTCCTTCTATGAAAATAAATCTGATCTCAACAGGGCAGTTAGGAGATGGAGGCTATCTATCTACGTTTGGAGAAACATGGTGGAAGATCATTAAAGGATCAATGGTGATAGCAAAAGGAGACATGGTAGGCATGTTGTATTTATGTCCTCATAATACTGACCATTATATCTCTTTAGCTTCCACAGGAACAGATACAGCTTTGTGGCATCATAGGCTCGGCCACATGAGTGAGAAGGGAATGCAGATTCTCCACTCAAGGAAGTTGCTGCCAGATTTGAAGCAGGTAAGTTTGGAATTATGTGAGAACTGTGTTTATGGAAAATTGAAGAGAGTCAGATTTCTCAAGGTTGGGAAACAGAAGAAGAATGAAAAGTTAGAGCTTGTGCATACAGATGTATGGGGACTGGCTCAAGTATAATCTCTTCATGGATCTCATTATTATGTTACATTTATTGATGATGAAATTAGGAAAACTTGGGCTTATTGCATTAGACAAAAATATGATGTGTTTGATACTTTTAAGAAGTGGAAAGATTTGGTTGAGAATGAGACAGGAAAAAGGTTGAAGTGTCTCAGATCTGATAATGGAGGTGAGTATTGCGGCAAGGAGTTTGATAGTTACTGTTCATACCATGGGATTCGTAGAGAGAAGACAATCCCAGGAACACCATAAGAAAATGGTGTGTCATAAAGGATGAATAGAATGATCATGGAGCGTGCAAGGTGTATGAGATTTCATGCAGGGTTGCCCTTACAGTTTTGGGAAGATGCTGTAAACACTGTTGTTTATTTAATAAACAGAGGGCCTTCAAGTGGGGATGGTGGTATTCCAGAGGAGGCATGGACAGGTAAATAGGTAAACTACTCCTTTCTGAGAACATTTAGTTGTGAAGCATTTGTCCATATTGATAAAGAAAATAGAACAAAGCTTGAAGCCAAATCCAAGAAATGTACCTTTATTGGATATGGGGTTGATGATTTTGGTTATCGCTTATGGTATTATGAAAATAACAAAATCATTAGGAGTAGAGATGTGATATTCAATGAAAAGGTCATGTATAAAGATCAGTTGCAGGGAAACAAACAAGAAAAGGAAAACACAGAGTACACAGTACTTGATGAAATTCAAGAAAATGAAGTTCCAAAGGTGCCAGAAAATCAAGAACAACAACAAGTACCTGGAACTCCTGCAACTGCAAGAACATCTACTAGGTTAAGTAGACTCCCTAAACGATACTCTCCTTCAATGTATTATTTATTGATGACCGATGCTGGTGAACCTGAATGTTATGAAGAAGCAATGCGGGTGGAAACTAGAAAGAAGTGGGAGCAAGGCATGAATGAGGAGATGGACTCATTGATAGGAAACCAGACTTGGGATTTGGTTCAGTTGCCTGCTGGTAAAAGAGCATTGCAGAACAAATGGATTTACAGGTTGAAGGAAGAAGGAGGTAAGAAGCGGTAGAAGGCCAGACTTGTTGTAAAGGGGTTTGCACAGAAGAAAGGTATAGATTTTGATGAAATATTTTCTCCTATTTTTAAGATGACTTCAATTAGGACTATTTTAAGTCTAGTAGCAGTAGAAGATTTGCATCTTGAACAGTTAGATGTAAAAACAACCTTTCTCCATGGGGATTTGGAGGAAGAGATATATAAGCAGCACCCACAAGGGTATGAGGTCAAAGGGAAGGATAATTTGGTGTGCAGATTGAAAAAGAGCTTGTATGGCTTGAAGCAAGCTCCAAGGCAATGGTATTTAAACTTTGACAGGTTTATGACAGAACAAGGTTATAGTAGATGTCATTTTGACCACTGTGTTTATTTCAAGAGGCTAGATAATGGAACATATATTATCTTGTTATTGTATGTGGATGACATGCTTGTTGAAGGGTCTAACATGCAAGACATAAATGTGCTCAAAAGGAAGCTAGCTAATTCATTTGCGATGAAGGATTTGGGTGTTGCAAATCAAATCCTTGGTATGAGAATAACAAGAGACAGAAAAAATCGCAAATTGACATTATCTCAGGGTTAGTACATACAAAAGGTGTTGGAGAGGTTCAGAATGCAGAATGCAAAACCAGTTAGTACACCTTTGGCCAGCCATTTCAATCTAAGTAAGGAAATGTGTCCCAAGACACAGGAAGAGATAGATTACATGTCCAAGATTCCCTATTAATCAACAGTTGGCAGCTTTATGTATGCCATGGTGTGCACAAGAAAAGATATTGCACATGCAGTGGGAGTTGTGAGCAGATATATGAACAATCTAGGTAAAGAACATTGGAAGGAGGTATAGTGGATTCTCAGGTATATGAGAGATACTACCACTCATGCATTATGTTTTGGAGGTTCAAACATTGTTCTACAGGGATATGTTGATGCAGATATGGCAGGTGATAAGGATAGTAGGAGAAGCACCACATAGTATGTATTTACTGTAGTTGGAACAATAGTAAGCTAGATTTCGAAATTGCAAAAGGTTGTTTCACTTTCAACAACGGAAGTAGAGTATGTTGATGTTACAAAGGCTAGTAAAGAGATGATTTGGTTGCATAGGTTTATGGAGGAAGTGGGTAAGAAGCATAACGATAGAAGGTTGAATAATGACAGCCAAAGTGCCATTCATCTTTCAAAGAACTCAACATTCCATTCCAGGACTAAACATATACAGCTCAAGTACCATTTCATATGCTATGTTCCGGAAGATGAACTGTTGAAGCTGGAAAAGATACATACTAGCCAGAATCCTGCAGACATGTTCACAAAGGTAGTGACTAGAGAGAGACTGAGTTCCTGCTCGGTTTCAGTTGCCCTTCTAGCATGAAGGTGAAGATGATAAATTTTCCAAGTCCAAGGTCGAGCAAGTACAGCAGCAGTGGAGTTGCTGTGATCAATCTCCAAGTGGGATATTGTTGGTTATGGAGCCTGATCCTCTAGTCTCATAGATGATGATTCAGCTGTGTTTGTACCTCGGGTTTAGTTATGATCACTGCACGATCCCCAGGGAGTATGGGGGAGTGGTTTCACTCCCCCGGCTGGGGGGCACAGGGGCCAGCGGGCCCCCGAGAAATGGGGGTTCGGAGGCTTAGCTCCCGAAGGAATTTTTTGGGATGTTTCACCAATAGATTTCTGGCCCATGGTTTTGGGTAACATGTGGTATTTTCCCATTGTATTTCCCCTTTATAAGAAAGACATTGTAATACGGCTAGGGTTGATGTATTAGGTTTTATGTATTGTAAAGATCTCTGAGATCAAGAAGAGATACTATGAGATAGTGAAGAGGAAGTGCAGTGGCTGTGATACAGGTTGTATCCCTTCACCTTGCTAGATGGTATAATAAAAGGATTGGCAATTTCAGTGTGGACGTAGCCCATCTTGGGTGAACCACGATATGTCTGTGTCTCTCTTGTAATGTGTTTATGTGATTATATTTGCATTTATGTTTATTTTTATTGCTCTGCGATCCTGTTTTTCTAACAGAACCCTCAACTACCCATGTTGACTTTTGTGCCCAATCATTCATTTCTCCCAAGAGTTGGTTGAGGTAGTTAATTCCTTGGGGAATGGAGAGGTACAACTATCCAAATTCGGGTATGGGCAAGCCAGCCTTCATGGAAATTCATGTTTGACTTCTTGGGCAATAAAAGAGCCACAAAATTGCTCCCCAAGCCATTCTTCACCCATCAGTTTTGCTCTCTCATGATTTTGGAGATACCTGGGCATTTTCCCTCCATGTTTTTTTTGTTTTTCATTGTTTCCGAGCTAGGAGAAGGGCATTTTCATGTTGCAGAACCATGGGAAGGAAAGGGAAATCGATTTGGGGTCTGTAGAGGCTTTTTTGGCCCACTGAATTCTATACATATTTGTGGGAGAAATCGTTTTCTTCCCTGTGGTCTATTTTTCCCTCTCACAATCCATTTTTGGTGTGCCCACGATTTGGGGAAAACCCATGTCCATCTGTTTCTAATCCCATTGTTAAAAATGTGCATCCATGCCCAATGATTGTGTTTGTTGTGTGTAGATTGAGTATGTTGGGGTATGGGTTATGGGTATCCATTGCTTTGGTTTGAGCTTGAGAGTCCCCTCTTCCTTTTAGAAATCAGGCCCAACTCGGGAGTGGTCTCTGAGTGCTGAAATAATACAGGTTGGGAAGAGACCTATGGTTGGGTCGAATGTTGCAGCGACATAGCTAGTTGCTTGGGACAACTTCATAATCAAGATAAGTATTCTCTATGTGTATTTAAATCCACAATGTTATTTAATTATTGAATGTTATGTTTATGAAAATCACTACATGTTAGATATGCATGTAGTGGATCTTGCTTCAACTGTGTTTATTTGAATTATACACTTTCACATGTGTTTTTATTTATATGATTTGATGAAATGGGATGAGTTTTGGTAAAAGGCCCCAGAATTGTAGTCATGTTCCCTTCCTTGCGTCGGGTCGATGGGAGGGGACGTGACAATCCCTAATCTTCTAACATGTTAAAACTATGGCGATCTAAGAATGCTTCTTTTTAAGTTTTTTTTATCATAGGAATACAATTTTATAGAGAACAAAATAATCCCTCCCTCTTCTCTTAAGGTATGATAGACCAAGTCGGTGTCAATGGATATTAACCATCATCATAATCACATTACTTTCCATCGGTGAAATAAATTTATCCTAAACATGTACTAAGTTGGTTGATATTCTTTTTCTAAATGAAAAAACTGTAACTTGTTATTAACTAAGGTAATCAAAGTTACATAGTCAAGTCTTAAAAAACCATGCCAGACTCTCCAACCTTACAAACCTATTATTCCAAAAATATGCTACCCTTTTCTTACAAAAGAAGAAACAATCATCCCTCAAGTACATAAGTCTATAGTATCTAGAACAACAACTTTCATCTATGCAAAAATAACTACCCTTCACTCAAAATGTCTAAAGTTGAAGACTTAAAGAGCCATCACTATTCTAGAAGAAAAACACTGATTCTTTATCTATCACTCTGTTTGTTAAGATTTCCTCAAAGTGCAAGTAACCATCCATTTTACCCACCGCCTTTTTTGAGAGTCCATCTGTCTTGCTGTTAAATTCCCAAAATATGTGGGTAAAAGAAATACGAGAGAAATATTTTAAAAGATCCCAAATTCTGTTTGTCCATTGGTCAAGTTGAAGAACTTGCAAAACTAAAGCTTCAACAAACCAATCTATCACTGCTTTAGAATCACTAGCAATTTGGACACAGAAAATGTCTATTTTCTTGGAAAACCAAAGTAGCGCCCAGAGTGCAAGAAGTTCATCACGTGTATTGGATCCATGAATCCGACTCGCATCCACATGTTGATGATATGATCCATTTTGATCATAAGGATCATTCCAAAACCGCAAAATCCATCCTTCACAGCACCATCGAAATATCCGAAAGGAGATTGATCGTCCAACTGAGGTTGAGTCAGAGCTCTAGTACTTTTCAAATTCTTTACCTTAAAAAATGCAAAGAACGTATTGATAATTTTCAAGCTCACATAAAAGACATATGGTTGTATATTATCAAAAATATATCTGTTGCAAGCCTTCCATACCTCCAAGATTGTAAAAAAAGGCAGTTCCTTAAACTTGAATTTTTTATGAAACCATTTATGCATACACTCCTGAAAATCAGTAGAATCCCATTCATCATGTAAATTTTTCAATCTTTTTAATTGTGACCAAACATATACAAGGAAATAACATATACAAAAAAGGTTATCCACTGATTCCTCTTTTAGCTTACAAAGAACAAAAATGCCAGGACCACATAAACCCGTTTTTAGCAGATTATCCCAATTAGGGATCCTGTTCTTTAGACAAATCCAAATAAAAAATTTAATCTTTAGTGGATCTCTCCATTGCCATATCTTCTTAGTCCGACACTTTGGATAAATAACCACCTTATCTTACAAAATTTCATCATATGCCATCTTAGTTGAAACTACCCCATTAGCTCCTTTCCAATCCCATACCAACCAGTCATCTTCCTTATTTAACCTTATACCATATTTGTTTAGTATCATAACATAATTATTCCATTCTTCAGCAATTATATCCCCAGATAAATCTAACTCACTAGCCAAATACCAATAACTGAGAGAAGAATTTGTCTCTATTGTCCTTTTAACCTGATCCAAAACTTGAATCTTTAAAGAATGAATCTTTGACGACAATCCATTAGAAATCTTGAATTGAACTTCATCTCCTATGAAAGCATCAATTGCAATAAAGAACTGAGTTCCTCTTCCAACTTTCTAGCTAAACCAATCCCCTAGCATTGGATAATATTTAAGTAAGCCCCGCCAAATGAAAGATACATTTGAAAAGATCTTAGTTGGCATCCGAATCCACTATATCACATATTAAATTTTGATGTATTTAGCTTTAAGAACCATGCTCCACAACCCTATTCTAAAGAGACCCTGCCAAAGAATTTTAATACTCAAAGCTGATCTAAATTACTCCAGCTGTTTTAATCGCCACCTGCCTTTCCTTTTTGGCATTGCTATACTTTCCCATGGAGCTAAATTGAATTTTATGGAATCTATATTACCAACCCAAAATAAATGGAATAATCTCTTCCTGATAATCTTGATGATAGTTGTCGGGATGATAGATAAAGATAGCCAATAAACATGAATGCTTTCTAGGACTTCCTTAGCCAAGATAAGTCTACCACCTATGACCAACAATCTATAATTCCAATTACTGATCCTCTTTTCCACTTTTTTCACTAACCAATGAGAGTCTTCAACTTTGTAACAATTAGGTTTCAAGAAATATCCGAGATATTTGAGGCCAACTTCCAACTTTGAAATCTAATATGGAAATAAATGAGCTATATGATCACACAACACATGATCAAAGTTGTTATATAGAAACATTGACTTCTAGGAACTGACAATCATTTCTAAATATTCACAGAAAATATTAATAATAGAAATATAACATTCCCATTCAACAATGGATCCCTTTCAAAATATTAATACATCATCTATAAATAACAAATGGAAAATGTAAAGAGTGGGAGAAATCCTTATACCAATAATTTTCTTTTAACTCTTTGATACATCAATCATCCTTCTTAGACCCTCAATCATTAGAAGGGACAAGAGAGGGGATAAAGGATACCCCTCTTTGATTTTAGCCGGTGATCTCAACTTAACCTTATCATCTGGTGAGATTTGGGTTTCAGGTAATATGACTGATCGTTTAGCTGATTATTTTTGGGAGACTTTTCAGAATGCGAATTTAATTGATGTGGTCCCTAGTACACTGGTCCCTGCATGGTCAAATGGTCGTTGAGGGAAATACATAATAGAAAGATTGATTGACATGTATTTCATGAAAAAATAACTTTGTGATGTTTTGGTTAGATATAGATCATGGACAGTGTCCTTGGGGGTATCAGACCATAAGCCTATTGTTCTATAGTTAGATTTTGAAAGTTGTAAGGTACATTGTCCTTTCAAATTTAACCATACTTGGTTAGAGGAAGCAGATTTCTGTGAGATGTTTAAATAAAAATGGCTCTCGTATTCTCAAAATATTCATCTTTCCCCTATGATGTAGTTGGTAAAAAAACTTAGCTTTCTCAAAAAATATGTTTCCAAATGGGATAGGGAGAAAAAGGCTATTAATTAGACATAATTGGTTAATACAGAAAGGGATATTGAAGAATTGTTAGTCCCAATGGATGATATATTTTTCTCTCAGGAAAGAAAAGATAAATTGATTGAGTTGGAATCTTAGAAGACGAAAATTATGAAACAAGAGGAAGAACTTGGCGGCTTCAAAAGTAGAGCAGTTTGGCTTTCACAATGTGACAGTAACGCAAAATTTTCCATTGCTTTGCTAACCAATGAAGAATACAAAATGCTATATGGGATTTGAAAGGCTCAAATGGTGAACACTTCTAGGATCAGAGGTCTCTTGAAAATGCTATCGTTTCTCATTTTAAAGATATCTAAACTTATAAGAAAAACAACTTCTCTAATCTGGAATATCAGTTAAACGCTCCAAGTCATTATCCTAGATTTTTTGGTATGGAGGAAGGCCAAAATATTGGTGAGGCTATCTCTATTGAGGAAATACATATGGTATTAAACAAGTTGGAAAGGAAAAAAGCCTAGGCCCTAACGGGTGGACGATTGAGTTCTTCCTTCACCTTTTTGATTTTATGGGACAGGAACTGCCAAAAGTTGTGGAATAATCGAGGAGATTGAGGTACGTTCTAGGTATATTGAATGCTACTTTTATTACCTTAATTCCAAACAAATATAAGCCAGAAAAATTCAATGATTACAGGCTTATATCATTGTGTAACCTTATATATAAAGTTATTACTAAGATCATTTCAAATAGAATCAAACCAATTCTAACAAAACATATATATCAAATGAGCAATTCAAGTTCCTTCCTAATAGGAAAATCCTAGATGTAGTGGATGTGGCTTAGGAATGCATTCATTCCATTAAAACCAAAGGTTTTTATTCTTAAAATAATTGGTTGATATTCATTATAATAAAGTCGTCCTCTTTTTTTTTTTTTTTTGCGGAAAAATCACCTTCATGCTATTCCAAATGAATCAAAGAAAGCTTGAAATACAATCATTACAATAAGGCTCAACAAGAGCATCATGTCACTTACAAGAATTGAACTTGGTGGAGAGGGCAACAATCTTTCTTCCCAACCACCTAAACTACAACCAATAAACTATAATGAAGTCTCACTAAAATAATATTTAAGCACCATTAGTACAAAAATGAAAGGGCATTTACAATTTGTTTGCTTAGTCATGATACTTTGTGCAATCGCCCCTCATAGTATAAAATGAAAAATAATATATATATATTCCCTTTCTTTCACCTACCCATAATTTGGTTTTGGGTAGATATTGATATAAAGTCAATTTAATTGACAATACTATCCAATATATTTTTCATATATATTTTATTAAAATCCTTTAATTTATCGAATATTTTCAAATTCATTTTACGACATAACTATTTTAAATATAATATTATATTTAAAATAAACGTTTTTATTTATAGAATACCTTCAAATTCTTTTACGACATAACTATTTTTAAATATAATATTATATTTTACAAAAAAACACTTTCATATTGTACAAACAACACTTTCAACTTTGATATGAATAAACTTATATTAATCTCACTTCTTATCGTGACTTAAAAGAATCTTGAACATTAAGAATATCCCCTTTAAAGCTTCACTTTATGCTAACCCTATGGGATGCATCGGTCTATTTTATGTTAAGCCCGTGGGATGCATTGCATACACCAAAGTCAATTTGACTAGACCTGCCTTGCCACAAGTTTGTCATGATGCACGCATTACAACAAACATAATATGAACAAAGAACTAGAGTGCTCAACACCCAAAAATATATCCACCATAGAAAAATCATTAAAAATTTTGGAGGGGCAATGATAAAGATGTAAACACACTATCTTCCTCATCATAGGGACATTTGAGATAAAGTGGTATGATACACTGGATCGTACAAATAATCTTCCTAAATTTTATTTTTAGAAATGTATTTAAATACCAAATTTTGAAGGATATTTATTTTACTCAGTTTAAGTTTCATAAAATGTTTTTTTTTCAAAGCTCGCTACTTGATATGAGAAAGGAAAAATATAGTCATTCATTGGGAAATTTGACCAGTAGCAAAACATAAGTTTCACATTATAGATCTTGAAAGCTTTATAATAAAAGTTTATGAGAATCCTCTACTTAATTATCTTATATTTATTTTGAGTATTGTAACATTTTTTAAGATAAAATATGTTTTATTTCATTGGGAAATTTGACCAGTAGCAAAATATAAGTTTCACATTATAGATATTGAAAGCTTTATAATAAAAGTTTATGAGAATCCTCTACTTAATTATCTTATATTTATTTTGAGTATTGTAATATTTTCTAAGACAAAATATGTTTTATTTTGAGTATTGTAACATTTTTTAAGACAAAATTTCAAAACATACTATGATAGTAATAAAACAAGGCTTTTCTAAGTTTGAAGGGAATGTTCTTCATCATCATAAACATGGATAAGGGTCACCTCTTGGGTTGAGGTAGATGGGGTTTTCCTCTTCAACAACTTTCTCAACAAACACGAAGCTTGTGGTAGCTTTGGTTATCAAATTAATCTTGGTTGTCATTTGCTTGATCTAATCCTTGAATTTTTTTTTTTCAATTGTCTCAGTTGGTCTCAAAGTTCATCAACTTACAAGAGTATTTCCTTCCTTCCTCGTGAACGAATAGAACTCTTCCCAAAATATTTTTCATGTGCCAATAGAGTAAGACTATATAGAAGTATCTGGTATCTTTGGTGTGGGAATTCCTCATGTCGGGAATCTAGGACTGCACGTCTTTATAAATTTTATCTTCATCCATCACTTCCTTTTGTCGTTTAATCCATTCCTTATCTTCTTTAATTTCCTTATGTATTGTCCTTGGAGAGTTCCTGCGATAATGAGTGACAGAGGCCTCGACATCCTGCATGATCCGTGGATGGTGGTTGAAGCACCTATCCTAGGGTCCACCTATTCCTTTTTCTACTTGATTTTTTCTAACCATTAAGAGGTATTTTCCCTCATTTCGTTAATTTCCCCATAGGTTCAAGTAGTACCGTTATTCCTAAAACACTCTACAGTGTTCCTATCTCTTTTCTCGGATAAATCCTCACCTAGAGGCTGCTAACAGAGGAAGCTTACAAAGGATAAAATCTACATAATCATAACAGTTTCCAAATTTGCAAGCCTTTTTGAATGCTTATACATTACATGTTGATAGACCCAATCTTGGTTTTTGTTCCAGTCCCCATATCCATAATGATTTGGTCCAGCGATTTGGTAGCACATTAACACTACTTCATCCTTCACTGATGATCCACACCAAAGAGCCATAATTACCAATCCTTCATAGTATTCTCAGAAAATTTCATGGTTTCCCTTATGCATAGTTGGTGGTTGGATCGATATCCAGGTATCCTTCCCTTGCACTAGTTGTCTCATCCTCATAACTTTGGGACATTGGTGCAATGTGAATTGTTATGTTTTTAGACGAGGGCACTCTCTGCTATTGGGCACTATAATCGGGGGGTAAATTTAACAAAATGTTATATACCAAAATTTGAAGGTTATTTATCTTACTAAATTTCAAATGAGATAATGTAGAATTTTGAATATAATAAAAATAAAATAAAAAGGTAATGTAATTTAGAATTTTGAATACAATAAAAAATTAAAAAAAGTTAATGTAGAATTTTGAATATAATAAAAAAGTAAAACTAAAAAAGTTTGATTTTAGATCATTCAAATTTTTATATAATAAATTTTGAAAGATGCTTCATTATTAAATTTGTGAAAGAGTTAATTTAATTTTAATTAATTATTTAATAGGTTATTAAACTGAAATAAATTATAATAAAAATAAATTTAATAATTAAGTTAATATTTAATAATTTTAATAAAAATGTAAATTTAAATTAATAATTTAATATTATTGCCTACGAGGCATAGAATAAATGTGAATGGGTGTACTCTTAAGGCGCTTCTTGTGTTAGAACATCCATTTGAAATTACGTGAGTACTAGTTTACAAAAAATAAAATAATTTAATATCATTGAAAATATAGATATATTTAATTAAATAATATAAATTATAAACTAAAATTTAATATTATGAAATGTATATAATTTATGAGAAATATAAATTATAGAAAAAGATAATTGATTTTTTAATAATTGTTAATAATTTTTTAAGCTAATACCCATGGAGTTTAGAACTAATAACTTAACACAAGAAGTGTGTTAATAGTATACCCATTCATCGTCTATTCTATGCCCCATGGGAGATACTTTTATTAAATACGTTGATATAAAAAATTATAATTATAAAAATAATAAAAATAAATATATTAATATACAATTTAATAAAAAAAATTAAATATAAAAAATATAAGATTAAAAAATATTTTGTTTAAATAATCTGAAACTTTTAAAATAATAATGCCTAAATAATAAATCTATATCATAAACAATAAGTCAATGTTATTGGAAGAATATATACATTAATTTTATTGGAAGAATATACTTTAATATATATTTTGTAATTTATATAATTACATATTTTGTTATTTATATAAACCAGTAAAGATCCATCTTAAACCTAGATTTATCAAGCACCAAGAGGGATTCAATATTGAAACATAAATATTTTTAATCTTAAATTTTTATATGGCCATGAATTTTTTATGAGCCGACTTTTAATTACTTTTTCCATACTTGGTTGTAGACAACCTCTCTACTCTCATTGCAATAAAATTTGATATAATGTTTTAGATCTTAGTTATCAAATTATATAAGATAATATTTAAAAATAATACTTTTTAAAAATTTAAAAATATAAAAATTAAAATATTTTTTTAATGATGATGATGTTGTTAACAAAGAAAAGAAAGGAATTACTTGGACTGGTGTAAAATTTTATTTATATCCTCAAAAATATTAGAAAGAAGCGTTCTTAGGCTACTATAGTTTGGACATGTTAGGAGGTTAGGGATGTTTGTATTGTAGCAAAGATTATGAAACTGCGATCTAAGTGGGTGTACAGGGGCACTTTATGAGAAAGTAAATTTCATCGTTAACGTTCATAGTATTATAGAGATGGGATATCGTATCCTCCCATGGTGGTTTAGGAATCGTCCAATGTCATGTTTCACTATGAAGCTCGTGAGAGTTTGTTCATATCTTGGCTATATTAATTTTCTTCTTCGAACTAGTTAAATAAGAGAGATACTTTTGATTTTCCAGATTAGGGCTAATGAATTCCTTATAATATCTTAATTTTCTTTTCACCTCTAATTCATTCTCACCCCACATTTTATTTAAACTTATATGTGATAATACTTTTAATGTTATTGATATTTTGCAAAGTGGTATTTTTATCGATCCAATAGTTTAAACAAGCCATGGCATCTTTATACCAACCTCTCTTGAGTCGTAGTTGGTCTTGATTAGATTTTAGAGCAATTTCAAGAAGTATATGGTCTCCCATGTGACTTGTCCTATACTGGTACATTAGGTATCTAGTCATAGTGATGCTCTCAAGGGGGGGGAGACCTACTTCTATTAGGAGGATATGATAAGGGGTATTAATGCTTTTAATTTTGAGGTTATACGTTTTAAAATGCTTTTGGATTTTCTCAATCTTTCTTCAAGATTCTCTAACAATGCTGCAACTCCAAACTTCACAACCGTACATGATAACGAGAGTGACAAGAGTTTCAAAAAAGGAACTTATTTTTATCCCACAACACAAGGTTTGTTGATTTACAATTGTTTTCAAGACCAAAATAAGTTTTCCACCCTCCATTAATCCATTTCTTAATGCTATAGTTCCAGTTGAGCTTGTGATGAATATCAATTCGAGATATTTGTAAGAAGACACTTCGTCCAAGTTGCTATTGTCATATATAAAATTAGCGTATAGTGACCTTCTTGGACTTGATAATCATAACTTTTGTTTTGTCGATGTTAACAATCATACCCATATTAGAGTTGAAATACTTGATAATTCTTAATTGTTTATCAAGATCAAAGGGACACATTTCCATAAGGACATTATCATCAGCTTAGAGAAGAAGAATGATGACTTTTCCAATTAAGGTCGTACTAGCGCATCCCGCGTCTTCTAGACAATATTCTAGCTTATGGATGTAAATGCCAAAAATAGTACTTTTCTTAACTCCAATATTACAATTGATATCTTTAGACCACCCCTCAATGTTCTTAAATTTGGCAATAATAATCTCGTACAAGAAAAAAAATGAAAAAGAAAACTATATATATTAGAATAAGAATAATAATTTCAATTAAATTATTATTAATATTTATAAATAATTCATTTAAAATTTCCAAAAATAAATAGAAAATATTTAACATAACTTTAAACTAATAAATTTTTTTAAAAAATCTAACATAATTTTAAACTAATTAAAAAAATAAAAAATATATTCCAAATATTAAGTATAATTAGAATCATAACATGTATTTAAAACCATTTTAAATTTAGTCTTAATTTATAACTGTAATTAAATAACATGTATTTAAGATCATTCTGATGTGTAAAAGCTTAAATTTAAATTTAATTTATAATTGTAAATCACTTAAATAATATTAAAATATGATTCTTAGGTTAATATGAGAGTTTATTGATTTAGTTGGATAAATATTTAATTAATCTATTAAAAATGGAATAGTTTAATGAATTTTAAAAGTAAGATAAGTGAATATAATGCATTTACTTAAAATTATGATCATCAATTGTTAAAGCATGCATAACATTATAATCTAAATTTATTTTTTATGTTTTTTAATGTTTATTTATATACCAACATAAAAAAAAATTAAATTGAGATCTATCTCCAATTTTTTGAGGTGTAATTTTTTTCATTTACTTTTAAATTTTTTACAAGTTACAACATCTCCCCCATACTAAGCTAAATGATAATAAAAGCTAATTGATAATAAAATTTGACAAGTTTTTCAACATTAACTAAAGTTAATTTTTACCATTCATAAAAGTTTCATTTAATAAGTTAGCTTGTAATTATAGATACTTAGAGCTAATAATCAAGTATATATAACACATAAATAAATCAAAACCTAAAATCCATCCCATTTCCAAGTAATTCAAAACTTAAACCCCATCCCATTTCTATATTTATATCAAAAATCTACCAACTAATATATTCAATAATCACCTTGTCAACCTTAATTTTGTTTAAATGTCACTTAATAAGGTTCTTCTCATTTCATTTTGTTCCACATTGCAAATTCTATAAAAACATGATATGAACTAAGACCCCCAAAAAATATAACATGTACTGCAGTTCCCTCTCCTAGAACCAAAATAAAACATATATATCCCAACATGTACGACCTCCATTGGTAAACAAGGATGATTGTGAAAACACTAAAGACATGTTGTAGTGGGTAAAATAAAAAGTGATGTCGTGAACAAGAAATGATTGTGAAAAGAAACTAGGTCCACATAATGAATGAAAGTGCTCATTCAACCTAAAAATATGCCGATATATATGGAACTATGGTCAATCTCCATTCCATTTTAGGGTTTGAAAGGTGTAAATGGTTTGCTATGGACCTAAGGTCAATCTCCATTCCATGGTAGGGTTTGAAAGGTGAAAATGGTTTGGGATTTTATGAATGCCCAAGATTGCTAATATAATATTGGATATACATATTCTAAAGGTTGATAAAAGCTGTGAAGAAATGATTTGAGATAGTGGGTGAAAGCATTCCAGAGTTATTATAATTCTATCAGTCTGAAAGCAGCAGCTGTAGAAAAGTTAGAAAGTACAGAAAAGCTGAAAGTGCCTGCAGGGAAGCAGCTGCACAGTCTTTTTGACTAACCCTAGTTTATTAATATTTTTCAAGCATTGATGCTCTGAGCGCCCACATAGCTGATCTATGTACATTTAAAATTTTCCAATGCCGAGGAGGTCATGATTTCTTCCCGTGCTTCAGATAAACTGGTCCCAGATTCTCTGATCGGAGTGTAGTGCCTTCATTATCGTTCATGAATGCTCGCATGTTCTCTGACAGTTACAGTCTTGGGTAAGCTTTTTCTGAGGCTCAGTTACAGGTTTTCTGGATCAGCATAAAACCCCACAGTTGATATTTGAGTTGCAGGTAAGAATATTGCCAAACTTGTTTATAGTTGTCTTCTTTGATTTTGACCTAGCTTGTCTGATCGAGGCTTTGAATTGTTTCAGACGAAAAATACCAAGATTCCAACGGTCGACCTTGTTTTTGAACGGTATTTGTTTGAATTGGATTCGACCACGGCGTCGGTTCCCCATCACTGGGAGATTTATCCCTGAACAGTGACAATCAAACTGTGGCCAGATTGGTTCCAATCTTGTTTTCTCTGAACGGTTTGATCGACGAAGATGAGGATGATAGACATTAGCAGCGAGCGGAAGGCAATGGAGATCATAGATCGCACGACATCCGTGGACTGTGGGAAAGATGTTCGCTGCTGGAGATCATTGAGATCTCTGGTGGAATTCATGGTTCCCTGCTGTGGCTCATCATGCCAATCCGTGATCGGTGGCTCTGTTGAAGACAATGATAGCTCCGAATCCTCTCTCGGCCCTACCGTTACGGGCACCATTTTTGGTTTCAGAAAAGGCCGAGTGAGTTTCTGTATTCAAGAAGATCGTCGCGGACCTAATCTTCTCCTCCTGGAATTCGCCATGCCGACCTATCTGTTAGCAAAGGAAATGCAATACGGTCTGCTGAGGATTGCTCTGGAGTGTGGCAAAGAGAGCACCCACGATGGCTCTTTGTTCTCAGTTCCTGTGTGGACCATGTATTGCAATGGACGCAAGGTGGGTTTTGCTATAAAACGCAATGTTACAGAGAACGACCGAGCCGTATTGAAGGTGATGCAGTCCATATCGGTCGGGGCAGGAGTTTTGCCCACTGTGACCAAGGGAGATGAAGGCGAGCTCATGTATATGAGAGCAACTTATGAAAGAGTTGTTGGGTCTTCTGATTCCGAGTCCTTTCATATGATCAATCCCGATGGAAGCACCGGGCAGCAGCTCAGCGTTTTTCTTCTCCGATCTTGAATATGGTAGAAAATTTGTACCATTTCTTGGCTTCTCATGGCTCATGCAGATGAATATACATATATATATCTACTCTCTGGCGTGTGGCCTGTTTCATACAAATAGAAATTAGTATATGCTTGTGGCCTGTTTCATACAAATAGAAATTAGCATAGTTATTTAACTTGTAGAAAATTTGTGCCATTTCTTGGCTTCTCAGGGCTCATGCAGATGAATATACATATATATATATATATCTACTCTCTTGCTTGTGGCCTGTTTCATACACATAGAAATTAGCATAGTTATTTAACTGTTACTTATTCTTATGTATAATTACTAATTGTATATGTTTCAGTTAAATCAATTTGATTATCTCATCTTCCTATGATCTAAAAAACATACTACTCCACATATATATATATAGTTATTATTACTCCACATCATATATATAGATATTGTAATTAATGATATTTCTACCATAAAGAAATTCCAAAGTAAATTGTGTGGCTGTGTAGATATAGATCCCAAGGGACATAGGAAGATCATTTCCAATGAAGTATATATTTTGTTTTCAGATTCCCCAATCAGATTCCCATCTGCTGGATTCTGCACAGTACTCATTTGATATTGGAAATGCAAGGCACAACATTTCAAGACAAACCGAAGTAGTGTGAAATTTAAAAAATTTGGTCTCTTGTTATTAATTTAAAGTTATGTGGAAGCTTAATTATCTTGGCCTGTTATTATTTTGAATTTCAAAGTACTTGTGGGATGGAAGTTGTTCGCTGGAATTGTTTTTAAAATTTATTTCGTGAAGAAAATTGTAAGATGTGAAGTTTATGATCTCCTAAAATCAAGACTCATGTAGTTATTTCGAATAAACATGGCTACATCCAAAAGGGCTGTGGAAGCCATGGTAAATTGTGATTATGGATTAGGTATTTATTTTCATAAGAGTTTTATTTAGTTATGACTGTCACTTCTGCATAATTCATATATATATAATAGAATACAATTTAAGACAAATATAAAATTATTGCATTAGAAGAGCCATGGGTGAGATGTTGTTAACTTATTGTTACATCATCAAAAGTAATTTAAAAATTAATTTCAGTGATTATAAGATAAAAAATTAAGAAAAAAGTAATTGAAAAATCTATGTTGACCTATAAAATGAAAAATTAAAACTTAAACCACGATTCATCAAGAGAGATCAAATTTTTTGAGTTTAAAATTAAAAAAGAAAATTACACTTCAAGAAATTGAATCCTTCTACTAGCTAGGGTTTAAGATGGATTTATGACATAAAGCTATATTTTTTTTTATTCAAATAATTTTGATATAGTCCTAATTAAGAATTTGGAGAGGAGGAAGTGCAGAGCACAAAGGCTCGCACAACACACAGGAGTAGATACACACTCAACTCATTGTATTACTGAAATGAAACTTACATAAATAGGCAAACCCAAAGCCAAACCTAGATCCAAGAATAATGGATCAAATCCTCTAAAGAAGGAACTAACAAACCACTTAGTCTATCAATAGAAGATCTCCAATAACCATTTCTACATTATCTCTAATATCCTCCCTTAATGGAGAAATGGATCACACTACATAATATGCCTATAAATTTAGGCTTACAAATCAACATAAACTTTAACAATTTTAATATGTTTCCTTGTACTCTTCACTCCTCCTGCTTTTTTCCTTCATCTTAACCTTTATTGCTGTGAGATAGTATTTGTTTGTCTTTTTACGTTTCCTGCTCCAGATCTTGAAGTCCTCACACCTTGTTGTGTTTCCCCATTTAATCTCCATTCTTCTCTTCATTTTGTAACTTGGATGCAACATTAGCTCATAGTAAACTTCAACATTTTTTTCTTCAATATTATCATGAATGATGTCCCCTTCTTCACTTATAGCATCAACATGGTTGATTTCAACTGCAATCTTAGATTTCAGTGTTTCAACAATATTTATAGCATTGACATTCCCATTACATTAAGCAGATAATGAACCTTCTTCACCATTCATCATTTCAAGAATAAATTTCATTTCATTCTTGATAGCAATCTTTTCAAGTTCAGTTAGAATTTCTTCATCATATCTTGGTCCATTTTCGATTTCAGTTTCAAATTGTACTGCAACAACTAAAGGGTTGCATTCAACATAGTGAGATTCACCAACTTCTGCTTCTGCAGGTTTGTTAGGCTGTGACTCATCCATATATCTGCTCTTCACACCAAACTTCATTTCTAGAATATCCCAAAACATTTTTGCATTGTGTACTTCACCAAATTCATATAAAATATAGGACAAAGTACTTTCATCTAGCGCTGAGTGAATAAGATATAATGCTAGTGCACCTCTTCTCTTATCATGAGAATCAACAAAACCATCTTGTACATATTTCCATAGATCTACTGAACCAAGCAATCCTTCCATTTTAATTGCCCAAATTTCAAAAAATTTACCTAAGAAAGATGGTAGAACAGGCATTAATCTTTTCAATATTGCATCTATTTCTTCAAATTCTCCATTGATCTAGTCTATTTCTGCATCCTGATCCTCTAGCAAAGGTTCTTTAGCTGCAACTGGAGACACTCCATATTGTTTTTTATTCTTTCTTCTGAATTGTTTCAGTTCTCTCCGGAACTGTTTAAGATTTCTTTCTTGACCCATGATTACTCAGCATAATGCATACACATGATTTACCTCTTCAACGCATCTGTAGCGATCCCACGCAGTGATCTTAGGCAGTTACGACTTTTGTTGATTCTGGTAAGTTCTAGCTCCGGTTTCGGTTAAGAGCAGATTCGTTCTTCATGCGGTTTGCAGCTTTCCCCCTCACACTGATACCTTCGATCTGGAGACTCACGGCCTCTCCCTCAGGTGGATGGTTCCTCCACTACAGGTAACAAATAATTCAACAATGGCTCCTTCACACGACAGCGTCAGCAACATTACAGCGTCAACAACATTACACTCAGTTTAGCACCAGCATATAGCGTCAGCAATAGGCAGTTAATCACACCAACGGCCACACGATCTCCACAGATCTCCAGGCACTCACAGCCAGCCAAAATGGACATCTACAGTAGGCCACAGGGGCTTTTCACAACAGCAGGCCAATCAGGCTCATTTCACAGCCTCAATGGGCTTCTCACAACAGTAGGCCATAGGGGCTTTCACAGCAGCCTCACAGGCTCTGATACCAAATTAAGAATTTGGAGAGGAGGAAGTGCAGAGCACAAAGGATCGCACAACACACAGGAGGAGATACACACTCAACTCATTGTATTACTAAAATGAAACTTACATAAATAGGCAAACCCAAAGCCAAACCTAGATCCAAGAATAATGGATCAAATCCTCTAAAGAAGGAACTAACAAACCACTTAATCTATCAATAGAAGATCTCCAATAACCATTTCTACATTATCTCTAACAGTCCTTACTTTCGATACAAATTAAAATTGCCCCTTATTCAAAAAGTTTTTTTAAAGTCCCTAATTTTAACTCAAATTAAGTCTCCTCCTAAGAGCAAAACCACAATGCTCTTGGGAATATATATTTCTAGGTGTTTTTCCTTTAGAGGAATTAGTCCACCCTTAGAGGCCTTAGGCTCAAAGATTATGTTGGCAGGCATGAGATGGCATAGCTACACTATGAGAGGATTCCAATTCCACATGGGTCAAATTACCCGAAAGATAAAGAGGGATTGATGGAATTGAAGCTGTCACCATCTTTAAATAATCTTAGGGGTCCTTAGGGTTAGGTTTCACAATGATAGGTGTCATGATAGGCATCATAGATGAAAGTACTAGCCCTCTATGCTAAAAACACTAAAAGCAATTTACATCAAATTATTCTCTTTTTAATAATAACATTCTACATTTAATTCTTATAGGTAACCTATAGTAAATTTAAGTGCAATGACCAATGAACATGTTTGAGTGGGATTCTCTTTTATTGATATTAATCACTGGATGATATTTTATATCTTAAATGAGTAAGAGTGTCACTTGTTTTCTTTATGAAATGGGCGACTATATTATGCTCAATTTGTGCTTTTATGATAATCTTTGATAGTAGTATTTCATTCATGGTGAAATTGATTAATTGGTGCTCATATCAAATTGTTGCTTATGCGCGGATGATACTTGGATTGAATAAATAATTATTTATGGACATGTTAATGATTTCAATTGTTGCTTCATAAGTGGCTTTTCCATGAATGTGGCTTTTTATGAAATGTTGTTTTCCACATATATGGGTTCATTGATGGCATTGAGATTTGAATTGATTAATATGGTTGATAAGGAATAAGATATTAATGAATAAAAAAAAATTATAGAAGAGAACAAAAACATTGTACTGAACTAATGAAAACATAGAAAATATAATAGATAAGAACGCGAAGCATAATCCCATAGATTTGGTTTAGGGTTTCTTTTGTAGTTTTATAATGAATCCACAATATAAGTACTTAGTCCTCATAAACTAATAAACTAATTCACTAAGATAAAATAATAATATTATGCTAATGTATGAAGCCCTGCAAGGTTAGCAAGAGATGTCTATCTCAACTAACTTGTTGAATAAACTAATGTAGTATATCTTGAACTATGTGTTCTCATGGGAGAAGTTCTTTTATTACATAGGGCATGCTGGTTTGGTTGGGAAAGCATTGGGTTAAGGGACCATGTTCCTTATCAATTGCTTCCAATTTAAGTGGATAGTGTCCTTGCTCTCTTCTAGGTTTAAGAATTGCTTCCAGTTTAAGTGGATAGTGTCCTTTCTCTCTTCTAGGTTTAAGAATGGACATGGGGTTGGGGAATAAGATTGCAATATATGTCCGAATCACTATTGTTGCAAATGTCCTGGTCGCAGAGAAGATAGATTCTAAATTGAAAGATATCGTGTTAGAAACATTGTGCAAATCTATTGTCCAAAATTTGGGTGCTAAAGATGTGCTAGAAGTGATGACAAATAGAAGGAAAAGATCCTATGTTGTGGATTGTTGAAGCAAAGACGTGTGTATGGGGCTTAAAAGAGGTTGCATCCAATAACAACGTATTGTTGTGTTCACATGAGAGAGATTATAAATTGTTGTAAAATAGAAGATGTAATGCTAGTAAGAGAAAGAGGAAAATTAATTAATGTTGTCTAAATAGTATTAAAATAATACAAGTGGATAAAGAATGTAATCATAGATTTCTTTAGAAAACAAGATATATGTGCAAGTGATCCACTAGGTAGCATATTAAAAACAATTATTTGAAATAGAATAATGAACAAATAGGTAGTGTGTTTATTGTTGGCTACATCTGTGAAACCTAAGAGAGACACTAGTGCAATGTTATGCCTGAAATGCCTAAGGATTCTCTTGATGCCAAAGAAGGATTGTGTCAACAGAACTAGTGTTATCCTTCACCATGGGATTGGAGGAAAAATAACAATGTATTCCTCAAAATATGCCATGACATTTGGGAATAGGAAAAATGTGTATTGTTGCCAAGATGACTGTGTTGTGTACTATAGATCTAATAAATTCTCTTTTGATATGTGAGAAAGTGCATTTTAAAAGGAAGGAAGTACATCAAAATACTTGATGGAAGTTGGTTTAAGGTGAATGTAAGTGAACTAAAGAGGGTGCCAAAGTTGTGGCATTGGCGTTGCTAGTGCTATGAAATATCTACTAATGATGTCCTTGATATATTGTAGAGAATTTTTTTTTAGGAGGATGAAACCTCAAAAATACCTAAGAATAAATTGAAGTTGGAAACCTCATGTGCTAGGATAATGAATAATATGGAGTTGTACTTCAAGGATGTTGATCCAAGGTGTTGAACAAGAGAGTCACTAGCTTGTTTCTAAATGAACTAGTGTCAATCAAAGTGTAGTAAAGGTGTACTACTGTTGGTGAAACCCATTGCAACCGAGAAACTAGGACACGAAATCCATATTTGAATAAAAGATATATTATTGAATTGATAAGATGCTTAACGCTTTAAAAGAGTTTTCCTTTTATAAGGTTTGAGCATTCTTAAGAAGGGTTACGTCCCTTCAATTAAACTAATTAATAATTTACTGATTAATTTAATACAATATTTAATATTCATAGCATTGCCACTCCCTTTTAAAGAGCTTTGTCCTCAAAGCAATGGTAATGAGGGATGTAATTGTCGAAATTGTTCTGATTCCCATGTTGCATCTTCTTCGGGAAGATTTTTCCATTTTATGAGGTATTCTTTAATGACTCGCATTCTTAATCTCTTCTCTCTAGTAGCAATGATAGATTCTAGCTCGAATATGATTCTTCCTTCTTCATCTAACAAGGGAAGTATTGTTTGTGCCTTCTGGTGTTGACCTATCATTTTTTTCAAACATGAAACATGAAAAACATTGTGGATGCAACTTGTAGTTGGCAATTCCAACGCATATGCCACCTGACTAATCTTCTTATTGATTTTATATGGGCCATAAAAACGTGGAGCCAATTTATTTTTTCCACCTTGTTTAAGTGATAATTGTTTATAGGGTTGTAGTCTTACAAATACGTGTTCATGTTTCTGGAGTAATTTTTGGATTTTGTTTTTGAACTCATTTGGTTCCTCCTGTTTTCCTTCCAGTTGATGACATTGTATTACGTATGCTGATGCCCCTTTTCGAATGAGTTTTTCCATATGCTGAGTTGAAACTACTTGTGTGTTTGGTGGATGAAAACCATATAGCTTAAAAATTTTCCCTTGCCACTTAAACTTGATGAAATGTTTTTGATGATTGGAAGAATATGTTCCCAATGTTTATAACCATTGGACTCCCAAAACGATGTCTACTCCTCCCAACGGTAAGGTGTAGAGTTCTAATTCCAGTTCGAAGTCTTGTATTTGAAGTCTCACCTTGTGGCACTTTCCAACTTTTTCGATCTTCTTGCCATCTGCAACCATCACCTTCATGTTTGGAATTGGATGTACGAACAACTTGAGTTTTCGTGCCACTCTTATATCAAGAAAGTTGTGAGTGCTTCTAGTGTCTACTAGCACTATAACATTCTCATTTTTTATATGTCGTTTTAACTTGAGAGTCTGTACTTGACTAATGCCTGCCATGGCTGCTAGGGAGATTTTGGGGGTCTTGTCGTTCCCGACTGCCATATTTGTGGTTTCCTCCTCTTCATCTTCTGGCTCTTCTTCTTCTTCTTCTTCTTCTAATTCACTATTCTCCTCTGCTTCACAAGTATATCATTTCTTTGAGCTGTCCTCGGGGCGACACCTATGTTTAGGATTCCATTTGTCTCCACATCATCGACATTTTCCTTCCCTCATTCGTTGATTCTCGAGGCTCTTCGTATCATCCATTCTAGGCAGAGGGATGTATTTGTTTGAATCATCCTCTGGAGTCGACTGGATGTTTCTTTGTGAGTATGACTTCCCTTTATTTGATTGGAAACTGTCAAATTTGGCCTTGGCTGCTTTTGCTTTTCGTCTTGCTGCCTCGACATTCGTTATGTCATGCATTTTTAAATCTTTTTGTATGTATGGTTTTAGTCCTCCCAAGTAGGTTTCCAACCTTTGTTTGTCGGATAGCCCAAATACTCTGGTAGCGAGGGATTCCCATTGATGCGTGAATTCTTTGACGCTTCCCCTTTGTTGTAATCTGGTAAGTTTTGAGAAGAATTCATCTTCTGTGATTCCTTGAAACCTTTTTAAGAAATCATTCTTGAATAAGTTCCAAGTGTATGCGAAGTTGTCTCCCTTCCACCACATATACCAGTTGTAGGCATATCCTTCAAGGTGCATTGAAGCATACTTGACCTTTTCTTCGTCCATTGTAATGTTATATATGTCGAAATACTCTTCTGCTTTATTCAACCAAGCGATGCATTGGTCTTCTCCTCCATTATATTTCGTCATTTCTATTTTTGCTCTCGGCGGGTACATTATGAATGGTTGGTATTGAGTACCTTTTGTCCTGTTGCATTCTGGTGACTCAGAATTGGAAGATGGGGTAACCGACATATCCGAGCCATGTTGTTTATGATTTTTTTCCTTATCATCCATTTTTTGTAATATCGCCTGGATACCTTTCTGGCTCTCAGTCACTTTTTGGTCTAACATTTTTTGTTCCTTTCTCATAATGTCGAACTTGTCGTCTATTTTATGCTCCATTACCTGAATGACTTCATCCTTAATTTCTTTCTTAAGCACTTCCTGGCTCTTGGTGATCATTTCCTTGAAAGTTTGGAAATCCTTCTCTATTTTCGCAATTTGAGCTTTTAACTCCTTCGTCATGCTTCTTAAGTGTGGTGGTGAATAATTGGACCCAATTTTTTATTTTTATGGGTGAAGAGTTACCTTAAGATTTAATAATAATAGTAGTAATAACTATTATTATTATTTTGAATTGGTAGAGCCTTTAGAATTATTTTAAAAAAAAATATAGTTATAATAATAATATAAAAATATAATATTATTATATTATATTTATTTTTGTTTAATTATGTGCAGGTCGTTGGAGATGGACGAAGGGAGGGGAGTAACGGTTTTGGGCGGAGCTGGTGTTGGGGATGGTGACGGCCGAGGGAGAGGAACGTAGCCTGAAGGAGGAGGGAGGGAATATGGCGCAGGCGGAGGGTGGGGCGTGGGGAGGAGAGGGCGCTGTGTTGGGGGGGGGACTGGAGTGTGATGGAGGGAGATGTGAGGAGCCAAATGTGCAGGAGGAGGGTGAGGTGTGGAGGCGTTGGAGTGAGCGGCGACCGGGGTTTTAGCAAGAAGTGTGGGGTAGGCGGATTGGGAGGTCGAGTGGAGATGGGACGGCGGAGAGGACAGGAGGAAGGAGGGCGCAGCACAGAGGGGGTGGTGATGGTGGACGCAGGAGTGGGAGGGCGGAGTGCGCGGGAGCTAGAGCAGCAGGTGGGGACGCAGTTTGCGCAGGAGGTCGTGGATGGAGCTCGATGGAATGGTGTATGGGCGTGAGGTGGTGCAGTAGGGAAGAGAATGCAGGCGCGTGGGGAAGAGGGAGATGAAGCATGAAAATGGAGAGGATAGAGATGGGAGGATGAGCGGAGTGCAGGAGCTGAGATGGAGCGTGAAGTGCAAGAGCGAATGCAGCTCTGATACCAAATGTAACCGAGAAACTAGGACACGAAATCCATATTTGAATAAAAGATATATTATTGAATTGATAAGATGCTTAACGCTTTAAAAGAGTTCGCCTTTTATAAGGTTTGAGCATTCTTAAGAAGGGTTACATCCCTTCAATTAAACTAATTAATAATTTACTGATTAATTTAATACAATATTTAATATTCATAGCACCCATGATTTGGAAACAAATACTTTTCTAGTGGACAATTTTTTTACCCAACACGATGCCATGGAAAATTTTGATGCCCATGTTTATTTTGAAGTTGATGAGAGAGAATTTAGTGCTTGTCCACTCTTGGTGTTGGGTGAAAATATTTGATGTTCCATAATGTAATGTCAATAGAAATGATCCTCTTTGGAGAGCTTGCATGAAACTCTAAGTAATTATGTGTAAAATAATATGAACTGTGATGGAGCTAATAGAGGAAATACATCATTGCATTCATGCACATAATGTTCTATGTGCTCAAGTATTTTTTCCTCAACCATGATAGTACCCTTGGAGAGAGGAGGTTTGGAATAGCCAAGAGAAGATGATTTTTTGGTTGGATTTCGAACAAGTGTTTTGTGACCATTGTAAGTAGCAGATGAGAAATGAAGTTTCTCTTTGATGACTATCACACTTAATATAAATAGGTGGTGTTGTATGAGAATGTGGTTCTATTGGTAGTCTAGCATGGTCTAAAGTGGTATGTTGTGGACTGAACAACATTTTCAATTATGGTTTATGGGTTGGAAATAGTATTTTAGTTGAGAATCCTATAGCATTAGAGCTTGGTTATATCCATCAATAAGGGGGAACATAGATGGAGGGGGGGAAAGCTTGGGTGTATCTATAGTTGTGGTAGAGGGTAATTTGAATATATTTTTTCATCTTTAGAGAGGAGATGTGTGCACAACTGAATGTTATGTACTTCTTGACGTTGTTGTTATTAGGTTAGACCTAAAATCAAGTTAAGTTCTTGAAGGAGGGAAACATCACAAAGGATCACGTTATAAATGAACTAATTTGGAATTGTTGATGGAATAATATGTTAGAGATATCATGATGTACCTAGACCAGGTTATAAGGAGAAGGACGAGGGTAGTAGGGAGATGAAGGCACTACAAAAGGTCAAGAAAAAATAGGTTTTGGTGGGATTCCATTATCAGTTATAAAGTTGGTCAATTGATCTTTGATCTAATAGTTATGGGATAAAGATAGAGCAATGTTTTTGGATGTTAATGCTTTGGTCATTAGGAGGTAGGAGGAATATATTTGGGGGGGGGGGGTTATAGCATTAGATTTTGAATAGTGTTATGGAAGGCTTGTTGAGGAGTAGGGTAGGGTTTTGAAGGGAGGAAGGATGTCCAGTTTGGAGTCATTCCACTACAAGAGCATGGATATATGCTTGATATGGGATGGTACAATAAAATATACTCACTTCCAGTCTAATCACCTTTAATAACCTAGAGGTAAATTTGAATGTAAGTACCATTTTAGAGTTGCTAATATATATCTAGAGACAAATATTGGAGAATATGGTTATATAGTTTCATATGCTTTGACCTAGGTGTTGATGAAGCTGTAATCACTAGCACTTTAATTTTTGAAGATAGTTTGGAGGATAAAAGCATAGTCTAAGGGCCTAGTAGAGTGAATCTTAAATAGTAATGGAATAAAAATATAAAGAATGTTGTTCCTTACTTTATGTGGTGGGAATGTGCCACTAGATGTGATCAAGCCCATCAATATGATTTATTGCAAATCCCACATTTTGATACTATGGTAGGGTATGACATGTATGAAAAATGTGGCTCCAAGAATATAGAGTTTCCTCATTCATTTCCCCACTATAATGAGTAGGAGAGATGATAAGGTCCAATTCAAAAGGAAATACTCGAGGTTGGATGAGGTTTTAGAAATCCTAAAGTAGTTCGGTGATGGTAGTAGAGAAAGTCACATAAACTAAAGAACATGATTTGATTGCCATGGGTGTGACTTGTATGATGAAGAGAGATAGCTAGAGTGCTTGGATGGGAGGGTAACCTTTGAGGAGAGATGAATCCGTGACGTAAAGTGGTTCTTGAAGTGAAGTGAAAAATCCCTAGGAAAACGTGGCTAAGGTTTACAAAGGATCATGGTTTGGACTAAATAAGTGTTTGGAGCACTCTTCAACCTCGATAAAAGTTTCCAAGAACAAATGAAGTGGTTTTTGTGAGAGTGTCCTCAAGGCTATAATGCGATTATCCAAAACAATTGATGTCACATGGAATTTTGTAGAATAAAGGAATTGATCAAATAATGGATATTTCCATACCTCTTATAAGCATTCACCCTAGGGATGAGAAAAACCCTAATCCTATTGCTAAATAACTTGGTTTATTTGTAGAGCTACATGATACAACATACACTAGGTTGTAAGCATGGAATATGTAACTTATTGGAAGATTGTTTGGTGGGCATCAAAGAATATTATGTCCAACCATTTTTTCCAATACTGTCTCGGTGTAGAGATTGCTTCCAAAAAAGTCATGTTGGTAAAGAGATAGCTGCAAAAAAATGTGAGATACTAATGGAAAAGTTGAAAACCATGGAAGCGAATGATGTCTAGGTGGGAGGGTGAGAACGAGGAAAGATGATTCCAAGACCTTACTTCTTTTATGCCCAATTATAATAAATAATATACCAATAAATATAAAGAAATAAACGAGAACAAAAATGTTTAACCGATCTAATGAAAACCCAGGAAATATAATAGATTAGAACATGATTCATAATCCCATAGATATGGCCAAGGGCCTCTTTTATAATTTTATGATAGGTTTACAATATAATTTTCCAACCCTCATAAACTAATAAACTAATGCCTTAATATAAAATAATAATATTATGCTAATACATGCAACTAAGGATGGAAAGAGTTCCTATCTTCACTAACTGGTTGAATAAACTAATGCAGTATATTTCAAACTATGCACCCTCATGGCAAGATAACTCCTATTCTCTAGGTCATGTTGGCTTGGATGGAAATTAACTGAACTAAGTGATGCAAGTGCGGCAAAGGCACAATGATTACCGTCATCCATAACAACAAACACTAGACTTGATCTCCACTAGAAAAGGGGGATGAGATTAGGTCATAGTCATTCCTCTAGTTTGCCTGAATGACATATCTGGCATGTGCAAGGTTGTTCCACATGAGGTACGAAGGGGATATCAATGTGATGGAATTCCCATCGTCTGATTGGAGATGGACGATTGTGTGGCTAACATTTTGTTAGGGGTCAACAATCATGAAGTTCCTGTCTAAATTAATTCACCTAGATGTTGACTAAACCAAGTTTGGAAGGGAGCATATCTATGATTTTTTTTTTTTTAAGAGACATGAATTTTGGGGAGGACGTGCCACCTTCTAGATTGAGGCCTACCTCATGTCCTTAATTGGCAATAATTCATTGACCTTGAAAAATTTATGAACGGGTTTTGGATATTGACGCGAGGAGATTGAATAGAATGATGGGAGAGTCACCTAGAGAAGAGGAAGAATTATGTGAAAGTTTTAGGGAAGAAAATTCTAGAGTTTTGTGTAAGAGGAAGAGGAATAAGAAGTTGAGGGTGGTGTGAAGGAGAGAAGAAGAGGAGTTTGGTGTGAAGACAGTGGAAGAAGAATGTTGAGTGAGGATATTTTAAGAGCCCATGTAAAGAAGCAAAAGTTGGATTAAAAGAAAAAATAAAAAGAAAAAATAAATTTTTCATTTTGTTTATAGTAATTGTAAAAGGTCGGTATGAGATTGAGACTAGAGGTCTACATGCAATTTTTATGATAACTAGAGCATTTAGAGATATAATTGATAATTTGTGAATTTTGAGTCTTAATAGAAGAAAATTGGTAAATTTTAATGGTTTACTCTCTCTTTGTGTAAATTATGATTTCATTTCTTTTTAAAGATGGTTCACTTTGAGCTGCAACCTAGTTTGTTGTCTTAAATTTTTAATAACTCTTAGGATGCATTAAGTTTGGTGTCAGAGTGGGAGTTTCCTATTGTAGGGAACAATTGTAGCTAAGAAAAGTGTTGGGTATATTTTTTCTAAGGGAATATTATAGTTCCAACAAGGAAGTTTGTTGGGTATAAATGTAAGAAGAGAGATTTTCATAACAAAAGTATGGATAATAGAAGATGATTGAATGCATAGTGGAAAGGTAGAAGGAAGTGTGTTGTTGTTGCATATGAGTTAACTCAAGCACTAAGAGCTATCCAAGCCATATTGGAATCCATAGAAACCACTCCGAGAAGAGGAGTTGTAGCTGAAGCTCATGATGTGAATGATGAAGAACTGGAAGTTGAGAACCCATAGGAATAATATGAAGTAGTTGAACTATAAGTAATAATCATTAAGGTTGTAACATATTTGAGAGGGAAAACCAAGATGTAGACATCTATTGACTCAAGAAGCCTGAACTGAGAAGAGTTGAATGACCGGAATAAGGACATGGAGAAATTCTTTGACATGGAGTAGATTGAGGACCCTAAAAGAGTAAATATGGCCTTCATAAAGTTGAAAGGAAATGCACCCTAATGGTGGGATAATGTATAGTTAGAAAGCTAGAGGAAAGACAAATACAAAATCTGGACTCGGGATAGAATGGTAGCTAAATTGAAAGGTAAATTTATGGTTGTTGATAGTTTGAATTTGTATAGGAAGCTTCAACATATTAAGAATAAATAAATTTATGTTAAGGAGTAATAGAGTATTTTTATAGGTTGTCTATTAGATTTGGACATAATGATGAAGGAGATTAAGTTGTAACTAGGAACATTAATGGATTGAGATATGCAATACAAGATGAATTAAATATTGTGAAAATTAAAACAATGGGAGAAGCATACCAACTTGCCTTAAAGGAAGAAACTATCAAGGAAGAACCCAAGTGCTAAAGGAAAACCAAAAGTTAGAGGTAGGGGAAAAAATATGTTTGGGAAAGGAAAAAGTAGTGGAGTAAAAGGAGAAAAAGGTAGGAGTGTTAATGCTCCAAACCAAGAATTCAAAAAGAACAATGATTCCTTTAGAGACAAAGGGATTTATAGAGGAAATACAACCCCCATAGTCAGAGGACCTGGGAGATCACAAGTGATCTATAATAAGTGTCAAACATTACGACACAAGGCCTATGAATGTCTTGAAAGATTGCATACTATGAGGAGGAAAGAAAACAAAACCCATGATGCTCAAGGAATTGAAAGCACTGTTAGATATGTAGTTGGGGATAATGTTGATGTAGCTCAACCAGAATATTAAGAGATATCAATGCTTAAAATAACCCTGTTGAATTAAAACAATCGGCCAATGATGAATGTACCAGATCAGAGGAATCTATCTTCAAGACTAGGTGCAAAATTGGAGGTAAGTGTTGTTCTTTAATTGTATATGGAGGAAGTACTGAAAATATGGTGTCCATAGAATCTATACAAAAGATAAATTTGAAGTATAGACCACATCCTAAGGCTTATATATTCTCATGGTTGTAGGAAGGGAGCCATGTCATCTTTTCCCAATAATGTTTGATTAGATTTAAGGTTGGAAACTACCACGATAATGTGTTGTGTGATGTAGTACTAATGGATGCTTGTAATCTATTATTGGATAGACCCTAGCAATGTGATAATAATATTGTGTACAATGGAGTTAATAATACTTTTCTTCTTGAGAAGAATGGAAAATCGAATTTGATGACACTTTTATAAGAAGAAAGAGGAGAAATTAGTAGTAGTAGTAGTAATTGTTTTGGTAGGAGGATAATGCTATGCCCAACAAAAAATTACTTGAAAGAAGAAAGAAAAGTAAATTGTTGTTTTTTCCATTATAGATAGAGGCTTCAAACCAAATATGAAGGGGGATGATATTCTAGCAGAAGTTGAGGATATTTTATTTGAATTTAATGATATTATTTATGAAGAGATGCCAAAGGGATTGTCACCTGTGAGAAGCATATGCATAAAATTGACTTCATACCAAGAGCAAGTTTACCAAATAAGCCCCCACACCTAATGACACTACTATGAATGATGAGTTAAATAGGAAAGTTCATGAAATGTTAGAAAGAGGTTTGATTAGGAAAAGTTTGAGCCCATCTGAAATAGTTTCTATACTTGCACCAAAGAAGGTAGGAGAATCGGAAATGGGTACTGATTCTAAGCCATCAATTGGATAATAATTAAGTACATGTTTACATTGTCAAGGATGGACGTTGTCATGGATAGCTTGAATGTAGTAAGGTATTTCACTAAAGATAATTTGAAAAGTCGTTATCTTTAGATAAGGATTTGTAAAGGAGACAAGTGTATATATTTGAATGGTTGGTTATTCCATTTTTTTTAATGAAAGATCCAAGTACCATTATGAGACATATAAATGAGGTGTTGATGCCTTATCACAGTAAGCTTTTGGTGGTTTACTTAGATGATATTCTTATTTTCTACAAGACAAGAGAGAACCATATTGATCAATTAAGACAAGAATTAGACCAGCTGAAGCAAGAGAAGTTGCTCATAAATATAAAAAAGTGTACCTTCATGAAGGAGGAACTAGTGTTTTCATTTCTTAAGATGGCTTGAATATGGACCCTGAGAAAGAGAAATAAATAAATAAATGGTTGGTTCCTAAGAGTATGTTTGGAGTACCAAGTTTTCTTGGACTAGTTAGCTTTTATAGGAAGTTCATAAGGAATTTTAGTGGTATTTGTGCACCATTGACTGCTTTCATGAGGAAACGATATTTCAAATGGAATGTTACTGCACAAAAATGATTTGAATTGTTGAAGGAGAAGGTTACTAAAAGACAGGTGTTGGCATGACCATACTTTGACAAAGTTTTCAATGTTGGTTGTCATGCTAGGGGGACAACTATTGGAGTAGTGCTGAGTCAAGAGGGAAGACCAATCACTTTTTTTCAGGGAAATGATGAATGAATCCAAGCAACATTATTTTGTTTAAAACCAATAATTTTACACCATTTTGCAAACACTAAAGAAGTGGAATCATTACTTGTTGACAAAGGAATTTGTTCTTTACACTGATCATTAATCATTGAGGTATCTAAACAATCAATCTAAATTGAATCAAAGACACATGAAATGGGTTGAATTTATACAAAGATATACTTTTGTATTGAAGCATAAATAAGGGAAATCAAATAAAATGGTGGATGATTTGAGAAAGAGATCAACATTGTTGTATACTATGACAATGGAGGTAATAGGATTGGAAAAGATGAATAAATTATATGAAGAAGATTAGGATTTCACTAAAGCATGGAAAGAGGTAAACAACTGTGGAGCTGTGATAGAACCCCATACTTGGAGTACTTCATTCAAGAGGTTTTTCTATTTAAGAATCATCAATTGTGCATACCAAGAGGATCTATGAGAGAAAATTTGATTAGAGAGCTCCATAATGGAGTTTTAAGCAAACATTTTGGTATGTATAAGACCAAAGCACTAGTTGAGGAGTGATACTAACCATGAATTTCCAAGAATGTTAAAAAGTGGGTCTCATGTTGAAAATTTTGTCAACATGTTGTTGTAGCATTTTCCAACTGCACATCATTTATTTGAGCTTCACAGCTTAATTTTCCACTTATCCTAAGTATTTTGACTCTATCATGTGCTTACATCATTAGTAGATCACAGTTTCAGTAAACTAGGCCTCCTCCTATATTTAGGGAGTCAACTGGGCCTCTTCCATCATTCAAGGAGTGATTTGCATGACTAAAGTGCCCCACTCAGTCCAACTGACACTATTTACTAGTTTCTTCATCCAAATGGAGACTAGAAGGCGCCCTACTACACTGGTTGACTTCATCTGGTGTTATTTTCTCCTAATATTCAGTTAACTGTAGATAGAAAGGAGCCCTCCCCTATTTTTGGGCATTCAGTTGAGTTCTGGATTCAGTTAGACTCAGTTAGATAGTTTCAAATTCTGTTAGAGTCAGTTTCATAGTAGTTAAGTGGTTAACTGATGTGCCGAGTGGTGTTAATTGCCAAGTAAGCCACTCTCATGTATTCAATTCGAATGACCTCTCTGGAATTTGAATTGCTTGGCTTATTGTAGCCATTGTTACACATTGTAATCATCTTCTGATTTTATGATAATGCATGAATTGCTGCAAACCTTTTGCATCAGTGTTTTGACATATTATTTGCCGCATGCATCTCTAGTAATTGTTGTCTCTGTTTCATAGATCTGTTGTGCTTAGATTTTACATGGTATCAAAGCCATGGAAGGACAAGGAAAATTTTCTATAGTGTTTTACTGATGAAGCTTTCTGCACTAGTGTTTCTGTACTTCTGCACTAGTGTTTTTACATTTTTGCACTTCTACACTTCTACACTAGTGTTTCTGCACTAGTGTTTCTGCACCAGTGCTTTCTGCACATGTATCACATATGAAGCTTGAAAAAGACTGCTAAAAAATATTCCAACTCTGCATCAGAAGCCAAAAGTTTTCCACATAATTTCTGGATATTTTGCATCCGACTCTTCAAGCTTGCTTGATAGCCTATGCTAGGTGTGATGCAACTTGAAAAGTGCAGTTTTTTAACCTAAAGATTGTTTGTTGTTTGTGACTGCGGGTTTTTCTCAAAAATATTACAACATCTTCGATGGATCCGAAAGCAATTCCTCCTATCTCTCCATTCAACTATGATGAGTGGAAACCAAAGATGATAGCATATTTGAAGAGACATGGTATTTTTGATATGTGTATTGGTGTTATGAGATATTTTTCTTCCTATGAAGAAGAGAATGATTGGATAAATGACTGTGATAGAGCCTTTGGAGCAATGTCTATTTCTATGTCTCCTAGTATGTGCTACCTCAAGAAAACTACTGAAAATCCAAGTGATCTATGGTCCCAACTGGACAAAGCATTTGGAAAGCGGAATGAAGAGATTGGTGCAAATTATTTGAAGAACAAGACTAGTGATACCTCCTTATGTGTTCTCTCTAATTATGTCTTAGCCTCAACCATATATCATGATGAAGTTGTTCAAGATGAAGAAGAAGCCATAGATTCAACACTCATGTTCTCAATCAGTCTTCTATTTCGAATTTTGGGAAAGCTAAGCCAGCTGACACTCTAGAATTTGAAGAGGTTCTTAAATCCTCTCTTTGACATGAGTTTGCTGGTGTGCAGAATGACGATCTATTGAATGTTTTGGAGGTTAAATCAGAGTTTGGAGGTGATGCATTCGACCTCCTTGATCACATGCTTCCTATGTACTTTTGTTCGATCATTGGCACATATTATCAGAGTTTCATTGAAGATGGAGGACACTACCATTCACTTGGGTTCAAGTCTCAGGCACATTTTGGTTTTGATATCACCCTTGTTGTTTCAAAGGAGATCATAAGAAACCATCTATCAATTATTGGAGTTGATTTAACTTTCACTGATCAGAAGTTCAAGTTTCAAGAGCAATTAGATCTGATTGGAGCTGATCCTACCTCAATTGGTTTGAATTGTAGGTTCCAAGATGATATTCATATTTTTGGATTTGTTCTCACCATGTTTGGTCTGAAGAGAAAGTTCAGAAAGCCTCCATATTCGCTTGCATCCACTGAAGTAGAATACAAGAACATGTTTTTGAAGCATGATCCACTTCTTCCCAAGAGGAAGATACCTCCATACATATGATCAAGCATCACACCTACTTGAGTTTGGAGAAATCAATCCTTTGGTATGTTTCAGTCTATTTTGAGGGGGCATTTTCCCATGAGGTTTTCCCCATTTCCTTGGTTCATGGACTATTCTTTATTTGGATTATTTCTGTACTGGGTGACCTATGGCCCTTGTTGCCAAGGCCCTTTAATTATTTTTATTTTCTCCTCCACATGAGATTATATTAAGGGGGGGGGTGGAGCATTTTCCAATCACACATCATTTATTTGAGCTTTACAACTTAATTTTCCACTTATCCTAATTATTTTGAATCTATCATGTGCTTACATCATCAGTAGATCACAATTTCAGTAGACTAGGCCTCCTCCTACATTTGGGGAGTCAACTGGGCCATCATTATTAGTGAACTGGGCATCCTCCATCATTCAGGGAGTGATTTGCATGACTAAAGCACCCTACTCAGTCCAAATGACAGCATTTACTAGTTTATTCAACCAACTAGAGACTATAAGGTGCCCTACTACACTGGTTGACTTCATCTGGTGTTATTTTCACCTAATATTTAGTTAACTGTAGACAGAAAGGAGCCCTCCCCTATTTTTGGGCATTCAGTTGAGTTCTGGATTCAGTTAGACTCAGTTAGACAGTTTCAGATTTTGTTAGATTCAGTTTCATAGTAGTTAAGTGGTTAACTAATGTGCCAAGTGGTATTAAATTCTAAGTAAGCCACTCTCATGCATTCAATTCGAATGACCTCTCTGGAATTTGAATTGCTTGGCTTATTGTAGCAATTGTTACACATTGTAATTATCTTTTGAGCTTATGATAATGCATGAAATGCTGCAAAATGTTTGCATTAGGTTTTTGACATATTGTTTTCCGCATGGATCTCTAGTAATTGTTGTCTCTGTTTCATAGATCTGTTGTGCTAATATTTTACACATGTGAAGGGTAGAAGTCAAAACGCTAGATCTTACATGGGATTGCCAATACCATAAGCAACATGGGAGGACATTGGCATGGATTTTGTGTTGGGCTTGGAAATAACATAATGAAGTAATGATTTGATATTTTTTCTTGTTGACTAGTTTTCTAAAATGAAACATTTTATTCCTTGTAAGAAAACTAATGATGCCACAAGCATAGCTATTTTTTTCTTTAAGGAAATTATTAGATTGCATGGATTTCCTAGAAGCATAACCTTAGATAGGGATGTCAAGTTCCATGGACATTTTTGGAGGATGTTGTGGAAGAAATTGGATACCAATTTGCAATTTGGCTTTTCATATCGACCACAAACTAATGGGAAAAAAGAGATTGTCAACAAAAGTATTGGAAATCTGTCATACCCCCATTTTGACCTTTAGGATATTTTGGGATATAATGTAAATATTGTATGCATATTATGTATGATTCCTAGCGTGGAGGTCAAGGCCAAGGCCCCTCTAGTGAACGCTCGACCTTGAAGAGGCAAGTATTTGGTATTATGCTACCCATGTGCTAGTAAGCCATGTAAATTGTAAACATGCATTTTAATAGAAATTCCCACAACTAGCTATGCAATGCAACAAGAGATGGGGGCATGATGTTTACAAAGAATTGGGAGGGAAATATTCAAACCCTTGATCTAATCAAGCCAAGCCAAGTGTCAATGAGAGAACCCATCAACCCTCAACTACCCATGTTGACTTTTGTGCCCAATCATTCATTTTTCTCCAAGAGTTGGTTGAGGTAGTTAATGCCTTGGGAATGGGGAGGTATGGTTGTCCAAATTCAGGTATGGGCAAGCCACCCTTCATAGAAATCCATTTTTTGGGTTCCTTGGCAAGAAAGGAACCACAAAATTTCTCCCCAAGCCATTCTTCACTCATCAGTTTTTCTCTCTCACGAGTTTGGAGCTTCCTAGGCATTTTCCTCCATGGTTTTTCTGTGTTTTCCTTCATTTTTCTAGCTGGGAAGGGTGTTTCTGTTTTGGTTAACAATGGGGAGGAGAACAAATCGATTTGGGGGTTTTATGGAGGTCGTTTTGTCCCATTGAATTCTCATACATTTGTGGGAGAAATCGGTTTTCTTCCCTGGGGTTGATTCCCTCTTTCCACAATTTTTTTTTGGGTGTGCCACGATTTGGGGAAAACCCATGGACCCTAATTTGTAAATCCATTGTTGAAAAAGTGTATCCATGTCCAGTTTTTGAGTTTGTTGTGTGTAAGAGAATGTTGGGGTTGAGATGGGTATCCATTGCTTTGGTTGTGCTGAGCTTGAGAGTCCCATTTTCCTTGTAGATATCATGCCCAACTCGGGGGTGGTCTCTGAGTGCTGAAAGAATATAGGCTGGGCAGAGACCTATGGTTGGGTGGAACATTGCAACGATATAGCTAGCTGCTTGGGACAAATTTACATCAAGATGAGTATATTCTTTAATGTGTTTTACTTCTGCACTGTTTTAATTAATAGATGGTTGTTCTTGATATGGTGGATGCATGTGAATGTGTGTGGATGATGTTTTATTCCACTGTGCATGTTTGCTTTATTTTCATCTACACACATATGCATTTTATTTGTAAATCCATTTGTTTTATTCATGATGAATTTGGATGAGTATTGTTTAAAAGCCTATGTTTTAGTATCATGATCCCTTCCTTGCATTGGATCGACGGCAGGGGACGTGACAAAATCTAGTAAGAAGCCTAATTGGTGAAAGGACAAAATAGTGGGACATATTGCTAGCACAAGATAAATTTGCATAAAATAATTCAATCAATAGATATATAGGTAGAAGCCCATTTCACATTATCAATGGAATGTCACCAAGGGGGGTATTTTGTTTGGAACTATTACTAAAAAGATTCCGAAAGAGTGTATATGCCAAATATTTTGCAAAAAACAATAAAGAGGTACATGAACATGTGCATAAACAATTGTAGAAAAGAAGTGAACAATACAAACAAAGGTTTGATATGAAAAGACAAATCAAAGTCTTTGATGAGGCAGCTTTAGTAGTGGTTCATTTACAAAAGGAAAGGTTTCTATGAGGAACACGTAATAAACTAAAAGTGAAGAATGTTGGTCCTCATAAAATCCTAAAGAAAATTTCTAATAATGCTTATGTGCTAGAGCTACCCATAGAGTTTGATATTTCACCCATCTTCAATGTTGTTGATTTATAAGAATACCATGAAGGAGTAGCTGATGAAACTGATGGGCATAGTGTTGATTGGAGGGAATAGATTCTTGAACATGAAAAGGAATAAATTATAGAAATATTAGACAAAAGAGTGGTTGGAAGGACAAGGATCTATAAAACTAAGGAATATTTGTTCCATTGGAAAAATAAGGGTCTAGAGGATCCCAAATGGATCCCGAAAGTAGCCATGGAACGTGTTACACAATTGATTTGTGAATAGATGGAACATGTTACAAAATTGATGTGTGAATAAGGCACAATGATTACTGCCATATATAACAACAAACACCAGTCTCGATATACACCATCCATTAGTTCGTGTGAATGGTGGATATTGCATACATTATCTAGGGAACAAGAAAAGGGAAGAGCATGATCAAATTGTATCCATTCCTCAACTTTAGGTGAATGACATGTATGGCATGTGTAAGGCTATTCCAAAGGAGGTATAGAAGGGGAGCTCAAAGTGATGGAATGTTCACCATCAAAATGGAGTTGGATGGTCATGTAGCTATCATTTCATCGAGCACCATCTATCATGAATGTCATGTCCAAATTAATTCACCTAGATGTTGATTAACCAAGTTTGGAAGGGATCGTATCTATGAATTTTTTTAAAATTTTATGAGACATGAATTTTGAGGAGGTTGCGACACCTTATGTATTAAGGCTCACCTCATGTTCTTAATTAGGGTTAATTCATTTACCTTGAAAATTTTATGAAAGGGTCCTTGACATTGATGCAAGAAGTTGTGAATCGAAGGATGAGACAATCACCCAAGGAAGAGGAATAAGTCTATGAAAAAGAGAGGAGGGTGCTAAATGTTGGGGTAGAAACTTCTAGTGTTCTATGCAAGAGGAATAGGAATTTATTTTTTAGGGTGGAGTGAAGGAGAAAAGAATAGGAAATAAATGTGAAGATAGGGGAAGGAGAATGATGACTGAGGAAATTTTAAGAGACCATGTAAATCAATGGAAGTTGGAGAGGAAGAAAAAAAACCTTCATTTTGTTTCTATCTGGTAATTGTAAGAGACCTTTATGAGACTAAAGCTAGGGGGTTGTGTGCATTTTTTCTGATAGCTAGAGCATTCATACATAGAAATCATCATTTGTAAATTTTGAGTCTTAATAGTAGAAAAATGGCGTATTTTAATGGTTTAATCTATGTGTGTGTAAATATTGCATTTCCTTTTAAAGTTGGCTATGCACTCTGAGTTATAGCTAGTTTGGAAGTATGGTGCAAGCATAGAGTTTTTGAATGCTTAATATATACACCTTTTATTTGGAAATTTAATTCTAGTCATGACAATGAATTTTTAGGGAGGATGATGTAACAACCTCTTGAGAACAATGGTTGGAACTGTGTGACACACTTTGGGATTGAAATATGTTAATTATGTTTAACCTCTAATTATTAATTGATAAATACTTAGATTTATGATATCTATGTTGATGTTTTTATTGCACTTGATTGCATTTGTAAATGATTTTATATTACATGTATGATACACATGATTAATTATGACATATTATCTCATTGCCTCACTTAAGTGCTTACATTAGCTAGGGTAAGATATGGGGGGAAACTTGAATGATTATGAGACATTCATTTTTATTTTGGATATTAATATTACAAACAAACCCAACCCAATGACAATATGATAAGCTTTTTTTCATGGGCAGAATTACTTACTACTCCTAAATAACTGACACTGGTAAGCGATATAAATGGAACAAGAATAATATAAAAAAGAAGAAGAAAATGATAGATATGTATTTGAATGAACAACCGAAACACTAACAAAAACATATACTTAAATGTATCAAAATTCCCTTATGAAGTACTTCCTCTTGGGAAAAACCATGCCTTCTCCAAGGACCAAAACAATAAAGATGTTGATTTTCAACTTTACATCAACAATTTGCAAAGTGTTGCAAATTTCAATACTTGACTCTACCTTAGTCCACTTCTTCGCGAGCATATAACAACCCTACATTGAAACAAGAACAAGTAAAAGAAAATGTAAGGGGTGACATTTAGAATTTGAGGAGGCATAAGGGGTACTTTAAAGGAAAATTTATGTGTGGTTGAACTACATACTTTTGAATTCTACATTGTTATATGCTTGTTGGTTATATGATTTTTGTGGTTACATGGAGATATCTCACTTCTTTCATCATAGAAGGTTAAGGAGTCCTATTTCTTTTATGCACATGGACTTGGTATTATACTACACAATATGAAGGCCTTGATACCTCTATCATATGTGCATTGTTTATAGTGATATAAATGTTTTCTCTTAAAAAATAGGTGTAAAAGCATGGTGGGTTACGATATTATTTGAGTTGGATAAAAAATAAGTCACCTTCAAGGTGGCATGCTATTCTATTAAACCATATGATCTTGGACATAAACTCATTGATCGCAATCATGGTCACGTGTTTACAATGGGTGTCATGACAAACAATGGTGATTTATTGGAGAGGTCTGCTTGAAATTTAATGTGATATTCTAATATTGTGCTCTATAAAGTTGTTGGAAGGTTTGATACGATAAAACTTGTTGAGAAACATATTGACGATGCATGTATTATGCCTACCCTAATACAATCTTGAATATACATTTGTAGAATGCATGAGGTAATATTGTGTGTGTTATGTGTATTGTATAGGGGATATTGATTATGATTTTAATGACTCAAGGTCACATTGCATTGCATATGAGCTAGAGTTGAATAATGGCTCAAGCATTGAAGGTCATAAAAATATAAAGGTTCTTAATGAGATTTGTTTTTGATATACTCTATAATTAAAAGAACCAGTAGTGATTACTCCCCATTTGAATGGACGCTATCTTGGATCCATCGTACCATTCCCTATATGGCATTTAAGTTGATTGGAATAGGGTTAAGTCATGGTCAATCATGACCTTCCTTTTGAACTCTTGGGAAGTAGTGATCAACCTTAGCACTTAGTTTTGAGCCATAGCCACTCCCTTCAATTAATCTTTGACCTATTCATGTACCCAAAATTGTAAACCCAACCTTTGTCACACCATATTGGAACTTTTATTGATCTCAACCCAAAATTGTAAACCCAACCTCTATTATTGATCTACTCTATAATTCAAAGAACAAGTAGTGATTACCACCTATTCGAATGGACGTTAACTTGGATCCATTGTACCACTCTCTATATGGAATTTAAGTTGATGGGAATAGGGTTAATTCATGGTCAAACATGACCATCCATTTGAACTCTTGTAAAGTAGAGATCAATGTTACCACTTATTTTTGAGCCATATCCACTCCCTTCAATTCATTTTTTACCTCTTCATGTTCCTGAAATTATAAACCCAACCTTTATTACACCATGTTGGAACTGTAACCATTCCTCATGTCATTTAAGATGCATTTATCGACCGATCAGAAATCAAGGGAGATAAAAATCATTGTTTAAGAGAAAATATTTGGAATTTTATACCACAAAATACTGTGTAATCTTGTCTCAACACAAGAAAGATAAATCGATATACTTGTTGTTATTATTACAAGCTTATCATGTATTGGATATTGCATAGATTTATTTGTTATTTATGCATTTTGATTGACCTTTCCCTCCGTTTTTTCAATTCAGCCTTTGAACGCATGTCATGTCATAGCAATATGTTGATTTCTCAATGCATTCAAGCCTGTTCATTATCTAAAGAACCGACATTATGCCCACAATTTGGCATCTCGATTGAGTTTGCAATAAAATGATATATGTGATCCATGCACATTACTCCATGAATTTTCCCCTTTCCATTATCCTACATGCAAAACCTGGTTGGTGTATATTTTTTATTGGGTACTAGTTTTACTACACTGACTTCACATATTTGATATATAATTAAATGAAGAATTTGTAGACAAAGAATACAATAACTAGATGATTAAAGGGATGATGCTCAAATTAATAGAGATGATATTGTCCAATTGGAAAGGAGATGCTTTAGGTTGGATGAGTTTAGAGAAAGCCTAAATTAGTTCGGTGATGGTAGCGAAGAAAGTCACATCAACTAAAGAGAATTAAAATTGATTTCCATGGGTATGACTTGTATGATGAAGAGAGATAGCTAGATTGCTTGGATGGGAGGGTAACCCCTAAGGAGAGATGAATCCATGACGTAAAGTGATTCTTGAAGTGAAAGGAAAAACCCGTAGGAAAACATGGCTAGGGTTTGAAAAAGGATAATGGTTTGGAATAAATAAGTGTTTGGAGTAATGTTTAGATGGGAAGTGGAGAGAACTCTTCAACCCAGATAAAAGTGTCGAAGAAGAAATTAAGTGGATTTTTGTGAGAGTGTCCTAAAGATTACAATGCAATCATCCAAAACAATTGATGTCGCATGGAATTTTGTAGAATAAAGGAATTGATGGAATAATGGATATTTCCATACCTCTTATAAGCATTCACCCTGGGGATGAGAAAAACCCTAATCCTACTACTAAATAATTTGGTTTATTTGGAGAGCTACATGATACAACATACACTGAGTTGAGTGTTACAAACTGCATGGAATATGTCACTTATGGGAATATTGTTTGGTGGGCATCAAATAATAGCATGCCAACCATTTTTTACAACACTATGTTGGTGTAGAGATTGCTTCCAAAAAATCATGTTGGTAAATAGATAGCTACCAAAAATTTGGGATACTAGTGGCAAAGTTGAAAACCATGGAAGAGAATTATGTCTAAATAGTAAGGTGAGAATGAGGAAATAAAATACCAATACCTTTATTATTTGATTCCAAATGATAATAAATAAAATACCAATGAATAGAAAAGGAAAAAAATTCCAATATGATCTAATTAAAACCCATAAAATAAAACAGATTAGAACATGAATCATAATCCCATAGATATGGCCAAGGGATTCTTTTATAACTTAAAATAAGTCTACAATATAAATGTGCAGCCCTTATAAACTAATATACCGTAATGCCTTAAAATAAAATAATAATATTATGCTAATGCAACCCAAGGATGGAAATAGTTTCCTATCTTAACTAACTGGTTGAATAAACTAATGCAGTATATTTAAAACAATGCACCCTCATGGCAAGAGCGATTCTCTAGGTCGTGTTGGCTTGGATAGTAATGAACTGAACTAGGTGATGCAAATGTTTAAAAGGAACAATGTTTACTGTTGGAGGGGACCCTTCAGGTTTCTTAGATGTTATTAGTTACTATGTAATAGTATAGTTAAGAAGCAGTTGGAGCGGGAGCAACTACTCCAACCACATATGTAACATGTATAAATAATATCATCAAAATAAATATAACTAGTTGGATACATTTGACTCATCTCTCTTGTCTTGTTTATATCTCTGTGTGATATTATATCTGTTTATATCTCTATCTGGCGCCGTTGCCATTCTCTTTTGGCTAGGTGACAACATCAGCAAAAGAGGAGCGGTTCGAACCTGAAGGAGATCGTGAGAAGAAAGAAACCTGCAAGAAATGCTAAAAAATGATGATGCTGCCTGATGAATCTGAAGGAAATCGTGCGATGTTCGTTGAAACCTGCAAGAAATACTGCTCGTGCTTTGATACTCCTGCGAAAAGAAAAATATGAAGATGTCGACCGTCACCATTGACCAAGCATCGAACATTGAAGAAAGTGTGTGATATTCGAATCGGGAATAAAGCTTGTGAAGTTCGTCGAAGAGCCTGCAAGAAAGATGAAGGACGCTTGTGCACGCAGTCTGCCGACTATCATCACAAATTGCTGCAATATTGACAAAGCTCCTCGAAATCAATAAAGTCTGCACACTCATTGTTGGAGCTGGACAAACGTGAGAAACAGAACCGCCCTTGCATTACAACCGCCTACCAAGAAGTCTGTCGACACCGAACATGAAGGATGCGTTCAGCATGCCAAATTGATCGAACTTGTCGACGAAAATGTCCAATTGACCAAGCACTGTTCAGCTAGATATGATAAGGCTGTGGCTGCTTTCCTCTCGCGCTAGCATGCTATATTGAGAGCAGGAACAGCCTCTCGACCATGGTCAACGCATAATGCATCAAATGAAGGCAGAACCAATGATGCCGACTATCCGTAGTCGATTGAAGATCACTGTTACTGCAGAAGCCCATACACGGTTCGTGAATTAATTCCATTATAGGCCATACAAGAAATACCATCATCATATGCATTTATAGTTTGCAGTAATCTAGTTGGCCGATCATCGACTAGTGTAGTCGGCCGTCAACCAGGCAAGGTATCGACTAGCAGCGGCCCACTGTCGGCCATGAACTGGAGAAAAGTTCGTGAAGGGCTCACCAAATTGTCGACCGCCCTCTTTTGTTGCATGTATAGGACATCTGACTATAGTTATTGTTGAACGATTTTTTTGATAGAGTAACTCGCCATTGAATCCATCATTCTACAAAGAAAAACTCGTCGACTATGCTTTGTCAACCTGCCAAGTCTGTCTAGATTTCATCCCTCGACAGCAACCGTTGATCAAATTTAAAAAAAAAACAAGCCCCCCGGCACTGACATACATAAACATATATTCAATGTCATTTCAAAAGTTTTTCAGGCAGTTGGTGAGTTGGTGCAATAGTAGAGCATAGAAGCCCAGAAGCTCCTGGACCATGGAAGAGAATCCGGCAGGAAGGTGAAAGGGGTAAGCGGCTCGATTGGCCACTACCATACTGTTGACAGAGATTAAAGGAATCGCAGTTCATGGCTATTAATGTTTTCTTCGGGACGAAGAAATATTTTGAGGTGGGGAGATGTTGGAGGGGACCCTTCGGGTTCCTTAGTTGTCATTAGTTACTATGTAATAATATAGTTAAGAAGCAGTTGCAATCACATGTAACATGTATAAATAATACCATCAAGATGAATATAACCAGTTGGATGCATTCGACTCATCTCTCTTATTTTGATTATATCTCTGTGTGTGTTTATGCTCTCTGCTTGAATACAACATTTACCATCATCCACAACAACAAACACTAGACTTGATCTCACTAGAAAAGGGTGGGGGGATGAGATTAGATCATAGTCATTCATCTAGTTTGCGTGAATGACATATCTGTAATGTGCAAGGTTTTTCCACAAGAGGTACGAAGGGGATATCAATGCGATGGAATTCCCATCATCTGATTGGAATTGGATGATTGTGTGGCCAGCAATTTGTCAGAGTTCAACAATCATGAAGTTCCTCTCTAAATGAATTCACCGAGATGTTGATTAACCCAATTTTGGAAAGGAGCATATCTATGATTTTTATTTTTTTAAGAGATGAATTTTGGGGAGGTTGTGTAACCTTCTAGATTCAGGCCTACCTCATGTCATTAATTAGCATTAGGTAATTGACCTTGAAAAAATTATGAATGGGTCTTGAATATTGATGCGAGGAGATATGGATAGAATGATGGGAGAGTCACCTAGGGATGAAGATGAATTCTGTGAAAAGGAGAATAAGAGGGTGCTAAGTATTGGGTAATAAAATTCTAGACTTTTGTGTAATAGGAAGAGGAATATGAAGTTGAGGGTGGTGTGAAGGAGAGAAGAAGAGGATTTTGGTGTGAAGAAAGGGGAAGAACAATGGTGAGTGAAGATATTTTAAGAGTCCATGTAAATAAATGGTGAGTGAAAGATAAAATGAAAAAGAAAAAATAAATCTTTCATTTTGTTGCTATTTGTTTCTGGTAGTTGTAAAAGGCTTGTATGAGATTAAGAATAGGGTCATGTGTGCATTTTTTATGATAGTTAGATCCTTTAGAGATATAATTGATAATTTTTAAATTTTGAGTCTTAATAAAATAAAATTGGTGAATTTAAATAGTTTACTTTATGTGTTGTGCACTCTGAGTTGCAACCTAGTTTGTTGTTTTAATTTTTTTTATAACTCTTAAGATGTATCAAGCTAGGTGTTAGAGTGGGATTTTCCTACTATAGGTTTTAAATTCAACAGGATAGAGTCACAAAGCTGAAAAAACCTCAATAATTTCACAAAGATTTTACAAAAATAATTAGGAAGAAAATCTGCAAGATTCACTCATGAAATTGAAACTCATATTAAAAACTGTTGTCACTCTATGATACGACAAATAGCTAGTAAAAAAATATGCTACAATGGAGGGAATTCTATATCCTTTGGTAGGATTCGAATTCACCTCAAGTGTCAGGCTTAGTTTGCATTACAACCATCACCCGATAAGTTCTAGTGGTCACTAAATGATGAATGGATAGTCAAATGAGGTAGAATGGCACATGACTGAGTCATTGGGACTAGAAATTAGGGGAGGAGAATACAAGGAGGTGCATAACTAACTTGTAGTGGTCAAAACAAAGACTCCAACACTCAGTTGAAGTGAGACTAGAAGTAGCAATAAGTTAACAAGGCAATCAAGGGGACAAGGCGCCTTAATTCATGGAATTGACTGTGTGGAATACTAAAATCATGCATGATGGCACATTTACACTTCAATGATGTGGATAAGGCGCTTTGAGTGGACAAGGATGCTAATGATGACCAAAATGAAGCACTAGGGGGCCAAAAACAAGGACTAGGTGCTAGGAGACTCACCTACCAACGCATGCAAGATGCATGGATTGCATGCATGCATGAAAAACTAAGGTTGAGATGGTTAGAATGTTCCAACACCCCCCCTTAATCCCGACTATGAGGAAAAATGGAAAATAGGGCCATGTTTACTAAGACCAGTGGTCACCCCATACAATAATCTAAAAAATAACTAAGGAAATAGGGAAAACCCAATGGGAACAAAAACCCCCTCAAAATAAACTATAAAAAATCTATGTCTCTGAACCAGATTTGTAGAAATATTGATAGCACTATGATTGTCACAGAAGATGACTGGTGGAGTATTGTAGCGAATACCAAAATCTGATAAGATGCCCTACAACCAGATGCATGATATATATGCATTCACTGCACCTCTGTACTCGAATTCAGCTGATGAAATAGAAAGAGCTACTTGCTTTATGCTCGACCAACTGATAGGACCATATCCAAACATGAAAACATACCCTGATGTAGACTTCCGATCTAAGCTTCCTCCATCCAAATCTGAATCTATGTTCCCAACAAGGTTCAATGGAGACCCAACTGCATAGTGAATACCCTAGGTCTTCGTCCCTTGCGCATAGTGCAAGATTCTTTTATCTGCCTTCCATTGAAACTCATGAGGCTCTTTCATGTATCTAGAGGAAACACTCACTGCATAGTATAGATCAGGCCGAGTATGTGTAAGAAACAAAAGACTCCCGATCAGTTTCCTATACAAGGTACTATGTACCAATGGTGAAGAAGAACCATCTTTGAGACTAACAACTGAAAGAAAATGAAATGTAGTTGGTTTTCACTCTATCATGTGAAACCTGTAAAGTACATTTGATGCATACTTGGACAATGCAATATTGATTCCTAAATCACTTTGAGATACTTCAAGACAAAGAAACTGCTTTAGTAGTCCCAAATATGACATTGAGAAGGCATTGTGCAAGGCTAATTTGATAGATCTAATGCATGAAGATAGAATCCATGTAATTAGTAAATCATCAACATATAGAAAAATAAGGAGAAGGGAGTTACCATCATTCTTCATGTATACATTGGAATAGACTTGCATGTCTAAAAATCTTGTGACAGTAGAAAGGAGTTCATCTTTTCATACCATGCTTGGGGAGCTTGCTTGAGCCCATGTAAGTACTTCCTTAATCTGCACAATGATGAAGGATATTCAATGTATCCTTTAGGTTGCTTCATGTATATATCCTCCTTTCAATCTCCATGAAGAAATGTGCTCTTCACATCCATGTGATGCACCTCCTAGTGCTTGGATGTAGTTAGAGCCAAAACAAGACGGATGGATCCCATATTTGCAACTGGAGAGAAGGTCTTTGTATAGTCAATCCCTTGAACCTAAGAGAATCCTTTAGTAACCAAGCGAGACTTGTACTTGCATGTGGCTCCATTTGATCCCATCTTTTTTTTGTATACCCACTTACAATGAACAAGCTTCCTTCTAGGGGGAAGAGAAACAAGCACCCAAGTCTCATTTTTCTGAAGAGATTGGTACTCTTCATCCATAGCTGTTATCCATATTGGATCTTGGGAGGCCTCAAAGCAACTTTTCAGATATGATCCAACTATCATAAAGCATCTACAAGGAAGAAAGGTATCTGCATGAGAGTGCAAAACTTGCACTTTGATACTTAGATCTAGTTCTTCTTGGATCTTGTGGAATCACAACAAGCTCATCAACACCTTCTATGGTATTTTCAACCCATTTTGGAAGTGGTGCTGGATCATATGGTGTTGGATCTATAGGATATACTAGATCTTGTGGATATGGATCTAACATGTGCTCGTATTCACTTTCTGAATTAGATTCTGAACTTTCATGGGAAGATGATTCACTAGCATGTTCAACATATTATGGTGGAGTAGTTGGTGAGCTTTATGCTTCAACATGGTGGGCATCATGAAATGACCATTCTTCAAACTGGACACTTCTTTCAAGGAAGGTCTTCATGGTGGACAGATCTAGTAGTTTATATGCCTACCAACCAATATGCACTTTTTACTTTGAGGCTTGAAGGCTCTCCTGTTCTTTGAAGGAATATTAGCCCAAGCCTTTGAACTAAAGACTCTAAGATGAGACACATCTATCTTGTATCCCATCCAATTTCGGATGGAGTTTTTCCTTTAGGCCTTTGTGTGGAACTCTATTATGGAGTTATATAACACAGTTGACATCTTCTGCACAAAGTCTAAGAGACAATGCCTTAGAGTCAAGCATGCATGTAGCCATATATTTTAGGGTTCCGTTCTTTATTTCAACCACACCATTCTGTTGTGGTGTGTATGGAACAATGTGTTGCATTTCAACACCTTCATCTACACAAAATAGATGAAACTCATTCTTCACATATTCTCCTCCATTGTCAGTATGAAGGACCTTTATCTTTCTGTCAGTGACATTTTCTACAACAACTTTAAACAATTTGAAATATTCAAAGACTTATGATTTCAAATTTAGAAAATAGACCCATTTGAATCTCAAATAGTCATCTATGAATACTAAGATGTATCTAGAATTATTCCTAGATAGGTGAGGAAGATGTCATGATATGTCATTGTGAATCAACTTGAGAGGAGATGAGGCTCTCTTTGCCTTTGATTTCTCAAACTTGTGCTCTAGATGCTTATCAATCAAGCAACCTTGATAGGTTCCTTTAGAAAATATGATGTTTGGGAGGCCTTCAACTATGTTCTAATTGTGCATTTCTTGCAAATATTTGTAGTGGAGGTGCCCAAACCTCTCATGCCAAAGCCTTCTAACTTCATTTGCATGGGTAAGAAGTGCACTTTGAGCTAAGTAAGTCATGAAATGAGAGAACTCATAAAGTTTGGAATGGTGATATGCAATTCCTTTTGCAATGATTTTTCCAGAAGAGATATTTGTTATCTCAACAACATCAGGAATAAAAATAACTTTCTTTGGAACTCCTGTATGGGTCATCTGATAGATTGAAAGGAGATTAGCTTCCAAGGTAGCATACATACAACACATCATTGAAGTATCCATGATCAACATTGATTCTTCCAATCCCTTTCGAAAGAATTTTTGAATCATCTCCTATCAGGATGGAAGGCCCAATAATAGGTTCTAATTCTAAGAACAGATCTCTGGATGCAGACATGGGTCTAGAGGATCCAAAATCTATGATGAAGGAAGATGAATTTGAATTGCCACCCATGAGTGCATGACACCTCTCCTTATATTCTGATTTAGAATCAGCTTCTTTCCTCCTAGCACTTGCAGGTATTGGAAGGTTGTTTTTCTGTAGAAGCTGAGCCATAAGATCAATTTTATTCTTCATGAAAGCACTTTCAAGATGAAAACCTATGTTGCAGTATGGAAATTTAGTCTTCTATTTTTTATTTTGATTTCCTCTCTTGGAATTTGAAGTTCCCTCTGACTGTTTGATAGACTCCTTTTGCTTCCGCTCATACTATTTCTTCTCCTTTCCTTTCTTCTTTCCTTTACCATTCACATTCCTGTCTTCTCCAACAACAAGAGCTTGATCCCTAGATGGTTTTATGACTCCCATTTGCACCAATTTGTCTCGATCCTTTGTGAGAGACAGAATGAAGGCATCTAGACTAGGAATCTTCCAATTTGGGATGGATAATTTAGCTATTCGGAAGGTGGATATGAATACATAAAGGTATGGTCCCAATTTTAACAGAATATAGAGAATTAGTTTCTCATCCTTCTTCTCAATACCACACAGTTTTAGATACACAACGAAATTATTGAATTTGTAAAGAAGTCTGTGATGGATTCGAAGCTACTGGGGCTCAGAGAGATCATCTCATTCTCCAATTGGTTCCCTCTCAAATCATCTTTCTTCCCAAATAAATATTCAAGCTTTGTTCAAACCTCCTTGGGAGTTTTTAGACCCGATATATGGAAGAGAATATCCTTAGAGATGTTGTAAAACATCAATCCATACACTTCATCAAGCTTATTTAGGTATCTAGATTTATCTAAAGCACCATTTGGTTTGAATTCAATGCCCTTGAGCACTCTGTAAAGACATATGTTGCACACGAAAATCTCCATATGATCCTTCCAAATGAATATATCTGTATGATCTCCATATATCCTTCCATTCGAATATCTCCATATGATCCTTCCATTCAAAGATATCCATATGATCTTTCCATTCGAATATCTCCGTATGATCATTCCATTCGAATATATCCATATGATCCTTCCATTTGGAGAAATTCAAATTGAAGATAAATCCATTTTAGTTGCTTCTTGTGCTAATGATGATGGAATAACTTGCAAAAACACTACAAAAACGATGTAATTTACTTTGGAAATGTATCTTTGAGGGTTCCTAAGCTCTCACAAGTCCTGATACAATGTGAAATTCCACAGGATAAAATCACAATGCTGAACAAACCTCACTAATTTCACAAATATTTTATGGAAAGAATTAGGAAGAAAAGCTGCAGAAATCACTCATGAAATTGAAACTCAGATGAAAAATTATTGTCACTCTATCATACAACAAATAGCTGGTAAAAAAAAGATGTTACAATGGATAGAATTTGATAGCCTTTGGTAGGATTCAAATTCACCTAAAGTGGCAGGCTTAGTTTGCATTGGAACCATCACCTGATACGGTCTAGTGGCCACTAAATGATGAATGGCTAGTCAACTGAAGTAGACTGGAGCATGAATGAGTCATTGGGGCTAGAAATTAGGGGAGGAGACTCCAAGGGGGAACATAACTGACTTGTAGTGGTCAAAAGAGGTTCCCCAACACTCAGTTGCAATGAGACTAGGTGTAACAATAAGTTAACAAGGAAATCAAGTGGACAAGGCACCTTAATTCATGGAACTGACTATGTAGACTCCTAAAATCATGCATGAGGGGAAATTTACACTTCATCGATGTGGATAAGGAGGATAATGGTGACGAAAATGAAGCATTAGGGGGCCAAAAACAAGGACTATATGCTAGGAGACTCACCTATCAATGCATGGAATGCATGCAAAACCAAGGTTGAGATGGTTAGAATGTTCCAACAATAGGGAACAATTCTAGCTGAGAAAAGTGTTGGTAAGAATTTTTCTAAGTTAGAATTATAGTTCCAACAAGGAAGTTTGTTGAGTATAAATGTAAGAAGAGATATTTACATAAGAAAAGTATGTCTGATAGAAGATGATTGAATGCATAGTGTAAAGGTATAAGGAAGTGTGGCGGTGTTGAAAATGAGGTAACTCAATCACTAAGAGCTATCCAACCCATATTGGAATGTCACATACCCAAGTTCTAGACATTTTATGTTATTGAGAAAACATTATGTTTTATCTTTATTGTAAAGTTTTATGACTATTGACCAAGTGGGATCATGGATGACTATAATTAATTACTTTGAATATTTTATTATAAATAAATAAAAGTGGAGACAAACATCCAAAGGAGACTTTTGAATAATGTTCACTTACCTCCTAGGGGGAATGGACTGTGGTGGAGAGCAAACTGACACTTGGCAGCATCCTCAACTCACTTCTAACTGTTGCAAGGGGCAACTTCCCTACTTTTATGGTCATGTTCCCCAAGAAAGTGGAACTGAGTAGGTGTCCCATTTATTGAAATAAACTGACCAAAAGACCTAGGCATGCTATTTATCTACCCATCAAATTCAGCAGGAGGCTATTCATTCTTACCTTGTGATAATTTCTGTGCACAAGAGATTTGATGAGGGGAAAGTTAGAAGTGTTTGAGGGAAATAAGACTACATTCTGAACCAGTGCAGCCACATTGCTAAGTTCAATATTGCTAAAGGAAGGAAGTGCTACTGCTTAGTTGTAAGGGACTTTATTCCATTGATCCATGCAACATCTTCGTCCTAGTGGTTCAGTGAACAAGATTGGGGGTCCTAAGGCAAGTAGCTTGGCTGTCTTCAGAAGATTGGTTGGGTGGAATGGGCTCCTTTGGCTATTTGTTTATTCTTCTACAGTTTCAGGTTCATATTGTGTTATCTTATTTACTTTTGTCATGTAAGTAAATTAAATAGGAATGTATTTGTTAGCAGTTCTTCTCATTTAATCTAAGATATTTTGCCTTAGTTAGTGAACATTTTACTTTTGTAAATTATTACTGTTGGAATAAAATGCAGTATACATGATGTGGTTAAAATGATAGAATGATTGATTATAAAATTAATTTCCAGCATTTTTCCACGATGGCTGCCAGTAAGCCTTCCACTACAATGTATTTACTACACCATAAATGCTAAGTTTTGGTTCAAAGATTTTTCCAGCACACTATCCACTAGCAAAACATTACCACAAGTTAAACATTATCAATGGCATATAGTTATACCAATAGCTTTCACTAATGCATCAAGATCCGAGTCTATAGTGTTGCATATAGTATCGTGCTTAGGGTTTTGTAAAATGCAACATAATCATAATGCACTTTATGACTCATAGATATAACATAAAATCAAAGAGTTATATTATATTGCATATATTGGTATAATATAAACATTATCGAAATGGTAAAGCATTACAATGTTCTCTCCATAGTTTTGGATTGAGAACATGTAATGAAATATATAATAATGCTTCTATAGTACTAAAACGTCATATAGGTATCACTAGTGTATACCTTGAAAGATAGTAATTGTTTTCAAACAGGTTTCCTTGTCCATCAAGATAGATAAAGACCAGGTATTCTTACCATTACAAAGTATGCAGAGTTAACACATTCAGGACGTTTAAAAATATCTGAGCCATTGCATAGCATTTAACCTTTTGTCTCACCTGAACTCTGCAAATAGAAACTTTGAGCGTTAGCTAGTAATAGCTAAGTAAGCCTCGAGGCGTACTTAAGGACCCCTTCAATTCAACAAGACAATCGATCAGTTCTAGGAATAAACACATATAATATAGAATAAAAGTAACGATGTGTAAACTAACAATTAAGTAATTATGAAAAAATTATTTAAACATCCGACGTTGATTTGACAATAAAAGACTTGAAATTTTATAAACGCTTTTTTTTATTAACAGTTGTTAAGACATCTGATGTGATTCTTAAGTAATCTAACTCTTAGTAACTAATGTTGAATGTTACGAGTTGTTAAGTACATTGTTTAATGTTTAGTCGTATTGAAGTTAACCCTTTTAGCCAGGCAACACAAACATTTATTGCTATTTAAAAATTTGAATTTTTAGTGAATTTTTAGGGATTTGACATGTGGTATCAGAGCGCAAGTTCAAATACTAGGCCTGAAGTGGCTCATGCGCGCAAATGAAAATCTATAACATAATTACAAACTACTAATTTAATTTATTTTGTTTTTAGATTCAACATTTTATAATTTGAGTTTGCAGGTATGGAAGGACCAACATAGTCAGTTGAGGACAAGTCCCTTAATAACGAACAAATTAATAATGAACAAGGACACATTAATGTAGAAAATGTATTAGTTGAACCGAATGATAATTCCTATGAATTATTAAGGACTGTAAAAGATTTAAAAATTGAGATAAAAACAGTTAAGGAAGAAAACGAACGAATCCAGAAAGCTCAAGAGGAGCTGAATCACATCCTACTGAATAATCTTCATAAAAATGATCAAGTTAACGAAACAACAAATAATGTTGAATCTGAAACAATGTCTTATCAACGTAAGGATAAAAAGATAAAATTAACTGATTATGACAACAGTTCATCTTCTGAATTTGATGCAAGGGCATTCAAGAAAAAGCATAAGTACTCTAGTGATAGTAGTGACAGTGACTGCTATACTAAGAAAAAGAAGTACAGACCCTACGAAGAAATTTCTGGCGAGTTTAAAAAGATCAAACCACCAACTTTTAATGGAGAAACAGAAAAGAGTGAGACAACTGAAGCATGGATGTTCAGAATGAATAAGTATTTCCAGATTTACAATTACTCAAGTCATCTGAACACTAAAATGGCAATTTATAACTTAACTGGAAAAGCGGACATCTGGTGGCAAGATCTGAAATGAGTTAAAGGTTTGAAAGAGAAAAGTGTAAATTGGAGCAATTTTAAGAAATATTTTAAAAGAAAATTTGTGTCAACAATATTATGAGGAACGAGCTAAGGAGTTTTATGAGTTAAAGCTAGGTTCCATGGATACGAGAGAGTTGTGCAGCAAATTTTTGAATTTATTAAGGTATGTGCCTTATTTCGTTGAAGAAAAGCCTAAGGTATAGAGGTTTCTGAGTTGCTTGCCCTCTCACATAAAAGACATAATTGAATATGATAGTCCTCGAACTCTTGAAGAGGCCATGAGAAAGGTGAACATTTGTTATGAACAGAATAAGAGAAGAGAAGAGAAGGCATACCAAGCTCGAAGGAAAAAAGGCCTAACAAATTTGAGCAAAAGAAGGAACGGTTTTCTTTTAATTTTAATTTTGGGAATAATAATTCACGTAATTACTCTAACAGGAAGTTTCCTGGAAATAGTGCAGCAAGTAATACACAGTCAAAATTTACAACTACAAGGAACCGTAATCCACCTAAGAATTTTGTTAAAAATAATGAACAGAAAGAACCTGTTAAATGTTGGGATTGTCAGGAACCTCACTATGCATCAAACTATCCGCTCAGAAAGAAGGTTGTCAACAATGTCCATACTATACAGGAGGAGGTTACTGTTGGTGACTTAGAAAGGGAGACGCCTAGAATAAATGCAGCATTGGAGAACTGGAAAGTAGATTGTTGGGTTCAGGAAATGCCCCTTTTTGGCCATCCTTATTACATCATTTTGCGCTGATTACATCCTATTTTCATAAGCTATACCTATGCATTTTCTCCAGATCAGTCAATGATATTGACAAGTATAATTTGTTGTTGCTTTATTTATTTTATGCCTAAGATTGTCAAGATTCTGGATCCTAGTATTTGATTTATGCTAATCTGTGTGATTTCATTTAGTCAAGGTCTAAAGCGCAGGTGTATCAGCCAAGTGGCAACAGCTGTTACTCTTCAAAGCACCAACTCCTCATAACTCCAAGGGACAGCGCATTCATCCACGAGAATCTGTAACAGGCCTCCATTGAAACAGAACCCAACTGCAACAGACAGATCACATTCCAGCTTGCCAAATCTGTTGATCCATTGATTATTGGAGTAACAGCTCCTTCATGAGTAACAACCTTGTTCAATATGGCTGTAACAGTTAGTTATAACTCTGCAGCATGAAAATCATAGATATTCATTGCTACACCAGTTTTGTGGATCGTGATTTGTCCTTTCAATGTATAAATATGCGAAGGCTCTCATAGCCTAGGGTTGGACAATTACCATTTTGTATAAGTTGTAACAGAGCATTGAGACTGCCTATTTCCATCATTAATATGAGAGTAGAGTTCTTCATTTATGTGTCATAATTTGTTGTGATTCTCGGCGTCTCTGTTAGGAGGCTAGGGCCTGCCCTCTCACAGAGATAGTCGGTTTAAGTAGGTAGGTTAATTTAGCTTTCTTTCTGTGTGTGGTGTGGAATTATTGTAGATGTTAGTGTTAGATACAATAGAGGTTAGCTTTCCTTCTGGTAGTATGATTGCATCTTGAATAGCTGTAATAGAGTGGTGTGACAGTCGACTTTGTAGGTTAATTTAGTTTAATGCATGTGTGTTCGAATCAACTATAATAGCCAAGCTCAATTCCAATATCTTCCAGTTGTTTATGCTTTCTAGGATTTCCAGTAATTATCAGTTAGGATTCAAGCTTATGTTTAGATTCTGGTTGCTGTTGTATATTCAATTGGTTTATTAGAATAGGCAGATTGTGATTGAGTAACAGTAGCTACTAGATGGTTCATTTTTGTAAAGATTGAGTATTGTAGTTTGATAATTATAGGATTTAACTTCTTGCAAAAGTAATCTAGTTTATTTCCATTCTGAAATTCATAAATGCTAGGTTGGTCTCTATAGGAAGATAGCTGCAATTGAATTCCTAGATGTGTGAATTAGATTAGTTCTTTTATGGAATGAGTTTGGATGAAGAGACTAGTAGGATTGTTATCTTCATTAGTTAATCAACTGCTTGACATATTTATGCATAGACTATGCTTATTGCCATTGAAATAAAAGACCTCCCTAGGTTTGAAAATTTATATTGACCATCTTGTGTGTTAGCTTCAATTAATTGACATATAGGGTGACCAACATTTTGGCATCGTTGCCAGGGATGGTAATAGATAGACAGAGTTAGTAGTTGGTTTCATTTGATTTGATTTTAGTTCAATTATTTACAGCATGCATGAATACAAGAAAAACAAATCAGGAACCCCCTTTGAATACTAACATTGCAGGTGGAAGAGGTCGAGGCCGTAATGTAGGTCATGGAAGACACACATACATTGATGAGATAATTGCTAGAGCTGATTCTTCCACTAGACCACCACGGAACTCTATAGGCAGGGGAAATTATGTTCCTCCCAATCTTGAACATTCAGCATCCACAGTGGAGAATACAATGGGACCTTCAACTCCTGTTGCAGAAAGTAAACCTCCTAAAGATAAGGGAAGCACTGTAGGTGCACCAGATAGAGAGGAGATCTATCATATCAACGAAACCAGAGTTGCTAAAGAAGTTTGGTTGGAGACTCACCGAATAGCAGAGGAAGAGAGAAGGCGAGAAGAAGAGAGGAGAAGAGAAGAAGAAGCCAAAGTAGAGGAAGAATGCATAAAGGAAGCTGTTGAATTTTGGACTAAAACCATGGCTGGTAGAGAACAGGAAGGGGAGAATGAACATGGGGGGAACCGCAAGGAAGAAGGAGAAAATAATTAGCCTGGTAATACTGTGGCTACATTAGAATTCCCTATCCTCCAGACACCTGGAGCAGCTCCCATGAAAATATATCACCATCAGTTCTCCCGAATTTTCATGGTAAGTCCTCTAAGGATCCTGATGAGTTTCTTTTTGAGTTTGATATCCTTTGTCATAGTTATGATTACACCTCTAGTGATCAAAAGCTGAAGTTATTCCCAACCACCTTGAAGGGAAATGCTCTGTGCTGGTTCATGAGTCTGGGTCATGAAACCATTACTACTTGGGACCAAATGAAAAACACTTTCCTTTCTAAGTACTAGGAATATTGTAGAACTAGGGATAGAAAGGAGGAGTTGTTTAAAATGGTTCAGAAGGATGAAGAAATCTTGGAAGACTTTGTGGAAATATTGTTGTACAATTTACAAAGATCTGGTCATGTTGAGATTGGCAAGGATATGCTCAAGATCATTTTACTAAGAGGAATTAGAGAAGACTGCCTTGATATGTTGAATCTGCTGGGAAAAGGGAATATCTCGAAGGAACCTTTTGAAAATATTGTTGAATTATGTCGAAGGTACTCCAGGATATCCTCCAGAACCAACAAACGAGACAAAGATTGAGACTAGGATGTCTTCACGAGGACTCAGAAGTCAGCTAGTGGAGGGGCCACTCGAGCAGAGATAGGCAACTTACTGGAGAATTTTAAAACATACATGATGAGCTCCATTTCCTGAGAGTTAGATGTCATGAGAGAAAAGCAGAAGCAAGTAGTAGAAGACCTTACACTTGGTGTATTCTGTCCCAAATGTAGGAAAAAGCACCCACTGAAGGAATGCTTGTTGGACAAAGCAGAGGTATGTAGGATATGTGAACTCGAGCATGATACTAAGGAATGTCCCTCATTACCTAAGGTCAAAGTAGTCCTGCAGGCATCCATTCCGGATGTGGAACCAACATACTTCATGGCATAGAAGAAACCATGGCAACCTCGAAACCAAGGTATGAATCCAGACCCAACATTTTTTCTGAATAATACGAATGGAATGAACAATATGCATAATATGAATACACAATTCCCTTCACATTATTCTAACAATCAGTGGCATCCATCTCAGAACCCAATGTAAAATCCTAACTCATGGACACCATGGTCACAGCAGTCAAACCAAGATCCTTGGAATTCCAACTGGAGAAACCCTCACCAAGGAAATAATTTCCCCCATTACCAGACTCAGTATCAACAGTACCCTCCTCAACAGTATCAGCACCAACATTACCAGCAACCACAGCTCCCATTCCAAAACAATGTCGCACCTATGAATGCACCACTTCGACCACAACTACTTGCACAACCTAACCCGAACCCAAACAATAAAGCAGTCCACCAATTTGAGACTGCCAACATGCCTACATATTCCATCACCCATATTCCCTGCAACGATATTCAATTACGATCAGGAAGGGTGGTGGAACCTATTATCATTGAGGATATTTCATCCCTAGTGATTGAAACTGGAGTGAATCAGCACTATGAGAATATGGTTAATTCAACAAACCCCATCATTGAGGATGCTAATACTGTGAAAATGTTAAATTTTCATAATTTACTTCAATTTGATCTAGGATCTTAACTGAGAGAACAACATGTACAACATATCTACAGCATATCAATCATGGAGACAATAATGCAAGCACACAAGAGACACAAAGATTTACTTGGGGAAAACCATAAAGGTGAAAAACCCCAATAACTTCCTCAGAGATAGATAGAGCAATGATACAACCAAACAAGAGAGATAGCCATAACCTAGCAGCAGATCCTCCTCCTCCATAAGTGCGCCACTCCTCCTTGAGTGCATGTGTGAGAAGTGAGTGAGAAAATAGAGTGCCTCCCGCACTCTATTTATACTTGACTTGACTTGCCTTTTTACCTAACTCATGTAGGCTCGAACTTAACCACATAACATAATGCTGAGTGGGCCGACCCCCAATAGGTTGGTATAATAACCCTTCGACCCACATGGCCGACCCCCAATAGGGTGGTCTAATAACCCTTTGACCCACATGACTTATACAGGGCCAACCCCAAACAAGGTGGTCTAATAACCCTTCAAGTATAAGTTACAACACTTACAATATAAATAACGACACTTCCGTATAGAGGAATAATAACATCTCTATAGGAATACAATATACATATATGTGAAATACATTCCGAAGTTACATATACATCAACACTCCCTCTTAACTAGGAAGGTATTTCTCAGCACAGTTCTTCTAGCACAAGTCATCTTCTCTGGATCATCGTCACTAGATAATCGTCATCGAGTCATCATCATTGTCACTGTTGCTTCTATCTCAATCAATCTCTGAATCTACTCGTCATAGGAAGTTCTACAGAGCCAGTCCTTTTTCATACTGGATGTAGGCCCACCACCTGCAGGTCTTCATCATCACTGGCCATACTGTGGAATCCTCAGGACTTATTACGTGCGTCACAAAACCTGGCTGCAACATCCCAGGCTATTACGAGCACACAGCTCTACCTGTAGGATCTCCCAGGAGCACATTACAAGTGACCCATCACAAAACCTGGCTGAAGCATCCCAGGCTGTTACGAGCACGCGGCTCTACTTGTCGGATCTCCCAGGAGCACATTACATGTGATATCACCACAAAACCTGGCTGAAGCATCTGAGGCCTTTTTCATCCTATCCAAATCTCCCAGGAGAAAATTACATGTGGTCATGGAAAAACCTGGCTGAAGCATCTGAGGCCTTTTTCATCCTGTCCAGATCTCCCAGGAGCAAATTACATGCCATAGGACAAAACCTCGCAAGAGCATCTGCCAGATATCCCAGGGCACCGAATTACATGCCATAGGCAAAACCTCGAAAGACTATCTGCAGATCTCCCAGGGCACAAATTACATGTCCTCTCAAGCAAAACCTCGCAAGAGCATTTTCCAGATGTCCCAGGGCACCGAATTACATGCCATAGGAAAAACCTCGAAAGACCATCTGCAAATCTCCCAGGGCACAAATTACATGCTTAACTGCACAACCTGATCCACGGCCACAAAGTATCATCTGATACTCATCAAACATCATCCTGATGTACACATGATCATCCTGATCATCATCACTGCAACATCCTGCTGCATGTCATCTGGAGAAGCTCGTCATCCACGATCATCCTGATCATACAATGCATCCATCTGATGCACACCTAGATACATGATCCACACAATGTATCCATCAATCATACATGATCCACACAATGTATCCATCAATCATACATGATCTACCTGATCATACAAAGATACATGATCCACACAATGTACCCATCAACATAAATGATCTACCTGATCATACAAGGATACATGATCCACACAATGTACCCATCAACATAAATGATCTACCTGATCATACAAGGATACATGATCCACACAATGTACCCATCAACATACATGATCTACCTGATCATACAAAGATACATGATCCACACAATATATCCATCAGCATCCATGATCTACCTGATCATACAAAGATACATGATCCACACAATGTATCCATCAGCATCCAACATGATGCGTATACAAAATACATACACATGATCCAACCGATCATATCCAGCATCCAACATGATGCGTACATACATACATATAATGATCCAACTGATCATATCCAAGCAGAAACCAGAACATCATCCTGATGCTCATCATCCAGCGCTTACATCCACAGCCATGTGAAGGATCCCCCTTCCAACATGCTTGGAATGGCTTCAGCAAATGTGTCCATCACTTCTTCCTCGAAGTATCCTCGATCTGAAGCACGCTAAACCTCTCTCTGAAGTACTCGAACTTCACCCTGGCTAGTGGCTTCGTCAGCACATCTGCAATCTGCTCATCCGTTGCAACATACAAGAGCTTCACAACTCATCTCTGCACCATATCCCTGATATAGTGATATTTGATCTCTATGTGTTTCGACCTGTCATGAAACACTGGGTTCTCAGATAGCTTCACACAACTCTGGTTATTACAGAAAATACCAGTAGCATCCAGCGGGAGATCAAATAACTCAGACAGTAGCTTCCGTAGCCATACTGCCTCACAACTAGCTGAGCAGGCTGCAACATACTCTGCCTCAGCTGTACTCAGTGCTACGCAGGACTGCTTCCTGCTAAACCAAGAGATCACACCTGATCCCATACTGAAGCAACACCCAGATGTGCTCTTCCTATCTGCAGCACTGCCAGCCCAATCTGAATCAACATAACCCTGCAGGTTAAACTTTTGATTCGCTTCATACCTGAGCCCATAATCCACTGTACCCTTCAGGTACCTCAGAATATGCTTTACAGCAACCAGGTGAACACTCCTTGGATCCGTCAGGAACTGGCTCAATGTGTTCACAGCAAAGCAAATGTCTGGTCTCGTGTTCGTCAGGTACATCAAGGACCCAATCATCTGGCGATACATAGAGACATCAATCGGCTCAGATGAAGCATCACATAGAAGCTTCAGATTTGATGCCATAGGTGTGGCCATGGCCTTGCAATCCATCATCCCGAACCTCTTTGGGATCTCTACTGCATACTTCCCTTGTTCAAGGAAGATTCTATCTGCACTCGGCCACACCTCCATGCCAAAAACAAATAGTGCATCATCCCCAAGTTCTTCATCTCGAACTCGGTAGTAAGCTTCCGCTGCGTGTCGGCAATCAATCTATCTTCACCATACCAATTTCTGCACATATATGATTTCCTATCATGTGTCTCAGAACCAAGTGGCTGCTCTACATACACTTCTTCTTCAACTACACCATTCAAGGAAGCTGTCTTGAATCCATCTGGTGTATCTTCTATTTCATCACTTTTATATTTCTCAATGCTGCCATCTGCAACATGCTTGATCTGATCGTTCCATTTGGAAGTCATAGCAAACTTCCCTTCATGTCTTGGGATTACCTCCCAAACATCATTCTTCATGATCGACGGATCATGGCATTTCATTTCTTCATCCCAGATCCTGGGAACTTCAATATCTTCAACATCTTCAATAGATATCTTTGTTGCTGGAACAAATGTTGTAGTTCTTCTTTTGTAGGAGATGGCATACGATCTTTCCTACACAACAAGTTAAATTGCATGATTAGAAAACATCTCATAGTTTTCAGAACAAATTCTTACACATAAAGAAATATGCCATACAGTCATGCAATTATCTTAGCCAATGCTTCAATACAACATTTATCCATATTCCGTAACTTTCTAGATGCCTTCCAATCTCTACCAAAACATTGTTAAGAGTGTGCACAACTCCCAACATGTCAGCAAAGAGGTTTCATTCTAGATAAGTAGCAATGGAATGTTGTACAGTGCCATAGGCCACTTACCCATGCATATTAGGAGTATACTGTTCATCAATGCAATTATTCTAATATGCATAATACACAACCTAATTCTAGGAACATCAGTATATACATTATTGAACAGTATTATTTAAGAAATGACAATTCAAGTACTTATCTTTGTTTGTTCGTTGGGTGGACTCCCTCTGAGTCTTCACTTCCTTGCAGGAGCTGCTGGAGTCCTAATCTGAAGTAGCTTCTTCTACACCTTTCTGTTGTGGGATGTAGAGAGATGGTCAACTCCCTCTGAATATCTGCATCCTTGCATAAACCACTGGAGTGTACTCCCTCTTGATCTTTGCTTCCTGGATTACCTGTTCTTGAATCTCATATTCATCCTTGGTCCCTATGCATGCTTATTAGTATCATGAATGTGTTATCCTTGTGATCTCATATAAAATCATACATTCATTAGTATACTATTAAAACACAATAATCTCAAGCATGTATAGTCATGATCATTTCAAACAGAAATAATAAGCATTAGCATTCAAGGTTTATGTAGGATTCTTATGGTTAGTCAAATCATAAGAAACATAACATGTCTAAACCTATAATTACTCAAACCTATGACTCTTCAGGTTAGTTGAATCATCAATCAAGATAAGAGATATAAAATGCATAAAACCTGTGATTATTCAAACCTATACCATCATGATTCTTCTGGTTAGTCATATCATCAATTATGGTAAGAAACATAATATGCATACAATCATGATTATTCAAACCTATGACTTCATGAATAATCATTATCAACAACAGTATAAGATCCTAACACAAGGTAGGATTCTATCTTGATATAGGAAAAACATACCTAGATTAGCATGCTAGATATTTATGTCTAACATACTCACATGATGTCTTCTTGTTCTTCTTCAATGACTTGTGCTAGTAACCTGTATATCTCATAGGTTAACTATTACAAAACCAAGTTATACATACCTCGTAAATGGATCTTCTATGAGATCCATGACAATGGATGAATCTTTGTCCTCATGTTATCATGATCATATGTTCTTGGACCAGAACATGATTTGTCTTTCTTGGTGTACCTTTCATGTTAGTAGACAACATAAACCTCATACAACACCATAATGCATTAGTACAATCATAAGTGTCAACACCCTAACCAATGAATATCTTCTATCATGCATTCATAATTTTGTTAAGGTGATACGACAAATCTAAAATCAAAATTGTACTAACCGTAATAACATGAAGACAAACATACCATAAACTTAATCATGGACAAATATCGAAACATACCTCGATGAGTCATACCTGTCGAGATCGCTTGTAATCTTCTTATGTAAGGCCTTAGCCTCATCTCCCTCTGAAACATGAACTTCACTCATGCAGATGATCAATCCATCTTCTTCTAGGATTAACCCAATCCACTTGATTTGCAAGAACTGGACCTTGAGCTGGATATGGGTTTGTCAGAGAAACCCCAAAAATTCAAACTTTGAATTTCAAACTTCTGACAGGATAGAAATATGTGCCTTGATGAGCTGATCAAGTTGGTATATTCAGAATTTGAAAACTGCAAAGTTTCACTCCTCAATTTTGCCTTTGAAACTTCTGGATTCACTGGACGTGACCCTGAACTGGGGTTTGATGAAGCCCACTCTTCTGCCCAATCAAAATGTTTGATCCAAAGCTCTAAGCTTCTATTTTTCTGAGGAGCTTCCAGCCGTGGTCACAGATTTCAAAAATTCCCATTTTTACAGAAGCCCTAGTTTTCCACTTTTTTGATCAAAGTCCCGAACTAGGGTTTGATCAAGCCCGGCCTTTTGCCCGACCAAAAATTATGACCTTGGTCTCTAAATTTCTATTTTGATGAGTAGCATTCAGCCGTGGTCTCCGATTACAAAAATTCCAACTTTCTTCAAAACCCTAAATTCCGGAAGCCATGAATGAAGGTACTCAAAAATAATTCTGTTTTGACAGAAATATGTACCTGATTGTTTCTGGTGTAACTCCAAACTTTTCAATCCACAGGGTCTGAAAAAGTTTCCTGAGATATACTGACCTGTTATCTTTCCATCCTGACAGGTCTGACCTCAATTGGATTCTCTGAGAGAGAGTTATGTCAAATGTCGCAACGTGACCTGTTTTGGGATAAAACAGAAGATCGAACTTGTACAGCGTGCCACGTGTCACTGTTTGAACTTCGGCCTCTGAAAAAATTTCCTAAGATAGCTCGGCCTGTTATCTTTCCATCCTGACAGGTCTGACCTCAATTGGACTCTCTGAGAGAGAGTTATGCCAAGTGTCGCAACATGACCTGTTCATGGGATAATACAGGAGAGTGAACGTGTACGGCGTTTCACATGTCACTAGTTCAACTTCGGCCTCTGAAAACGTTTTTTGAGATAGTAAAGACTGTGTACTACCTGTCACTTTTTACGAAATTTCATTTGGAGCTTCCTATCCCAAGATATGACCTTTTTCCCAAGGTCACCTGATTTTGACTCAGATCTGGAAGAGGCAGAAACCCTATATTGTACAGATCATAAATCACAAAGTACAACGAATTAGAGGTTGTCCTTTGGACACAAGGTACCTGGAGATTTAATATTCGTCCTGTAACAATTTCAGATCCGAAAACTTTGCCAAAACGGATTTATAGCGAAAGGGATACGATGACTGGTTTTTTCTATATCAAGCCCTAGCATCGTAAGTGCAACAAGTGTCATACATGCCATATCATGCCTTCTTTCAGGCTAGCTCTGATACCATGTTAAATTTTCAGAATTTACTTCAATCTGATCTAGGATCTTAACTGAGAGAACAACATGTACAGCATATCTACAACATATCAATCATGGAGACAATAATGCAAGCACACAAGAGACACAAAGATTTACTTGGGGAAAACCATAAAGGTGAAAAACCCCAATAACTTCCTTAGAGATAGATAGAGCAATGATACAACCAACCAAGAGAGATAGCCATAACCTAGCAGCAGATCCTCCTCCTCCATAAGTGCGCCACTCCTCCTTGAGTGCATGTGTGAGAAGTGAGTGAGAAAATAGAGTGCCTCCCGCACTCTATTTATACTTGACTTGACTTGCCTTTTTACCTAACTCATGTAGGCTCGAACTTAACCACATAACATAATGCTGAGTGGGCCGACCCCCAATAGGTTGGTCTAATAACCCTTCGACCCACATGGCCGACCCCCAATAGGGTGGTCTAATAACCCTTTGACCCACATGACTTATACAGGGCCGACCCCAAACAAGGTGGTCTAATAACCCTTCAAGTATAAGTTACAACACTTACAATATAAATAACGACACTTCCGTATAGAGGAATAATAACATCTCTATAGGAATACAATATACATATATGTGAAATACATTCCGAAGTTACATATACATCAACAGAAAATCCTCACAGCAGATCTAAGAGATGATGTATACCTCACAAGACAATAATTATGATTAAGCAAGAAAATAGAAGAAGAGTGGTCAATACAGTATAATGAGAAACAAAATAATATGGTACAGTAGAAATCAGATAGAAGCAATAATACTTCACACACACTAATTAATTAATCACAATATGGAAAAATAAATAGTACAATGGTAGAGAGGATTCGAATGCCTAAGGTGGCAATTCAAATTAGCCTCTCAGAGTGATCATAAGATCAATAGAGTGTCATCGGAGCACAACTAGGTGTCCTCATGATCATTGGAGCACAACTGGAAGTCTTCATCATCATCAGTGGAGTCATCAATGCTCAAGTAACTGTAAACCATCAATCAAACTAACTCTAGTAGGTGTGACTGAGTGTAACTCAGTGTAACTTACTGTAACTGACTGTAACTGACTGTAACTGAGTATAAACTGAAGACAACTGGACTGGTAGGTGAAGAAGGGTGAGTTGCTCCCTAAAATCAATCAAGGAAGAAGGGCACATTAAGCAACTGGAGGGCTAAAACTGAATAGTGAGAAGCTCCTGGGGGCTGCCTAACTGAGGGCTAGGTGCTGGACTGATGACTGGGATGCATGCAAACCCTAGAATGCATGCAAACCCTAAAGGTTCATGCATGACTGAAAATGTAAATGATCAAAATACTGGTGGGACTAGGATGGAGTATAGGAATATCCTAACATCCCCCCTTAATCCATCCTGGGCCCTGGTAACTAAGACCAAAGATCACCCAATACAATGAATAATAACAATCAATAAACCAAGGAAGTGGGAAAATTTCATGGGAAACATACACCCTCCTCAAAAAATAGACTGTAAGGCACACATAAAAATAAATGCTCCAAACTCAAGCAGGTGTGATGCTTGGTCATATGTCTGGAGGTATCTTCTTCTTGGGAAGAAGTGGATCATGCTTAAAAAGCATGTGCTTGTACTTGCTCTTTCGATCGAATGTGATGAGAACAAATCCAACGGTATTAGAATGATCCTTGAACCCGTGATTCGAATCAGCTGACTTAGGATCAAATTTTTGAATGTGCATATAGTCCTTTGTCTTCTCCTTCGAACCACCATGGGTGAGATTATGCCAAAAAGAACTATTACATGTTTGCTTGAAATCAAAATCAGATTTAAGACTTAAAAAATAGTTTCCTGAGATCTCCTTTGAACCAGCAGGGGTGAGATCAAAACTATCATATGCACGAGAAATTTTCCCAAGCAGTAATTGCTTAGAACCCAAATTAGATACAAGACTTGAATCATGGTTTCTTGAGATCTCCTTTGAACCATGAGAGGTGAGATCAAAATCAGTAGATGCATGAGAAATTATCCCAAGCGAATGGCCATGGCCATATTCTTCAATGACCTTCTGAAAGCATAAATTTATGATCATATAATAGTATAAAAGAGGAGATAGCTGGAGAGGAGCGAATGCATTACCTTCGGTAGCTGTTTTCACCTTTGAAATAATCATGTGATCATGATGCAAACCAACAGACTCTAGTGCAAGAGAGGATTTAGGACCTTCTGCAATATTTAGAGTGTGAGCTAGCACAGAAAGAGAAGAAAGTTTGAGCATGAGTGGAGAATCTGCAAGTTCTTTGTCAACAACTTCAATATGAGATGATATTGGTGCATGATCTGAGAGACCATCAAGGGGAGTGAATGGAACACTTTGCTTGCTTTCGAATGGATTTGGACCAATCCCTTCATTCTTTTTGCCAAATTTTTCATCCAGGTGAGCCCATCGCTCTTTTGGAGTCCATAACTCTCTTGGATTTTCAACACCATCACGATATTCGAAAAGAAATCTCTGATATTTAGGCAAAGAAAGCATCATTGTTCCAAAGGCCATGTCATCTTTATTCGACCAATCAATATTCTCTTCAGAGGATTCGAACTCTCTTTCAAAATAACAATCAAAGAGATCATGGGTCTTCAAATATGCTATCATTTTTGGTTTCCATTCATCATAGTTGAATGGAGAAAGAAGAGGGATTTCTTCTGAATTCATGGAAGCTGTAGAGGACCTTGTTGGCCTGGTTTTGCAACCAGGCTTAGTGCTATGGGCACCTGCTAACTAGTAGCAGCAGTTTCAATAGAATTAAAACAAGAAACTAATTTAAACAAAACTAATCATGGATCTATGCAAGAATCTAAGCAAATAATGTAAACATTTAAAAAACAAGAACAAGAAAATATTAAAGAATGAATTTGTATTGAAAAATGGGGGGCAAGCAAGTGCTTGCGATAATACCTTCAATGGTGAAGGTTGATGTTGAGCAACTCCCAAGATGAGTAGCTCCAAGCTCCAAGAGGTCTCCTTCTCCAAGGTTGCTTCAATGGCTAAAATGCTCAAGGGAGATTTCAGCAGCATAAGGATGAGATAATGGATGGATGTGAAATGAGGAGCCCCTACCACCTTTTTATAGGTTTTGGTGGTGGGGAATACCATTTGTGGTTTTGTGGAAACCAAATGGTATTGACCAACATGGTTTAGGTACTTTTCCCTCCTTTTTCCTTTTTTGAATAAAATTAATATTTTAATTCCCTTTTTAATATTTTTGGGAATTTGGACCCTTTTTGAGGGTTTTTTATGCTTTTCAGGAAAAATAATCTTTTTTTTTTTAATGGAAAATGGGGTGTACTAAGGTCTTTTGGTGACCTTTTGTTGGTTTCAGAGGCTCAGATGGTGGAAAAGTGGACAAATGGGTCATGTGAATAAGGGAATGAGCTAGTGAGCACTTTTTAGGTGTTAACAGATTGCCCCCTGATGTGTGAGGGCAGGAGCTCATCGTATGGCCGATAGACATCATAGTTATTTTGTCTTTTTTCAGGGGTTTGGGAAGGAGAAGAGACCGATTGGAGACGGGAACCACAGCCCTTGGAAGCTGCAAAAACAAAAAAAATATTACATGGCCTCAATGTGAATGAGGTATAATCTTTGATAATGGACGAGGCGGGCATTCCCATGCTCGTATCAAGACATATACATAACAATTAGTCCCAAGAAGGGGGATCTAATACATAAAGAATCTACTGGTACATAATAATGGTCCAGGGGGGACATTATTTTGGGATATACTCCTGATCATAACTGATCTCAATAACTGATACACTGGAATAACTGATGAACTGCTGAAACTGAAGGTGTCCAACATCTGTGGGGACTCAAAGACTATGAGTCATCTCTGAGAAATAATATAACTGTATACTCAAGGGAGTATGAAACTGGGGTACATCTGAATACTGTCGCCATGCGCAACCCGGATATCTATAGAAAAAGTGTAACTGGTTTTGTCCATAGGAAGACTCTCAAATGTGGAGGAGTCAGGAGGTATCCGGGGTCTTCGACTAATAAGTGAAACGGACGAATACCCTATGCGAGTCTCAACGATGCGATCAAGGTGTTGAAGTCGAGCATGTGAGAAACAATCATTTGGAGAGGCACTGCAGATTCCTCTCGAAATTATTCGTAGGCACTCATCATAAATGGTGATAATTCCAAGACACAGGGACCTCTAGGTCTATCTTCTGGAATCAATGTGGTTGTCGTCGACAGAGGGAGACCAGCAACTAACAAGGCAATGATGTTTCCTTGATAGGAGCACGAGGTGTAAAACTGAAGTGTTGTAGTACTTATGGTAGGACTGACATACTTGTGGGAATGGGAAATAACTGGGTCAAAAAATGGGTAGACTCAAACTTCCTTTGTTCAGAGCATGATGACATGGTTGACCTGGCAGCGTAGGGAACTGACTTGTAGGTGTGGGGATCATTGCTTTGACTGAATGGTATATATTGATTCTGGGGGGGAGGACGAGCTGATAGGTGCCGTCGAGGAATTATCAAGGTGACATACTGCAGAATACTCTGAACAAAGGCGACCAAAATGGGGAAGCTGCCTAATGAGTAGATGTGATCTGTCGTGGCGCCAAGAGGCACCATTGATTCCTTCTTCGTAGTTTTAATGAGCTCCAAGAAGGGATAAAAGTGTGCTCTAAAATGGTACGTTCCTGTGGATTTTGTGAGCCCAGGACGGCTCGTGCTCATGGTTGCTTTCATGTTTAGAGAGTCTGAAAGCGGTAAGTGGACTCTATTGGTGTTTCTTTTTCGTAAGTTTAGTCTCCAAGGCCCGAAAAAGCATAAAATGATAAGGATGGAGAACTCTTCTAGCCGATGTGACTAGAGTATACCTTTTTCGTAATTAGTCTACGAGGTCCGGAAAAGGGGTAAACTTATACCAGGTAGACGCCCTTTCAGATACGTTTAGCGAGCATGAAAGGAAGCAAGATTTCTCGGTGATCTTTTCATTGTTTTAGGAGTCAGAAAAGAGCTTAACAGAAACTCCCTAAGTGCCTTTTTCGTAAAAGGGGTTGCTCGGCCCGAAAAAGGGATAAAATTATACCGAACAAAAATGGATTGATGAGGGCGAGAAAAGGTCTCAAGCATTGTCATCAGTGCGGAAAACGGGATCCGGTGACATAAGGATTGTCCAAAACGGAGAACGGCCAATGTGGCACGCAAACCGAGGCTATGTGGGGGGCATGGAAAAAATGCCCGAAAAATCTAAAGGTGAGAGTGAGAAATGACCTCAAGCATCATCATGAGCGCGAAAAACTTAATCCGGCGATATAAGGCATGTCGAAAACGGAGAACAGCCAATGTGGCACGCAAACCGAGGTGACGAGGGGGCATGGAAAAAATGCCCAAAAAATCTAAAGGTGAGAGCGAGAAGTGATCTCAAGCATCATCACGAGCGCGGAAAACTGAATCCGGTGATATAAAGCATGTCGGAAACGGAGAACGGCCGATGTGGCACGCAAACCGAGGTGACGAGGGAGGCCAAAAAATGGTCAAAAAATGGACCCCGTGAAAACGGGAAAAGGAAGGAACCTGCATGAAGTTCTCGCTGTGGTGATTCCAACGGTACCAACGGTTTGAGAAATGGACTTCATATGATACCGCAATGGTTGTTGGAAAATTGGTGGACTTTCTATAAATAGGGCATGGGGCCCAAATGACTTGTCATTGTTACGTGCGAGTTTGATAGAGCTGTCAGAGCTATTTCTCGATTTCCGGGAGATTTCACCGTTGGTTTTCGATTCAGCGAGTTGCAGGTAACTCTATTTGCCTTAGCCTTGTCAATTATGTCTTTTTTGTTTGGCGGCGGGCCCCCGAAAGCCGCGAAATTCCATGCTGACTCTCCAACGTGGAATATCGCGGGTTTAGGGGCTGTTCCCGCGATGAACCGCGTGGGTTTTAGGCTGACAGTCGCGATGTTCATCGCGACTGCGAGGCTGGAACCCGCGATGTTCATCGCGGGTTCATGGGGGATAGTCACGATGTTCATCGCGACTCTCCGGCCAAAACCCGCGATGTTCATCGCGGGTTTTTGCATGGATCCCGCGATGGTCATCGCGGCTTTTGGTGGAAAAGCCGCGATGGGCATCGCGGTTTTTTGTGTAAAAGCCGCGATGGGATTTTTTCAAAAGAATTTTATGCTGGGGCTAAAAATTTCTTCTGTTTTCTGGCAGGATGTTGAGGAGACCACAGTCCTCGTGGCGGGAGCGAGAGATCGATGATGATCTTATGGCTAGGATTGAGACTTATGCAGGGGTGAGACAGACTCTGGCTATGAGTGGACTTTTGAAGTTCGCTCAGATCCCACCTATTCGTTCAGTGAGATGGCTCCTGAACAAGCTTGTGAGTTGGTGGGTGCCGGTAGAGGGTACATTCATCATTGGTGGTGAGAGGTTAGAGATCACTCTCACGGATGTCTATTTTTTGACTGGGTTGCCTCGCTTGGGTGAGGTGGGGGATATCTTGCCGAGGTTGCCTCTAGGTGTAGATATGGAGGACCTGTTACAGACTTTCTGTGTTGATGATGCTGTTTTGCAGAACAACTCTATTAGTCTGCGATCCCTACGTGAGTGGGATATGCGAGCTGTTGGGGCCTGCGTTCTGCGGATATTGGGTGCTGCTGCGCCACATCGTATGTCTGGGGGACAGACGATGATGGTCGATTCTATTCTTCAGGGTACTTATTATGCCTGGGGGCAGATGTATCTGGCTGGTGTCCGGAGAGATCTGGACAAGGCCATTAGAGAGGGAGGCGAGTTTTGTTATGCCTCATTTTTATGCTATTTTTTCTTCGAGCGGGTGCCGACCTTGCGGCCACGGGTACCCATTCGTGCTGGTCTTCCGAGTGAGCCTCGTATGATGAGATGGGGGCAGATGATGCCTCGTGGCGGCGGTGGTGTCCGCGACTACTTCACGGAGGATTTTTATCAGCAGTGGGAGCAGATGCCTCTGGTGATTGAGGACTACCCCTATGCCGGCATGGACTACCGAGGTGACCCAGAGATGCCTCGTGCCCCAGGACAGGCCTGGATTTTAGACGATATGTTTTGTGTTTTATTTGATATTATATCATATGTTGTTTGATTTATCATTGATGATTATTGTTGTATAGTATGTGATGGCTTACTTGCTTTGTGCAGATGTGGGTCCAGTGCCACCGGACGACTACGTGCCTCGTCAGGGGCGGGCGATGGTGGTCGCCCATCCACCCGCAACGGTACCACCTCCACGTGGTGGAGGATTCGCGGCTCGTGGGCGAGGGGTTGGCCCTCGAGATGACGCCATAGAGGGTGTCAGACAGACCTTTGCCAGGATCCTAGCTGGACTCCCCGAGGATGGTTGGAGAGACCTGGATCGGGATATTTTGCAGGGTTGTTTTGGTGCGCCGCCTGAGTGGCAGTCGCTCCTGTTGAGGACAGCGGTGTTCGTGGCGGGGCACAGGGATGGTAGACGAGATGATCCGGCAGGGCCGGCTCAGGGGAGGATATGTCTGCGGGACGATCCAGCGGGGCCGGCAGAGCGGAGAGTTCGGGCTCACCATGACCCGACGGGGCCAGCGGAGGAGGAGCTGGAGGATCCTAGGGATCCAGATGAGTAGATGATATTGTATCTGCCCCCAAATGCTGATGAGCATATGGGGAAGCATTTTTATATGACAGATGTATATTTATTTTTTGTATATCGGGTGCTGAGGGCACCTATGACATGTTGACTATTTGACTTATATATATATGTGGATATATATTTGGATATATTGTCGTGTATGCACGTGGATGCACCTTTATCTTTTGTATATGCCCGTGGAGGCACATGTTATGTACTTGGATGCAGTATGTTGGTTTATTTATGTATGCCCGTGGAGGCAGATGTTATGCACGTGGATGCATTATTTGGTTATTTGTTTTTATGCCCAGGGAGGCACCTGTTATGCATGTGGATGCATTTCGTTTATGGATATGCCCGTGGAGGCACATGTTATGAACGTGGATGCATTTTGTTTATGGATATGACATGATGTGATTGGTGTGCCAGTCGAGGACATTGTTGGCCATATTATCTGCTACACTATTGAGGTGTCTTGGGACATGTGTGAATGAAATGGATTCAAACTGTCTAACCATTTGTTTAGTGCACAGGAATTTTCTGAAAAGACAGGGATCGCGTACCTGGTAATCATTGTTGAGCTGGGAAACTAGGAGCTGTGAGTCCAAGAAAACGTTGAGGTGACGGATGCTCATTTGGAGAGCAGCGGCCAGGAGACCGGTCACGGCATCGTATTCAGCTTGATTATTGGTAGCGGCACCTAAACATACTCCGTCAATGTGAATTAACTCATGTGAAGGGGAGTATATTACCCAAGCTGCGGAGGCGAGATTGGGAGACCAACGGCTTGCACCATCAGCGAAACCGACATGGCAGAGTGGAAGAGGCTCCATCTGTGGTCATGCAGAGAAAAACAAATATTTAGGTTTTTTGAATTTTTGTGAATAAAGAAAGTATGCCTATACTAAAATGGACGATGGTGTCCATCAGATTTTCTATGGGTAAAATCGTTTAAGGTACAACCCGTTGCGTGGGTTGCGTAGGGGATTGCCTTCTGAATCGGTCAAAATGTATGCCCCCTGCCCGAGGCAGGTGTGTATGATGTAGGGGCCTTGCCACATAGACACGAACTTTCCCTTTCCGGTTTTATCATGAGCTTGATCGTAAGCGAGGACAAGGTCTCCCTCAGAAAAGGTTCTTGGGTCGACGTGTTTGTCGTAACTAAGTTTCGATCGTTGTTTAGCTGCTTCCATGTTTTGAATGGCTGTGCGCCGATCGTCATCGGCCTGCTCTAGGAGTAGTAAACGTTGCTCGATCGGGGAAGTGTCCGGTAGGAGTTCAACGACGATATGTAAGGCTGGGATCTGGCACTCAATAGGGAGGACGGATTCGACACCGTGAACTAAATGGAAAGGGGTAAAACCGGTGGCGGTTTTGGTTGAGGTGCGGTAGGCCCATAGTGCCGGGAAAAGCATGTGGTGCCAATTGGATTTGTGCTTGTCTACAGTACATTGGAGAATGGCCTTTAAAATTTTATTGATCGCTTCGACTTGGCCGTTTCCTTGGGGATAGTAAGCGGAAGAGAAATGGTGTTCAAATTTCAACATGGTTGATAATTCCTTCCAGACAGCATCTTCGAAGTGAGAGCCGTGGTCAGAGACTAGTTGCTTTGGCACTCCGAAACGAGCGATAACATGGTTGAAGAAAAACCGTGCTGCAGTGTCCGCTTTGCAATTATAGGTCGGCATGGCTTCTGCCCACTTGGTGAAATAATCTACAGCCACAACGATGTGTTTGTGACCGCCGGCTGATGTGGGGTTGCAGTCGAGGAAGTCGATGGCCCATTTGTAGAATGGTCCAACAGTGATGACTGGATGAAGGGGGGCGGGGGGGGGTTCTTGCTTTGGGGGCAAATAGTTGGCAGTTCTGGCAATGCTTGACTACGGTGATGCAATCAGTAAACAATGATGGCCAAAAATAACCGGCCCGAATGATTTTCTGGGCGGTGGCCATGCCGGAGAAATGGCCTCTGCAGGCACCGCTATGACAATCATTGAGGACTTGTTCTGCCTCACTATGGGATAGGCAGCGGCGTAAGATGGTATCAACGCCGCGTCGGTAAAGTACATCCCCTAACAAGAGGTATCGGGGGGCGTGGTGTCGTATGCGACGGCGTCCATCACGATTGATGTGTGGTCGAAATTTTTGCATACGAAGGTAAGTCAAAATGTCTCCGTACCAAGGGTCGTCAGAGGAAATGATGAAGATCTGCTCGTCAATCAGGTCCGTTTGGATAACGGGTGATGTTGAAGAGGATGGGAGGTCAGTGATGAGGTGAGCAAGCGCGAGGGCTTTAGTGCTTTTGGGAGTCCTGAAAGTGAGGTCATATTCCTGGAGGATAATGACCCATTTAGCAACACGACCTTGTAGGAGTCGCCGGGTTAGGAGATAGACCATAGGGTTGGAGTCGGCCACGACCGTGGTATGACTGAGTAGAATGTAGTGTCGCAATTTTTGTATGGAAAAGACTACAGCTAGGGCTAATCTTTCCTCGTATGGGTAACGCAGAGGCGGGCCAGACAAGGTCTGGCTGACGTAATAAATCACATGCTCTTGGTGGGAGGCATCTTTTTGGACCAAAACTCCGGACACAGCATATTCAGATGCCGAGACATAAAGGGTGAAGTCTTGAGAGAAATCCGGTGGGGATATCAAGGGGGCTTGTGTGAGAGCTTTCTTGAGGGCTTCGAATGTCGTTTCTGCTTGCTCGTCCCAAACAAAGGGTATGTGGGTACGAAGTAAGCGTAAGAAACCGTGGACTTTGGTGGCATAATCAGGAACGAAGCGCCTAAGGAAATTGGACCGCCCTTGTAGACTTTGGAGTTGCCGAAGCGTGCGAGGAGGCGGAAGTTCTAAGATGGCTTTGACTTTCAGGGGATCGACAGTGATTCCGTCTTGGGAAACAATGAAACCCAACAACCGGCCTGCCGGGACGCAAAAGACACACTTGTGTGGGTTCAAGCGGATTTTATATTTGCGACAACGCAGGAAAACTTGCCGAAGGTCGTTAAGGTGGTCTGATCGTTTTCGGGAACGAGCTGTGAGGTCATCAAGGTAGACTCGGAGGATATGCACCAAGTCGTGAAAGCAATAGGTCATGGCCCGCTGGAAAGTGGCACCAGCGTTTTTTAGGCCGAATGGCATGACGCGGTAGGCAAAGGTGCCCCATGGGGTGGTGAAGGCAGTCTTGTACTGATCCTCTTTGCGGATGTGAATCTGGTTATATCCGGAAAACCCGTCCATGAAGGATAGGACTTCATGGCCCGCACACTCATCAATGAGTTGGTCAATGAATGGCGTGGGGAAATTGTCTTTTGGACAAGCGTGGTTTAAATCACGGAAGTCAGTGCATACTCTAAGGGAGCCTTGCTTTTTGTTAACGGGAACGGGGTTCGACACCCAGGTGGTGTACGGAATAGGATAAATGAATCCTACTTTGCGAAGTTTCTCGACCTCAGTTTTAACGGCAGGGAGTTTGGAAGGATGAATGGGTCGCTGTTTCTGGCGAACAGGGGGTACCTCAGGCCATGTATTAATGTGGTGTTCGATGATGGCGGGGTCGAGACCAGGCATCTCGGTATAGGACCAGGCAAAGATATCACGGAACTCTTGAAAGAGCTTTTTGTACGCCTGAGTTTCTGTTTGAGTGCAAGATGCGCCCAGCGAGATGAGCTCAGGTTTCCCTAGTGTTGTGGAAATGTCTATCTGTATAGTGGCGGAAATGTTTGACATGTTCCCTTCTTCAAAGGCATCCGGTGCTGGGATGGGGTACTTTAACCAATCGACCTTAGTGGGTATGAAATCTTTCGATTCGACCGATAGCTGGTTAGATGCGGTGGATGTAGATGCTTCCGGGAGGAAGTACGAGCGATGATGCATATCATCCCAAGGGTAGACGGGTGCAGTGAGTGTCTCCAAAATTTGCTCATCAGTATTGAAGTAGTCAGACCATAAATCAAGGGGTTCTGGTTTGAAAGTTGTTGAAATCATATATATTGTATTGACTTCTTCCGACGAGGATGATGGCGGGGGGTAGATCTCCTCGATTAGGGTAGGAGATATCTCCAAATCGACATTGTTTAACTCGTATAATGCTGCTCTATAGTCAGGGAGATCGGGACAATGGTGAGAGTAGTGGCCGTAAACACTGCATATGGCACAAGGATGGTTGGTGCGCAGTGATTTGTCGCGAGGTTGAGGTGGTGGCTCAAGTCTAACGACTGGGATGCCGGCGTCATCGTCCAACATATTCATATGCTCTTGGAGTGCTGGTAAATGTGGGCATTGATGAGTTGGATGGCCTATCTCATCGCACAACGAGCACTTAGGGGGAGCTCGAAACACCGGTGGGGGTTTAACTGCCTTCGGAGGTGGTATAGCAGTGTATGGTTGTGGACCTCTGCCCCCAGTGGGCTTGATAGGAGGGGGAGGATTCGTTGACGACGAAGGGATTGCGACACCAGGAGGAGGTTGATTTGTGGTAACAATAGGTTGTACCGGTTGGAGGATGACGTTTGGTGTCGGTGGTGGAACGGGAGGCGAAATATACCACACGGGTAATCCCAATGTTAACCCAGGTAGACTAAGGGTAGCCATAACTGGGGCGCTTACTACACCCGAAGGAGGAAATAGAAAGGGGATGGTGTGGATGGGTGTAACACCGATGTGACTAGGGATCAATGGTGGTTGACTACCGGATGTTTGTGTATTCTGTGAAAGAGTACAGAGGTTTGCGACGTGGGTCTCCGGTGACGGTGGTGGAATGGCCTGGAATGTAGAGGTCATTGGTGTATCTGAGTAAAGTCCGGGTCCCACGGAAGAAACGAAGGAGGTAGTTGCACTAGAAGCTGGTTGTTCAATCATGGGAAGAACATTTTCGGGTGCTGCAGGGGCATTGGGATCATAGTATGTGAGTTGGTCGATTTTGACCACGTGTCCCTCATGGGGGAACATCATGGTGCGAAAAATGGATGAGGCGACCGCTTTCATGGCGTACATGTAACTGCGGCCAAGTAAAAGGTTATAATTGAGCTGGGCATTAATGACCTCTATGTCAATGAGCACAGTTTTCCCACCTAATTGGACGGGGACCTTGGGTAGTAAACCTTGAGGCTGAGCTGACCGGCCGTCGTAGGCCCGCAATGCAGTGGTGGATTGCTGAAGAGCAGGGGATCCCAACTTCTGCCAAACAAATGTGGACATGACGCATATGGAGGCACCCTCGTCGATGATACATCGATGGATGACAAGATTCCGAATAGAAATAGAAACTTGGACTGCTATAGTGGAAGGCAGACGTGGTTCGGACTGGTCCAAATAAAAGGTCATTAATTTCGTATCATTTGGGTCAATCGCCCCAATGGCGGAAAGTAAAGTCTTGCGCTGCGTAGGACAGTTTTTCAAGACTTCTAATGCAGAAATGGCTGCGGGAGATTGAGCTAGGTCATCTACGATGTTGTAATTTGACGCAGCCCGTGCATTGGGGTTGTTGTTGATACGGCGGAGTGGGAAACGAGGTGCTTTAGATGCACCATCGAGTGGAAGAGGTGGTATCCGTAACGTCTGATCGGTGGGATGAGCGTTAGTATCCTTATCGGCGGGCGGGGCTTCGGAGGTAGGGCCATACTGGTTCCGGCGGGTATGGATATTGACGTCGGCGGTGGACATCATCAATATGTGGTGAGTGCCTGAATCAAACATGGGTTGATCAGGAGCGGCGTAAGTGATTTGTTATGGTTGCACGTTGCCCTGTGGGGGGGCTAACGGCTGAGTGTTCACCACTCCTTGTGTTGGAAAAGGGTTTTGTAGCACCAAAGGTTGTTGTTGAGGTGGTGGAGGGTTGGGTGGCGGCTGAGGAGCCGCCTGCCCTTGACGATGGGCGTCATCTGTCCATAGTTGCCGAGCGCGTTCCAGATGTGGGCAAGCGTGTGTATAGTGGCCATAGACACCGCAAATAGAAAAAGGATGGTTTGTTCATAAATTAGCATTTTTGGCTTGCTTAGGTGGCCGATCAGGATTCTGATGAGCAGGCACCGCGTTATTGTTTTGCGGAGGATGGGTAGGTTGTGGAGCTTGGTTATGGTTTTGGTTGTTTCCACGGTTACGTCCTCTTCCGCGGTTTGGTTTCCCACCCTGGTTGCGTTGGTTATTTTGGTATTGGGGCTGATGTTGTTGTGCGTACACATGCCCTTGACCATTGGGGGGAATCTGGGGAGCCGCAGGTGCGGGAGCAGGTTGCGGTGGGTAGTATGCCGGTGGAGCTGGAGGTGGTCCAGCTGCCTGTTGGGGTTGTTGGTACCCCTGAGCTGTTGGAGGTGTGAGATTAGCTGGTGCAGCTGGTTGTGGGTAATGCATCTGCTGTTGTGGGAACTGCATGGGGGTATGTGTGGTAGGTTGAGTATAGTATGTAGGAGGTACATATGCTGATGGCGCTTGCCCATAGCAATGTTGTGGACAAGAGGGTCCATGAATGTGATGGGTCTGGTTTGTTGGAGCATAAGAAGTTGTTGCTCCGGAACTGGATGTAGCCCTGGAGAGGTCTGGGGCGGGCATGGTGCTCACCATGCTGAAAGGTTTAGGTTGCGGGGTGATTTGGCCAATGATGCCATCAGCGGCATGTGATGCCCCCGGTGCGTCACCACGTGAAGAGTCACCTCGTGGGGCGTCAGGTATGATTGTGTATAGATAACCCGACTGGGCGTAAATGAGATCAAACTGTTGGGCTTTGAGGATGTCCTCTTCTTCAGACTGGGGTCTTTCAGATGCCACATCCTTCGCAATAAGAGGGAGGAGGGATTTTAGAAACCAATCTAAAAATATACGGTCGTCTAACTTAATTTTGCAGACGCTTCGGCGTCGACGCCACTCATGAATGTGGTCAGTGATATGGGTGGCCGTGGTTTGTCTGCAAGACAGTAGGATCTCGACTCCCGCATCATAGCGGACAGGTAACTGGAAGAACTGCAGGAAGGTCGAGGCAAGGGAGGTAAAGGTGGCATGCGTCCCATGAGGCTGCTCGATATACCACTTAGCTGTAGAGCCAGTGAAGGTGCGCTATAAAAGTCGGAGGCGGATTGAGTCGTCCACTATGGAGTTGGAGGAACACCATAAATGGAAGGACATGATATGGTTCTGGGGGTCTTCACCTGCCTTGCCCTCAAACTTAGGGATGTCAGAGGGGAGTTTGGTGGGAATGTGAGGCCACACAGGATCGTGTCTGATGGGGTCATTTGTGAGCCTAGCTAAGTCTGGCAGGTTCAGACTCGCCATGTATGGTAAGCTAGCAGATGTGGTGACTGGAACTGGGACATGCCTAGTCATTGTGGTATGATGTAGGGGTCCAGTAGCGCCTAAAGGTATGCTATGTATGGAGGGTATGTGCCCTCCAATAGCTGTAGTCTGGTATGGGCCAGTGCCTCCAAGTGCAACATGGGTTACATTTGGGTTAGGAATAGCAGTGGGGATTCCTGGGATAGGGTTTGTGGAAACCAGAGGGGGTGTGACCCCTATGTTGCGTATACCCATAACAGGTGGTGGCCCTGTGTTGGGCATTCCTAAATGTGGAGTGTTACCCATGTTGGGCATACCCAGGGGGGTGGTTGTCGCCATGGATGGCACCGCCGCAGAAGGGTCTGTGGATGTCTCACCTATGGTGCTGGTAAACAGTGGATCAAATGGTGTTCTAGCCATAATGGTGGTTGGTGGTAACTCTGTGAGGTTTTCGGATTCTACCTCCAAATCAAATGTGAAGTGAGGTGTGTCAGAATCGGATGACTGTCTAGCTGATTGACGATGTGTCGAATCAAGGGATAAGGCTCTGCGTCCGTGACGTGGAGAGCCAAGTGGACTAAACTCTGGGAGTTCGCCCTGTAGACGACGAGAGCGTCTAAAATTCTCAATGGTGAGAATTAAGTTTTTTGTGTAAAAAATTTGTTTTAAGTATCAGGTGGTGATATATCTATAAAAGACTCAAAACCCTAATGCAACCAAGGGTGCAAGAAGGGGAGTGAAAAAGAAGGCTCTCAGGCCAAAAAATCAACCTCAAAAAAGGGCACTTATTCTAGCAGCTGTGCTACAATAAGTGGAGGAATGCAACAAATGGTCAGAGTACCAACATGCAAACGGCTTCTAGAAAAAATAGGTGTAACTAGACCAAAGGTGGGTTGAGTCATGCAAACACCTAACTAAAAGTATTGTGACTCAAACAAACGATATCCTCTGCAAGGTGATGAAATCCAAGTCAGACAATATGAGTGTTGAGACAACGGCTAGATATCCCCCTACCGGGAGGGACACCGGGTAATCAATCCTAAAGATAGGCTACTAGGATACTCCGTTCATGACGCGTCGAGAAAAGGTAAATCTGCCGTTTGGTCCTTTGATCGCAATATCCCAATACAGGGATATCCCGAGAACTGCGAATGGTAGCCCTTCGGTTACTGAATGGATTTTGGTATTCCACTCAGGCTTCCAGAACCATCCTCGCGACTTCAACCCTCCTAGGGGAGAGGCCTTCCCACAAACCGGTTGTGACCGCGCCAAAAAGTACTAAGAGATTTTAGCTCCCTAATTAGAAAACTTCTATGTCTCAGATGTAATAACTGAGGGGTGTTATTGGAACACCTATCCCCCCAATACTACCTAGCTACAAAAGTTCTTTTAGTGTTCCCCAAGTGGGGTTAAAAGTGTGTTGAAATTAGGGTACGTTTTAAGGCTTAGTTCAATTAAGTGATCGAGTGAGTGCACGTGAGGTATTGTAAACTGAACTTGAAAAAGGTAAATGCTTTATAGGAAATTTTCACAAAACAAAGGAGCTTTGGAAAATAAAAAAGCAAATATTTATGACTTTTTCAAATAAATAGAAATTAAATTGCTTTGCACATATCAACTCAAAAAACAAAGAATCTTTTGAATTTCTGAAAGCAAATAATAGACTTCTTTAAAAGAAATAATGGATTTCTTCTTTCAAGTAAATTGCTAAGGGCAAGATTTTAAAGAAGTAAACAGGAAAAATTTTAATCTAGATAAAAATGCAGAAATAAGTCCTTCTTTCACTTTCTTGAAAATTTTAAAAAGATTTCTAGATATGCATTTTAAATAGTAAATTTTTTTTTCAAGGCTGTAAAATATGCAGAATTTAATACTGTAAAAAATGTGCTATGTGGGCAGGGAGTACAGTAAAAATTAATTTTTAAAATCGGAATGGCCGAATGAAAAAATCAGCAGCGCGGGTTTTGATAGAAAAGCCGCAATGGACCGCGCGGGTTTCGGTCGCACAGTCGCGATGGACCGTGCGGACAATGTCCGCGAAGCCACGGTGTGCAGCGCGCAAATAGGCCGCGAAGTCGCGGTGAACCGCGCGGAAAAGGGGGCGCGCAGTCGCGATGTGCAGCGCGGTAAATGACCGCGATGCCACGATGTGCAGTGCGGAAACCGGCGACAAAGCCGCAGTGAACCGCGCGGAAAAAAGGCCAAAAGCCGCGATGGACCGCGCGACTGTCAGGCTAAAAACCGCGAGGCGAAAGCCGTGCACGGAAGCCGAAAAACGAACCCGAAAAGTGTGAATTCCGGGCTATTAATGGCAATAGATGTGGCCAAAACTTAGAGCAGCAATGGATCTGCTGTCTAAGATGGCAAATCTATGGATCTAAAGGTTAAAAACTAATAAAAAACTAAGATTAAAAGCAAAACTAGAGATCTATTGTTCAAAACCCAGCGGAGTCGCCAAAAACTGTTGGCCCGGTTTTGCAACCAGGCTTAGTGCTATGGGCACCTGCTAACCAGTAGCAGCAGTTTCAATAGAATTAAAACAAGAAACTAATTTAAACAAAACTAATCATGGATCTATGCAAGAATCTAAGCAAATAATGTAAACATTTAAAAAACAAGAACAAGAAAATATTAAAGAATGAATTTGTATTGAAAAATGGGGGGCAAGCAAGTGCTTGCGATAATACCTTCAATGGCGAAGGTTGATGTTGAGCAACTCCCAAGATGAGTAGCTCCAAGCTCCAAGAGGTCTCCTTCTCCAAGGTTGCTTCAATGGCTAAAATGCTCAAGGGAGATTTGAGCAGCATAAGGATGAGATAATGGATGGATGTGAAATGAGGAGCCCCTACCACCTTTTTATAGGTTTTGGTGGTGGGGAATACCATTTGTGGTTTTGTGGAAACCAAATGGTATTGACCAACATGGTTTAGGTACTTTTCCCTCCTTTTTCCTTTTTTGAATAAAATTAATATTTTAATTCCCTTTTTAATATTTTTGGGAATTTGGACCCTTTTTGAGGGTTTTTTATGCTTTTCAGGAAAAATAATCTTTTTTTTTTAATGGAAAAAGGGGTGTACTAAGGTCTTTTGGTGACCTTTTGTAGTTTCAGAGGCTCATATGGTGGAAAAGTGGACAAATGGGTCATGTGAATAAGGGAATGAGCTAGTGAGCACTTTTTAGGTGTTAACAGACCTACAAAAACAATATAGAATAACTGCAACTTCTACTGTTGCAAAAATGCAGAAACTGCTGCAACTGCTGCACTCGAAATCTTGGTAATAACCTGCAAAAAACCCTCAAGAATGGAGATAAACAATACTCTCAACATGCTCTGATACCATGTGAAAATCCTCACATTAGATCTAAGAGATGATGTATACCTCACAAGAGAATAATTATGATTAAGCAAGAAGATAGAAGAAGAGTGGTCAATACAGTATAATGAGCAACAGAATAATATGGTACAATAGAACTCAGATAGAAGCAATAATACTTCACACACATTAATTAATTAATCACAGTATGGAAAAATAAATAGTACAATGGTAGAGAGGATTTGAATGCCTAAGGTGGCAATTCGAATTAGCCTCTCAGAGTGATCATAAGATCAATAGAGTGTCATCAGAGAACAACTAGGTGTCCTCATGATCATCGGAGCGCAACTGGAAGTCTTCATCATCATTAGTGGAGTCATCAATACTCAAGTAACTGTCAACCATCAGTCAAACTAACTCTGGTAGGTGTAACTCAGTGTAACTGAGTGTAACTCGGTGTAACTAAGTGTAACTGAATGTAACTGAATGTAACTGAGTGTAACTGAGTATAAATTGAAGACAACTGGATTGGTAGGTGAAGAAGGGCGAGTTGCTCCCTAAAATCAAGGAAGAAGGGCGCATTAAGCAACTGCAGGGCTAAAACTGAATAGTGAAAATCTCCTGGGGGCTGGCTAACTGAGGGCTAGGTGCTGGACTGATGACTGGGATGCATGCAAAATACATGCAAACCCTAGAATGCATGCAAACCCTAAATGTGCATGCATGACTGAAAATGTAAATGATCAAAATACTGGCGGGACTAGGATGGAGTATAGGAATATCCTAATAGATACTCCTACCGAGACAGTAGCTGAGACTCAGAGAGTAACACACGAAGTATCAAAGCCTACACAGTTGACGAGAGAACCGCCATACCTTGAACAATTGGCCCTGCCGAAAAAAATGGAACAACCCCGATTCGATCTCATGGGAGAACTGAAAATTTTGTATGTCAAAATTCCACTGTTACAAGCCCTCCATGATGTGCCCATTTATACTAAGATGGTTATATATTTGTGTGTCAAGAAACCAGGAAGAAGGCCCAGGGACCCCCCCCACTGTCCATGTATTGGGAAATATTTCAGAAATAATAATGGGGAAGGACCTTGTGGCAAAATACGATGACCCTGGGAACCCGACTGTTACAGGTCACATAGGGGACACACAAATTATGAATGTCTTGGTGGATTTAGGTGTAGCTATTAACGTTATGACCATAGAGACTATGAAGAAATTGGGACTCACTAATCTTCGGCCGACCCCTACTATTTTGGAACTTGTTGATAGATCAATGATCAAGCCTCAAGGGATCTTATATGACCTTGTGATCTCAGTTGACTCGTGGGAATATCCTGCAGATTTCTTGGTGTTACAGCTGAAATCCTAGTTGGGGGGACACCCACTAATCCTGAGAAGACCATGGTTGGCCACAGTAGATGCCTGTATCAGCTATCGGTCAAGATCTATGACCATTTCAGACATAACTGAGATCAAGAGCCTAACCTTGTACCCTCCAGCTCAACCAAGCACAGAAGCTGAGACTCCATTGTGGGCATATTTGGAGGAGGAAGAAGGTGTGAAACCATTATTAACAATAGGGAGAGCCTTAATGTTTAAATATGAAACAGAGGATGATGCCATTAATAGTTTCATCAGTGAGCCGTCAGTCAATAAAAATGTCTATCAAATCTTAGACAGTACTCTAGCTGCAACAGAACAAGAAAATCTTACAGAAGAAACTCTAATCGGTGATGGCAGTATAATTCTAGTACTCAAGAATTCGAAGAGTGTTCCAGTATAAATAGGGCCAGGGAAAAGATTGAATATCAATACTAATATGGCACTTAGCGAGCTGGAATAGCTAGTCACTCTGCTGAAACAATGCAGGGGATCTTTTGCTTGGGAGTACACAGATATGAAAGGGATTCCTTCTCATTTGTGCACCCATCACATTTATATTAAGAGCAACTCCATGCCTGTATGTCAACCACAACGAAGGATGAACCCAAACCTAAGAGACATAGTGAAAGAAGAAATCCAAAAACTTTTGGAAGCGGGATTCATATACCTGATTTTAGATAGTGAGTGGGTCTCTCGACTTGTGATTGTGCCAAAGAAGAATGGGAAATGGAGGGTCTGCGTGGATTACAAAGAATTGAACAAAGCAACGTAGAAGGACCATTTTCCCTTACCTTTCATCGATCAGGTCCTTGATACCTTGTCCGGGAAAAGTATTTTTCCTTTCTGGATGGCTTTAGTGGCTACAACCAGATCCAGATTGCTCCAGAAGACTAGGACAAAACCACTTTCACCTGTCCCTGGGGAACTTTTTCATATCGGGTACTTCCTTTTGGGTTGTGCAACGCACTAGCTACATTTCAGAGAGTAGTGATTGGAATCTTTTTGGAAATGGTGAATGACTGCATGGAAATTTTAATGGATTGCTTTACTCCATATGGTGATAGTTATGAAAAAGAACTGAAAAACTTAGAAAAGGTCTTGAAACACTGTGAACAAAGCCAGCTCTCTTTAAGCACTGAAAAGTACCATATGATGATGAGTGAGGGCATAGTGCTGGGGCACTTCATCTCTTCTGAGGGCATCCAGGTAGATCCATAATAAATCAAGGTAATTGAAAACATACCAACTCTTGGAACACAGAAGGATGTATGTAGCTTCTTGGGGCATGCTGGCTATTACAGAAGGTTCATAGAAAATTTTTCCAAACTAGCTTCTCCTTTGTTCACTTTGTTGATGAAGGATGCACAGTTTGTTTGGAATGATGCATGCCAAATAGCGTTTACTGAGCTAAAGAAAAGGCTGTCTAGAGCACCCATCTTACAAGGGCCCAATTGGGCTCTGCCTTTTCATATTTCTTTAGATGCTTCAGACACTGCTATTGGAGCAGTTTTGGGACAGCAGGAAGGTAATGCTCCCTATGCAATTTATTACATTACTAAGAATTTATCTCCCACTGAACTGAACTATACTGTCATAGAAAAGGAATTCCTTGCCATTGTTTATGCCATCAACAAATTTAGACATTATATTACTGGATATTCTAGTTTTATGCACACTGATCATTCTGCTATCAAGCATTTAATGAATAAACCAATCACGAATGATAGAGTTACTAGATGGCTATTATTGTTACAAGAATTTGATATCACAATTATTGATAGACCAGGAAAGGAAAATGTTGTTTTATCTCGACTTACTAACAGTGATGATAATTTACCAGTCGAAGATTCCTTCCCTGATGAACATTTGTTTGCAGTATCAGCTCATTCCCCATGGTATGCATATATTGCTAACTTTTTGGTTGTAGGTAAGCTCCTAGCACATCTGTTGAAGAGAGAAAGAAAGAAGATCATACAACAGAGTGCTAGGTACTGCTGGATTGATGGTAATCTTTTCTACACAGGGCTCGATTTATAGATCAGGAGATGTGTTAGAGAAGATGAGATCTTTAATATTCTTAAATCTTGCCATGACGAGCCCTGTGGGGGGAATTTTGCTGATAAAAGGACAGGTCATAAAATTTTGAGAATGGGCTATTTCTGGCCTACATTGTTCAGGGATGCAAAGAAGTATGTTTAGGCATGTGATATATTCCAATGGATGGTCCAACTCAACAGATCAGATGAAATGCCTTTGCAGCCATAGCTTGTGGTTGAACCATTTGATAGGTGGGCTCTAGATTTTGTAGGGCCTATCAACCCTCCCTCAAAATAGAAAGTTCACATCTTGGTTTGCACAAATTACATGACCAAATGGGTAGAAGCAGTAGCCTTGGTTAAGGCCAATGATCAAGCTGGGATTGATTTCCTGTATGAAGAAAGTTTTACTTAGTTTGGAGTACCAAAGAAAATCATTACAGACGGTGGACCATAGTTTGTATCTCACAAGCTGGAAGCACTGTTACAGAAATTCCATATTCAGCATAGAATAACCTTACCATATCACCCACAGACCAATGGCCAAGTGGAGATTACAAACAAGGTTATCAAGGCTATTTTGACAAAAACAGTGAAGAGCCATCATAAAGATTGGGTTGAAAGGATTCCAGAGGAACTATGGGGCTATCGTACCACATGGCGTAACACCACTGGTTTATCCCCATATGAATTATAGTGTATGGTAAAAATTTTGTTTTTCCAATCGAATTTGAAATCAGGACTTTGAAAACAGCTGTGGAAGCAAACCTTGATTTATCAGAGGCACAAAAGGACCAATTGAATCAGCTCAATGAGTTGGATGAGAGGCGCACAGCTGTAGTACATCATACAGCTTTAATCCAACAACATCGTTGTAAGTGGCATGATCGATTTATAAAGAAGAAAGTCTTCCAAGAAGGAGACTGGGCACTGTTGTATGATTCACGGTTTAAGAGGGACTTTAAAGGCAAACTGCATACCCGTTGGTTGTGCCCCTATCAAATAGATCGGGTATTTGATAATGGAACAGTTCGGTTGATCACCATTGATGAAAACAAAATGCCATTATTTGCAAATGGTCATCGGCTGCGACTGTATCACAAGCCGATCTCAAGGGAATCTTTCGTTTCGCATGTTGCAGGTGATCCAGACTATCAGCTAACGTCGGGACAAGGATTTTTCTCAACCCTTATCAATTTTTAAGAACTGTAATATCCACATGATTTGTACATAAATAATTCATTTTCTTTTCATTCTATATTTTATCTATTTTGCATTTTGCATTTGATCGGGTTTGTTTGAAGAATTCTGTGTAGGAATTAAATGGAGGAACAACGGTCGTGATTGGGCCAGATGACTGCAGGCACCTTGCATTGTTCCTGATTTAATAAAGCTCTTTTTAAATAAGATGGATGATTTGTTACTCTTCAGTAGTCAGCTGAAAATTTTCCTGTTACTTCATTATTGCGCAGCTGCGACTCCCTACCTTTCTCCTTTTTACTATTTTAGCAACTGCGACTCCTTTACTTTGCTCATTTTCGCCCTTTGCCAGCAGCTGCGACTCCGCTATTCTTCACCATTCTGCCAAATCCAGCAGCCGTGACTCCGCTATTCTTGACCATTCCGCCAAATCCAGTAGCTGCGACTCCACTACTTCCACTTCATTTTCTCCCTTTTCTAGCAACTGCGACTCCGCTATTTCCACTTCATTTTCACCCTTTGCTAGCAACTGCGACTCCGCTATTCTTGACCATTCCGCCAAATCCAGTAGCTGCGACTCCGTTATTGTTAGGATATGTAGACACTTAGGAGTTAGTTAAGATCAACTTGTGTAATATATCCGTTAGGGATAGTGTGTTTCTTTACTATACATTAGTATGCATTTGTAAATACTTAATCCGATGGTCACGATATGTTCCTGACATAGAGTGATCCGACGGATCAACTTCTCTTAGATCAAACCTAACCTTGATCCGTGGCATAACACCCGATTGGTCCATGATATCTATTTAAAGAGCATGGAGGGTCATTGTTTAGTTGATCGATTATGAGAAGCTCATTTGTAACTTTCTTTCTTTGCATAATAAATTGTCCCATAGAAGCTATTTGGCCGGGGCCGTGGAGTGTTTCCCTCAAGAGGGTTTAAACCATGTCAAAACATCGGTGTGTTGATCTGTGATCTGTTTGTGTGAAGTGGTTTCTCTTGGTGTTCGGTCCTTTGGTAGTACCCTGTGTACCCGAACATGGTATCAGAGCTTTTATGAAGAGCCGCTTCCGGTTATGATCTAGATCTTGAACTGTTGTTGCTGAAACTCGAAAGGGTTTATGGTTCTGGTATTTCTGTGCATTTTTGGGTTGTGGGAGGTGTTCCATTGCGTCCGGAGCGTCGTTTCCATTGGAAAATAGTTTTCGTTTCATCGAAAATGGTTCCCAGTTGGTCCAGAAATGCATATTTCATCATATCTGAAGGTATAATGTTACAATGACGCATTTTTTTATTTTTTGTTTTTAAAAGGAAAAAATCTCATATTTTTTCAATTTTTTTTTACTGTTAGATTTTTTTGGGTTTGGATTGTTGCTTTCCTGTCTGCGTATGCTCTTTGCCGTGCACCTTGAGTGATCTCGACAAATCAGAAACAGAAAGGGAAAGGTTTTTTCTCGGCTGCATATGCTCTTTGCCGTGCACATTGCGCGATCTCGGAAAATCAGAAATAGAGAGAAAACGTAGACTTTTCAAGCAAGCTAACGAGATCTAACTCCACAAGTGTGGAAATTTTTTTTTTGTTTCGATTTGTGATGTGTTTTGTAGGAAAAAGGGCAAGCACGAAAACTGAGCAAGAAGAGCAAAAAAAAAAAAAAAAAAAAGCCCCCTTCCTCATTCCCATATTTTACATACCTTTTAATTTAGCTCACTTGGTTCAAAGTTGCTTTATTCCTTATTAGGTCTTGAGTTCAAGTCTTAGGAAGTTACTTTTAAAAGAAAAAGTGCATGCAATTTCTATTTTCAAGTTACTTTATTATAAAAGTGCATCTCACTTAAATAATAAAAAATAAAAATACAAGTGAGTCATTTAAGTTTTTTTTTATTGTTGCATTATTTAAAAGTAATATCATTGTAAAAGTGAAATCATTTATTTTACAAAAGTGGTTCACTTAAAACAGCTTTCTTGTAAAGTGATTGTCAAAAGGTTCATCTTGGGAAGAAGGGGGTTCTTTTTTTTGCTAGACATTCTCTAGCTGCCACGTCACTATTGGGGACATCTTCAACAGTTTCTTTGTTCAAGCATAACTTCATCATACAGAGTCAGTTTTCAATGCCGTTTTTTTGAAACCACCTATTTTTTCAAGCTCTTCACATCCAGACTATTGGTTTCTACTTTTACAGCCATTAATTTACAAATATGGCCGTCCCTTGTGATATTCTACTTAACAGTTCCAACTATTTTTCATGGAAATCTCATATGGAGGATGTTCTACGAAGTAGGGGACTTTTCAAAATTATCTCAAGGAAAGAAACTGAACCCGCTGATGATGATAAGAAAATAAAATGGGTAAATGGATGTGACGAAGCTCGTGGATTGATTGGGATGTCAATCTCTACTGATTTGCGATTCCACATATCTGGAATTGATGAACCTGATGCTGCTTGGGACAAGTTGCAATCTGTGTTTGGTAAACACAATGAAATTAGAGGTCACCAACTCGAAAATGAGTTGATTTCTTTAAATCCAAGTGACTTTTCATGCATTCAAGATTATTTATCTAAGTACAAAACTCTTAAACTCTTATGTGCAGAATGTAAGATTAAGAGGGAAGACAAACAATGCATTTATCATATTCTTTCCAAACTTGGACCTGCATATTCTGTTTTTGTATATACATTTTACTCCATGAAAGAATCCTTGAATGCAGCTAGCTATCAAGAGCCTAGTCTTGAATCCTTTTTTGATTCCTTGATTAGAGAGCAAGATAAACTCATTCATCTTGGAATAATCAACAATGCAGATACATCTGGGAAAGCCTTATTGTCCCAACAGAAAGAAAAGTCCAAGCCTCCCAAGAAACAAAATTTTCGCAATAATAAGTCAAACAAGGGTCCAAAACCCTCTCAGTCAGCTCCTTCTTTAAAAAATGACAAAGGATCCAAGCCAAAATGCAAGAAGACTGAGCGTCATTGCAACTATTGCGGGAAAGATAATCATGATGAATCTAAGTGTTTCAAGAAGATGGCAGCCTTGGAAGCAGCAATGAAGAAGCACCACATCAGCCTAGATTTGCCTTCAGAATATGCCTCTCATGGACATGCACTTTGTGCTTCTAGTTATTCTTATAATGCATCTTCTTCTTTTACTTCAAATGAATGGCTCATTGATTTTGGAGCATCTTATCATATGGCTAAGGATCAAGCCATATTTTTTACTATGCATGAATGTAACACCAAACAAATATTTGTTGGTGATGATAGATCTCTAAGTTTTGTAGGAGTTGGAACAGTTCCAGTAGATAATGGTCATTTTAGTGATGTACTATGTGCTCCAAGAATTTCCTGCAATTTTTTATCAGTCTATCAGATCACTCATTCTGGTGAAGGTAAAACTGTGACCTTTACACCTCACTAAGTTGTAATCAAGGATTTTAAAGATCTTCAACAGGTCCTAGATACTGGAATTGTTGATGATATTACCAGGTTGTACAAGTTTAACAACTTTGGGTCATCATCTTTCCCTTCAGTTTTTGTTGCTCATAGTGATAACTTGAGCAAACTTTGGCATGAGCGATTTGGTCACTTAAATTATCGCTCATTGCAACATCTATGTAAAGACAATATGGTGACAGGTCTTCCGATGGTGTCTTGCATGGATGGTGTTTGTTCCGGTTGTGTACTCGAAAAACATCATCGAGATAGTTTTGACAAATGTACCTCTTGGCATGCCTCGGTTCCCTTGGATCTTGTGCATAGTGACTTGTGTGGTCCTCTTCCATCTGCTTCCTTTTCTGGTTTCAAATATTTCTTAACTTTCATTGATGATTACACCAGAAGCACTTAGGTTTATTTCCTAAAACTTAAGAGTGAAGTATTTAACATGTTCTTGGCCTACAAGGCCCTTGTTGAAAAACAATCTGGTCATCAAATTATTAAGTTAAGATTTGACAATGGAGGAGAATATGTTAACAAAAAGTTCACTACTTTCTGCACTGAACAAGGCATCCAACAATAGCACACTGTTCCATATACACCACAACAAAATGGTGTAGCTGAGTGGAAGAACCGCACTTTAAAAGAAATGGCTAATTGTATGATTCAATCTAAGGGACTAAGTCTTCAATTTTGGGCTGAAGCCATTAATTGTGCAAATTACATAGTTAATCGCACCCCCACTAAAGCATTACAAGGTATAACACCGGAAGAAGCATGGAGTAAAACTAAACCTGATGTAAGTCACTTCCGTGTGTTTGGTAGTGAAGCATGGGCTCACATTCCGGATGAAAAATGGAAAGCATTGCAGCCTAAAAGTGAAAAGTGCATATTTGTTGGATATTCTGAAGATGTAAAAGGTTATAGACTTCTTCAACCACATTCTCATGATATAATCATTAGAAGAGATGTTAAATTTGATGAAAATATCTTGGCCTGCAATCCTAACTCGGTGATTGTGCCATCTTTGGCCTACGAGCCTGATTCGACGTTTGTGCCTTCTTCTTCTTCTTCCAACTTCCTTGACAGGTTTCCAACTCCAGTTTTTGATGATGACAATGAGGATGAAAATCCACCTCCGCCTGCTCATGTTCCTCCAGTTGCACCAGCACAAGTGCTTCCTCGATGGGTCCGTTCAACATGTGAAGCAGCTGGTGATCTTGTCAGTGATCCTAGAGATCAACGTGGAACATGTTCTCAGTTTCAGCGAGCCTCTTCTCTTTTGGCTCAAGTTTCTGAGAATCATGATCCAGAAACTTTTGTAGAAGCTTCAGGGAATCCAGATTAGGATGCAGCCATGGATAAAGAATATCGTTCCTTAATGGCAAACGATACTTGGGATCTTGTACCTCTTCCAAAAGGAAGAAAACTTGTTAGATGTAAATGGGTCTACAGAACTAAGTATGCATTAGATGGAAGTGTTGAAAGACTTAAGGCAAGGTTAGTTGCCAAAGGTTTTTCCCAAGTTGAAGGGATTGACTACAATGAAACCTTTGCTCCCGTCACAAAAATGAACTCCATCCGCCTTGTTCTTTCCCTTGCAGGGTTACACAACTGGGAAGTCCATCAAATGGATGTCAAGTCTGCTTTCTTACATGGTGATTTATAGGAAGAAATTTACATGGAACAACCTCCTGGCTATGTTCAGAATAACTCGAGCCTTGTCTGCCGCCTTAAGAAATCCTTATATGGCCTTAAGCAAGCTCCTAGAGCTTGGTATGCCAAAATGGATAACTTTCTCCTTGACACTGGTTTTTCTAGATGCCATTCTGACCCCAATGTCTATACCAAGAAAGTAGGAAACCATCTCCTCATACTTGTTCTATATGTTGATGACCTTATTCTTACTGGTAGTGACCCTAAGCTTATAACCCATGTGAAATCTAGTCTTAAACAAAATTTTGAAATGTCAAACTTAGGACATTTGCATTATTTTCTTGGTGTCCAAGTCTTGCAAACCAAAGAAGGAATCTTTCTTTCTCAGTCTAAGTATGCTTGTGACCTTCTTCGTCGCTTTCACATAGAAGATTATACACCAATCCCTTCTCCCTTCCAGTCTGGAGTCAAACTTTGTGCCACTTGTACTTCACCTGAAGTCGATGCCACCTTATATTGTCAGCTTGTTGGTAGTCTCTTATACTTGACTCATTCCCGTCCTGACCTTTCCTTTGCCATTGGTCGTGTTTCCCGTTATATGCAAACACCTCATGAAAGTCACTGGAAAGCAGCTAAAAGAATACTTCGATATATTCGAGGTACAGTTCAGTTTGGGATTCATTACAGTACAGAGGGGGAAACCTTTGTTGGTTGGTTTCACTGATTCAGATTGGGCTGGCGATCCTTATGATCGAAAGTCTACTGCAGGTTATGTTTTCAGTCTGGGATCTGGACCTATCAGTTGGGCTTGTAAGAAACAACAAGCTCTTGCTCTTTCTTCAGCAGAAGTAGAATATCGAGCTGCAGTTAATGCCAGTCAGGAAGCTTTATGGCTTCAACAGATCCTTTCAGAGTTTGGATTCGAGCAACAGCAGCCTACTCTACTTTGGTGTGACAATAAAAGTGCCATCAAGCTTGCCAAAGATCAATTTCTACATCAATGCAGCAAACACATTGAGCTACATATGCACTTCATCAGAAATCTTGTTCATGATCGTGTTCTTGAAGTGCTCTTTTGCCCTACAGATGATCAAGTTGCAGAGATCTTCACCAAGTCTCTTACAGAAGTGAATTTTTCTAAACTTCGATCTATGTTAGGAGTTCAGGAATTTGTCATTAAGGGGGGATAGGCTCTAATGCCTCCTTCCTTCTCCTAATAGTGTCACCTTTGTAAATCCTTCAATCCTATCCCAAGTTGTTGTTAAGAGGGGATGTTAGGATATTTAGACATTTAGGAGTTAGTTAAGATCAACTTGTGTAATATATCCATTAGGAATAGTGTGCTTCTTTAGTATGCATTAGTATGCATTTGTAAATACTTAATTCGACACTCACGATATGTTCCCGACATAGAGTGATCCGATGGCTCAACTTCTCTTAGATCAAACTTAACCTTGATCCGTGGCTTAACACCCGATTGGTCCATGATCTCTATTTAAAGAGTATGGAGGGTTATTGTTTAGTTGATCGATTATGAGAAGCTCATTTGTAACTTTCTTTTTTTGCATAATAAATTGTCCTGTAGAAGCCATTTGGATGGGGCCGTGGAGTGTTTCCCTCAAGAGGGTTTAAACCATGTCAAAACATCGGTGTGTTGATCTGTGATCTGTTTGTGTGAAGTGGTTTCTCTTGGTGTTCGGTCCTTTGGTAGTACCCTGTGTACCCAAACAGTTATTTCCACTTCATTTTCGCCCTTTGCCAGTAGCCACGACTCCGCTATTCTTGACCATTCTGCCAAATCCAGCAGCTGCGACTCCACCATTTCCACTGCATTTTCGCTCTTTGCCAGCAGCTGCGACTCCGCTATTTTTTACCATTGCGCTCTATCCGTATAGCTGCGACTCCACTATTTTTGCCTATTCTGCTAAATCTAGTAGCTGTGACTCCGCCAGTTTGCCTGCTCTTCGAGTAATTATGCCAATAATGATTCAATTAGGCGTCGGTTTAGTTGCTTTCTCTACAAGGTCCAGTCACAGTTTGCCACGAAGGAAACTTTCAGGTGTCTTGGGTATCTGTCATCTCGGGTGGCGATGGCCACATCACTTCAACACATGTGCATTTATGGTCATTTTAATGGAGGAAATGACGGAAGCAGATGATGATGATTAATTCATGGCTGAATGCATAACTCAAAGGTATGGATTCAAAACTTTTACATGATTTGGCAGAAAATTAAATATGGTAATAATGATTATGCACTGTCTTAGCCCTTGATTAACGAACCCATACCATTTAACCACCGCTGAATATGTCAGAACCACGTTTGTATTTATTTCCTGGCACCTTACGTGAGTTATACCAGAATACTCCAATTATGCCAATTTTCCATAACCGTCTCATCTTACCTGGATTTCATACCTGTGCCAACTTTCCTAAAATACCCTATTTTTGAACTCCAACTATCTTTTGCATGATCGTATGCTGCAACTCCCATGTCCAGACTGGTAATTGTTGCATTCGTTTTGAATTTTGAGGAGAGATTAAGATGGGAAACCTAGTCCGGCATGAACCAATAAATACAGAAGATGTACGTGCCAATGCAGAAGTCCTTCACATTTTCATAGCAGCAGGTTGGATGGAATACTTTGAATGGTTGAACTATTTCCATACAGAAATCGCATTGCAATTTGCCCTTAACCTGGATAACACTCACTCTAAGGTCAGGGGAATGCGTGTGGATGTTACAGAAGAAATCATAGGAGAGGTTACTGGCTTACCACAGGTTGGGAAGAAGTCATTTAGACAGAAGGCACATAATGCAAATGCTGTGAGAGAATTCTTGGTAGTTGGAGAGCATGTTAGTCCAAAGCACCATGGGTTGGAATTGGCATCTTTACCACCACCCTGGAATCAAGTGGCAATATTCGTGAAACGATACACTCTTGCGAAGGTAGGTACCAAATCGTTTCCTTCTTTGAACGTCCCTTATTGTCTCATTTATGCCATGGCAATTTGGTAAATATACTATTTTATCTGCTTAAAGCCCTACAAACCATGGCTGGTTATGCAAAAACTGCCCAACACCCAGTTTCCTCTCTTACGAATCACGTCCTAATCAAATTACTAGTCTTGAGAGCCATTGCAAATCGTAATTTAACCTGGGAACAATTTCTGGCTGGAGATGGGCCAATCATAGAACCTATATTGGAAATGGAGGGTGTTGGTGAAGATAATGAGGACCGACATTCCTCAAATCCAGTTGGGGGGGGAGGATGGAGCATTAGGAAACTAGACCAATGATGGAGAGGAGGTAAATATGGCAGAATCAATATTAGTAGAAAATCCTGCTACTGAGGAAATTGTGATGGAAGCCATGGTACAAGAAGCAGTAATATCAGAAGTTGTAACTGCAGAAGCAGATACTCAGATGGATGAAGCTGAAACTGGAGCAGCTGTTGAAGCTGTGACAGTAGAAGCTACAACTGCAGAAGCAGAAATTCAGGAGGAAGGATATCAGATAGGAATAGTAGGAGAAGGGTCTGTGGAAATCTTGGAGTTTGTGTCCTCACCTGAGATAAGGGGGACCATTATTGAAGAAGAGAAGGCCAAGGAAAAGACTCCTGTGTCAAAGAAACGAAGAGGAAATTCAGGAAACAAGGGTCCGACATCCACTACAGTAAAGAAAAAAAAAACTAGAGCTATCACAAGACCAGTAGCAGTCAGCAGTGGAGAACACCCAGTGGGAATGGTGAGGAGAAGAAGGACTCGATCGACTGTAGCAGTAGAAGCAACTGTAATAGCAGAGACAATAGAAAAAGCACTGACCGTGGATGCAAGTGGGGCTAATAATGAATCACCCTCAGCAGAGACAGTAGGAGCAGTCAGAGAAAATAGTGAGTCACCCATGGGAGAGAAATCACTTGTAACAGGGGTAGATATAGAGATTCCCATTTTGAACCCCAAGTCATATGCTGCTATGCAGGAACCTTCCATAGAAGAACCTCAAATCGAAAATCTCCTGCATGAAAATGAATTATTAAAGGAGGATGTGCAGACATTGCGAGATGAGCTGGAAAGATGGAAGGGAGTAGTTGGAAAACAAGTAGAGGAGAATTTGAATACATTAGCAAAGGCTGTAAACTTATTAGAAAACTCATCTTTTGCATTTGAAAATGAGGAGCAAGGAGAGACTGTTTGTCCAGAGTGTGTAGATATATTTTTTGCAGCAGGAAACAAAGTTGTTGTGTTGGGAGTTGTATCAAAAAGGCATGCACAGATAGAGGAGGTGGAAGAAAGAATGCCAGAAATAGAATTGATGGGGGAAAATGAGCCAAGAATTGAAGAGATTCCTGATTCGAATTTAGGAGATGAAACAGTGCATTCCCAGCCATCAGGGGATACTCAAATTCTTCAGGACCAGTCTCATCAATCAAAAGGTTTTTATATAGCCCAGAAACAATCTCAGTAGTTCAAAGAAATTGAAGAACACAGGACTGTTACACAAGAACCAATACCCTTGAAAATATATAGTGAAGTTGCAACTCAGACAACAACATTTGATATCAAGAACCAAGAAGAGAACAATGTTACACAAGAACCAGTGTTTTCAAAATCATTTGTTGAAGCTGCAACACAAACTGAGATGGCTGAGGTTGAAATAGAAAGGAAGGATGCTGTCACACAAGAACCAGCAGTCCTAAGAATATTTGCTGAGACTGTAACACAGACTGCGGGGGCGCCAAAGGGGTGTTTGTTGTTGCGCATCCTGAAAACCCGGGTCTGTCCAGAAAGAAGCCAACAAATGGTTTCGTTGCCGGCTTTAACCCTATTATTTTGAAGGCAATGTGGTGCTGGAATCCTACAGCTAAAGAAATTCAAGAGTGGTTTGATTCAAAGGCTAGAGAGTTCGCTGAACGTGAAAATAGAAGCCCTAGGCTTCAGACAGAGGACTGGTCGCAGAAGCATATTTATACTGAGCTTCACGAAATCTTCTTTGTAACATTTGCAATCGAGTTGCATGAGTGGGTATCCAAGCTAGCAGATACTAAACCCACTGTGCATGTTGATCAACCTATCATTTGGACGCATGAGCTAGTTAGCATTGTGAAGCGGGTAGATAATCCTGTGTCCCGCGCAGTAGACTTTTGGTTGAACAGTCTGCTAAAAGTTTTCATCACCGAGTTTGCAGTAGATACGAGAAAGAGCTTCAGTGAGGCTGAGAGGAGCTTCTTCAAAGCATACAGGGGTAAGTTCTTAAATTCTATGAACTTGTGGATTAAAATGCTCTTATATGAAAAAGGAAAACTATGCATAGCTTCCGATGAATAGCATAGACAAGTAATGTCCGCAGATTCTGATACTGATCTTGAAGTTATTGGTTGCACTCGTAGTGAAAAACGGTATAAAGTAGGCCTCGACCAGCATTCTTTTGAGTCTATCCCAGAAGATAGTCGAGCTCGTAGAGAGAGCCATATAGAGAGACAAGGGAGTGCTCATATCCCTTATCACCCTTTTACACCGCAAAAGCCAGACGGGGCTCAGCATAACCCCGCAGTAACACCCTCTAGTAGCCCGCACGGTACTTCTAGTACCTCAGCCCCACCTTTGTTTAACCATCCCGGAGGCAGTTCCACATCACCTCCACGTCAACCTAGCGCAAGAAGGATGGGTGATGACATGAAGCTACCAACCTTTAGAGGAACAGGGCTAGAAGACCCTGAGCAGCACTGGTTTCTATGTGAATCCATTTGGACGATTAAGCAAATTAATGATGATGATGTTAAGCTGGTTCAGTTAGCAACCACACTAAGAGAGAGAGCCTTAACCTGGTTTATGAAATACTCAGTAGCACAGAATAGGACGCTTGCTGATGTAAGAAGTGCTATGATTAAAGAATTCAGGAAACCTAAATCAAAATCACAGTGCATAACAGAACTCAAAGACATAAAATAGTTACCTACAGAATCAGTATGGGGCTTTCACCAGAATTTCAAAGCCTTGATAGATCAAGTAAGCTTTGAGTTTGCACCACAGCAGCATAAGGAATGGTTCATTGCTGCGCTGCTCCCTCATATTAGACTTCCTCTTATGCAACAGAATCTCACTACTCAAGAACAAGCTCTAGAGATGGCTAAGAAAATAGAAGCTTCACCAATTGCTGGAACAAGCAACGATGTTGTGCAGTTGCAGAACCAAATAGAAAACCTGACCTTGCAAGTGCATGATATTAAGAAAGGAAAGGATGTTAAAGAAGAAATTTGGTGTACAAAGTGTAGAGCACAAGGACATTCAAAGGACCATTGTCCTGTTTTCATAGATTACATTGCAACCGGAGCACCTAACCCTTTACCACAGGCTCATGGGCCTTGGTGTGAAATCTGTAGAACTAGAGGCCACAGACCACAAGAGTGTCACTTGTTACAAAAATATGTACAAACTCCAAAGAATCTATATTGCAATTTCTGTAAATCAGTAGGCCATGAAGAGAACAATTGCATAGCATATGACCTTATGATAGAAAGAAAACACGATGTTTATAGAGTACAGTCAGAACCACAGGGACCCACAGCAGGTCCGCAGTATGACCCAGCTCGCGAAGGCCGAGGAGGAAATTACAGGGGCCGAGGACGCGCAGGAGGTTTTGGTCGTGGAAGAGGACAGATCACTTGCTATAACTGCGGAGCTCAAGGCCATTATGCAAGGGATTGCCAAAACCCTACAAACACCTGCAGATACTGTAAATCTTATGATCATGTCATTGAAGAATGCCCTCAGTTGATGGCCAAGATGCAAGAAAAGAAGCCACAGGTTAACCAGAATATTCAGTTGATTGCAGCAGAAAAAAGAGAACCAGATCCCACAGTTAATATAGTGACGTGAAGTGGTGCAACCACTGGTGCGCCAGAGTCGAGAACTGGAAATCCAACGACACAATGGGTGCGCCATGCTAATATTAAACCATCCCCGCTTGACCTACAGAAGCAAAAAGAAGCATTCAAGCAAGCTCAAGAGTATTTCTCAGATCCGTGAGCTTCAAGTTCTGTCGCATTACCGCACAATGATATTAGACCGCATGTGCCACGACAAGAGAACCTGGTACGAGAGCAGGCCACTACATCTGGAAGGCCTGATGAGGAGGATACAATAGGCAGTGTTCATGCTTTCCTGAGAAGCTGCTTAAAGTTGTTGCGCAATGAAAAAGCAACTATGGAACTCCAACACCTGTTGGATCAGTGTCAACAATCTGCTTCGATGAACACACCGCAGCATGTTGTTCATCTGATCAGGAGTCATACTAGAACTGGAAGAGAGATGAGACTCATAGCGCAGATTGGAGCATTTGAAATGGACGAAGTCATTTTGGATTTAGGCTCAGAAGTTAATGTTCTCACCATGCAGACATGGGAACAGATGGGTATCCCTCATCTTATCAGATCTCCTATCCATCTAAGACTAGCAAATCAGCAACAAGTTTCTCCATTGGGCAGATTACCCAATGTACCCATTGATATTGAGGGAGTAAGAAGTTCTGCAGACTTTGAAGTAATCAAAATTCTGGATGACAGTAGACCTTACCCAGTACTTTTAGGCATAGACTGGGCATTTGATAATCTGGCTGTCATTAATTTGAAGAAAAGACAGATGACTTTTGAGGATGACCCGATTAGGGTCATTGCACCACTTGATCCCCTTCAAGGACCACGGTATATTGAACCCATTCGAGCAGAAGAAGAAGTGCGCCACATGGAAATTTTTTATCAGATGACTGCTAGTCATAATGATTATGTCAATCCCACAGTGGACGGCCATATCAGCTGGAAATGCGATAGCTCGTGCGCATCAGATTCAAAAGCAGGACTGGAAAACTAGTAGAATCGCTTACATGAGGTTTCTGCAAGGCGTTGCACCATGATGACTAAATCCATTCGATGGATTGGCACAGAATTGAATAACACTCCAATATTTGATGGTTTAACTGGAGTAAGTGAATTCATACACATATGAACAAGAAATCCTAGATGAGCAGCGCATACAAACATTGGATGTAGAACTGCGCGCTACACCCGCAAGATGGTGGGGTGCGCATAAAAAAAATATCGACACATGGCAAGACTGTCGGAGGTTGATACTGCGCAGATTTCAAGAGACTACAGCAGGAGTTTTGCGCAAATATGATGGACAGAGTGACCCAAGGTCACATGTTGAATCATGTATTCAACAATGGTCAGATATTCCAGAGGATGAGTGGGTTCACCTATTCATCCACACGTTGGATATAGTTCCAAGGAACTGGTACACTGAAACAGAATTGCGCAGAGGCACTATCACTTGGCCTCTCATGATTGAAAGTTTTCAACTCACTTTCAGCTTTGAGTCAGAACATCCAAGCATTGATTAGGCTTTAAAGTGTATTAGAAAGAAGGTATTTGGACAATGTCCTTTACCAGAATATTCTCAACCAGATTGGGCTGTCCAGATGGAACATGCCCTGGAATGCTATAATTTCACCACTGGAGAAGAGGATGATGACCCTCGCGACATCAATATTCCAGAGTCAAAAGGGACGCGCAAAGTCGAAGGCCCTCAGCTTGATATCCCTGCCATTACAGAACCCATCAAGCTCAAGAAGATTAACATTGGTACAGAAGCCGAACCCAAGGTTGCCTCTATAGGAGATTATTGGGATGATGAAACTGTTGGCCATATTGCAGATTTACTACATGAGTACCAGGATATCTTTCCTACCAAGTTTACAAAAATGAAAGGCATCCTAGGAGATTTAAGAATTATGCGCATACCTTTGAAAGCGGACGCTAAGCCAGTAAAACAACGCCCGTACAGGTTAAACCCGCGATATAAAGAAAAGGTCAGAGAAGAAATTGATAAGATGCTCGCAGCTGGTATCATTGAGCCAGTAGAGGAAAGTGATTGGATTAGTCCTATGGTGGTACAAGAGAAAAAGACAAAAGGTGAAATAAGAATCTGCGTGGACCTGCGCAAGCTCAACGATGCATCAGCGCATGATCCATTTCCTACGCCCTTTATAGACGAAGTGCTTGACCATGTTGGAGGACAAGAAGCTTACTCCTTCACTGATGGCTTTTCAGGATACCATCAGATCAGAATCCATCCAGAGGACCGCCATAAGACCACTTTTGCGACTGAATGGGGCTCATTCCAGTATACGGTAATTCCCTTTGGTCTTAAAAACGCTCCTGCTATTTTCTCTAGAGTCTTTGTTGTTGTTTTTAAAGAATTCATTCATAAGTTTCTAGAAGTCTATTTTGATGACTGGACTGTGTTTGGTTTACTAAGAACCATATAGGGAATCTAAGGATGATGTTAGAAAAATGTAGACAATATCAGATCTCCCTTAACTTGAAAAAATGTATCTTCTGTGCTCCTTTTGGTATTTTGTTGGGTCACATTGTATGCAGACAAGGACTCATGATGGATCCTATGAAGGTTGCCATCATTGCTAACTTGCCTGCGCCCAACTCAGTCAAACAATTGCGCACTACATTGGGACATACAGGATACTACAGGAAATTTATCAAGGGTTATGCAAAGATCACTGTGCCTATGGAAAGACTGCTGAAAAAGGATTCGAAATTCCAATGGACAGAAGAATGCCAATAGAGCCTAGACACACTTAAAGGAAAGATGGTCACAGCACCTATTCTAGTTTTCCCAGACTGGAGAAAACCCTTTCATGTTCATGTAGATGCTTCTTCCATAGCATTGGGGGTTGTACTGACACAACCGGGAGAAGGAGGTATTAACCACCCCATTGCTTACTCTAGCAGAAAGCTGTCTACAGCTAAGAAGAACTACACCACTACAGAAACAGAAGGACTAGCTATGGTGTATGCCTTACAGAAGTTCAGACACTATCTATTGGGTGCTCATTTTAAAATGTATACTGACCATTCTTCCTTGAAGTACTTGGTCAATAAGCCAGTGTTAGGGGGGAGAATTTGCAGATGGCTACTCCTCTTCTAGGAGTATGATTTTGAGATTATTGTGAAGCCAGGTAGATTGAATGCAGGACCTGACCATTTATCTAGGATGAGTCAGGGGAGGAACCTACAAATTTGGAGGACAATCTTCCTGATGCGCAGCTGTTTTCTATTCAAGCAGCAGACAAATATTATTCCGATATTCTTGAGTTTCTCACTAGAGGGCAAGCGCCAGTTGAGTTCACAATACAGCAGAAGAAACAACTTGTTGTCAAAGCCGTAGACTTCACTTTGATAGCAGGCCAGCTCTATAAGTTGGGCCCTGATGAAGTCTTGCATAGATGCATTTTACCGCATGAGAAGAACTCCATAATCACATAAGCGCACTCAGGAACTGCAGGAGGCCATTTCGCAGGAAAGCCGACTGCGCAGAAGATCTTAGCCGCGGGTCTTTGGTGGCCAACATTGCACAAGGATACTAAGGAATTCTGCAAGTGTTGCGATGTGTGCCAGCGAACAAGAAAACCTTCAAGAAGAGATGAAATGCCGCTAAGACCCTAGATAACAGTGCGTGCTTTTGATAAGTGGGCCATTGATTTTGTGGGACCTATCAACCCACCAGGAAAGAGAACCGGCGCAAGATACATCATCACAGCTACTGAATACCTCACCAGATGGGCTGAGGTGAAGCCAGTTAAGAATTGCGACACTGTCACTGCCGCGCAGTTCATTTTTTAGAATATTGTCACTAGATTTGGATGTCCACTGATTGTAATGAGTGATCAGGGCACACATTTCCTGAACGAGACTATAGAGGCCCTTACTGAAGAATTCCACATTAGTCACCATAAGAGTACACCCTACCACCCTCAAGCTAATGGTACGGTGGAGGCATTCAATAAGATTCTGGAGAATGCCCTGACCAAGATCTGTAATCAACAAAGGGATGATTGGGACCTTAGAGTCACAGCTGTGTTATGGGCTTACAGAACCACATGCAAGAAATTAACAGGTCGCACACCTTTCAGTTTGGTGTATGGACAAGAAGCAGTCATGCCCATGGAATACATTGTTCCCAGTCTCAGAATTGCTCAAATTACAGAAATGGCAGATACTGATACTATGAGTGAAAGGCTGTCACAACTGGTTGCCTTAGAAGAAGGCAGGCTTTTAGCTGGATTCCATCAACAAGTGCAGAAGGCGACAGAAGGCTTGGCATGACAGGCATATTAAGAATAAAGTCTTTCAGGAAGGAGACTTGGTACTCCTCTATGATAGTAAATTCATCAAGTTTCCAGGCAAGTTTCATGTACATTGGTTAGGCCCTTTTCAAGTGATGAAAATAACAGAAGGTGGAGAAGTTCAGCTTGCGAAGCTTAATGGAGAATTGCTTCCCACAATGATCAACGGGAGTCGGCTCAAGCTTTATCGCGACGGCCACTCTGCCCTGTCGACCTAATCAGTTGCTAAAGTCATGTAGATGTCCAGTGTAGTTGAAAGAGGCATCGCACTTATCAGTCTACACGAAAGTCGCGAGACATTTTCAGTCTCTGGCTTCCCGCGCAGTTCCTCGAAGCATCCGCGCAGTCAATAAAACCTGTTCTGAGCGAGCCTATTTTCGCTCTTGCGGAGTTCCCCGGGTTGTCGAACTTTCGCTCTCGCGGAATTCCCTGTTGTCGATTTGTCGCTCTTGCGGAGTTCTCCTCGCCGTGGAGCCCTCCATGTGCATAGTTAGCCATGCTGAAGTTACCCACCGAAAATTTGAATTGTGGTAGTTCTGTAGCCACGTCTGAGTCTTAATGAAGGATGATACCACCATCTAATTGTACTTGCTCTGACAGATTCGGCTTGATTTCCCTAAGATTCGCATTTAATTAAGGAGCGGAAGGCCTTAGCTCATCGCCCGAAGGCTGTTAGAGCCCATCCCTCGCATTTAATGCACCACAGAGGCGCGGGGGGAGGGGGGTTGTCAACTCATCCGCTTAGGCACCAACGGTTATTAGCGCCACCTGTCCGCATCTACTACCGCCCTCAACTATAAATACCCCTCATTCGTATATTATTGGGTTACTTTTCCTTGCTATTGCGTTGTATAGTTGTCCTGTTTGAGAGTATAAGCCATTGTTTTCAGAGCTGTGTCATGTAGACTACTTTCCTCTGTTTTCAGAGTTCGCATCCTACGCTGTTCCACCCTTTTCTGTTCAGTGTTTGTCGTATATGCAAGTTCATGACGGAGAACCTGTGAACTAAAGAATTTGTCCGTCATTTCAGACGCAGAGGGTTAGACTTCGGTATGGGTACCCCGATCAAGATTGTTGAGCTTCCTAGTTTCCCTGATCCCAGACAGTCCCCGGGCACAAGGGCATCACAACAACAGCAGCAGCAGCAGCCGGAGGAACCCGTTCCAGAGCCCTTGGCCACTCTGGTTAACTACATTCCTCCGTGCCCAGATGATGCACCCGAGGTCCGTATTCCCAAGAATGCCAAGTATTCGATTTTGCTGCCACCAATGGCGGAAATGGTGCAAGAAGAAGGATCCCTGCTTGGACATCTCCCGCTGGTTAAGTTTTCTGACTTTAACTTGGGAGATTATAGAACGTATCCTCAGTTCGCGCCAGATCACTATCTGACAGTGGTCCATAATCCTGTTAAGAAGATTGACGAATTCGTCCCACAGGAATTTGCAGTAAATCTAGAGAAGCCTGGACTGTTGAACCTGTTGAAGCTACCGCACTTCGGGCGTAGCAATGAAGTTAATGCGGTTGTCAAGGTCCTGTTATCCTGTGTTCATGGTGGTTATCTTTGGCTAGGGAGGCCAATTGATCTGAATGTGGACTTGATTCATCGAATTACCGGCCTATCTAAGGTTGGTAAGGACCCCAACGCCCATTTCGTTGGTAAAGACAAGGACCGAAAGCCAGCTACACAAGTGGTGCAGAAATATAAATTGTCGAGAGGAGGTCGGGCTTATGACCTCACTGTAGTTGAAGATGAAGCACTCAGATTCACAGGAAGTCTGCTCGCAAGCAGACTTTTAACGAAGTGCCGACCTAAAGAAGTCCCTGGAGCTGTTGTAGAGCTCGCAGTTGCAGCTACGAAGGGTGAGCAGTATAACTGGTGTCTCTTCCTCCTGAATACATTCCTGGAAGACTGCCAGAACGTTCAGGACACCGCCAATCAGTTGTTCCATTTCTCTTGGCTCCTGATCTTGGCCTTTGTCGGGTGGAAGGAACTGCCCAACACTTAGTTTCTTTCGCGCCGCTCAGGAGAGGTTACAGGGATGCGCTATGTCAACCTCTGGGATTCTAATAATCCCGTGAAGCGCAAGATGAACCGCGCCATGTTCTTTGAGTATTACCATCTTCTCAGGGATACCATCCTGCAGATGCCGAGGCTTACTGAGGAAACGACAGAACTCTATGGAACGAAGTTGGTCTTTTCTTCCAACTTGCATGAAATCTACTTCCGCCCTCACGGAATTCAGTCGAAAGAATGGGCAGTAGGGCTCTACCGAATGACTACCCAAGACGTGGAGGACACTGTGAAGTCCTAGCCAGATGAATGGAAGCAGGTCGGTGAAGTCGCTGCCATGATGCCACCCCCTGAGGCGCCAGATAAAGATAAGGGCAAGGAAAAGATTGGGCAAAAGAATGATGAGGGTCCGTCAGGACCGGCTACCAAGAAGCAGAAACTGTCGCACCCCGCAGAAGCGACTGGAGATCCCTATGAGACCCTTGCCGCGGGGCTCAACCAGTACTTGAAGGAGCAATTTCACGATCTGCGTGCCTCTTAGGCCAATATCAGAAGTGCTCTAGACCTGCAGCTCGTGGAGTTGAAAGGTCTCGCAGGACGAGTTGCGCAGACCCATACGCCAGCATTCGGCTCGCAGGTGTCGCAAGCATCTACAAACACCGAGCGGGTTGAAGTATCTACAGAAAGGCAAACTATCGTCCACATCCCGCCTGCAAGCATGACACTCCCGGATCCTCTGGCTGCACTGCAGGTATGCGCGGTTGGCCCTGTTGAAATAAATTTGTCACTAATTCCGTTGGAAACTCTACAGTTGGTTCAGGAGCAGGTCTCTACTGAGATGAGAGCTAGGGATCTCTCCACATGCCATGCCAATGTGTAGAGTTAAGGGAAGGCTATAAGGAGATCTCTGCGCAGCTTGAAATTCATGAAGCGCAAGACATTGGGCTAAGGAATGCCATCGATGAAATCGCCCAGGAGCTGCCATCCTGCCAGATTCAACCAGACCTTCCTTTAGTTGAAAAATGCAATGCATTGGCAGAAGGGCGTAAGCCCTAGAATAGCAAGTAGTTGCTATGGCTGAGGAACATAGAAAGTAGCTCGCCGAGTTAGAAGCTCGTGTCGTAGTGCCCCCTGTAGATGAGAAACAAGAACGACTTGAAGCACTGCGCATAGCTTCTACCCAAATGAAGTGCAGAACAGATGAATCCCAACAGTTAATGATGCAAGCTATGCAGGCTTGGGATGAGCTCGAGAAGCTCCCTTCCAAAGTTGCCCTTTTGGAACAGGTGGAAGCAGCAGAACAGTCCCTAACTGTTCTGAACGAAGAAGCTAAGCCCTTGGAAGGCTTAGCCAAAATGAGAAAGATGAGCGAAGTCCGCAAAGTCCAGCAACAACTGCACAGGCTAAGAAAAAAAGATGCTACTCTCACCAACATCATTCAGCCGTTTATGGATGAGTATGCTGAACTTGCTGCCCAAGCAGAGGCCAAGGTCAAAGCATTTGCTGAGTCTCAAGAGTTGGTCGATGGCGTAGAAGGAGAAGAAGTTACTTCAGACCTGGTGCAGACAGCCATGAAGTGCGTGCAAGACATGGACTCCGCTCTTGCGCAGTGGAAGCAATCCTTCGCTGCGACCCAAGCAAAGTCAGATGCACAACTAAAACGACCGCAAGCTAGTGTGAGTGGCTCAGGGTCGAGCCACAAGTAAGTGTTAGGGGCCTATTGGAGCATAGGCTGCAGCTATGGTAAAGATGCCAAATTTTGAGGAAAAAGCACTAAGTTTTGAAGGCAAAGTGCTAATTTTGAGGAAAAGCACCATTTTTGGGCAGAAATGAATAGTGCGCGGTACAGCGCCAGATGGACGAGCTCACCGCAGATTGCGGGCTGGAAATCGCAGAGCTCGCGCGCACAAGTGAAAGGAAAGAGTAAATAAGGTGGCCGAGTAGAAAGCTCAACCACCATAGTAAATGAAGCGACGGAATAGAGGGCTCAGCTACCCTCATTAAGGCAAAGTACAGGAGTTATGGTTGCTTGGAACAAGGAAGAGCAACGGGCCGAAGCATTGAAGGCGAAGGACAAGGAGCAAAGAACGATGAAGCGGTGCCCATACCCGCGATCTGTGCTGGAAATCGCGGAGTTTGCAGGAAGCTGCGACGTGACTGCAAGAGGCGCCTACAGTACACCTAGCCATGTCAGCGGTTAGGGTTTTTGGGGATCACTGTTGGGAAAGGCCCACAGTTTTGTAAAGGTGCGACCCTCAGGGCCACCTATATATATGTGTAATTGGAAAAGGGAAAAGGGTTGATTAGGTAGTGAGATAGTTGATAGTCACTGAGTCACTTGTATTGCTGTGTCTTGTAAAGCTGTTAATGATCATTTTTCTGCATGTAAGAAGGTCGCGATCTTGTAGGAGACCGCTTGGCGTAAAGGCCATTGTATGTATCGACTAGTCGCAAGAGGACTGAGAGGGGAATGTAATTGTATGTCTTTGTCATTGTAATATCTGTAGAAGAAGAGAATAGATCTAAGAGAAGGGCTCCCAGCTGTGTGCGTGGAGTTTCCCAGAAATATCTAAGGCTGTAGCTGTGTGCGCAGCGGAACTGTGTTATCCCCATCTCAAGATAATATAAAACACAATTCCCATGGACTTGGCTTCCCTCCTTGAAGTGAACCACATAATTCTTGTTGTTGTGGTGATGCTTTACGTGATTGCATTTCTTTCCTTTACTGTCTATGTTTCCATGAATGTTTCGCTATCTTTATGAATGAGTATGTAAAGTGAATCCTTGAAGCTCCCTTAGAAGTGTACTTGTGCATTGTCGAAGGAGTCTGTAAGAACACTGTCGTCGCAGCGCTTAAGGAGTGTGTTACTGCGCTATGGCGCAATGGCAGAGACGATACATAGTGTGTCGGAGGTAGCGGGTAAAAGACTCATGCCCAGGTGCGGAGCTACCGCGCAGCTCAGCTGGGAAGAGTGAGTTCCCGTGCTATAGCGCTGTGAGACCTATCAAAGAGTAAGACGCTCTATTCTGGGGTTACCTGCAAGAAGGGAGGGGAGAAGACTGTATACTCCACACCACCTAGGTTAAGGAAACCTGATTCCTTAGCCCCCCATAGCCACTTCGAGTGAGACTTCGAGCTGCTGCGCAGCTCGTTGCCGAAAGGGCCAGTGCGCCAAAGGGGTGTTTGTTGCTGCGCATCCTGAAAACCTGGGTCTATCGAGAAAGCAGCCAACAAAGAGAGTTTGGAAGACTTTGTAGAGAGATTACTGTACAATTTGCAAAGATTTGGTCATGCTAAGATTGGTAAGGATGTGCTCAAGATCATCTTTCTAAGAGGAATCAGGGAAGATTGCCTTGACATGTTGAATCTGCTTGGTAAAGGGGATATCTCGAAGGAACCTTTTGAAAAAATTGTTGAATTATGATGAAGGTACTCCACGGGATCTTCCAGAACTAGCAAACGAGACAAGGATCGAGACCAGGATGTTTTCACTAGGACTCAGAAGTCAGCTAGTGGAGGTGCCACTTGAGCAGAAATAGGAAACCTACTGGAGAACTTTAAAACAGATATGATGAGTTCCTTGTCCTCAGAGCTAGATGCCATGAAGGAAAAATAGAGACAAGTAATAGAAGATCTTACACTTGGAGTATTCTGTCCCCAATGTAGAAAGAAGCATCCACTGAAGGAGTGCCCGTTGGACAAAGCAGAGGTATGTAGGATATGTGAACTCGAGCATGAAACTAAAGAGTGTCCTTCATTACCTAAGGTTAAAGCAGTCATGCAGGCATCTATTCTTGATGTAGAGCCAACATACTTTATGGCACAGAAGAAACCATGGAAGCCTAGAAACCAAGGTATGAATCTAGATCCAGTATTTCTTCTGCATAATATGAATGGAATGAACAACATGCATAATATGAATACACAATTCCCTTCACATTTTTCCAACAACCAGTGGCATCCATCTCAGAACCCAATGCAAAATTCTAATTCATGGACACCCTGGCCATAGCAGTCAAACCACGCTCCTTGGAATTCCAACTGGAGGAACCCTTACCAAGGAAATAACTTTCCCCATCACCAAACTCAGTATCAACAATACCCTCCTCAACAGTATCAGCACCAGCAGTATCAACAACCACAACTCCCTTTCCAGAACAATGATGCACCCATGAATGCACCACTTCGCCCCCAGCTACCTGCGCAACCTAACCCGAACCCAAACAATAAAGCAGTCCATCAGTTTGAGACTGCCAACATGCCTGCATACTCCATTACTCAGATTCCCTGCAATGATATACAATTACGATTAGGGAGGGTAGTGGAGCCTATTATCACTGAGGATCTGTCATCCCCAGTGACTGAAACTAGAATAAATCAGCACTATTCAGCAAGCCCCATTATTGAGGATGCTGATACTCCTGCTAAAGCAGCAGCTGAAACTCAGGAAGCAACACACAATCTGCTACAGCCTACACAGTTGAACAGAGAACCACCATATCCTAAACGATTGTAGCTGCAGAAGACAGTGGAACAGCCCCGATTTGATCTCATGGAAGAGTTGAAGAATTTATATGTTAAAATTCCACTGTTACAGGCCCTTCATGATGTGCCTACTTATGCTAAGACAATTAAAGATTTGTGTGTTAAGAAACCAGGAAGAAGGCCCAAGGATCCTCCCACTGTCCACATGCTGGGAAAATTGTCAGAATTAATAATGGGAAAGGCCCCTGTGGCAAAGTATGATGACCCTGGGAACCCGACTGTTACAGTGCACATAGGGAACATACGGATTCCAAATGTCTTGGTGGATTTGGGCGTAGCTATTAATGTTATGACCATAAAGACTATGAAGGAATTGGGACTCACTAATCTTCGGCCAACCCCTACTGTTTTGGAACTTGCTGATAAATCAACGATCAAGCCTGAAGGAATTTTAGATGACCTTGTAATCTCAGTAGACTCGTGGGAATACCTTGCAGACTTTTTGGTGTTATATCCAAAATCTCAGTTGGGGGGACACCCACTGATCCTGGGAAGACCATGGTTGGCCACAGCTGATTCCTGTATCAGCTGTCGGTTAGGTTCTATGACCATTTCAGACGAGGTTGAGATCAAGAATCTAACCCTATACCCTCCAGCTCGACCAAGCACAGAAGATGATACTCCATTATGGGTAGATTTGGAGGAGGAAGAGGGAGTTCAGCCACTATTAACCATAGGGAAAACCTTGACATTTAAAGATGAAACAGAGGATGATGCCATTATAGTTTCATCAGTGAGCCCATGTCAGTCAATAAGAATGTTTATCAGATCTTGGACAGTACTTTAGCTGCAACAGAACAAGAAAACCTTACAGAAGAAACTTTGATCAGTGATGACAATGTAATTCCAGTACTTAAGAATTCAAAGAGTGTTTTAGTGGAGGTTGAGCCAGGAAAAACATTGAATATTAATCCTAATCTAGCACCTAGCGAGCTGGAATAGCTAGTCACTCTGCTTAAACAGCATAGGGGATATTTTGCTTGGGAGTACACAGATATGAAGGGGATTCCCTCTCATCTGTGCACTCATCACATTTATATCAAAAGTGACTCCAGGCCTGTATGCCAACCCCAACGAAGGATGAACCCGAACCTGAGAGACATAGTGAAAGAGGAAATTCAGAAACTGTTGGAAGCTAGATTCATATATCCAATTTCGGACAGTGAGTGGGTTTCTCCACTTGTGATTGTGCCAAAGAAAAATGGGAAATGGAGGGTTTGTGTGGATTATAGAGAATTGAACAAGGCAACGCAGAAATACCATTTTCCCTTACCTTTCATCGATCAAGTCCTTGATACCTTGTCTGGGAAGAAGTATTTCTCTTTTCTGGATGGCTTTAGTGGCTACAACCAGATTCAGATTGCTCCAGAAGATCAGGACAAAACCACTTTCACTTGTCCTTGGGGGACTTTTGCATACTGAGTACTTCCTTTTGGGTTGTGCAACGCACCAGCTACATTTCAGAGGGCAGTGATTGGAATCTTTTCAGAAATGGTGAATTATTGCATGGAAATCTTTATGGATGACTTTACTCCATATGGTGACAGCTATGAAGAAGCACTGAAGAACTTAGAAAAGGTGTTGAAACGCTATGAACAAAGTCAGCTCTCTTTGAGCACTGAAAAGTGCCACATGATGATGAGTGAAGGCATAATGGTAGGGAACTTCATCTCTTCTGCTGGTATCCAGGTAGGCCCATCTAAAATCAAGGTAATTGAAAACATACCAACTCCTGGAACTCAGAAGGATGTGCGTAGCTTCTTGGGGCATGTTGGCTATTACAGAAGATTCATAGAAAAGTTTTCCAAATTGGCTTCTCCTCTGTTCACTTTGTTAATGAAGGATTCACAGTTTATCTGGAATGATGCATGCCAAACAACATTCACTGAGCTAAAAAAGAGGTTGTCCACAACACCCATCTTGAGAGGACCCAATTGGGCTCTGCCTTTCCATATTTCTTCAGATGCTTCAGACACTGCCACTAGAGCAGTTTTGGGACAGCAGGAAGGTAATGCTCCTTATGCTATTTATTATATTAGTAAAAATCTGTCTCCTGCTGAATTGAATTATACTGTCACAGAAAAAGAATTCCTTGCCATTGTTTATGCCATCAATAAGTTTAGGCATTATATTACTGGATATTCTACTTTGGTTCACACTGATCATTCTACCATCAAGTATTTAATGAATAAACCGATCACAAATTCTAGAGTTACTAGATGGCTGTTACTGATACAAGAATTTGATATCAGAATTATTGATAGACCAGGGAAGGAAATGTTGTTGCAGATTTCTTATCTCGACTTACTAACAGTGATGACAATTTACCAGTTGAAGATTCCTTCCCTGACGAACATTTGTTCGCAGTATCAGCTCATTCCCCATGTTAAGCAGATATTACTAACTTTTTGGCTGCAAGTAAGCTTCCAGCACATCTGTCGAAGAGAGAAAGAAAGAAAATCATACAGCAGAGTGCTAGGTACTGCTGGATTGATGGCCATCTTTTCTACACTAGGCTTGATTTAGAAATCAGAAGATGTGTTAGAGAGGATGAAATCTTCAGCATTCTTAAAGCTTGCCATGATGAGCCCTGTGGGGGACATTTTGCTAACAAGAGGACAGGTCATAAAGTTTTGAGAATGGGCTATTTCTGGCCTACATTATTCAGGGATGCAAAGAAGTATGTTCAGGCATGTGATAGCTGCCAGAGGATGGGCCAACCCAACAGATTAGATGAGATGCCTTTACAGCCACAGGTTGTGGTTGAACCATTTAACAGGTGGGCCCTAGATTTTGTAGGGCTTATCAACCCTCCCTCAAAGCAGAAAGTTCATATCTTGGTTTGCACAGACTATATGACTAAATGGGTGGAAGCTGTAGCCTTGGTTAAGGCCAATGATCAGGCTGTGATTGATTTCCTGTATGAAGGAATTTTTGCTCGCTTTGGAGTACCCAAGGAGATCATTATAGACGATGGACCATAGTTTGTATCTCACAAGCTAGAAGCACTGTTGCAGAAATTTCATATTCAACACAGAATAACCTCACTATATCATCCACAGGCCAATGGGCAGGTGGAGAGCACAAATAAGGTTATTGAGGCTATTTTGACAAAAACAGTGAAGAGCCATCGTAACGATTGGGCTGAAAGACTTCCAGAGGCACTGTGGGCCTATCGTACTACTTGGCGTAACACCACTGGCTTTTCCCCATATGAGCTAGTATATGGAAATAACGTTGTTTTCCCAATTGAATTTGAAATCGGAACTTTGAAAACAGTTGTTGAAGCAAATCTAGATTTATCAGAGGCTCAGAGGAATCGACTGAATCAGTTCAATGAATTGGATGAGAAACACACAGCTGCAGTGCATCATACAACTTTAATCCAACAACAGCGCTCTAGATGGCATGATAGATTTATAAAGAAAAGAGTCTTCCAGGAAAGAGACTGGACCCTGTTGTATGATTCATGGTTTAAGAGGGATTTTAAAGGCAAATTGCACACCCGTTGGTTGGGACCCTATCAAATAGATCAGGTATTTAATAATGGAACAGTCTGATTGATCACCATTGATGAGAACAAAGTACCATTATTCGCAAATGGTCATCAGGATGCGACTGTATCACAGGCCAATCTCAAGGGAAGCTTTTATTTCACAAGTTGCATCTGATCCAGAATATCAATTAATGTCAAGACAGGGATTTTTAAACCCTGTAAATTCCTAAAAAGTTGCAATTTCCACGCATATTTTTGTACATAAATAATCGGTTTTTCTTTCATTTGTATTTGATCTATTTTTAATTTTTCTTGCACTTGATCGGTTTGTTTTTAAGAACTGTGTGCAGGAACTTATTGGAGGAGCAGTAGCCGTGATTGAGCCAGATGACTGCAGACACCCCATATTTGTTCTTGATCTAATAAAGCTCTTTGAAAAAGATGGATATTTCATGGTCTGTCACAAATAAAATTGGCTTCTACTACAGTTGGACGCAACTGCGACTCCGCCACATTTGCCTATTCTGCCAAATTCGTAGCTGGGACTCCGCTACATTTTCCCATTCTGCTAAAATTCGCAACTGCGACCCCGCCACTTTTGCGCATTCGGCCAAATCCCACGGCTGCTACTCCGCTACTTCTGCTTATCTTTATAATTTGGCAGTTGCTACTTCGTCATTTTCATCTCATTTTTACTCCTTCCTCGCAGCTACGACTCTGCCACTTTTGTCCATTCCGCTAAGTATAGCAGCTGCGACTCCGCCACTTTTGTCTGTTTTGCTAAATCTAGCACCGCGGCTCCATTCCTTCCACTTCATTATAGCTCCTTCCGTATAGCTGCAACTCCACCATTTTTCGTTTATTTTTCTAGATTTCGCAGCTGATACTCCACTAGTTTGTCTACTCTCTGATTAACAATGCCAATAACGATGTGACTAATCATCGGTTTTGGTGCTTTCTCCACATGGTCCAACCATGATCCACCACGAAGGACAATCCGGATACCTTGAGTAGCTGTCAGCCTGGGTGGCAAGTGTCACGCACTTCAGCACATGTGCATTTACATCCGTTGGGATGACGGCCGGCTGCAATGATTAATTCATGGCTCAAATTCATAAATGCAAGGTACGAGTCCTATCTTTTACATGATTTGGTAGAAGAATTAATACGGTAATAACGATTATGTCCTTTCATAACCCTCAATCAATGAACCAAATTGAATCACACTTTAAAGATTAAGTTAAAGGTCATAATTGTGATTATTTTTCCGTCACCTTACTTGATTTTGCACCTGTTACTCCTATCTGCCAACCTTGTCGCTTCCATAGAAAATTCATACTATTATAGACTAGCCTGAAAACCTGATTCTTGAACTCCAACGACCCTTTGCATGTTCGAAAGCTGCAACTCTCCACTTCTAAACCAGAAATTGTTGAGGTCTGAACCTTGAGGAGAGGTTAAAATGGGAAATCCAGTCAGACACGAACCTGTGAATAAATACGTTGTGCGTGCCAATGCAGAGGTTCTCAATATTTTTATAGCAGCAGGTTGGATGGTTTTCATACCGAAACCGCATTGCAATTCACCCTCATCCTGACTGATACTCATGCCGAGGTCAGAGGACTGCGCGTGGATGTTACAGAAGAAATCATAGCTGAGGTTATTGGTTTTCCCATGGTGGGAAAGAAGTCATTTGGGTGGAAAGTACATAATGCAAATGCAGTGAGGGAATGTCTGTCAGTAGGAGAACATGTTATTCCAAAGCTCCGTGGGCTGGAACTGGTGTCCTTACCACCACCCTGGAATCAAGTTGCAGTCTTTGTGAAGAGATATATTTCTTGTGGAGGTAGGTACCAAGTTGTTTCATTCTCTGAACTTCTCTTACTGTCTCATTTACGACATGGTATCTTAGTAAATATACCATTCTATCTGTTTAAAGCCCTACAAACTATGGCTGGCTATGCAAGAACTGCCCAGCACCTAGTTTCCTCCCTCACTAATCATGGTTTAATCAAATTATTGGTCCTAAGAGCCATTGCAAGTCGTCATTTAACTTGGGAGCAATTTTTGGTTGAGGACACACTAATCAGACAACCTGTATTAGAAGAAGGAGGTGCTGGTGAGGGTAGTGAGGACCGAAGTTCCTCAAACCCAGTTGGGGGGGAGGTTGGAGTAACAGAAAGTCAGGCCAATAATGAAGGGGAAGTAAGTAAAGAAGAGGTTGGAGTACTAGAAAACCCTATAATTGAAAGAAGTATGATGGAAACCCTGGAGCAGGAGGTAGAAAAATTGGAATATGTAATTGTAGAGTCAAGTACTCAATTGAAAGAAGCTGAAACTAGAGTAGTTGTTGAAGCTGCGACAGTTGAAGCTGCAATTGCAGAAGTAGGGATTCATAAGGAAGGATATCGGCCAGAAACAGTAGCAGAAGGGACTGTGGAAGTCTTGGAAGTAGAGTCCTCTTTAGAAATAAGGGGCACCATTATTGAAGAAGAAGAAACTAGGGTGAACACCCCTGTGTCAAAGAAACGAAGAATAGAATCAAGGAACAGGGGTCATACACCCATGGCAGCGAAGAGGAAGAAGAGTCAGACTGTCAAAGCATCAGTAGCAGCAAGTGGTGAGGAACACCCAGTGGGATTGTTGAGGAAAAGAAGAACTCGGTCAGCAGCAGTAGCAGAAGCAGCTGTGACAGTGGCAGCAGCATAAGTAACTATAATGGCAGTAGAATTAACAGGGACAGCAGCAGAAGCTGATACAGTGGAGGCTGTTGGGGGTAACAATGGAACACCCCTATCAGAGATGACAACAACAGTTAAAGGGAATAGGGGGTCACCTGCGTTAGAAGAAGCACATACATTAGGGGTAGATATAGAGATTCCTATTTTGAACCCCAAATTGCCTACTGCTATACAAGAACCCTCTAGGGAATAACCCCAAATTGAAAACCTCCTGTTTGAAAATGAATTATTAAAGGAGGAAGTGTAGACATTAAGAAAAGAATTGGAAAAGTGGAAGGGAGCAGCTGGGAGACAAGTAGAAAAAAATTTGGATACATTAGCAAATGCTACAAATTTGCTGGAAAACCCATCTGTTGCATTTGAAAATGAGAAGTATGGGGAGACTGTTTGCCCAGAATGTGGAGATATATTTGCTTCAGTAGGACACAGAGTTGTTGTGTTGGGACTTGCATCCCAGAGTCATGTACAGATAAAGGAGGTGGAAGAAGGAATGCCAGGGATCGAATTGATAGAGGAGAATGAGCCAAGACTGGAAGAAATCCCTGATTTGAATTTAGAGGATGAAATGGTACAGTCCCAGCCATCAGGGGATACTGAGCTCCTTCAGGACCAGTCCTACCAGTCAGAAAGATTTGATAAAAATTAGAAACAATCTCAGCAGTTTAAAGAAACGGAGGAATAGGGGACTGTTACACAAGAACCAGTACCCTTGAGGATGTTTAAATCTGCAACTCAGATAGCAACATTTGATGTGGAGAATCAGGAGGGAAACACTGCTACACAAGAACCAGTGTTTCCAAAATCATTTGCTACAATGGAAACACAAATTGAGATGGCTGAGATTGAAATGAAAGACTTGGGTGCTGTTAGACAAGAACCAACAACCCTAAAAATACTAACTGAGACTGTAGCACTGACTGAGGAAGCTGAGATGGATATGGATATGAAGAATGCTGTTACACAAGAACCAGCATCCTTAAACCCTATGGCTGATACTGCACCACATGCACAGGACATTGCAATCCCAATAGAAGATGAAGCTGTCATAGTGATGAGGCAAGACAAGGAAGTCATTCATCTAGATTCTGATGATGAAAATGAGGTAGAAGACAGAAAAATTCAACGACTAGAGAAGAAAATTCTCTGCTTAAACCTTGAACTAGATAAATGGCTCAAATGGATGGAACCGTTCAAAGAAGGTATGATCTCTCTTCAGGAGCATAGGAATGTCATTAAGGGACTAAGAGAAAAATGGGATGAGGAGCTATTCTTCCAGAAGCTTCGGTGGGAAAAACTCTGAGAAAAATTGGAAGGTTTGAAGAAGCTTGAGTCCCTACAGCAAGACAAAAAGAAAATGTATAATATTTCTATAGAGTTGATGAGTTGTAGAGCTCCATCCCCCTCTTATCCTGTCTTCCTCTATGAGCAGACAACCTTATTTAAATTGAAGGCTGTCAAATATGGAAGATCATTTGAGTTGGCAACAACTGATCAATTTCTGGAGAATTTTATGAAGAGTGACTTTGAGGATCAACATTTGTTATGTGAGTTATATTTGCATGATAGGGCTTGCTATATTTCTGTTCCATCTGACCCTTTACCTATTCTTGGGGATGTTCAGCTGAGGGCATTTGCCTCCTTTGTCATTAACCATGTAAGATGGAAGGATGCTTTCCAAACTATCCTCAAGAATGAGGAGAATTCTACTCTCTGGATTAGAGAGGAACCTCAAAATCCATCAGTATTCATGGCCTGTCATGCTAAATCCCTCAGGGTTCCTTCAATTGCTCAATATTTTGAGATCCTACGAGATAAAATCCTTACTACTTGCTTTCCAATTATTCTTAATATGCAGCAGGATGCCTTGGAAGGAAGTGAATATAGATGGCTATACTCATCCTCATCTCTGAAGGAAATGGATCCATATGGTTTCGAAAATTTTAGGAAAGCCTTCACTAGGGTGCCTAGATATGTGTAATGCATGCAGAGGTGTGGACCTTGGTGGATTGGTTTAAGATTTAAGTTCCCCCTCATTTGGTTGCCTATAAGCAATTCTTACAGAACCAATTATTCTCTAACATTAGAAGAAGAAGAGAGTTGGTGGGAGCATTGGGTATACTGCTATGGGTTTGTTCCTTGAGGGGAGGCACCAGAATTTGCTTATAACATCACCAATCTCCACAGATTTCACTCAGATTCAGATTCAGACTAAAGGAGGTTGTTGCATGAGGAAATGCAATTGGTTAGTTGGGGGGAGATGTTGGGTCCAGGAAATGCCCTTTTTGGCTACCTCTATTACACCTTTTTGCCCTAATTCTATCCTATTTTCATGAGCTATATCCATGTCTTTCCAGATCAATCTATAACATTGACAGGTACAATTTGTTATTACTTTATTTTTTTTTATGCCTAAGACTGTTAAAGATTATGGATCTTAGTCCTTGGTTTATACTAATTTATGTGACTTTATTTAGCCAAGGTCTAAAAGCACAGGTGTATCAGCCTAGCAGTGCCAGCTATGAATCTTCAACGTCAGATCCTCATACTCTAAGGGACAGTGCATCCTCCACGCGAGCTGTAACAGATTTCCACTGTAACAGATCTCATTGAAGAAGAGCTTAGCTGCAACAGACAGGTGGAATTCCAGCTATCAAGTTTGTTGATCCAATTTCCATCGGGACAACAACATCCTTCAGTATTAACAACACTATTCAACATGTTGTATCAGTTAGCTGTAACTGCGTAGCATGAAGATCATAGATCTTCATTACTGTGCTATTTTTGTGGATCTGAAACTGTCTTTCTTTTTGTATAAATCCCAGAAGGCTCTCGTAGCCTGGGGTTGGACAATCATTACTGGTGTAAGCTGTAACAGTGCATTGAAGCTCATGATCTTCCATTAATAATATGAGAGAAACATTCTTCACTTCTGAGTTTTAATTAGCTGTGACTCTCGTCATCTCTGTTAGAAGGCCAGGGCCTGCCTTCTCACAGAGATAGCCAATTTAAGTAGGTAGAATAGTTTACTTTCATTTCTGTTGTGTGTTGTGGAAAGTTGCAGACATTGCTGATAGCTGTAACAGAGATTAGCTTCCTTGATGGTAATTTACAATTGCATCTTGAATAGCTGTAGCAGAGTGGTGTGACAGTCGACTGTGTAGAACAATTCAATTAAATTGCATGTGTGTTTTAATCAGTTGTAGCAGCCAAGCTCGATCCCAATCAATTGGTAGTTATTTATGCTTTCTAGGACTTCCAGTAATCATCAATAGAGTTTAAGCTTGTATTTCAATTCGGGTTGCTGTTGTATCTTTAATTGCATACATAGATTAGACAGATAATGTTGGAGTTACAGTAGTCACTCGATAGATCATTTTGGTAAAGGTTAATTGCTGTAGTTTGATGATCATAAGGATTTAACTTCTTGCAAAAGTAATTTCATTTCATTTCATTATTAGATCATTAACTTTCTAGATTGATTCTGTAAGAAGGATTGTTTCAATTGGGATTTGTAGATGTGTGAATCAAATTAGTTGCTTAGGGAATGAGTTGGATGAGCATCTAGGTAGGATCATTACTTACATTCATTAATCAACTGCTTAATCTGTTTATGCATAGATTGTGCAAATTACCTTTGAAATAAAAGACCTTCCTGGGTTTGACAATTTATATTGATCATTCTGTGTGTTAGCTTTAATTAACTGACATATAGAGTGCCCAACATCCTCCAAGTTATTCTATAAGCCCATAAGGCTTCTGGAAGCCTATCTGCCCAGTCTTTGTGGTGTAAAAGGATAGTCTTAGTCAGGATGGCTTCTAATACTTTGTTGGTGGACTCTACCTGACCATTGTCTTGCGGGTGATATGGTGAATATTTCTTCATATATAAACTCTACCACATATTTCTCTGTGGCTCGGAATAAGGCTTTAGCTTCTACCCACTTGGTGACATAATCTATGCAGACTAGGATGTACTTCTTCTTGCGAGACATTAGGGAAATTGGCCCAACAAAATCTAGAGCCCATTTCTCAAAAGGCTCAATCATAACATGGGGTAGTAAAGGAATCTCATTGGATGGCATAGGTCTAGCCATTCTTTGGCAACTGTCACACCCCTTGACATACTTGGAAGCATATTTGAAAATGCTTGGCCAATAATATCCAAAGTGCAACACTTTGTATGTTGATCTCTTGTCAGAAAAATGCCCACCACAAGGTCCACCATGACATGAATGAAGGATCTCTGCCATCTCATCCTCTCATACACATCTTCTAATAATAAGATTAGGACCAGTATGGAAAAGATCATTGTCCACCCAAGAATAATTAGAACTTTGAACTATGATCCTACGTTTCTTAGGTGGAGAGAGATGGTTTGGTAGATTTCCAGTTGCTAAATAATTTTCTATGTCTGCAAACCAAGGGGTTCGAACAGACACATCGAACAAATGTTCATCTAGAAAGCTATATCGATAGGACTAGCATTATCATCAGTTTGAATTCGAGAGAGAAATTTTGCTACCACATTCTCTCGACCGGGACAATCAACAATGGTGATGTTAAATTCTTGTAACAAAAGAAACCACCGAGTCACTCTGCCATTAGTGATAGGTTTGTTCATTAAAAATCTCATGGCAGAGTGGTCAGTGTGTATAAAAATTTCATATCCTGTAATATAATGACGAAACTTGTTGATGGCATAGACTACTGCTAGAAACTTTTTTTCAGTAACAGTGTATTTCAATTCTGCAGGAATCAAATTCTTACTAGCAAAGTAGATGGCATGTGATGTTTGTCCCTCTTTTTGACCTAAGACTGCTCCTATAGCTATGTCAGAAGCATCAATGGATATATGGAAAGGAAGGGACCAATTGGGGCCCCTGAGTATCGGTGCCACTTATAGCTTTTCCTTCAAAGTTTCAAAAGCATATTGACATGGTTCATTCCATTGGAATTCTGTGTCTTTCATGAGTAGCTTGAACATAGGTGCGGCTATCTTAGTGAAATTTTCAATAAAACATCTATAATATCCTGCGTGGCCAAGAAAAATTCTTACTTCAGAGTTCTTGGAGGAGGAAGATTAACAATTATTTCTATCTTGGTGGGGTCAACCTTAATACCTTGAAGAGAGACATGATCTCCCAGAACTATGCCCTCGATTAGTAGCATCATACATTTTTTGTGACTAAGAGCTAAGTTTGTTTCTTGGCACCGAATAAGAACTGTTTCAAGGTTATCAAGGGATTCTTGGAAGGTATTACCATAAACCGTAAAATCATCCATATAAAATTCTATACAATCATGTATAAGGTCAGTAAAGATTCCTAAAACTGCATGCTGGAAAGTAGCAGGTGCATTACATAGGACAAATGGAAACACTCGATGGGCATATGTCCCCCAAGAACAAGTAAAGGTTGTCTTGTCTTGATCCTTGGGTGCTATTAATATTTGATTGTATCCACTATACCCATCAAGGAACAAAAAATATTGTTTCCCTGATAAGGTGTCTAACACCTGGTCAATGAAAGGAAAAGGGAAGTAGTATTTAAGAGTGGCCTTGTTCAATTCTCAAAATTCAACATAGATACGCCATTTCCCTATGACTTTAATTGGGACTACCACCAGAGGAGACACCAATTTACTGTTGGAAATTGGGTAAATGAAACCAACGTTAAGGATTTTTTGTAATTCATCTTTTACTATATCTTTTAGGGCTGGATTCATTCTTCTCTGGGGCTTCCTTACAGGAGGGATGCTTGAATCTGTGTAAATGTGGTGAATACAGGTATCTAGGTGTATACCCTTCATATCGGTGTATTCCCATGCAAATGCTCCAGTTTGACTCTTGAGAACTTTTAGTAATTGTTTTTGTTGACTCTCATCTAGACTTGCATTTATATGTAGAAATTTGTTAGAACTAACCTCACAAGGTATGGTATAGGATCCTGGATGTGCTTCGATTGCAAACACATAGGGTGTGCTTTTAAATGTTGAGAGGCTCATGTTTTCTTGTAATTCATCTCCAAATATTTGGTCAAGTTGTGAAAAAGACTGAGGAAAGTCTATACATGTTGTGGAAGAGATAAATTGGTTCAACACATTCTTGGTATTTTGTTCTTGCAGTGCCCAGGAGAGATCACTAGCAAGGGAAAGTTCTTCCATGTTCTCATCCCTGAAAGGACAATCTAACCAAAACAGGTTTTTAGTTACTAGTTGTGCTGGTGGGTATAAAGCTAATTTCCTTGTAGATAACCCATCAAAGATAATCATTTCTCCATCCCTGCATCCTATGAACGCATTAGTAGTAGCCAACCAGGGTCTTCCAAAAATAATGGGGTGACCTTTGGAAGGGTCTTTTGATTCCATGACCATGAAGTCCACATGATATTCCCATGAAGCTATTGATACAGTGATGTCATCTAAGATCCCAGTAGGCTGCACCATAGTGCGATCTACTAATTCTAGCTTTGTTGGGGTAGGGCGAAGGAACTGTCCTAAATGGAGAGTTTCTAAAACTGTGGTAGTCATCAAGTTAATAGCAGATCGTAGATAAATAAGTGTGTTCCCTATGGTGGTGTTATTGATGATAACAGTCACCATAGGGTTTCCTGGGTTTGAATACCTGGGAATTCTAGGTTGGTTTGCTATGCAATCTGATATTTCTCCTATTACATGAATCGTGAGAGGGTCTTTTTGTTTTCTATGTTGTCTTTTAATACAAATTTCTTTTATTACTTTACTATAGATTGGGATATCTTTAATGGCTTGTAACAAAGGGATCTTAATACAAATATTTTTCAATTCGTTAATGATATCATACTCTGGATAAGTTACAGGTTATTCTATTACTAGATGCTCCAGATATGGGGGTGACTTTTATCCTGTAATTGCTTCTTGATGTGAATGGTTGTGTGTTGAATATTTAGGAATAACCACATCTTCAAGAATGGCATCATTCAAAACTTCAGTAGGTATGTTATCTTCTTCATTCTCTTAACGGATAACAACTGATGACTTGAACTGATCTTGCACAACTCTTCCAGACTGCAATTGAATCTCATGTATTGGTGTGGTTGAAATGGAATATGATGGAAGAAGTAACAACCTAATGCTATTAAGAGCTTAGGTTGGCTTGTTTTTAGGATTTGGTATCGGTTCTGCAGGTAATATTGTGGGTCTTGGAGGATTCATATTCTGGAAATGGTGGGGTTCATTTGAAATAGGGGGTAATGAAGGATGTACACATCCAGGAAAGAGTTGCTGAATATTAGGTGGGTAAGGATAGTTAGGCATAGGAGGAGTTGGTTGAGAATAATATTGTCCTCTCCATCCATGTGGCCATTGTTGTTGTTGAGCATTCTGAGGAGGGTACTGAGGTGGCCAATTTTTCCAACCTGAAGTGTTCCATTGTTGAGGAGGTTGATAAGGATAGTAATAGGGTGGAATTTGTGATGATGGATCCTGATATGATGATTGATCTCTAGGCTGCCAAGGCCTCCTATAATTTTCACCAAAATTTTCACTCTTATACGCAGCCTGCAACCGAGGCAACGATGGACAATTATCATTCGGATGTTCTTATGTACAAAGGTGACAAACTAAAACATTTTTCAATGGACATTCTTGTTGGGGATGTTTATTTTTACACCTAGGACAGAAAATAGTTATTGTTGCACGCTCTTTATCCTGTCTCTTTTTGGCTTGTAGTGCATCTAATTGAGAACCCATGGCTCCTAAGATATCTATATTGAAAGTTTCCAATAGGTTTCCCAAATCTACCCTTGTAACTCCACCAGGACCGGATGTGTTTTTTTAGGTTCCTAGCATAAGATTCTTGAAAGTGTCTTCCACTTTTCCCTTTGCTCCCAGAGTAATTCCTACATAGCTCACAAATATGTGAAAAAGGCTTATGAGAGATGTCTCCTGCTACCATGAGATTAAGGTTTTCTAAGAATTCTTCTGATATTCCCTTGAGGAAGAGTGTTCTTACTGCATCCTCCTGAAGATCATTATATTTAGATTTATGTAACACATAGTTAAATCTCTTGAGATAGTCGTATAGGCTCTCATCTTCAAGTTTTTGTATTTTAAAAATATCATTGCAAGAGTCCTTAGGTTTATAGTAATCTTGATATTTCCGTAGAAATGCATTCTTCATGTCTTCCCAAGTTCTAATAATATATTCTCCTAACCCCATAAACCATCGAAGAGAAGAATCTTTTAATGTGGCAGGAAAGAGTTTTAGCTTTTGGCCATCTTGTAGGTAGTTATAACTCCTACACAAAATGTCAAATTCGAATAAGAATGTATCCGGATCCTCACTACTCTTCCCATAAAAGGTTGGTAGTGAGGAAGGAGGGATTTTTTTCATAGTTACATCTTAATTACATCTAAGACGGCTAATTAAATGCAAGAAATATTATAGTTCAAAGACCTAAGAAAATTGGATTCCAAATAAGCATAAAAACAATGCAAAAAGTATTAAGGTCCGGATGACGATTCAAATGACAATCCGAATGATAGTCCGGATGGAGGGAAATGATTTAAACTAAGGAAAGAATCATTTTGGATGATCTTAACTACCATCTAGCTGATGCATATGAACCTACAGTGCAAAGAATCAATGAATCGATTGTTCATAAAGGAAATCTGTAGAAAGCAAACTACACTATTCTATGTCTAGGGAAGGGAAACTAGTTCCTAATGCATAATAAAGCGAGACTTGAAAGTAAATGAACTAAACTACAGCTACAACACACTTAACATAACTGAATCTAACTAATACTAAACTTGGAATGATAAGCTAACTAGACTCTAAGTATTTGTAAACAATAGGACTAAAAACAAACTAAGCAAACTAAACAATTTAGGGAAACTAAGCAAACTAAGTGTGACCGGTCACCAATTACATTCTGGAAATATCCTTAACATGAACAACAAATAAGATATACATATCATAAAACAGAGGTATCATTTATATAAGTGGAAAAACAACATACATATTACAAGACAAAGATATCATATACAAAATAAATACATGAATTAAACAAATAACACAACTTATCTGCAGAAGACAAAGACAAATTATATACACAGACCGAAGACCACTGGTTGTTGAGGGGACCTTAGAAATCAGAGGTTGTGACTTAATCAATCAATCACCATGCACGCTACTGATCCTTCATAAAACTAGAACGGAGGTATATTAAATTAAAACAAAGTTACAGCATTTATGTGTCTACTTGCAGCTGAAAAGACTAACTCAACTCATTCACGAAGGCATCTATATATAAGTTTACAATAAGAGAGAAGGTTGACATAGTCAATCTCTCTAAAAATAGAAGTCTTAAGGATTTACAAATGACTCTATGGTGGTTGACGACAACGCACAAGGTGTCTTCCTAAGTCCACGACGTTGATTCCCTTTGACACTAACAACTGTGAGTCAGTTTCCTTCCATTGTGGGAAGATAATGCCTTGGAAGACTGAGCATGGGAGGATGAGGGCTTCTGGAACATTGACATGTGCAAAGGTGCATGACAGAAGACCAACGGGGCACACCGGGTCTTATCTGAGCCCCATTTGATGTGAGAAAAAACATGTTTCCAGTGAGAGAAAACACATTATTTTAATGTGTTTTCGATTTTTCATGGTGTGGATGCTGTTAAAAGTATGTAACATGGGTACTCGTTGGATGCATAATTTAATTATGCATCCAACCAGTCCCCCCACTTGAAATTTGACAAAACCTACAAGGAGATAAGTTTAAAATATGATCCAAAAAAGTAGTTTTTAATTTTTCCCTCCAATTTTTTTACATGCACCTTGTTTGAATTTTAAAGCATTTTGATTGACTAATATGTGATGACAAGAAATTGTACTTTAGGGTTAAAAGACCCATTTTTCATCCAAATTTCCTCTAATGCATCTATCTCTGCATCGAACAATACTGCTAACATCTTGTAGAGCCACATTGTTTCGCTACAAGCTGAACATGCTGCTATGTATTCAACTTCTACCTTACTGAGAGAAACACATGGATGATTTCTACTGATCCATGAGATCATACCTGATCCCAAACTAAAGCAACATCTTGAAGTGCTTTTTCTATCTTCGGCACTTCCATCCCAATCCGAGTCTGTATATCCATAAAATCTGAATTCACTATCAGAAGCATATCTGAGTCCATAGTTTATCGTACCTTTTAGGTACCTCATCACATGTTTTTCTACAATCAGGTGAACATGTCTAGGCTTTAACATATACTAGATCAAGGTGTTCACAACAAACATATGTCTGGTCTATTATTGGTGAAGTACATCAATGACCTAATAATCTATCTATACATTGTGACATCTAATATTTCTGATGAAGCATCAGTTGAGAGCTTCAAGTTCGTCACCATCGGAGTAGTCATGGAATTAAAATACAACATCCCAAAATTATTTATGATCTCAATAGTATATTTTCCTTGTCTCAGGAAAACATCATCTGGGAACTGCCATACTTCAAGACCCAGAAAATAATGCATCATCAGGAATCCAGATTAGAATCTGCATTACTCTTGGAATTAAAGAAATTTGTCTTTACATCGATCTGATGTACCTTCCATTTCATCTTAGCTTCCAAGGAAAGAATGGTTCTAATTGAGGTATATCTAGCCATAGGGGAAAAGGTCTCTTCATAATCAATTCCCGCCTTCTAAGAGAACCCCCGAGCTATGAACCTTGCCTTGTAATTTTCAATGCTTCCATCTGCTGAGGGTTTTGTTTTGAAAATCCATTTTGACGAAACAATTGAATTGTCCTTCAGTCTTGGTACCACATCCCACACATCACTCTTAATGATAGATTTGTATTCTTCATTCATAGCATCCAACCAATCCTTCTTCTTTACTACGTCTTCAAAACATGTATGCTCTTCTTCAACAAGGTTACACATCAAGGCTACATAACTGGAATATGGCCTTGGTCTCTTACTTCATTCTGGGGCACCATATCTTCTTGCATATTGTATTATTTCTTGTGCCCAAGTTGGTCTTCTCTTTCATGTATTTTATTCATGAGGTGTCTCCTCAGGTATCAGAGGTTTTGTCATGTCATGATCCTCTGGAATAGGTTCCTCTTCAATATTTTTGTTTGGTACATTATTGGTTTCTGTAACTCTAGGAGATTCATGATCCTCTTCATCTTCAAGAGTCTTCTTAGACTTGTTGAAAGTTTTGTCTTCATCAAAAGTAACATCCCTTCTACCATCAATCTTATGGTATCTTGGGATGTAGATACAGTAAGCCTTTGATTTCTCATTGTACTAGTCCCATAAATGCATGGTAGGTCTTGATCATGGATGATGGCCTTTATTGCTTCCATGATAGTTATGTTCTTCCTTTCAAATACACCATTCTGCTATGGATTATAGGGAATGGTAAGCTCCCTCTTAATCCTTACTTGTCTACAAAAATATTTGAAATTACCTGAAGTGTATTCCCCTCCATTATCTGTCCTTAGAATCTTGATCCTCTTTTCATAGAGGTTTTCCACAAGAGCCTTGAACTCTTTAAACTTTCCAAAAACTTCATCTTTACTCTTTAGAAAATAAATCCATGGTTTGCGGGAGTAATCGTCAATAAAAGAAGCATAGTAAACATATCCACTTAATGAAGTGGTAGACATAGGTCCACAAATGTCGGAATTAATAATTTCCAATATGTCTTTAGCTTTGTTATCACTTATTGGAAATTGTTCCTTCGTACTTTCTCCTTCTGCACACTCCTTCATGATCAACTTGGATTTATGGTAGTCTAGTCACCACCTTACTTAATATTGGTAAGTCTTTGTAATGTACATGATCTAGTATTGTATGCCATAGTTCACAGGGGCTCATTGTACTCATCATCTGTGTTGAATCTGCTTGACCCTTAAGTTTATAAAGTCCTCCTTCTTCTAATCCAATAAAAATTGCATCATTGATAGTGTTCCCCTTTGGCCACATGAGAAATTCTCCATCTACAAATGCAATTCTAAGACCTTTCTTATCTAATGCTAAAATAGATAGAAGGTTATTCTTCAAACCTGGGACATATAGCACTTCCTTCAATTCATGTAATTTCCAGAGTCCAACTTGTAATAGGCTTCTCCCATCCCTTTGATAGGGTATTGATAATCATCTCCAAGATTTACTTTGTGTGGAGAGTCTTTCCACATGAGATGTGAAAGAGACTCCTTATATCCCGTAATGTGTTTTGAGGCTCCACTGTCCACTATCCAAGTATCACTTCCATGAGATACCGAACCAGTGAGGGATGATATTAGTACATATTCTTCAATGGAGTCCTCATCTTCTTTGGTTTTGACTTCGTCATCATACTCACTATCTTTGGCTACATGAGAATGAAATAAAATATTCATTCTATATCTTTCCAGGCCGCCCTAATCAGTTATGGTTTTACATTGACTCTTTTAATGACTCTTACATTATAAATTACATCAATGACATCTCCCGAAGGAGGGATACAATAATACAATAGACAAATACATTTAGAATATCTTCCGTAGTTACATTTCTTTAACATTGTGCCTCTCAGAGGAAAGTCAATCAATTGGAACAATATGACCCTTACCTGAGGGTTATTACAAACCTGAGAGAGAGAGAGACGATGTGTTGAAGATAAGGAATTTCACCCTCGGGAAGGCACATAATTTGGTGGAAGAAAATTTTAGTTTCGATAATTTTTAATTTTGACCTAATTTTGCAGTTGTTGCAGTTATTGCAGAAATTATGGTTTAAATTTTGTGTTTTTCCCTCCATAGATTTGGCTTGACCCTACCTTCTCTCACTCTCCTTGTTAGGAAAAATTTTCCCATGGATTTAGTTTTACAAGATTCCAAACTTCATTTTTTGACCTAGATCCTGCTAGGTTTTCTTATCCAGTTCTAAAGTCAAGATGATTGGAATGATGGTTGAAGATCGACTTGATGGGGATTCCAAATTTAATTTCTTGGAATTCTAGGTTTCTTCACATATTAGAAGAAAATGATCTTTTGAAGTTCGTCATAAGAAGGTCCCAGAACTAGAACCAGAAGATGACAAGTCTCGATGGAGAAAGAATGATGCCAGAGCAAGAAGAATCTTGGTGGATTCAGTAAAGGTCTTCTAGTATTTTGAGGTGATGTTATGAAGATCGATACTGCGATGATCTCCCAGCCACACAAGACCACAACAACACCATGGTCTTCCATCACGCACCATTTGACGTGAGAAAAAATGTGTTTCTAGTGAGAGAAAACATGTTTTTTAATGTATTTTCGATTTTCATGGTGTGGATTCTATTAAAAGTATGCAACATGGGTACTCATTGGATTATGTTATGCATCCAACAAGTCCTCCCGCTTGAAATTTGAGTAAACCTACAAGGAGATAAGTTGAAAATACGATCCAAAAAAGTAGTTTTTATTTTTCCCTCCAATTTTTTTACATGCACCTTGTTTGAATTTTAAAGCATTTTGATTGACTAATATGTGATGACAAGAAATTGTACTTTAGGGTTAAAAGGCCCATTTTTCATCCATATTTCCTCTAATGCATCTATCTCTACATCGAACAATACCGCTAACATCTTGCAGAGCCACACTGCTTCACTACAAGCTGAACATGTTGCTATGTATTCAACTTCTACCTTACTGAGAGCAACACATGGATGATTTCTACTGAGCCATGAGATCATACCTGATCCCAAACTAAAGCAACATCTTGAAGTGCTTTTTCTATCTTCGGCACTTCCATCCCAATCCGAGTATGTATATCCGTAAAATCTGAATTCACTATCAGAAGCATATCTGAGTCCATAGTCTATTGTACCTTTTAGGCACCTCATCACATGTTTTTCTACAATCAAGTGAACATGTCTAGGCTCTACCATATACTGTCTCAAGGTGTTCACAACAAAACATATGTCTAGTCTATTATTGGTCAAGTACATCAATGACGTAATAATCTCTATATACATTGTGACATCTAATATTTCTGATGAAGCATCATTCAAAAGCTTCAAGTTCGTCACCATCGGAGTAGTCATGGAATTATAATACAAAATCCAAAAATTATTTAGGATATCAATAGTATATTTTCCTTGTCTCAGGAAAATATCATCTGGGAACTGCCATACTTCAAGACCTAGAAAATAATGCATCATCAGGAATCCAGATTAGAATCTGCTTTACTCTTGGAATTCAGGAAATTTGTCTTTACATCCATCTGATGTAACTTCCATTTCACTTAGATTCCAAGGAAAGAATGGTTCTAATTGAGGTTATATATAGCCACAGGGGAAAAAGTCTCTTCATAATCAATTCCCTCCTTCTTAGAGAACCCCTGAGCTATGAACCTTTCCTTGTAATTCTCAATGCTTCCATCTGTTGAGGGTTTTCTTTTGAAAATCCATTTTGACGAAACAATTGACTTGTCCTTCAGTCTTGGTACCACATCCCACACATCACTCTTAATGATAGATTTGTATTCTTCATTTATAGCATCCAACCAATCCTCCTTCTTTACTACATCTTCAAAACATGTATGTTCTTCTTCAACAAGGTTACACATCAAGGCTACATAACTGGAATATGGCCTTGGTCTCTTACTTCATTCTGGGGCACCATATCTTCCTGCATATTGTATTATTTCTCATGCTCAAGTTGGTCTTCTCTTTCGTGGATTTTATTCATGAGGTGTTTCCTCAGGTATCGAAGGTTCTGTCATGTCATGATCCTCTGCAATAGGTTTCTCTCCAATATTTTTTTCTGGTACATTATTGGTTTTGTTAATTTTTCAGAATTTACTTCAATCTAATCTAGGATCTTAACTAAGAGAACAACATGTATAGCATATCTACAACATATAAATCATGAAAACAATAATGCAAGCACACAAGAGACACATAGTTTACTTGGGGAAAACCATAAAGGTGAAAAAACCTAATAACTTCCTCAGAGATAGATAGAGCAATGATACAACCCAAGCATAAGAGATAGAAATCTCCTAGTAGTAGCTTCTCCTCCTCCACAAGTGTGCCACTCTCCCAAGAGTGTGAGAGACAATAGAATGAACAAATAGAGTGCCTCCCGCACTCTATTTATACTTGACTTTACTTGCCTAATAACCTTTACTAGGTCGGCCTTAACTAAACCACATAACATAATGCTGACTGGGCCGACACCCAATAAGGTGGTCTAACAACCCTTCGACCCACATGAATTATACAGGACCGACCCCAACAAGGTGGTCTAATAACCCATCAAGTATAAGTTACGACACTTACAATATAAATCATGACACTTCCGTATAAAGGAATAATAAAATCTCTACAGGAATACAAACACTTCTGTATAGAGGAATAATACCATCTCTATAGGAGTACAATATACATATATGAAATACATTCCGAAGTTACATATACATCAACACTCCCTCTTAACTAGGAAGGTATTTCTCGACACAGGTCTTCTAGCACAAGTCTTCTTCTCTGGATCATCATCACTGGATAATCGTCATCGAGTCATCGTCATCATTACTGTTGTTGCTATCTCAATCAATCTCAGAAATCTACTTGTCATAGGAAGTTCTACAGAGCCAGTCCTTTTTCATACTGGATGTAGTCCCACCACCTGCAGGTCTTCATCATCACTAGCCATACTGTGGAATCCTCAGGACTTATTACGTGCATCACAAAACCTCGAAAGAGCATCCCAGGATGTTACGAGTACACAAATCCGACCTGTAGGATCTCCCAGGGCGCTATTACATGTGACCCCACCACAAAAACTTGAAAGAGCATCCCGGGATGTTACGGGTACACAACTCCGACCTATAGGATCTCCCAGGGCACAAATTACATGTGGTCGCCACAAAACCTCGCAAGATCATCCAAGGATGTTACGGGTACACAACTCTGACCTGTAGGATCTCCCAGGGCACAAATTACATCTGGTCATGGCAAAACCCGAAAGAGCATCCCAGGATGTTACGGGTACACAACTCCGACCTGAAGGATCTCCCGAGGCGTTATTATATGCCATAGGACAAAACCTCGAAAGATCATCGTAGGATGTTACGGGTACACAACTCCGACCTGAAGGATCTCCCAAGGCACAAATTATATGTCCTCCTAGAGCAATGTCTCGAAAGAGCATCCCAGGCTATTACAGGTACACAAATACGACCTATAAGATCTCCGACACATGCTCATCTGCACAACCTATTCCACGACCACAGAGTATCATCTTGATACTCACCATACATCATCCTGATGTACACATGATCATCCTGATCATCATCACTGCATCGTCCTGATGCAAGTCATCTGGAGCAACATCTTGAAGCTCATCATCCATGATCATCCTGATCATACAATGCATCTACCTGATGCATATCAAGTATCTACCTGATACATATCACCATACATGATCCACCTGATACATACATAGATACATGATCCACACAATGTATCCACTTGATATATATCAACATACATGTTCTACCTGATCATACACAGTATCCACCTGATACATATACAGATACATGGTCCAAGCATCTAACATGATGCATATATAAATACATATAAATGATCCAACCGATCATATCCAACATCCAACATGATGCGTACACAGAGAAGTAACTGGAGTATCATCTCGATGCTCACCATCCAGTGCTTACATCCACAGCCATGTGAAGGACCCCCCTTCCACCATGCTAGGAATGGCTACAGCAAATGTCTCCATCACTTCTTCCTTGAAGTGTCGTCGATCTGAAGAACACCAAGCCACTCTCTGAAGTACTCAAACTTCACTCTGGCTAGTGGCTTCGGCATTACATCTGCAATCTGCTCATCCGTTGCAACATACAGGAGCTTCACTGCTCCTCTCTGCACCATATCCCTGATATAGTGATATTTGATCTCTATGTGTTTCAACTTGTCGTGGAACATCGGGTTCTCAGATAGCTTCACACAACTTTGGTTGTCACAAAATATACCAGTAGCCTCCAGTGGTAGATCAAATAACTCAGACAGTAGCTTCCGAAGCCATACTACCTCACAACTAGCCGAACAGGATACAACATATAGCCGAACAGGATACAACATACTCTACTTCGGCTGTACTCAGTGCTACACAGGACTGCCTCCTACTAAACCAAGAGATCACACCTGATCCCATACTGAAGCAGCACCTAGAAGTGCTCTTCTTGTCTGCAGCACTACCTGCCCAATCTAAATCAACATAACCCTGTAGGTTAAACTTTTGATACACATCATACTTGAGCCCATAATCAACTGTACCCTTCAGGTGCCTCAGAATATGCTTTACAGCAATCAGGTGAACACTCTTCGGATCCGTCAGGAACTGGCTCAATGTGTTCACTGCAAAGAAAATATCTGGTCTCGTGTTCGTCAGGTACATCAAGGACCCAATCATCTGACGATACATAGTGATATCAACCAGATCAGATGAAGCATCACACATAAGCTTCAGGTTTGATGCCATAGGTGTGGCCATGGCCTTGCATTCCATCATCCCGAACCTCTTCAGGATCTCTACTGCATACTTCCCTTGTCCAAGGAAGATTCCATCTGCACTCTGCCACACCTCCATACTTAGAAAATAGTGCATCATCCAAAAGTTCTTCATCTAGAACTCAGCAGCAAGCTTCTGCTGCGTGTCGGCAATCAATCTATCTTCACCTGTAATAAACAGGTCATCCATATACAAAAGTAGTATCACTGGATTGCCTTCCTCAACCTTGTAGTAAAGGTCGGAATCCGCTTTACTCTTGGTAAAGCCCAAACTGGATAGAAAGTTGTCTATCCTACCATACCAAGTTCTGCACATATATGACTCCCTGTCATGTGTCTCAGAACTAAGTGGCTATTCCACATACACTTATTCTTCAACTACACCATTCAAGAAAGCTGTCTTGTAATCCATCTGGTGTATCTTCCATTTCATCACTACAGCCAGAGCAAGTACAGATCTAATGGAAGTGTATCTGGCTACAAGAGCAAAAGTCTCTATGCTACCACCTGCAGCATGCTTGATCTTGTAGATCCTCTTAGAAGTCACTACAGAATCCCCTTCAGGTCTTGGGACTGCATCCCAAACATCTTCATGATCGACTGGTACTCCTCGATCATGGCATTCTTCCCAGATCCTGGGAACTTCAATAACTTCAATATTTTCAATAGATAACTTTGTTCCTGAACAAATGTTGTAGTCCTTCTTTTGTAGGTGATGGTATACAATCTTTCCTACACAACAAGTTAAATTGCATGATTAGAAAACAACTCATAGTTTTTAGAAAAAATTCTTACACATAAAGAGATATGCCATACAATCATGCAATTATCTTAGCCAATGCTTCAATACAACATTTATCCATATCCCATAACTTTCTAGATGCCTTCCAATCTCTACCAGAACATTGTTAAGAGTGTGCACAACTCCCAACATGTCAGCAAAGAGGTTTCATTCTAGACAAGTAGCAATGGAATGTTGTATAGTGCCATAGGCCACTTACCCATGTATATTAGTAGTATATTGTTCATCAATGCAACTATTCTAATATGCATAATACACAACCTAATTCTAGGAACATGAGTATATACATTATTGAACAATATTATTTAAACAATAAAATATGCAAGGAATGATAATTCAAATACTTATCTTTGTTTGTTGGGTTGACTCCCTCTTAGTCTTTTTATTTTTATTTTTTATCTTTGTTTGTTGGGTTGACTCCCTCTTAGTCTTTTTTTTTTTTTATCTTTGTTTGTTGGGTTGACTCCCTCTTAGTCTTTTTTTTTTTTTTTGCAACTCCATTCTGATGTGGATTGTGAGAAGTGGTCAACTCCCTCTGAATATCTACATCCTTGCAGAAACTACTGAAGTGTGCTCCTTTTTTATCTTTGCTTCCTTGTAGGAACAACTGGAGTGTGCTCCCTCTTGATCTCTGCTTCCTTGCAGGAACAACTGGAGTGTGCTCCCTCTTGATCTTTGCTTCCTGGATTACCTGTCCTTGAACTTATATCCATCACTATGCATGCTTATTAGTATCTTCATTGTGTTATCCTAGAGGTCTCATACATAATCACACATTCATTAGTATAATCTTAATACTATCTCTTAATACTATCAAAACACAATAATCTTAAACATGTATAGTCATGATCATTTCAAACACAGATAATAAACATTAGTATTCAAGGTTTCAGGGAAGTCTTCTTTTACTCATGCATATTCTTATTTGATCATAGGACTCTTCTAGTTAGTTAAATCATCAATCAAGATAAGAGACATAAAATGCATAAACCCTTGATTACTTACATTTCTAACTTTATGAATAAACATAACCAATCATACCAAGTCTACTTATATAAGGGATCCTAACACAAGGTAGGATTCTAACTTGATATAGGAAAAACATACCTGGATTGTTATGTTAGCTAGTTATGTCTAACATACCCACATGATGTCTTCTTGTTCTCTTCAATGACTTGTGCTAGTAACCTGCATATCTCATAGGTTAACCATTATAGAACCAAGTTATACATACCTCGCAAATAGATCTTCTAAGTGATTCATGACAATGGATGAATCTTTGTCCTCATGTCATCATGATCATATGTTCTTGAACTAGAACATGATTTGTCTTTCTTGGTGTATCTTTCATGTTAGCGGACAACATAAACCTCATACAACACCATAATGCATTAGTACAATCATAAGTGTCAACACCCTAATCAATGAATATCTTCTATCATGCATTCATAATTTTATTAAGGTGATACGACAAGTCTAAATTTAATCAAGATTGTACTAACCATAATGACATGAAGACAAACATACCATAAACTTAATCATGAACAAATCTCAAAACATACCTGGATGAGTCATAATTGTCGAGATTGCTTGTAATCTTCTTATGTAAGGCCCTAGCCTCATCTCCCTCTGAAACAGAAACTTCTTCACTTATGCAGGTGACCAATCCATTCTCTTCTACGATTAACCCAATGCACTTGATTTGCAAGAACTAGATCTGGAGCTAGATTAGGGTTTGTTAGAGAAACCCTTAAAATTCAAACTTTGAATTTCAAACTTTCGAAAGGATAGAAATATGTGCCTTGATGAGCTGATCAAGCTGGTATAGTCATAATTTGAAAACTGCAAAGTTTCACCCCTCAAATTTTCCTTTGAAACTTCCAGATTCACTGGACATGACCCCGAACTAGGGTTTGATCAAGCCCACCTTTCTTCCCAATCAAAAGGTTTGATCCAAAGCTATAAGCTTCTATTTTTCTAAGGAGCTTCTAGTCGTGGTCACAGATTTCAAAAATTTCCATTTTTGCAGAAGCCCTAATTTTTCACTTTTCAGATCGAGGTCCCGAACTAGGGTCTGATCAAGCGCGGCCTTCTGCCCAACCAAAAATTCTGATCTTGGTCTCTAAATTTCGATTTTGATGAGTAGCATTCAGCCATAGTCTCTGATTACAAAAATTCCAACTTTATTTGAAACCCTAAATTACGGAAGCCATTAATGAAGGTGCTCAAAAATAATTTTGTTTTGACAGAAATATGTACCTGATTGTTTTTGGTGTAACTATGAACTTTTCGATCCATAGGGTCTGAAATATTTTCTTGTGATAGCCCGACCTGTTATATTTCCAACCCCACAGGTTTGACCTCAAATGGATTCTCTGAGAGAGATTTATGTCAATTTTTGCAACGTAACCTGTTTATGGGATAAAACAGGAGAGCGAACTTGTACAGAGTTCCATGTGTCATTGGTTCAGTTTCGGCCTCTAGAAACATTACCTGAGAAAGTACAATCCATGCACTACCTGTCACTTTTTATGAAATTGCATTTGGATCTTCCTATCCCAAGTTATGACCTTTTTTCCAAGGTCACCTGTTTATGAATGAGATCTGGAAGAGGCAGAAACCCTATATTGTACAGATCATAAATCATAAAGTACAATGATTTAGAGGTTTTCCTTTGCACACAAGGTACATGGGGATCTTAGCTTCGCCTTGTATGATTTTCAGACCCTGAAACCTTTCCAAAATGGATTTATAGAGAAATTTCTACGATGACTTGTTTTTTCTATATCAAGCCCTAGCTTCACAATTGCAACAAGTGTCATACATGACATACCATGCCTTCTTTCAGGCTAGCTCTGATACCATGTTAATTTTTCAAAATTTACTTCAATCTGATCTAGGATCTTAACTGAGAGAACAACATGTATAGCATATCTACAGCATATCAATCATGAACACAATAATGCAAGCACATAAGAAACACAGAGTTTACTTGGGGAAAACCATAAAGGTGAAAACCCCAATAACTTCCTCAGAGATAGATAGAGCAATGATACACCCCAAGAATAAGAGATAGACATCTCCTAGTGGCAGCTTCTCCTCCATAAGTGTGCCACTCTCCTGAGAGTGCGAGAGAGAATAGAATGAACAAATAGAGTGCCTCCTGCACTCTATTTATACTTGACTTGACTTGCCTAATAACCTTTACTAGGTCGGCCTTAACTTAACCACATAACATAATGATGACTGGGCCGACACCCAATAGGGTGGTCTAATAACCCATCAAGTATAAGTTACGACACTTACAATATAAATGACGACACTTATGTATAGAGGAATAATAACATCTTGATACAAACCGTAACACCAAAACCTCGAGGTGTTAGTGAAGGCCGTCCACTAGGATCTTAACATCCCACCACGCTCCGCAGTCCAGACTCTGGGCTGGATGTGCGCCCATACGGTGGTGTCCCCTTTGCGCTGTATGAGCCTCGGGCGAACACTGCAATGCCGATGTTGCCACCCGCTCTGTGACTTGAACCTTGGTGGAGGCTCTGATACTAGATGTGATGAACCTGCAATAATTAATTAATGCAAATACACAAGATATCAGAAATAATAGAACAGAATCACTTTTATATTGATCACGGGCCACTTCTAGGGGGCAACCTCCTTTGAGCAAGCTCAATACAATTAACTTCATGGTGCCTTCAATGACCTCAACACACACTTATATATTAAGTCTATGCCCAATACTATGAGTCAAAACCATGGGACATATAATACTACGGGACGACTTACAAAGCATATGCGTCCAATACTATGGGTCAATACTATGGGCTAATATAAACTACGGATCAACAAATGCTATGGGACGACTTACAAAGCATATGCGTCCAACAACAATATACTAACATAGTAAAAAGAAGGGTTGGCATAGGTTCCTAACATCCCCTCTCCCTTAGAAAAAGCTTTGTCCTCAAAGCTTTGGTTGGAGAAATTGCTGCAGAATCTGAAGGAGTGGTTCCCCGGTAGCATCCTCGGGTTGCCTTTCAGGACACTGACGCCTTTGGAGTGTCAAGGAGGATTGCTTGGAATGCTGTAGATGAAGAAGAACCCTATCAGCTGTGTGGAAAATGCGCTCAGAACGGTGCTGATCGGCTTGTTGTTTCAGGCGAATTCTGGCCATGTGAAGATTGTCCTGCAGAATGAGAAGAATCTGATCGTGGTTTCGAAGAACCGAGTCAATTTCCTGAACTGGGGAGCTGCTAAGGGTGTATTGAAGAAGATGGGCAAGGGTTTGAGCAATCCCGAAAGGAGTGTCGTTTCACTCTTGTTGACTTGAAAAGTATCATCGTCAGCTACCATTTGTTGAATTGTAATTTCTAGTCCCTGCCAAAAGAAGTTACATTGTTCCCGGTCATACATTTTGCAGAACCCAGAGTGCCTTGTTGATGAAGAAGCATGGAGTTCATAGAAGAGAGAGCCCTGTTGAACATATTGCAACCAATTTGGAACAAGCAGAGAAAGAGCTATAAGAGAAACTGGGTCATCAATTGTGCAAGAAGGATCATCTTCCACCATATTGTCCTTACCCTTCTTGTAAGTGATCACATAGGGATAACCCATGAGTTGGATAACCCATTTCAGGTGTGTTGGGGAGGAGATCCATTGTTCCAGAAAATGTTCCAGACTCGGGAGATCAGTCTTGATGCAGAAATAATTCCCTAATAGGTATGGCTGCCACTTCTGTACTGCATGCAAAATAGCCATCATTTCCTGCTGAGAGGTAGATGTCGCTAAATTCTTACCGGAAAGGTCTCTTGAAGGCAGCAAGCGCATTGGTTCAGCAAAGATACCTGCATATCTATCCAAGGAAGTAGTGGAGACTGTTGATGGGTGCATCTGAATGGAATTGAGCTGAGCGATGACACCATGTGAATTCTTCTAAAGGATTTTTTCCAGGAGATGTGAACTGATGATGTAGAGAGACCCTAGTTGTAAGCCCATAAATTTGTGTTGTGCCCCATTGACTTTAAACTGCATCCAAAGTTCAACAAAATCCCATAAGATGTAGCCAAGTGTGTGTAACCATTGAACGCCCAAAACCACATCACATCCGCCTAAGGACAAGGCAAACATGTCAGAGCGTAGGTTATAATCTTCCATAGAGATACGCACATTGTGACACTTCCCCTTGCAAGGTAAGGTGCCCCCATTGGCAACCATGACTTCAAAGTTGGAGCAAGGATGGACAAAACAATCAGCCTGTTTGGCAATCCGAGGGTCAATGAAGTTATGAGTGCTACCAGAATCAATGAGTATGGTAAGAGGGAGCTTCTTGAAGTATCCCCTGACCCGCATTGTTTGTGGGGTGGTGACGCTGGTTATAGCATGGAGAGAGATCTCGGGTGGGTCGTCCTGAGATGGGGTGTCAACAGGCGGGTGTTGAATGTCGACTTGATCATCTATTGTATCTGTAGCTTCTTCACCAAGTTCTAAGGCAGGCGGAGAATCCACATCCAAGAGATAGAGATTTTGTTGAACACATCTATGTCCCCGAGTGAATTTCTCATCACAATTATAGAAAATCCCTTTTTCTCGGTGTGCCTGCATTTCTATTTCAGAAAAATGCTTGATAGGAGTTGGTTGAGGAGAAGGCGTGATGGGAGGTCGTTGGGAACCCATATTTCTGAAGGGAAGAAAGGTGGGTTTGGAGCGTTGTTGAGTTGCGATCTTGTCCTCGGCCAGCTTAGCCAACCCTAGGACTTCCATCATTGTGTTGGGACAAAACATTTTGACCTCTGAGTGGATTTCATCCTTGAGACCACTGAAAAAACAACTCCTGTAGAATTCATCAGACAATCCTTTTGTGTGATTGGCCAATTTCTCAAATTTTGTCTGATACTCTCTCACTGTGCCAATTTGGTGAAGTTTAGTGAATGCTCCTGTGAAATCATCAAAAGCACTAGGACCAAATTGTGGCAAAATGAGTTGGAAAAAATCTGTCCAGTTTGGCTCGGGATGAGCTTTGATGTACCAACGGTACCATTGAAGGGCTTCCTGTTCCAAATGAAAGGATGCAAGTGGAAATTTCTGGACATCAAAAGTATTATGCAGACTGAAATATTGTTCTGCTCAGTATATCCATCCGGTGGGATCAGTACCACTGAAGCGAGGAAAATCAAGCTTCATCCCACGAAAATTGCTAGAAGAAGAGAACCCGGTGGCTGCAAAAGATTCTGGTTGTCGGTTATTGTTCATGGCTGAATGCTGAAGATGGAGGCTGAGAAATTTTTCATCCAGATCTTGGAGTTTGGTTTGGATGGCTGCAAGTGCTTCCTCCATGGTGTTTACTCCTGCACGGGTGACAACCATAACCAGGTTTTTTTTTTTTTTTTTTTGTGGAATGGGTAGAAAAACACAAATAGAAGCTGATTTAGTAAAGGGAAATTTGGATTGGGGAAACAATCTGATGGGTAATTGGGGTTTGACTAGATTTTGGACACTGTCGAAAGGATAAGAAAGCAAAAAGGGGGATTTCATAAGCGGGGTGATAGAATGAGAAAATTTGGCAGAGAGGGACAAGAAGCAGAATTCAGAAAGGAATTCTGTGGTAAAATTTGAAGGTGATTGGGTGAAATCTAAGGAAGATATGGCAAACCCTAAAAATAGACAAATGTGAGATTTCAGGCTTTGGGAAGGGGAATTGGGGATAGGGTCCTCAGGAATGAAAGATGCAGAATGGAATGACAGGGGTTCCCCGAAAATTTCAAGGGAAACAGAGTGAAAACAAGGGAGATATGGAGAGAAAAAACTGATTTTTTTTTTTCCAGAAATGGATCGGCAACAGCGGCGCGGAAGGGATCTGCAATAGATGGATCTGCAATGGCGCGGAAGGGATTGAAAACGGCTGGATCTGAAACGACGACTGGATCTGGAACGACTTTTAGAATAGATCTGAAATGGCTGGATTTGGAGCGGAAGTGATCGGCAACAGTTCAACTGAAAATAGATATGGACCCTAGGTATGTGCGGCTTCCTAACAGTTCAGGAGTTTCACTCGGCCACCAATGCTGTCTGACGGCTGGCGTATTGGGGCAGTACCCCTCACTCCCTGGCTCAGGTAAAACTGAGAACCGCTTTGCCACAAACAACAGCTCTTGGTTTACCTCACGGGTGGAAACTAGTCAATCAGGTAGGGGTCGTTGCCCTTTTCGCTGGCAAGTCCTCTCAATGGGCCAGCTACTTCGGGGTTCCTGTGGTACTCCTCACAATGAGTTTTAGGGCTTATGCCCAAGTACTTCCCACAGTTAAGCAGATAGGGATTATTCCCAAATCCGAACCTGCAACAGATGCGAAAAAAAAATTTGGCAGAAATTTCACCCAGCGAGCCCAAGAAAGTGTTTTGATACCAAATGATACAAACCGTTACACCAAAACCCTGAGTTGTTAGTGAAGGCCATCCACTAGGATCTTAACATCCCACCACGCTCCGCAGTCTAGAATCTGGGCTAGATGTGAGCCCGTACGATGGTGTCCCCTTTGCGCCGTACGAGCCTCGGGCGAACACTGCAATGCCGACGTTGCCACCCGCTCTGTGACTTGAACCTTGGTGGAGGCTCTGATACCAGATGTGATGAACCTACAATAATTAATTAATGCAAATACACGAGATATCATAAATAATAGAACAGAATCACTTTTATATTGATCACGGTCCACTTCGAGGGGGCAACCTCCTTTGAGCAAGCTCAATACAATTAACTTCACGGTGCCTTCAATGACCTCAACACACACTTATATACTAAGTCTATGCCCAATACTATGATTCAAAACCATGGGACATATAATACTACGGGATGACTTACAAAGCATATGCGTCCAATAATATGGGTCAATACTATGGGCTAATATAAACTACAGATCAACAAATACTACGGGACGACTTACAAAGCATATGCGTCCAACAACAATATACTAACATAGTAAAGAGAAGGGTTGACATAGGTTCCTAACACATCTCTATAGGAATACAAACACTTCCGTATAGAGGAATAATACCATCTCTATAGGAGTACAATATACATATATGAAATACATTCCGAAGTTACATATACATCAATAGGTTTCTGTAACTCTAGGAGATTCATGATCCTCTTCAGCTTCAAGAGACTTCTTAGACTTGTTGAAAGCTATGCCTTCATCAAAACTAACATCCCTTCTAACATCAATTTGATGGTATCTTGGGATGTAGATACAGTAAGCCTTTGATTGCTCATTTTACTAGTCCCATAAATGCATGGTAGGTCTTGATCATGGATCATGGCCTTTATTGCTTCCATGATAGTTATGTTCTTCCTTTCAAATACACCATTTTGCTATGGATTATAGGGAATGGTAAGCTCCCTCTTAATCACCGCTTGTCTACAAAAATATTTGAAATCACCTGAACTGTATTCCCCTCCATTATCTGTCCTTAGAATCTTGATCCTCTTTTCATAGAGGTTTTCCACAAGAGCCTTGAACTCTTTAAACTTTCCAAAAATTTCATATTTACTCTTTAGAAAATAAATACATGTTTTGTGGGAGTAATCATCAATAAAAGAAGCATAGTAAACATACCCACTTAATGAAGTGGTAGACATAGGTCCACAAATGTCAGAATTAACAATTTCCAATATGTCTTTAGATTTGTTATCACTGCTTGGAAATGGTTCCTTCGTACTTTCACCTTCTGCAAATCCTTTGCACACTCCTTCATGATCAACCTGGATTTATGGTAGTCTAGTCACCACCTTACTATTGGTAAGTCTTTATACTGTACATGAGCTAGTATTATATGCCATAGTTCACAGGGGCTCATTGTATGCATCATCAGTATTGAATCTGCATGACCCTTAAGTTTATAAAGTCCTCCTTCTCCTAATCCAATAACAATTGCGTCATTGATAGTCTTCCCCTTTGGCGACATGAGAAATTCTCCATCTACAAATGCAATTCTAAGACCTTTCTTATATAATGCTAAAATAGATAGAAGGTTATTCTTCAAACCTGGAACATATAGCACTTCCTTCATATTCATGGAATTTCCAAAGTCCAACTTGTAACAGGATTCTCCCATCCCTTTGATAGGGTATTGATAATCATCTCCAAGATTTACTTTGTGTGGAGAGTCTTTCCGACTGAGATGTGGAAGAGACTCCTTATATCCCGTAATGTGTTTTGAGGCTCCACTGTCCACTATCCAAGTATCACTTCCATGAGATACCGAACCAGTGAGGGATGATATTAGTACATATTCTTCAATGGAGTCCTCATCTTCTTTGGTTTTGACTTCGTCATCATACTCACTATCTTTGGCTACATGAGAATGAAATAAAATATTCATTCTATATCTTTCCAAGCCGACCTAATCAGTTAAAGTTTTACATTGACTCTTTTAATGACTCTTACATTATAAATTACATCAATGACATCTCCCAAAGGAGGAATACAATAATACAATAGACAAATACATTTAGAATATCATCCGTAGTTACATTTCTTTAAGATTGTGCCTCTCAGAGTAAAGTCAATCGATTGGAACAATATGACCCTTACCTGAGGGTTATTACAAACCTGAGAGAGAGAGACGATGTGTTGAAGGTAATAATTTTCACCCGATGGAAGGCGCATATTTTGGTGGAAGAAAATTTTAGTTTCGATAATTTTCAATTTTGACCTAATTTTGCAGTTGTTGCAGTTATTGCAGAAATTAGGGTTTAAAGTTTTTTGTTTTTCCCTCCGTAGATTTGGCTTGACCCTACTTTCTCTCACTCTTCTTGCTAGGAAACGTTTTCCCGTGGAGTTAGTTTTACAAGATTCCAAACTTCATTTTTTGACCTAGATCCTGCTAGGCTTTCTTATCCAGTTCTGCAGTCAAGATGATTGGAATGAAGGTTGAAGATCGGCTTGATGGGGATTCCAAATTTAATTTCTTGGAAGTATAGGTTTCTTCACATATTAGAAGAAAATGATCTTTTGAATTTCATCATAAGAAGGTCCCAGAACTAGAACCATAAGATGACAAGTCTCAATGGAGAAAGAATGATGCCAGAGCAAGAAGAATCTTGGTGGATTCAGTAAAGGTCTTCTAGTATGTTGAGGTGATATTATGAAGATCCATACTGCGATGATCTCCCAACCACACAAGACCACACCAACACTGTGGCCTTCTCCAATTCGCACACATGGGATTCCTTCCCATGAATCACAAAAGTTAAAACTCTCTGGTTGCTCAATGTAGACTTCTTCCTTAATGGAATCCAATCCTAATCCAATTTTGATGGCATTGGCATGGAACCTATACCTGTTCCAGAGCTTCATAACCATCACATGTTAAAGATAATGTAGCAGTGAGAGCCATTCTATAGGAGGATGACACCCTAGTCAGTTAACTAGGGTTCTGGGTCAGTTAATCGGGCAATGTAAGTCCCTAGTAGGTATATAGGGCCCCCAACAGTCTACTTAGGTTCTTGGATTGGGACCAAGCAGGTTGGAGACATGGGTAAAACGGTTTTCTTTCCACCTTTTGTCTTGTGGTTTTAAGGGGTGTTTACCTATCCTTGATTTGTGGTGGTTAGCCTTCTGTTAACCTTGTATTGTGTTGACCCTTGTTGGTCCTAGGTGCTAGCGCCCCTCGCCTTGTATGTTTGTAAAATATCTATCACAGTACTATATAACTACTATAGATACCTCACAATTGAAATATTTAACTAATTATGCAAGAAACAAGTGCATATACATTTCTGGAAAAATGAATGATAAAAAACCAGGCATAAATGATCAAATATCAGAACAAATGATCAAAAATCAAGATACACGAATGATCAAATATCAGATTCTATTAACATTCCAACCCAATAATGAGTTTGTATCATCGTTATATACAATAGGACGAAATAGGATGCACTTGGAGTGTCCACACTTAGCTATCTTAGATTGAGCCCAATCCCCCCTAGGTTGACCAAATGGTTCCCAAAATATACCAAATAGGTTCGAATTATGCATGTGAACACTGGGTGAGCATGGGGGGCCACAGTTGGGTTCACACATGTGAAGGAGGTGGTTGGGTGGAAGTTAGGTAGGCTAGGGTAGGCCAAAATAGCCAAAAGAGGGTCAAAAGACTAGGTTCAATGCATGTGCGCCCTTGGTCAAACCCAGATCCACAAAACAGGGAAGTAAGGAACCTTAGGCATGATGTGGGTAATAAATGCATGTGGTAGTCTCAAGGAGAGTGCCCAATAGCTATATTTGACCACCCTTTGGCCCATACAATGGTGGATATGTTCACACTTGCCCCAACAACTTCTAGACAACTTATAACAACTTCCTAACAACCTAGGGATGCAATTATTAACCATTTTTAGCACCTAATAACTATAAATTAATTAATTATTAAGGTACTAAGGTATAATATTTATCTAACACCCCCACATAAGCTAGACTTAGTGGATTATCAAAAATAAGGCCTTGACAACTAAGGCTCAAGTCACCTTTTACAACATAAAATTTATTTGTCCATGTAACCAAGGTAAGGAGGAAAACCACATGGGGAAATAAAACCTCCCCTAAACAATGGACATGTGGCATATCTGGAAAATACACCAATATTCAGCATGTATCACTAACCCCAAGGAGTGATCTAAGGTAAGTGAATTACTTCTTAGTAAAACTCTTGGTGAAGATATCAACAATTTGCTTAGGAGAAGGGCAATAATGCAATGCTATGATCTAGTCATGCACCAAGGCTTGAATGTCGTGCATGTGAATCTCTCTATGCTTGGTCCTCTGTATTTGTACTGGATCAGTGGATATCTTGATTGTGCTTTGATTATCACACCAAATGATAGTGGGTGAATCAAACACAAATACAAACTCTCCAGGAATGCCTTGCAACCACACACATTGTGTAGCTGCATTCACCGCTCCCCTGTATTTGGCCTCATATGAATATAAGGATAGGGTGCGGTGCTTCTTGCTTGACCATAAAATGGGACCATGTGCAAGTTTAAACACATAACCAGAAGTAGACTTCCGATCAGATCTATCACCATCCCAATCAGATTCAGTAAAACCAACTAGTTCAAGAGATGAACTAGTTGCATAGTGGATGCCAAAGTGTTTGGTACCCTGTACATAATGTAGGATCCTATTGGATTCCTTCCAATGGAATTCATGAGGCTCTTGCATGTGTATTGCAACAGCCCCAACATCATAGGACAAATCTGGTGGAGAGTGTGTAAGATACAACAAGCTCCCAACTAGTTGTCTATACAATGAGCTGTCAACTAGTGGTGAAGAACCCCAATCAGTAAGATTAATTCCAGAAATAAATGGTAATTTTACAGAATTATAGTCAGACATATTGAACTTCTGCAGCAAATCAGAAGCATATCTTTATTGAGAAACAAATATCCCATCCATAGTTTGCTCAATTTCCAAACCCAAAAATTGTTTCAACAATTCTAGATCGATCATGGAAAATGCACTGTGCAATGCAACCTTAACTAAGCCCAATTCTTTGGTGCAGCTACCAATGGTCAAAATATCATCAACATACAGTACTATAATCAATATCAAGTCACCAACATGCAGCATATAGACATTAGGATCAGACTTACATCTCTCAAAGTTCAAGGATAGCAGAAAATTGTCCATTTTGTCATACCAAGCTCTAGGAGCTTGCTTGAGCCCATAGAGCGACGTCTTCAACCTGCACCCAAGTGTATGATCAAAAATTAATCCTTCAGGATGATTCATATATATCTACTCATTTATATCCCCATTAATAAATTCACTCTTCACATCCATGTGATGAACCTCCCATCGCTTGGAAGCAACAATGGCTAAAACTACCTTGATTGAGTCCATCTTTTCCACTGGTGCAAATGTCTCTGTATAGTCCACTCTATAGAATTGAGAGAATCCCTTAGCCACCAACCTGGCCTTATACTTCATATCAGATCCATCATATGCCACTTTGGTTCTAAAAACCCATTTACATTGCACTAGTTTCCTCTTGGGAGGAAGAGGGACCAAATCCCAGGTTTCATTGTCATGGAGGGAGTTCATCTCTTCTTGCATGGCTGTTGTCCATATTGGGTCTTTTTAATCCTACGAATATGATTTATCATAAGATCCAAACATAAGAAAACACATATCCATGAGATCAGAATCACAAGATACAAAATCATTGTGAAATTGAGATCTAGTTTTCCTAGGATCTTGAGGATATTCTACAAGCTCACTAGCAGCTTGTATTGTTTTCTCAACCCACTTGGGCCTTGAGGGTGGGTCATGATCAGAATAAATGTCATAGTAATCATCATAAATCTCAAAATAAAAATATCAGAGAAATAAACATCACTTACATCATCATCAAGAAGAAGATATGAGCATTCCCCTTCACCTTGTTCGGCAGCATGCATGGACTCTTCTTCTTCTTCGAACTGGACACTTCTTTCAATGAATGTTTTGTGACATGAGGGATCAAAGAGCTTGTAGTAGTTTGTATATTCTTCATAACCAACCGTGATTGACTCCTTTCTTTGGGGCTGCAAGGCGTTTCTCTTCTCTGGTGGAATCCTATCCCATGCCCTTGAGCCAAATACCCTGAAATGAGAAACATTGGGATTGTGGCCCATCCAAGCCTCATATGGAGTCATCAATTCCAAGGATTTATGTGGTGATATTTTATGAACATATGCATCACAATTCATAGATTCATATCATATATTAGGAGACAAAGACTTAGCCTCCATCATGCATGTGGCCATGTCTTTTAGTGCTCTATTCTTGCGCTCTGCAACACCATTTTGCTAAGGTGTGTAGGGCACAGTGTTGAATATTGTAACTTCTAAGAATATTATATTTGTAATTTATTATTCCGGAGATGTTTCATCCCTCCGAGGTGACCCTATTTTATGTCCGGAGATGTTTATTCCTCCGATGGATTGTGGTAACTAGGGTTATTAGATCTCCTATGTGGGGGTCGGCTCTGAGTTTATTTGTTAGGGGTTATTAGACCCTCTTAGGAGAGGTCAGCCCCATAGGGTAAAACGTCAGTCGGGAAACAAGTATAAGTAGAGGAGGATGCTCCTCACTTATCACACACTTCCATCACTCAGAAAGTAGTGCACATCTGAGAGAGAGGTCTGCATAAGAGGTAGAGAAGGAGCTCCAGTATTGTACTACATCTTGTATCTGGTTGATCATCTTATTGAGGAAAGCTGCTGGGTTTTCTACCCCATGAGGGTTTCCCAGGGTAAAATCGATGTCTATCTTGTGATTGTGTTTCTTTCAGTGATCTTGCTAGTCAAATTAGTTTAAACTTAACATGGTATCAGAGCTAGCCTGAATAGGACATCTTTCACAAGGTGAAAATATCTCTCTCTCTCTCTCTCCGGTGAAAATTAGGGTTTCTGCAAAAGTTAGTATTTTTGGATTCTGATTACATGGCTGGATAGCCCTTCTCAAAATCGAACTTTTTGGTTGGGTAGAACACTGGGAAAGTCAAACCCTAGTTTGACCCAAAGTGCGATAAACCAAAAATTCTGTTGCAGATCCAAAAGGTGAAAAGTTGAAGTTTCCAGAAGCATAACACACCAGAACCTTCATTCAAGCACATCTCCTAGTAAGTGTTATTCTATCCCTTGAGAAACTTCAATCTCTTTGATCCCTAAAGAAGATGGCTCCAAGCACTAAGCTTGAAGACAAGCTAGAAGGTATAGAAAATTTCCAAGCATGGAAATACAGCATTGGCCTCATTCTTGAAGAGAATGATCTTGTCCAGTATATCAAGGATGAGATTGCAGAACCTGAAGAAGATGAATCAAAAGAGAAGTATAGGAAGGATTTGATTAGAGCAAAGAGAATCATTGCTGATTCTATTAAAGACCACTTGATTCCCCAAGTGGCATCTAAGAAGAACCCAAAGGAAATGTATGATGCCCTGGGAAGAATGTATGAAAGGAGGAACATCAATAGGAAGATGAACCTAAGATCTCAGTTGAAGAATACCAAGATGAACAAAGGAGAATCCATTCAAGACTAATTCTCAAGGGTTTCCCAAATCAAGGAACAACTAGATGCCATTGGAGATACCCTTGATGAAGATGAATTTGTAATGACTACTCTAAATGGGCTCACTAGACCTTGGGAGTCATATATACAAACTATGTGTGCCAGAAAAGAAAGTATGAATTTTGATGTAGTATGGGAGGTTTGTATTCAAGAAGAAACTAGGGTAGCCAATAGAGAATCCCTTCTCAAGGAGGATGACCAAGCCTTGGCTACTCACACCAAAAGAAGAAGAAAGGGTCACATCAAGAAAATTTACCACAAGGAGTCTCAACCCTCCCATAGATTTAAAAGGAGAAGAGGAACAAACTCAGAAAGAGACCTCTCCACAGTCCAATGTTTCAATTGTCTTAAACTAGGACACATTGCTAAAAATTGTACTTCACAAACAAAAAAGAAGAAGTTTGTTCACTAAAGACATCATGCACATATGGAAGAAGATGATAGTGGAGAAGAAGAAGAAGAGGAAAGGCCTCAAAAGAAAAGATCTTGTTATCTCCCAAATTGACCACCATCATTTTGGGTGATAGAATGGGTAAAATTTCTTATTTCTATGAGTCTTGGGCTTCAAATTTCGAAAAAAAAACAGGTTTCGGCAGCTAACACTGTTTTGCAGGAAGCCAGTTAGCTGCCGAAAGGGCCCATTTTCGGCAGCTAAAGGCGTTAACAGAAAATACATAAGCTGCCGAAAAGGTTTTTACAAGCAAAATTAAAGGATTGGGTCCGTATTCAGTCCCACATCAAGCGAGCCTGTGTTTAAGCCGCCGAAAGGAAGAATAGAGCGCAACATTAGTCCGCAGGAGGTTCTCAGCAGGGTAAAACTCAGTGGAAAAGGAGGAGTCAACTTTTGATTTAAACTCCATGATTTCAGTAAGAGGTTCCTTTTTTGTCTGCTACAAGATATTCTCTCATGTCACAATCTGCTGAGTCTCGCTTTCACAAGCTGGAGTCTGCTCAAATCTTGGTTGCAGTGACAGGTCATCATCCAGCTCTATGACTGACAGTTAAAATCTTCAGCTACAAATCAGGAATCATAAACGAACTCCTTCTTTCAACAAATAACTGAGACTCCAAAGGAAGGGTATCTCTAATCAACTTAAAAGGTAGCTAACCCTCTGATTCGATTTAAGAGGAGCTCGGCAAAACGTTAATAACACAGACCTGTAACAGAAAATTGGAGGAATTTTCTGCTGAAACCACGTGATCTTGCGGGGCAATTTTGACGGCCTTCCCGAACTCCAAATTCAAATCTGAAAGCACCAGTGGATAGCTTAGGTTCTGTATATCAAAATCGACTATTTGAATAGCCAAAATGGACATCGGACGGTGGAGAAAATCGATTTTTGCTGAAGGCAGTTTTTTTTTTGGAATTCTACAGGCTTTCGGCAGCTTAGGCGGGTTTCTACAACACTCATTAGCTGCCGAAAAGCCAGCTTTCGGCAGATAAGTCATGAAATTGGCAGCACTGTTAGCTGCCGAAAGTCTGTTTTTGGCATATTTTCGTATTTTTGCACAGATATCATTTTTGTTCGAGGATAAAGCACAAGGCCAGTCTTAAGAGACGTATTATGAATTATATTATCCATATCTAAAGGTTATTGGGCGAATTTTCAATCAGGGGCATATTTTAAATGACTTTCACCTTGAAATGAGGGATGGCTCTAAGGGATTGATTGCCACATCAGCTTCTTGACTGTCTCTGCGCCCAGCTAAGATCACCGAGCCTTGGGAGGCTGCTGCACTTCATCGACCACCGAGTTTTGAAGAAGATTGACACATCATCAAGTCCCTTGATTCAAGGAATCAATCCTTTCTCTTTGCATTTACTTTTTTAGTTTGATGTTTCAGTTAGCTCAGCCAGATCCACGTTTTTAGGATCTGAGAATTACTGTGTAAAGGCTATAAAGCCTGAGAACCAAGTCATTGTGAAGGGTTCGATTTTGGATGGAATAATTGGCTACTTTATTCGGTTTTCTTATGCTAATATAGATCACAGGTTTCCTTCAGCTTCGATATCAGTTTTCATTTTCTCTTTCACTGTATCAGTGTTGTCTAGCTTTGAATGTGAATGTTCTCTTTACATTGTTTAGCTCACAGCTTGATTCCAGTTCCTTGAATGTCTCTCGAGCCCTACTTTGTACTGGTTTGGTTACATGTTTTCTTCATCCACCTTTGATGTTATATGCTGATCAATCGATTCTTGAGGGCACTGTTTCATCTGTTTACATGCTGAATGTCTGAATACTGTACTCTGATTTAGTCATCCCATTTATCCACCTTTTTTCAAAAGACACAAAAAATCATTGAATTCTTAAGTTACCAGGCATACCTAGCTTATAACCCTAGGTAGTTTCCTAGAGTGATAACAGATCTAAAGTAAAGAAAGAATATGCAGAAGAATATGTTCTATTTTCTACACTCTCTGGGTCTGTAACACCTGGAGAAGATACACAACTCATCGATAGTGGTGCTTCAAATCACATGACAGGTCAAAAGAAAACTCTCTCAAGACTTGAAGAAAAGACTTCTCCACAAAAGGTATCTCTAGGAGATGATTATCAATATCCCATCAAGGGAATTGGTGAAGCAAGCTATAAGCTTGATTTCGGAACACCATTGAAGATGAAAGAAATTTTATATGTACCAAGTTTGAAGAAGAACCTACTTTCTATCTTAGCACTAGATAAGAAAGGCTTTAGAGTTGCATTCATAGATGGACAAGTACTTATGTGGCCCAAAGGAAAAGCAATTGAGGATGCAATTGTTATTGGTGAAGAGGAAGGAGGTCTTTACAAACTCAAGGGTCATCGAAAACCTGCCCTTGTCCATGAAACCACTAGCCCCAGTGAGCTATGGCATAGAAGGCTTGCTCACATTAACTACAAAGCCCTACCCTATGTAAGAAAGGTAGTTATAGGACTACCAGACTTAAAGGTTGATCATAATGGCACATGCAAAGGATGTGAAAAAGGGAATAATATCAAGAACCCATTTCCAAAGAGAAAAACAAAGACTAAGAACATCCTGGAGTTAATACATTCAGATGTATGTGGACAAATGCCCACCACATCTCTAAGTGGGTTTGAATACTATCTCACATTCATTGATGACTATTCAAGGAAGACTTGGATATACTTTCTAAAAGGAAAGAATGAAGTCTTTGGAAAATTCAAAGAGTTCAAGGCTTTGATAAAAAATCACTCAGAAAAGAAAATCAAGATTCTCAGAACAGATAATGGCGGAGAATATACTTCAAAGGATTTTGAAGACTTTTGTGAGGAAGATGGAATCAAGAGGGAACTAACCACTCCCTACAATCCCCAACAAAATGGGGTTGCGGAAAGAAAGAATAGAACCATCATGGAAGCTATAAAGACTATGATACATGATCAAGACCTACCCATGTATCTATGGGCTGAAGCAACTAGGACAACAGTCTATGTACAAAATAGACTATCTCATAGTGCTCTTGAATTCAAGACTCCAGAAGAAGTGTTCACAGGAAAGAAGCCTCAGGTAAGTCATCTCAAAATATTTGGATGTCCAGTGTACATTCACATTCCAAAAGAAAAAAGAACCAATTTGGATCCTTCTGGTAAGAAGGGAATATTTGTTGGATATTGTGAATCATCCAAAGCTTTCAGAATATACATCCCAGGTTTTCATCGTATGGAAATAAATAGAGATGTGTCATTTGATGAAGAAGCAGCTCTCAAGAAATCTAGGAAGTGCCAACTTGAAGAAGTCTATGAAGAAGATACAACTCCTAGAATCACAGAGGTTGTGCCCATCCCTGAAGATGCTACATCAGAATACCATGACATGTTAGAACCACAAGAATACCCCATTACAAACTTATCTAGAAAAAGAAGGCCAACATGGGCTAGAGACATTATTCAAGGAGATGAAAAATATGGAGCTCCTGAAGGCTCCACTAGGGAAAGGAAGAAACCAAAGCTAGTATCCAACTATGTCGCCTTGATGTGTGATCTTTTGGATCAAGAACCTACTAGCTATGGAGAGGCATTTAGAAGAAAGAGTGGGTTACCCAGAAGCAATGAAAGAAGAATACCAATCAATAATGAAAAATGTTGTTTGGGATATAGTTCCCAAACCAAAAGATAAAAATGTGGTATCTTCCAAATGGATATTCAAGATAAAACATGCTACAGATAGTAGCATTGAAAAATATAGGGCAAGATTTGTAGCCAGAGGATTCTCTCAGAAAGAGGGAATTGACTATGAAGAAACATTTGCACCAGTTCCTAGGTACACTTCCATTAGAACTATCATGGCACTTGCATCTATGATGAAATGGAAATTACACCAAATGGATGTTAAGACAGCCTTCCTGAATGGCGTGATTGAAGAAGAAGTGTACATAGAACAGCCACAAGGACTTGAGGTTAAAGATGGGAGAACACATCTATGCAAGCTGAAAAAGGATTTGTATGGATTGAAGCAAGATCCCAGAGCTTGGTACGGTGTCATGTCCCAAATTTGGAATTGGGTCACAATGGCCTAATCACATTGGCCATATTCATTAGGGTTTGTAAAATTGATGTTAAAGGTCAAATAATTGCCAAGGAGGAAAATTACTAGTTTCCTAGGTTTGGGGTGGAAGCTTTGGGATTTGGAATAATGGGGATAATAAATGATGTTTGAACATTAGAGTGGCATAAATATTTAATAAAGGATCTAAATAAATATATACAAGTGAAAATAAAAGTGGCATTTGATCATGAAGACACATGGAGGAAGTGGGACCCACATATGGCTAGATTTCCCCACTACACTTGGCATCATTCTCTCACCAATTCGAATTCAAGGTGAATGGTAACATACTTTGGGGAGTCCAAAAGGTATTATTCATGGCATGAATCACCCAAGGTCGAAATATAGAGGAAGAGTAACTCCCATGGAAGAGGAAGAGGCAATTTGGAGCTAGTGAGACACTTGGGCTAGATTCCCTAGCTCTATGACAACAATGATGAAGATGCTATGACACCTATGACACAAATCAGACCTGAAGGCTGACATATGACATATATGACATGTCAGGGCTAAAAATAGACTCCAAGAGGGCGCTCAAGGGTGTTAGGGAAGCTAAGATGCTTCCACATGTGATTTGGTGGAAGTGGGAGACTAGGAATTGTTGTACAAGTGGTGTTCTTTGGAATCTCTTCCCAACTTGAGTTGGCATGAGTCTCTTGGAAGGAATTCGACCCATGGAGGACATTAGAAGTTTATAAATTTCAATAACAAAGAATGAAACCAGCTTTTGATCATTTGTAGAATTTGCAATTGCATTTGTGAAGAGGGAGAGCTAGTGCATGACTAGTTTCTTGCCTTAGCCAATTTCGAGGGTGAAAGATTCCCATCCAAGTTGGCAATTGGAAAGGCCATTCAGACCTTTCATTTGGAGCTTCAATGGAGTCTTTATTTTCAGGTGTAATCTACAGGGCAGCTCATGGTTTCTTCTATTGCAGCTCGCTCCTTCAACCATTTCCAGTTTTGATGGCATATTCTTGATCCTTGAGGGAGGGCGTTTTTGGTGAGCTATTGTACTCTTTGGGGGAGCTTATAATGCCCCATTTATTTTGTAATATGAATTAAATACTCTTTTCTTCATCTCCAGAAAGTTTCAGGTCGAAATTCAAAGTAGAAGTGTATAAATCTCATTTTTAATGGAAGAACAATGCCATTTCCCCACTACCTTGTTGTGAACCAATGTATTGATGATGATTTCGAATGAATGGATGATTCTATGATGAATTTGTGATTAATGGACTTCCATGGATGTATTTTACAAGTTTCATGTACTGTACTTGAGCATTTGAAGTATTTTTACTCAGTTTAATTGCATTGGGAGAAGAAATAGTGCCATTTCCCCAAGGGTCGAATTGGTGATTTTTGCAGTTGAATGGGAGAGGGTGAGAACAGTTGTAATAAACCATTAATGGTGCATATGAGACTTTAATAACATACTTAACACATTACATACCTCTGTTCATAAATTTGAGTGGGTTTGGAGGCATTTGGGAAGCCATTTTCAGTACTTACCTTAGGGGGATTTGAACCCCAAATTACTAGTAAAATTGCATACTTGGTCCAGAATATTAAGAGAGTTTGCAGAGGTCTTTTGGTGGCCATATGTTATCCCTGAACATCATATTCAATTCCTAATATCATTCATACACCTTCCTTGAATATTTGAAGGCATTTGGAGTCAATTTGAGACCTAGAGACCAATACTAGTCAAAGGGAAATCACTAGTAAAGTTACCTACATTGACCAGAATTGAAAGAGTATTTGCAGAAGTGTTTTAAAGGTACAAAGGCATCCCTAAAACACATATTTATGTTCTAATATCATTCATATACCTTTTCAAAAGATTTGGGATAATTTGGGGCAAATTTGGGACCTAGAGATTGAAACTAGTCAAAGGTCGAACCAAGGAAAAAAGTGGAAAATTGCAATTTTAATAAAATTCCTAACAAGGTACATTACAGTGGTATCAGAGCATGGTCTTGGCACCTGATGTGGTAGAACATTAATGAAGACCAGGAGTTAAAGAAATAATCCACCACCCTTAGAAACTGAAACTGGATGTACTTTGGTGAAAGGGAAGAAATAGGAGAAGAAGTGCATTCATTGGTCACCATGAGTAAGGATGAGAAAGGAATCTCAGAGGAGAATGAGGAGTTTAGAAAATTATTGGAACCTTCCTTTGAAGAAAAGTGGAGGCAATACTTTCAAGAGTTCAAATTGTTGCTTAGTGAAATTGGAAGCAACTCGGAAAAAATAATGAGCAATGGTTCTCTTTTCAAGGAAAAGGATGAAACAGTTTATGCCACAAAAGAGGAACCTAATGTAATTGTGGAACATGAGGTACATGTTGATATGCAGGTGCTTGAAGATGCTACACTAAAACAAGAAGAAGGACAAGAACTTGTCCTTGTTCAAAGGGATTATGAGTTGCCTCATGGAGAGAGTTGCAAAGCCTTGGAAGAGGTACATGATCTCACAATAGTTGGACCAAGCAATTATGGAGAAGATGAATTAAATATTTCAATGGGTAAGAGTTGTAAAGAATTAAAGTTGGTTCATAATTTCTCACCCCACACTTCTTTTCCAACCACATCACTTTGGGATGAAAATTGGGCGAAAGGTTTTTTTCTAGTGGTGCCACATGAGGGGTATGAAACTCCTACCTCTCCTTTTGATGATGACATGAATAGAGCACCTCATTATTTAGAATTGCAGCAGCATATTGCTTTACCTTACGATGATACATATCCTCATGGATGTATGGATGAGACTTCTTTGAGTCCTTTGAAGTCTCCTTGTTTTTCTTGCTCATTATTTGGTTCAGATTTTAGTGGAGATTCTTCATTCACTTCTTGGATGAATGAATGCATGGCTGAATATTTTGATGCATATCACGTTCTTTTGGAGCATCACTATAGGACATGGGATACTCACCTATGTCATTGGAGAAAAATTGATTGGTCACTTGAAGATTGTATGCACCTAGCAAATGGTGGTCTACTTACTTGGAGGTATAAACACTTTCATGATTCTTTGATGAAGCATCTTATTGATGTAAGTTTTCATTATGTTGTTATGTACTTTGATGATATATATTTTGTACTCATGATGTTTGGAAGAATGCATACAAGAAAATGGGATCCAGGAATCCTCTTATCTGATGGTATGGGTTGGAGAGCACTTTTAATTATTGGGGTGCAATACAAGCAATGGGACCCTGGAATAATTTTTGTCTCATTGGTTTGAATTTTTTTTGGGAAACAAGCAGTATGGGAGATGGATTTCCCACTTAATAAAGTGAATTTTATCAGAGTAGTGCAGCAGCAAGCATGGTGGTTCCTCTCTAAAATCTTCAAGGAAACTCAAAGACTCAAGGTTGGGCAATTCAATGGCAACTTCAAAGAATTATACAGGAAGCAGGTTCTTCAACACCCATGTTTGAAATTGCTTGAGGACAAGCAATATTGGGAAGGGAGGACTTGTCATATCCCAAAATTGGAATTGTGTCACAATGGCCTAATCACATTGGCCATATTCATTAGGGTTTGTAAAATTGATGTTAAAGGTCAAATAATTGCCAAGGAGGAAAATTACTAGTTTCCTAGGTTTGGGGTGGAAGCTTTGGGATTTGGAATAATGGGGATAATAAATGATGTTTGAACATTAGAGTGGCATAAATATTTAATAAAGGATCTAAATAAATATATACAAGTGAAAATCAAAGTGGCATTTGATCATGAAGACAAATGGAGGAAGTGGGACCCACATATGGCTAGATTTCCCCACTACAATTGGCATCATTCTCTCACCAATTCGAATTCAAGGTGAATGGTAACATACTTTGGGGATTCCAAAAGGTATTATTCATGGCATGAATCATTCAAGGTCGAAATATAGAGGAAGAGTAACTCCCATGGAAGAGGAAGAGGCAATTTGGAGCTAGTGAGACACTTGGGCTAGATTCCCTAGCTCTATGACAACAATGATGAAGATGCTATGACACCTATGACACAAATCAGACCTGAAGGCTGACATATGACATATATGACATGTCAGGGCTAAAAATAGACTCCAAGAGGGCGCTCAAGGGTGTTAGGGCAGCTAAGATGCTTCCACATGTGATTTGGTGGAAGTGGGAGATTAGGAATTGTTGTACAAGTGGTGTTCTTTGGAATCTCTTCCCAACTTGAGTTGGCATGAGTCTCTTGGAAGGAATTCGACCCATGGAGGACATTAGAAGTTTATAAATTTCAATAAAAAAGAATGAAACCAGCTTTTGATCATTTGTAGAATTTGCAATTGCATTTGTGAAGAGGGAGAGCTAGTGGATGACTAGTTTCTTGCCTTAGCCAATTTCGAGGGTGAAAGATTCCCATCCAAGTTGGCAATTGGAAAGGCCATTCAGACCTTTCATTTGGAGCTTAAATGGAGTCTTTATTTTCAGGTGTAAGCTACAGGGCAGCTCATGGTTTCTTCTATTGCAGCTCGCTCCTTCAACCATTTCCAGTTTTGATGGCATATTCTTGATCCTTGAGGGAGGGCGTTTTTGGTGAGCTATTGTACTCTTTGGGGGAGCTTATAATGCCCCATTTCTTTTGTAATATGAATTAAATACTCTGTTCTTCATCTCCAGAAATTTTCAGGTCGAAATTCAAAGTAGAAGTGTATAAGTCTCATTTTTAATGGAAGAACAATGCCATTTCCCCACTACCTTGTTGTGAACCAATGTATTGATGATGATTTCGAATGAATGGATGATTCTATGATGAATTTGTGATTAATGGACTTCCATGGATGTATTTTACAAGTTTCATGTACTGTACTTGAGCATTTGAAGTATTTTTACTCAGTTTAATTGCATTGGGAGAAGAAATAGTGCCATTTCCCCAAGGGTCGAATTGGTGATTTTTGCAGTTGAATGGGAGAGGGTGAGAAAAGTTGTAATAAACCATTAATGGTGCATATGAGACATTAATAACATACTTAACACATTACATACCTCTTTTCATAAATTTGAGTGGGTTTGGAGGCATTTGGGAAGCCATTTTCAGTACTTACCTTAGGGGGATTTGAACCCCAAATTACTAGTAAAATTGCATACTTGGTCCAGAATCTTAAGAGAGTTTGCAGAGGTCTTTTGGTGGCCATATGTTATCCCTGAACATCATATTCAATTCATAATATCATTCATACACCTTCCTTGAATATTTGAAGGCATTTGGAGTCAATTTGAGACCTAGAGACCAATACTAGTCAAAGGGAAATCACTAGTAAAGTTACCTACATTGACCAGAATTGAAAGAGTATTTGCAGAAGTGTTTTAAAGGTACAAAGGCATCCCTAAAACACATATTTATGTTCTAATATCATTCATATACCTTTTCAGAAGATTTGGGATAATTTGGGGCAAATTTGGGACCTAGAGATTGAAACTAGTCAAAGGTCGAACCAAGGAAAAAAGTGGAAAATTGCAATTTTAATAAAATTCCTAACAAGGGACATTACAGTGGTATCAGAGCATGGTCTTGGCACCTGATGTGGTAGAACATTAATGAAGACCAGGAGTTAAAGAAATAATCCACCACCCTTAGAAACTGAAACTGGATGTACTTTGGTGAAAGGGAAGAAATAGGAGAAGAAGTGCATTCATTGGTCACCATGAGTAAGGATGAGAAAGGAACCTCAGAGGAGAATGAGGAGCTTAGAAAATTATTGGAACCTTCCTTTGAAGAAAAGTGGAGGCAATACTTTCAAGAGTTCAAATTGTTGCTTAGTGAAATTGGAAGCAACTCGGAAAAAATAATGAGCAATGGTTCTCTTTTCAAGGAAAAGGATGAAACAGTTTATGCCACAAAAGAGGAACCTAATGTAATTGTGGAACATGAGGTACATGTTGATATGCAGGTGCTTGAAGATGCTACACTAAAACAAGAAGAAGGACAAGAACTTGTCCTTGTTCAAAGGGATTATGAGTTTCCTCATGGAGAGAGTTGCAAAGCCTTGGAAGAGGTACATGATCTCACAATAGTTGGACCAAGCAATTATGGAGAAGATGAATTAAATATTTCAATGGGTAAGAGTTGTAAAGAATTAAAGTTGGTTCATAATTCCTCACCCCACACTTCTTTTCCAACCACATCACTTTGGAATGAAAATTGGGTGAAAGGTTTTTTTCTAGTGGTGCCACATGAGGGGTATGAAACTCCTACCTCTCCTTTTGATGATGACATGAATATAGCACCTCATTATTTAAAATTGCAGCAGCATATTGCTTTACCTTACGATGATACATATCCTCATGGATGTATGGATGAGACTTCTTTGAGTCCTTTGAAGTCTCCTTGTTTTTCTTGCTCATTATTTGGTTCAGATTTTAGTGGAGATTCTTCATTCACTTCTTGGATGAATGAATGCATGGCTGAATATTTTGATGCATATCACGTTCTTTTGGAGCAGCACTATAGGACATGGGATACTCACCTATGTCATTGGAGAAAATTTGATTGGTCACTTGAAGATTGTATGCACCTAGCAAATGGTGGTCTACTTACTTGGAGGTATAAACACTTTCATGATTCTTTGATGAAGCATCTTATTGATGTACATTTTCATTATGTTGTTATGTACTTTGATGATATATATTTTGTACTCATGATGTTTGGAAGAATGCATACAAGAAAATGGGATCCAGGAATCTTCTTATCTGATGGTATGGGTTGGAGAGCACTTTTAATTGTTGGGGTGCAATACAAGCAATGGGACCCTGGAATAATTTTTGTCTCATTGGTTTGAATTTTTTTTGGGAAACAAGCAGTATGGGAGATGGATTTCCCACTTAATAAATTGAATTTTATCAGAGTAGTGCAGCAGCAAGCATGGTGGTTCCTCTCTAAAATCTTCAAGGAAACTCAAAGACTCAAGGTTGGGCAATTCAATGGCAACTTCAAAGAATTATACAGGAAGCAGGTTCTTCAACACCCATGTTTGAAATTGCTTGAGGACAAGCAATATTGGGAAGGGAGGACTTGTCATGTCCCAAATTTGGAATTGGGTCACAATGGCCTAATCACATTGGCCATATTCATTAGGGTTTGTAAAATTGATGTTAAAGGTCAAATAATTGCCAAGGAGGAAAATTACTAGTTTCCTAGGTTTGGGGTGGAAGCTTTGGGATTTGGAATAATGGGGATAATAAATGATGTTTGAACATTAGAGTGGCATAAATATTTAATAAAGGATCTAAATAAATATATACAAGTGAAAATCAAAGTGGCATTTGATCATGAAGACAAATGGAGGAAGTGGGACCCACATATGGCTAGATTTCCCCACTACACTTGGCATCATTCTCTCACCAACTCGAATTCAAGGTGAATGGTAACATACTTTGGGGAGTACAAAAGGTATTATTCATGGCATGAATCATCCAAGGTCGAAATATAGAGGAAGAGTAACTCCCATGGAAGAGGAAGAGGCAATTTGGAGCTAGTGAGACACTTGGGCTAGATTCCCTAGCTCTATGACAACAATGATGAAGATGCTATGACACCTATGACACAAATCAGACCTGAAGGCTGACATATGACATATATGACATGTCAGGGCTAAAAATAGACTCCAAGAGGGCGCTCAAGGGTGTTAGGGCAGCTAATATGCTTCCACATGTGATTTGGTGGAAGTGGGAGACTAGGAATTGTTGTACAAGTGGTGTTCTTTGGAATCTCTTCCCAACTTGAGTTGGCATGAGTCTCTTGGAAGGAATTCGACCCATGGAGGACATTAGAAGTTTATAAATGTCAATAACAAAGAATGAAACCAGCTTTTGATCATTTGTAGAATTTGCAATTGCATTTGTGAAGAGGGAGAGCTAGTGGATGACTAGTTTCTTGCCTTAGCCAATTTTGAGGGTGAAAGATTCCCATCCAAGTTGGAAATTGGAAAGGCCATTCAGACCTTTCATTTGATGCTTCAATGGAGTCTTTATTTGCAGGTGTAAGCTACAGGGCAGCTCATGGTTTCTTCTATTGCAGCTCGCTCCTTCAACCATTTCCAGTTTTGATGGCATATTCTTGATCCTTGAGGGAGGGCATTTTTGGTGAGCTATTGTACTCTTTGGGGGAGCTTATAATGCCCCATTTATTTTGTAATATGAAGTAAATACTCTGTTCTTGATCTCCAGAAAGTTTCAGGTCGAAATTCAAAGTAGAAGTGTATAAATCTCATTTTTAATGGAAGAACAATGCCATTTCCCCACTACCTTGTTGTGAACCAATGTATTGATGATGATTTCGAATGAATGGATGATTCTATGATGAATTTGTGATTAATGGACTTCCATGGATGTATTTTACAATTTTCATGTACTGTACTTGAGCATTTGAAGTATTTTTACTCAGTTTAATTGCATTGGGAGAAGAAATAGTGCCATTTCCCCAAGGGTCGAATTGGTGATTTTTGCAGTTGAATGGGAGAGGGTGAGAACAATTGTAATAAACCATTAATGGTGCATATGAGACCTTAATAACATACTTAACACATTACATACCTCTGTTCATAAATTTGAGTGGGTTTGGAGGCATTTGGGAAGCCATTCTCAGTACTTACCTTAGGGGGATTTGAACCCCAAATTACTAGTAAAATTGCATACTTGGTCCAGAATCTTAAGAGAGTTTGTAGAGGTCTTTTGGTGGCCATATGTTATCCCTGAACATCATATTCAATTCCTAATATCATTCATACACCTTCCTTGAATATTTTAAGGCATTTGGAGTCAATTTGAGACCTAGAGACCAATACTAGTCAAAGGGAAATCACTAGTAAAGTTACCTACATTGACCAGAATTGAAAGAGTATTTGCAGAAGTGTTTTAAAGGTACAAAGGCATCCCTAAAACACATATTTATGTTCTAATATCATTCATATACATTTTTAGAAGATTTGGGATAATTTGGGGCAAATTTGGGACCTAGAGATTGAAACTAGTCAAAGGTCGAACCAAGGAAAAAAGTGGAAAATTGCAATTTTAATAAAATTCCTAACAAGGGACATTACAGTGGTATCAGAGCATGGTCTTGGAACCTGATGTGGTAGAACATTAATGAAGACCAGGAGTTAAAGAAATAAGCCACCACCCTTAGAAACTGAAACTGGATGTTCTTTGGTGAAAGGGAAGAAATAGGAGAAGAAGTGCATTCATTGGTCACCATGAGTAAGGATGAGAAAGGAACCTCGGAGGAGAATGAGGAGTTTAGAAAATTATTGGAACCTTCCTTTGAAGACAAGTGGAGGAAATACTTTCAAGAGTTCAAATTGTTGCTTAGTGAAATTGGAAGCAACTCGGAAAAAATAATGAGCAATGGTTCTCTTTTCAAGGAAAAGGATGAAACAGTTTATGCCACAAAAGAGGAACCTAATATAATTGTGGAACATGAGGTACATGTTGATATGCAGGTGCTTGAAGATGCTACACTAAAACAAGAAGAAGGACAAGAACTTGTCCTTGTTCAAAGGGATTATGAGTTGCCTCATGGAGAGAGTTGCAAAGCCTTGGAAGAGGTACATGATCTCACAATAGTTGGACCAAGAAATTATGGAGAAGATGAATTAAATATTTCAATGGGTAAGAGTTGTAAAGAATAAAATTTGGTTCATAATTCCTCACCCCACACTTCTTTTCCAACCACATCACTTTGGGATGAAAATTGGGTGAAAGGTTTTTTTCTAGTGGTGCCACATGAGGGGTATGAAACTCCTACCTCTCCTTTTGATGATGACATGAATAGAGCACCTCATTATTTAGAACTGCAGCAGCATATTGCTTTACCTTACGATGATACATATCCTCATGGATGTATGGATGAGACTTTTTTGAGTCCTTTGAAGTCTCCTTGTTTTTCTTGCTCATTATTTGGTTCAGATTTTAGTGGAGATTCTTCATTCACTTCTTGGATGAATGAATGCATGGCTGAATATTTTGATGCATATCACTTTCTTTTGGAGCAGCACTATAGGACATGGGATACTCACCTATGTCATTTGAGAAAATTTGATTGGTCACTTGAAGATTGTATGCACCTAGCAAATGGTGGTCTACTTACTTGGAGGTATAAACACTTTCATGATTCTTTGATGAAGCATCTTCTTGATGTACATTTTCATTACGTTGTTATGTACTTTGATGATATATATTTTGTACTCATGATGTTTGGAAGAATGCATACAAGAAAATGGGATCCAGGAATCCTCTTATCTGATGGTATGGGTTGGAGAGCACTTTTAATTGTTGGGGTGCAATACAAGCAATGGGACCCTGGAATAATTTTTGTCTCATTGGTTTGAATTTTTTTTGGGAAACAAGCAGTATGGGAGATGGATTTCCCACTTAATAAAGTGAATTTTATCAGAGTAGTACAGCAGCAAGCATGGTGGTTCCTCTCTAAAATCTTCAAGGAAACTCAAAGACTCAAGGTTGGGCAATTCAATGGCAACTTCAAAGAATTATACAGGAAGCAGGTTCTTCAACACCCATGTTTGAAATTGCTTGAGGACAAGCAATATTGGGAAGGGAAGACTTGTCATGTCCCAAATTTGGAATTGGGTCACAATGGCCTAATCACATTGGCCATATTCATTAGGGTTTGTAAAATTGATGTTAAAGGTCAAATAATTGCCAAGGAGAAAAATTACTAGTTTCCTAGGTTTGGGGTGGAAGCTTTGGGATTTGGAATAATGGGGATAATAAATGATGTTTGAACATTAGAGTGGCATAAATATTTAATAAAGGATCTAAATAAATATATACAAGTGAAAATAAAAGTGGCATTTGATCATGAAGACACATGGAGGAAGTGGGACCCACATATGGCTAGATTTCCCCACTACACTTGGCATCATTCTCTCACCAATTCGAATTCAAGGTGAATGGTAACATACTTTGGGGATTCCAAAAGGTATTATTCATGGCATGAATCATCCAAGGTCTAAATATAGACGAAGAGTAACTCCCATGGAAGAGGAAGAGGCAATTTGGAGCTAGTGAGACACTTGGGCTAGATTCCCTAGCTCTATGACAACAATGATGAAGATGCTATGACACCTTTGACACAAATCAGACCTGAAGGCTGACATATGACATATATGACATGTCAGAGCTAAAAATAGACTCCAAGAGGGCGCTCAAGGGTGTTAGGGCAGCTAAGATGCTTCCACATGTGATTTGGTGGAAGTGGGAGACTAGGAATTGTTGTACAAGTGGTGTTCTTTGGAATCTCTTCCCAACTTGAGTTGGCATGAGTCTCTTGGAAGGAATTCGACCCATGGAGGAAATTAGAAGTTTATAAATGTCAATAACAAAGAATGAAACCAGCTTTTGATCATTTGTAGAATTTGCAATTGCATTTGTGAAGAGGGAGAGCTAGTGGATGACTAGTTTCTTGCCTTAGCCAATTTTGAGGGTGAAAGATTCCCATCCAAGTTGGCAATTGGAAAGGCCATTCAGACCTTTCATTTGGAGCTTCAGTGGAGTCTTTATTTTCAGGTGTAAGCTACAGGGCAGCTCATGGTTTCTTCTATTGCAGCTCGCTCCTTCAACCATTTCCAGTTTTGATGGCATATTCTTGATCCTTGAGGGAGGGCGTTTTTGGTGAGCTATTGTACTCTTTGGGGGAGCTTATAATGCCCCATTTCTTTTGTAATATGAAGTAAATACTTTGTTATTGATCTCCAGAAAGTTTCAGGTCGAAATTCAAAGTAGAAGTGTATAAATCTCATTTTTAATGGAAGAACAATGCCATTTCCCCACTACCTTGTTGTGAACCAATTTATTGATGATGATTTCGAATGAATGGATGATTCTATGATGTATTTGTGATTAATGGACTTCCATGGATGTATTTTACAAGTTTCATGTACTGTACTTGAGCATTTGAAGTATTTTTACTCAGTTTAATTGCATTGGGAGAAGAAATAGTGCCATTTCCCCAAGGGTCGAATTGGTGATTTTTGCAGTTGAATGGGAGAGGGTGAGAACAGTTGTAATAAACCATTAATGGTGCATATGAGACCTTAATAACATAATTAACACATTACATACCTCTATTCATAAATTTGAGTGGGTTTGGAGGCATTTGGGAAGCCATTTTCAGTACTTACCTTAGGGGGATTTGAACCCCAAATTACTAGTAAAATTGCATACTTGGTCCAGAATCTTAAGAGAGTTTGCAGAGGTCTTTTGGTGGCCATATGTTATCCCTGAACATCATATTCAATTACTAATATCATTCATACACCTTCCTTGAATATTTGAAGGCATTTGGAGTCAATTTGAGACCTAGAGACCAATACTAGTCAAAGGGAAATCACTAGTAAAGTTACCTACATTGACCAGAATTGAAAGAGTATTTGCAGAAGTGTTTTAAAGGTACAAATGCATCCCTAAAACACATATTTATGTTCTAATATCATTCATATACCTTTTCAGAAGATTTGGGATAATTTGGGGCAAATTTGGGACCTAGAGATTGAAACTAGTCAAAGGTCGAACCAAGGAAAAAAGTGGAAAATTGCAATTTTAATAAAATTCCTAACAAGGGACATTACATACGGAAGGATTGACAATTTATTAACAAGCATGGGCTTTACCAAGAGTAAAGCTGATCCTAATCTTTATCTCAAAGTTATGGATGATGAACCTATTATATTATTGTTGTATGTAGATGATCTATTTCTGACTGGAAATGAGAAACAAATTATCGAGTGCAAGAAGAAGCTCTCTTCAGAACTTGAGATGAAAGATCTCGGATTAATGCACTACTTCTTATGTCTAGAAGTATGGCAAGAACCAAAAGGAATCTTTCTAAATCAAGGTAAGTATGCTGTGGGGATTTTGAAAAGATTCAATATGTTGGAGTGTAAAGCCATGGCCACTCCCATGGACTCCAACTTGAAGTTATTAGTTGATGACTCATCAGATTTAGTAGATGTGACTCTATACAGACATATTATTGGGTCATTGATGCATTTGACAAATACCAGACTAGGCATATGTTTTGCTGTAAATACCTTGAGTCAGTATCTAGTGGAACCTAGAAGAGTTCACCTAATAGCTACAAAGCATGTGATGAGGTATCTAAAGGGTAAATTAGATTTTGTTCTATATTATCTTGGAAATCATGACTTCAGACTGCATGGTTACTCAGATGCTGATTGGGTAGGAAGTGTTTTAGACAGGAAGAGTACATCAGGTGGATGTTATTGTATGGGATCTGCCATGATCTCATGGTTCAGTAAGAAACAGTCTAGTGTGGCTCTCATTACAACCGAAGCGGAATATATAGCTGCTTGCTCTGCTAGTTGTGAAGCAGTATGGCTTCGGAAACTATTATCAAGATTATTTGACTTAGAGATGGATCCCACTATGATCATGTGTGATAGACAAAGCTGTATCAAGATGACAGAAAATCCAGTGTTCCATGATAAGTCAAAACACATAGAAATCCAATATTTCTATATATGGGATATGGTGCAGAAAGGAGCTATCAAGATTGAGTATGTGAGCACTGATGAACAAATTGCTGATATATTGACCAAACCTCTGTCTCGAGTAAAGTTTGAGTATTTCTGAGACAAGCTTGGTGTAGTTCAGAAGGACCCTCCTCGAAAGGGGGAGTGATGTAATCATTGATGATGAGATTTCCTGCATCGACAGTAAATGTGGATACTTATGCCAACAGGGAGGTCGATGAATGAATTCCTTAGTGGACAGGTGGGGATTGCATCATCCCAGGAATTAGGTCCCTTGAATTGATCCGTAGACAGATGTCTTTGAGAATGAAGTCCTTAGTGGACAAGTGGGGATTGCATCATCCCCGGACTTAGGTCCCTTGAATTGATCCGTAGACAAATGTATTCGAGAATGAAGTCCTTAGTGGATAGGTGCGGATTGCATCATCCCCAGACTTAGGTCCCTTGAATTGATGTATAGACAGATGTCTTCAAGAATGAAGTCCTTAGTGGACAGGTGGGGATTGCACCATCCCTGGACTTATGTTGCTTGAATTGATCCATAGACAAATGTCTTCGACAATGAAGTCCTTAGTGAACAGATGGGGATTGCATCATCCCCAGACTTAGGTCCCTTGAATTGATCCATAGACATATGTCTCTGAGAATTGATTATAGGACTGCATCGTCCCTGGACCTTTGGTTCAAAATGTACATGATCTGGATTGCATCGTCCATAGACATGAGATTTGTCTTAAAGTGATAAGGAATGATCCTCCTAAAAGTTTACTTGGATTGCATCATCCATAGACATGAGAATTGTCTTAAAGTGATAAGGAATGATCCTCCTAGAAGTTGATCTAGATTGCATCATCCATAGACATGAGATTTGTCTTAAAGTGATAAGGAATGATCCTCCTGGAAGTTGATCTAGATTGCATCGTCCATAGACATGAGATTTGTCTTAAAGTGATAAGGAATGATCCTCCTGGAAGTTGATCTGGATTGCATCGTCCAAAGACATGAGACTTGTCTTAAAGTGATAAGGATTGATTATCCTGGAACTTGATCTAGATTGTATCATCCATGGACCTATGTCCTAAAAGTGAGCAGGATTGATCATCTTGTAATTGGATCGTGTGCATTGCAGAGTATGCTACTATGATGATCCAGATGTATATCGAGATGATGATCTAGATGTTGTTGATCGAGATGATGATCGAGGTGCTGTAGATTGAGATGATGATCCAGATGCTGTAGATCGAGATGATGATCCAGATGCTGTAGATCGACATGATGATCCAGATGCTGTAGATCGAGATGATGATCCAGATACTGTAGATAATCCAGATGTTGTGGATTGAGATGATGATCCAGATGTTGTAGATCGATATGATGATCCAGATACTGTAGATGATCCAGATGATATGGATTGAGATGATGATCTAGATGCTGTAGATAAAGAAAATAATGATGATGCTATTCAAGTGCTGCAGAAGATGAAGAATCAGTACTGACGATGTTGATGTTCCAGTATTGAAGATCTTGAAGATGTTCCAGTAACTGCTTGAGTTACTGATGATGATGTATTGAAGAAAGCTTCCAAATATTTATAGATGTATCATGTATGATGTAGTCAATGACTCATTTCTCCTGCAGATGTTGTTATAATATCCTTCTCATTAATGGGGAGTGTTGAATATTGTAACTTCTAAGAATATTATATTTGTAGTTTATTATTCCGGAGATGTTTCATCCCTCCGAGGTGACCCTATTGTATATCAGGAGATGTTTATTCCTCCGATGGATTGTGGTAACTAGGGTTATTAGATCTTCTATGTTGGGGTTAGCCCTGAGTTTATTTGTTAGGAGTTATTAGACCCTCTTAGGAGAGGTCGGCCCCATAGGGTAAAAAGTCAGTCGGGAAACAAGTATAAGTAGAGGAGGATGCTCCTCACTTATCACACACTTCCATCACTCGGAAAGTAGCGCACATCTGAGAGAGAGGTCTACATAGGAGGTAGAGAAGGAGCTCTAGTGTTGTAATACATCTTGTATTTGGTTGATCATCTTATTGAGGAAAGCTTTGTTGGGTTTTCTACCCATGAGGGTTTCCCAGGGTAAAATCTCTGTCTATCTTGTGATTGTGTTTCTTTCAGTGATCTTGCTAGTCAAATTAGTTTAAACTTAACACACAGAATGTTGCATTTGGATGCCAAAATATTCATAGAGCTACTGCATGTCCTTATTAACATAATTCCTTTCATTATTATTCCTCGAGACCTTCATACTTCTTCCACTAAAGTTTTGCACACAGTTCTTAAAAACTTTGAAACATTGGAAAACTTCAGATTTTTGCTTGAGAAAATACAACCAACAATACCTTGAGAAATCATGGATGAAGGTAAGTACATACTTTCAGATGACATAGGAGGGACTGGGGAGAGGACCAATTAGATCTGAATGCACTAAACCAAGAGGTTCAGAAGCTCTCATTTCCTTCCCTTTCTCATACTTCTTCTCAGCATGCATCTCAACAATGCACCCTTTGCAAGTGCCATTGGAAGAACTGATTTTTGGAAGCCCTTCAACCATATCTTCTTTGCTCAAATATTGAAGATATCTATAGTTGAGATGTACAAATATATCATGACATATCTTGCTGACTTCATTACCATGTGACATAATTGCATTAGGAGAAGAATACCAAATAAAATGAGAGAACTTGTACATCCTCGAGTCATGGTCTGCAACACCCACTGCAACAATTTTTCCAATGGAAATTTCTGATATCTCCACATCATTTTGAGTGAAGATCACTCTCTTGGCTGAACTAGTGTGGGTCATTTGGTATATAGAGAGTAAGTTTGCTGCAAGATTAGGCACATAGAGTACATTACTGAAATACCCATTTTCCATAGAGATTTTCCCAATGCCTCTAGTAGGGATTTCTAAGTCATCTCCCATGTGAATGGAAGAACCACTGTATGGAGCAAGAGTAGAGAATGAATATCTTGAAGAAGCCATGTGCCTTGAGGCACCTGAATCTATGATGAAAGAAGAGGACTCTAAGGTAATAGCCATCAAAGAATGGCACATCTCCTTGTCTTCAGAAACACCCTCTTTCTTCTTGGAACTTTCTGGAAGAGGAATGTTGTTTTCTATAGGATACGGGTCATCATGTCAATGGTTTTCTTCATTTAAGAACTCTCAGGGTGCCAACCCTTTTGACCGTAAGAGAATTTTATCTTCTCCTTCTTATTTCCCTTCTCTTTGACAGGATTTGAAACCCCATCACTGGATTTGGGTCTCTCCTTCTTCTTCTTCTTCACTTGTGGTTTCAAACCCTTGGGATTTTACTTGCCTCTTCCTTGCTTCGAATATCCAACAGCAAGAACTTGATCTTTTTTCTTAATGGAACCCATCAATACCAACTTATATTTCCCTTGAGTTAGCATCTCCATGAAATCATCCAATGAAGGAATCTTCCAAATGCGAACTGTAAGTTTTGTGGAGTGAAATGTAGAGACAAAAACTAAATACTCAGGGCCAAGCTTCAAAATGATGGACAAAACCAACTGTTCTTCCTTCTTGTTAATGCCACACTGTCTGATTTGCAAGACCAAGTTCTTGAACTTGGTGAATAAGTCTTGGATGGAATCAAATTTTCATGGGCTCAGTGAGAGTAGCTCATTTTCAAGATGATGGCCCCTCATCTCATTAGTCTTCCCAAACAAAGACTCAATCTTGACCCATACTTTATTTGGTGTAGTTAGACTTTAAACATGAAACATGAGGTCTCTCGAAATACTGAGACAAAGGAGGTTGAGTGCCTCATCCATTCTATTGAATATTTTCCACTTCTCCACAGTAGAGTTTGGCTCAACCTTTGTGCCCATGGTGATCCTGAAAAGACCCTTGGATCTCAACTGAATGACCATTTTATCCTTCCATTCAAAATAGTTGAATGGAGTAAGAAAATTTGGGTGAGATTGATCCATCTTTCTCCTATTGCTTGTGCACTGGGTGACGATGGTGCACTTGAATACCTACAATAAAACTCTCAATAGTCAGGAGGGGATCTACACTAACAAATTCAAACCCTACTTGATAGTGGGTGCATTCGGGAGAGCATCACACCCTGGATAGAATCCAATGGATTTCTCTAATGGATTCAATGCAATGGTTACAGGGACTTCTGTGGTTTCTCCACTGCTTCCAGCACACCACTAAAATAGTCTATTGGTTCGAATAATAGCTCCAAGAGCTCTGATACCATGTAAAATATCTATCATAGTAGGATATAGCTACTATATATACCTCACAATTGAAATATTTAACTAATTATGCAATAAACAAGTGCATATACATTTCTAGAAAAATGAATGATAAAAAACCAGGCATAAATGATCAAATATCAGAACAAATGATCAAAAATCAGGATACACAAATGATCAAATATCATATTCTATTAACAGTTCAAACCAATAATGAGTTTGGATCATGCTTATATAACAACAGGAATAAATAGGATGCACTTGGAGTGTGCACACTTAGCTAGCTTAGATTGAGCCCAATCCCCCTAGGTTTACCAAATGGTTCCCAAAATATCCCAAACAGGTATGAATTGTGCATGTGAACACTAGGTGTGGATGGGGGACCAAAATGGGGTTCACACATGTGAAGGAGGTGGTTGGGTGGAATTTAGGTAGGCTGGGTAGGCCAAAACATCCAAAAGAGGGGAAAAAGACTAGGTTCAATGCATGCATGCCCTTGGTCAAACCCAGATCCATAAAACAGGGAAGGAAGGCATCTTAGGCATGCTGGGGATAATAAATGCATGTGGTGGTCTCAAGGAGAGCGCCCAACTAGTATATTTGACCATCCTTTGGCCCATACAATGGTGGATATGTTCACACTTGCCCCAACAACTTCTAGACAACTTATAGCAACTTCCTAACAACCTAGGGATGTAATTATTAACCTGTTTAGAACCGAATAACCATCAATTAATTAATTATTAAGGTACTAAGGTATAATATTGCTCTAACAATGTTGGATGAAAAATTCCATTTTTAGGCCTGAGCCACCTACCTAGGGATGCCACATACTTTCTGAGGGTTTCTTTAGTTGTTTAGAGGTTGTCGTCCATAGTTTTGACTATCTTGAAGGGGTCAAGATTTGTGTAGGGGTTGTTGCTGCATGTTTGAGGGTACCCTTTCCTCTTTTGGACTGTTCTGAGGGTTCTGAATTTGCTGTTGAGGATGCCATATCCTATTTGTGGATGTCATCTACATCAGGGTCTGTCCTAGACTCCTAAGGATGTTTGATGGATGTCGCTTCCTTGTTGAGGGTCCTACTACTTATTAGGGTCACATTGGAGACTACCACTACCCTGTTGAATTATGTTTGAGGGTGGCACTTCCTTGTGTGATGTTGTTTCCCTCTCTTAGGGATTTCCTTGAATTCATCCACTACTGTGTGGGTTTTGGGAGAAACCATCCACCTTTGTGATGTTTTTGTGGTCACCATTCTTCGTTGGGAACCATTAGACAAAAAAACTTTAGGGTTTCTTCATTGAAACCATTATGTGCATTTTGTTGGAATATTCTCACCATCACATGTTGGATTTTCATGCATTTTGCATGCATGCATGCATTCCATGCAGCACTGCATGTATCCAGTCATCAGCAGTGGAGTATCCTAGCACCTAGTCCTTGTTTTAGGCCCCCTGAATCCTATTTCTAGTCATAAATATCCCTCCTACCCACCTAGTGCACATTGTTGTCATCACTGCAGTTACTAATGCACCCTACTACATAGTTCTATGACCTCCATCAGTCAGTTCATGCATTGCTTGCTCAGTTAACTGATTGTAGCTCCTAGTTGACTATTTCAGAGTGTATAAGGACTCCACTTGAATACTGACAGCCAGTTATGCGCCCCTTGGAGTCTTCTCCCCTATTTCAGTGCTCACATGGTTCAGTTAGGTTCAATTATACCTCATTTGACTGTTTATACACCATCGTTGGTCATTTGACTGACCAAGCCATGACTTGAGGAGAATTCAAATCCTTCCAGGGGTATCGAATTCATTCTATTATATTGTCATATTTTTTCCAACTTACAGCTGATGAATGCATCAACAACATTTTCTCACATCTTTTAAGTTTAATGTGTGAACTTTGATCATCTTCTTACTAATTATTCTCTGCAATTAACTGAGTGAAATTATGAGTTTTTTTCAAGCTAAGTGATCTACCCATGTGGAATTTCACATGGTATCAGATCTTGTGAGAGATTTTGTAGCAGTAGTAGCAATTGCAGTAGTTGCAAAAATTGCAGCAGTTGTAGTAGTTTATTAAACAATTGTTTTTCAGTAGAGCACCAGAAGCCTCTAGATTTCCACAGCAAATCCTGGTGCCATTGCATTGAATTCATTGGAGAAATCTAGTGAGGTCTATCCAGGTGTGAAGGATCTAGATAAAAGTGATCACTATCCTGAACCAGTGTTCAGTAGATTATGTAACATTCCTTCAGATAAATTTCATTATTTTTGCAGGTTATTCGAAGTGTTTTTGCAGTTGCAGCAGTAGATTAAGAATTAACCAAAAGATTCCATGAATCTGAAATCAATAATCCTTTTCTCTCTATATATATAACTATGATGAGTAGAAACCAAAGATGATAGCATATCTGAAGAGACAAGGTATTTTTGATATGTTTATTGTTGTTATGAGAGATTTTGATTCCTATGAAGAGGAGAATGATTGGCTAAATGATTGTGACAAAGCCTTAGGAGAAATATGTTTTGCTATGTCTCCTAGTATGCCCTACCTCATTAATACTGCTGAACATCCAAGTGATCTCTACACCAAATTGGATAGAGAATTTGGAAAGCATAAGGAAGAGGATGATGCTAGCATTTTGGAGAACAAGCCCAGTGATACCTCCTTAAGTGTTCTCTCTAATTATGTTTCGGACTCAATCATCTCTCATGATGAAGTTGTTCAAGATGAAGAAGAAGCTGTAGATTCAACACAGAAAATTCATGATGAAGACATTCCTTCCTCTATTTCTCTAGAAGTTGAAGACAGATTTGAATTGTCCCTTTCCCATGTAGTTGATGCAGATGAAAGTGACATAATTGATGAATCTAGTCCATCTTCTATTTCGAATTCTGAGCAAGATTTGTTAGTTACTACTCAAAAGTTGAAGAGAGTTTCAAAATCTCTACTTACCATGAGTCTACTGGTGTGCAAAATGATGATCTATTGAATTCTTTGGAGGTTAAATCAGAGTTTGGAGGTGATGCATTCGCCCTCCTTGATCACATGCTTCCTATGAACTTCTATTTGATCATTGGCACATGTTATCAGAGTTTCACTGAATATGGAGGACACTACCATTCGCTTGGGTTCAAGTCTCAGGCACATTTTTGTGATTTTGGTTTTGATATCACCCTTGCTAGTTCAAAGTAGATCACAAGAAGCCATCTATAAATTCTTGGAGATGGTACTGATCAGAAGTTCAAGTTTTAAGAGAAATTAGATATGATTGGAGATGATCCTACCTCAGTTGGTTCGAACCACAGGTTCCAAAATGATTTTCATATTTTTGGATTTGTTCTCACCATATTTGGTCTGAAGAGAAAGTTCAGGAAGCCTCCAGATTCACTTGCATCCATTGAAGGAGAACTCAAGCACATGTTTTTGGAGCATGATCCACTTCTTCCCAAGAGGAATGTACCTCCAGAAATTGAATCAAGCATCACACCTAGTTGAGTCTTGAGAAACATTTTTTGGTGTGTTTCAGTCTATCTTGAGGGGGGGCTTTTTCTCCCATTGGGTTTTCCTTCTTTCCTCACATTTTATCTAGATTGTTGTACGGGCTGAACTTTGGTCTCAGTAACCAGGGCCCTATTTTTTTAGTTATATTTCCTCATAGTTCATCTTAAGGGGGGGTGTTGGAATATTCTCACCATCACATGTTTGATTTGCATGCATTCCATGCAGCACTGCATACATCCAGTCAACAACAATGGAGTATCCTAGCACCTAGTCCTTGTTTTAGGCCCCCTAGAGCCTATTTCTAGTCACCAGTATCCCTCCTACCCACCTAGTGCACATTGTTGTCATCATTGTAGTTACTAATCCACCCTACTACACAGTTCTAGTAACTCCATTGGTCAGTTCATGCATTGATTGCTCAATTAACTGACTGTAGCTCCCAGTTGATTGTTTCGGAGTGTAGAAGGACTCCACTTGACTACTAACAACCAGTTATGTGTCCCTTGGATTCTCCTCCCCTATTTCAATGCTCACAGGGTTTAGTTAGGCTCATTTCTACCTCAGTTGACTATTTATTCACCATCGATGGTGTTAGAGGTGAAATTGTACCCCAATTTTAATCTTTATTTCTTGTTTTTCGTTTTTAGTTTTCATTTTTATTATTTATTTTAGTCATACTATTTAAGTATTTTTATTTTATTTTTGGATTGAACATTGGCTTATAAATACTTAATCTTCTTTTTAATCTTCAAATACATGATTTAATATTATTCCTAATCCTTGTATAAAGGTTTTGTGAACATTTTATAAGTGAAATGTGACTTGGTACATTCTCGCAGCATAATCATTAGACTTCACACATGCAGGCGCTATTGGAATCCCGAATCATTGAAGTTCATGGTCGGCACATGTCCAGTTTCATGCACTAGTTTTTATGAAGGATTGGCCCGAGATTTTGGTAAGGAAGAATGTAACATCTGTCAATATTGATCACTCCACAGCATATGCCTTGAAAGATGAGACCAAGGGTTAACCCTATCTCCACATTTTCATCACTACAGAGGATCGGTACATCTGTTCGTCGGTTGAAAGGATCTCGTTCCAGACACAGCACGTACCTAGTGAAGCAATAAACATGAAGAAGAGTGTCAAATTTTGTAGACTGGAACCAATTAGCACTGAATGAGTGGAGGACTTCCCCGAAAGTGCAGAATTGTTTAGAAGGGTTGGCTGGTTCTCCTTTTTTGAGAAAATTAAAGGTTATAACTTGGAGGTCACTCGATCCTTTGCTTAGAATTTTTCAAACTCATGTGTTGAATTCCAAACCCTAAATATTGAATTAACTGAAGGGTTGATAGCTGGAGCAACTGATTTAAATATCGAAGGGGAACGCTGATTCAAAAAGATTCCATTCGAATTCGACCCAAGTTCATTTCGGTTTTTCGGATTTCTATCTCTGGATCAGAACAAGGGAATTCACCTCAACATTGTCAAACCTGAATGGAGAGAGGTTATCAGGACTGTGCAACATTACATAACATGTGAAGGAAGGTTTTATATAGTGTACAAATATCACTTCATGTTCCTGTTGCATTTAAATTATCAATTAAAGATGAATTTACCCTTTTACTTCTTGAAAATTCTCATCAAAATGTCTAACAGGGTAAAGGGCCATTTAGATCATACAAATCAGTCTTTCTTTCATCATGTTCTGGTCAAGTTGATAGTGTAAACATAGCTTCAGAAGAGGAACCGTGGTTGGAAGCACTTCTTATTTTGGTCTGGATTCAAACCCGAGAAAAGCACAAATCAGGAAGAAGCTGAAAAATCAGTTAGTAAAAAGAGGAATTTGCAAGGAAGACATTGAGTTCAAAGGACAACCTAGCATCACAAAAAGTTTAAAAATGAATATGGTTGAGGAGGTGAACTCAGTAGGAGGATATGACTTAGGAGAAGAACCAAAAAAACAAAAGGAACCAGAACAGGAACATCTATCAGAAGGAAAGTCCTTGGCATCATGCAACAAAGAGATCACATCGGCCCCTGATACTCCTTGTGTCACCAGGGAGAAGTTAATATAAGAAGGTAGGGTTCTTTCTACAAATACTGAAGTTGTTATCAAGACTATATCTAAACTTGAAATGCCAAAGTGGAGGCCCAAAACCAGGGAAACAAACAGTTAAGGCTGAATATGAGAATGGATTTCAATCCTAAATTGGAGAGGGAAGAAATTACAACAATTGAGGATTCTTCAACTGAATAAGAGCCTGAGGACAATACAGAGAATAATAATCAAAATGTGACATAATTAATGGAAAAAAATTTTGAATTTCTTGAAGAAGAAAGGATTCCAAACTTTGAATTTGGATCAAGCTCAGGAATTGATCACTCAGAAGTTCCAAAAGAGGACATGGATGTAAAATATCTAAAGGATTTATATGAAACACAGGAGAATCTTCTCATTAAAAATATTAAAGTCCCTCTAAGCTCAGATAATGAAGAAAATACAGTACATCAAGAAGCAATCCAAATAGGTTCAGAAGTTGAAATTATTAACAAATCATTATAGCAATATAAAGTCCAAAATGAATATTTAAATGATGCAATTGATAAAATCATGCAGGCCAATAGAAGATGAAGGGAAGATTTGGAGGAAATGAATGGTCATTATCAAGAACTAATCACAGCTGCAAAGGAGGTGTTAAAAAAGAAGAAAAATGCATAGAGCCAGATTGAATATTTAACCAAGAAGAATGTAGAATTATCAAACAAGGTCCAAGTGCTGGAAGCATAGCAGGTTCGTCTTCTCAAAAGATCTCAAGCGTTGGATGGACTCACTATTCTAGCAGAAGAATCTCTCCAAATATGAGATTAAGGATGATCATGCTGCTGTCAAGCAAAGTGTAATGACACATCTAGCTGATAGATATGAAAGTCATAGATTCTAGGAGTTAGTTTTGCTATATTTAGAAACTCCTTCTTTTTGTAGCTTTCTTGAACCAAATCGAATCCTTAAAGTGTGGATCTATTAAACCTCTTTTGAGTAGTTTTTTTAATTATAAAAGGGAGAAGGGTAGTAATATTAGAGGTTGGTTTTTGTTCTATAATGGTTAGATGCTACCAAGCTATGTACCAGAGACAGATATGACAGACTCTCAGTAAGTTTTGAAGACTGTATATTTTTGGAATGAAACATATAATATAAGCCATGTTCTAATATATATATTTTTGGTTAAAGTTTATGATCTGTTTAATCAGCTTTCTGATCACTTCGTTTCTTGATAAAGGTTTTTATACTGAGATGCTATTAAGTTTGTGGACTTAACTAAATTCTTTATGGACTGTTTTTAATTTATGATCTTGAAATTACTATGGTTTATGCTATAATTTCAGTCTTGAATGTTCAGACCTTCAAAGTTGATGGTTGATTTAGTTATTATATGTTATTTATATTTCATTACCCTATCCATACATGATTCCTTCACAATTTACAAGAATCAAACCATTTTTTCTAGTTTTTCCTATTGGATGTTCTAGCTTGTAACTTTGTAATCGAGGTACAATTTCTAGTGCAAACATCTTTTGGTGTTGTTGTCGGGGATGGAAGTGAAGAAGATCTTCTCTGGGTTGACATTAATAGATCTGGTTTTGCAGGTGAACAAAATTAGTATATTATTTATAGACTACATTTTTCACCAGTTTGTCAAAGGAAAGCAATTGTGGCTCCTAAAAAATTTGGAACTAGAGCAAATCCTACATCTCCTTTGCATCCAGGAGTTTCAAATCCAAAGCATATATTGAAGGATGCCAGGAAACAATTGAGCTCTACCTCGTCTGGAATATTTCAGTATCCTTCATCTATAGTCATACCAAGTTAGTCACAACAAGCTTCTCCTTCTACAAATTTACAACCTGAGAAAGAATAAAAGGAACAAGATTTGTCTTTTCTTATCCCTACCATTCAAGTTGACAACTTTCAGGTTTACACCAATCCCTTATGATATGAAAAATTCAAAGCTGAGATCCTAGATTATGGAGGTTTTTCGTTGAAATCTCAACTTCCACCTTATACTCCTCTCACGAGTAGGATCCCATTTAGCTAGCTTAAATCCAACAATCCTACATCCCCATCAAGTCAGATTAAATCCAACATTCCTCCTTCTCCACCAAGCCAATTTAACCCAAACATGGTTGGTCAACCTCTTGATATGATGGATCATATAGTAGCTACAAGATATGCCCCATTGGTTTTTCCTCATCCCATTAATGCTCTTCCTGGAGGTGATTACCAGAAATATATCCCTAGGTTCAATGGTCAAGGTGACGTTACTGCAGAAGAAAACTGGAATGCCTTTTTCAGTTATGTTGATAATCAAAACATTGAGATTAAGGATGTTTGGATGCGAATGTTTGTACACAACCTAGATGGAGAGGTGAGAAAATGGTTCAGAGAGTTACTAGCAAACTCCATAGATGGGATAGAAGCTTTAGAGGAGGTGTTTATGAGACAGTGGGGGGACACTAAAGATTATCTTTACTACATCACTGAATTTGGAGCGTTGAAAATGAAGCAAAATGAAACAATCATATATTTTTCAAATCATTTCAATAATATGTACAGTAAGATACCCGCTGAAATAAAGCCTTTTGAGACATCAACAAAGCTCACTTAGGCTAATTCTTTCGGTTCTTAGTTTTCCTTTTTATTCAAAGAAATAAGGTCTTTATCTTTGTTAAACATGTAGGAGGCTGCATTGGAAGTTGAGTCAAATATGTTGGCATCAAGTAAACTTAAATATAAATCATAATATCAAGTGCATGATAAAAAAGGCAAACATGAAACGATGCCATCAACTTCTACAACAAAAACATCAGAATATAAAATGGATGAAATGACCAAGTTAATCAAAATATGTCTGCAAAAATCAATAGATTGGAAATGGAAAATAAGAATCAAAATAGACCTATGCACGAAGGAGATCAAAATCCAAACCAATTCAGACGCACTTTTGTTCCTAGATTTTTACCCTAGAAAGAAGGAATAATGACATTCAAATAGAAAGGAGAGATAATGAGGATCAGATAATTCATCCCCCTTTTCAAAATAATTTGCTGGATGAAGTAGAGGAGGTTGAGGATTTATAATTTGAATATTTAGATCAGAATATTAGTCATCTTGAAGAACAGTCATCTGAAATTTTTCTTACTAAAACTCATTATCAAAACTCTGAATATTTTGATCTAGACGCTCATCAACAAAATAATCTCAGTTATACATCTTCAGCCAATATTTATCAAGCAGATCCAAGAAAGTCTTATAATATAAGATCTGGTGCTAAAATATTTTCCCAAATTCCTAAGAAGAAAGTAGTTGCTCCTATCAAACAGTTTCCTGATCCATCATTGGAGAAGAAGCAGGTTAACAAAGCTAAACTCGTAGATTTTGAAGAATATTCAAGGTTTCAATTTTGAGTATGATCTTAGTAAAGTCAAGGTTCGTGTCCTATTAACAAATTTGATGAAAACACCTTCATATAGAGATCTTGCTTATAGAATGTTGAATTCACAAACTAGTCAAGTCCCTTTTGATACCGTAAACCTACAAGATGAGCATCCCACCATTACCTTTGGTCCTTCCTCACCTGACAAAGCTGAAAATAAGTCATATTTTCCTCCTCCTTTCTATATTACCTTAATAGTTCATGAGCAAATGTTACACAAGTGTCTGTTAGACTCTGAAGCTTCTCATAATCTTATTCCCAAGAATTTCATGGAAGCCCTTGGTTTGAGCGTGACCAAACCCTATCATGACTTGTTTGCTTTTGATTCAAGAAAATTTAAGAGTTTAGGAGTGATCAAAGATCTTGTTGTCAGTATTGCACAATTATCAATGAAAAGTGTCATCATGGATGTGGTCATTGTTGATATTTCACATAAGTTTGGCATGTTGTTATCAAGATCCTGGGCAAAAAGAGTAGGAGGCACCTTGCAGATGGATATGTCCTATGCTACTATTCCATTATTTGGAGGAGAGCATCGAAGTTTATACATATAAGTACAACTAGCCTATTTGGTAAGTGATAATAATAATCCAACAAATCACCCAATCTATGTTGTGGAAGAGGATATAGGATATTGTATGTTGCATTTCACTAATGAGGATACAACTGGTATTTTGCGAGTGGAAAAGGAAGCACCAGTCCGACACAATATTGAAAATCAAGATGATTTATGGAAAATGTATTTCGATGGTTCATCATCCAAAGAAGGAGAAAGAGAAGGTATTGTTCTCATTTCTCCAGGAGGTGAGATTATCTGTTTAATGTATAAATTGGAATTTCAGTCAACTAATAATAAAGTTGAGTATGAAGCATTAATATTTGGGCTAAGAGCTACAAAAGATCTAGGAATTCAACAACTCACTGTTTTTGGCGACTCCGAATTAGTGGTCCAGCATGTGAAGGACATTTATCAAGTAAAACAAGAATTGTTGAAAGTGTACAGGAATGAGGTAAGGGATATGGTGGATAATTTCTTTCTGGAATTCAATATATCTTTTATTCCTAGGGATCATAACTAAACATCAGACTCATTGGCTTTGGAATCCACTTATTTCAGAATTCCAAAACAAACTCAGTTGAAATATCCTATTGAAGTTAAGTATAGACCTTTAGTGCCAGATAACATAAAATAATGGAGGGTATTTCAAGATGATCTGGAAATTTTTTTTTTTTGGAATTGATCGGTGAGTTCTCTACTTCATTGATTGATCAAGATCAGGATAATGAGTTCGATGATAATGCTACATACTCTGAAAATTCAATTGTTGGTCATAAACTAATTGAATTGAAAGGAAATTTTATTCCAAAAGGTCTTGTTCCCCTTGAAAGATTATTCTCTAAAGATGATACTTTATTGAAGACCACTATGAAGTCCTCAAAAGAAAATTTCCTAAGTTGTAATATTGGTATTGTGGATCAACCTAAGATGGTCAAAGTCTCTAAAGCACTCTTAGATGGAGAAAGAAATAGGTATGTCAAGTCACTGAAAGAATTTGTTGATATATTTGCATGGTCTTATGAGGATTTGAAGACTTATGACACAAGTATAATCCAACACAAGGTTCCATTAAAGCCAAACACTAAGCCTTTTAGACAGAAATTAAGGAGAATTAATCCAGCATTGCTTCTAGTTATAGAAAAAGAGGTTAAAAAATTCTTAGATGCAAAGATTATAGTGCCTCTCATATATTCTTCTTGGGTAACCAATTTGGTTCCAGTACATAAGAAAAATGGTGAAATCAGACTATGTGTGGATTTTCATAATTTGAATAGGTCCTCCCTTAAAGATAATTATCCACTGCCCAAGATTGATCATATTTTACAAAAGGTGGTGGGTGCTCAAATAATTTGAATGATTGATGGATTCTCAGGGTATAATCAGATTGTAGTGAATCCGAATGATAGGAAAAAAACAACATTTACTACTCCATGGGGGACTTTCATGTATGAAAAAATGCCTTTTGGTCTCATGAATGTAGGTGCGAATTTCCAAAGAGATATGGATATAGCCTTTGTTGGTGAAAAATAAATATTTTTGGTAATTTATTTGGATGATATTGCCGTATTTTCCAGTTCTTATGAGGAGCATCTTAAGCATCTTAGGCAAAGATTCTTGAAGTGTAGAAAATATGGACTGTCCCTAAATCCTAAGAATCTCATTTTGATGTTAAGGAGGGTAAACTTCTAGGTCATATAGTTTCAGCATATGGAATCAAGATACATCCTAAACGTGTCAAAGCTATTCTTAAAATCAGTATTCTAAGAAGTAAGAAGGATGTTCAGTCATTTATTGGAAAGATAATTTTTTTAAGATGGTTTATCCCTAAATTTGAAGAGACTATAAAGCAGATAACAAAAATGTTAAAAAAGGACCAGGAAGTAAGGTGGACAACTGAAGCAAGATCTTCATTTGAAAAAATTAAACAAGCTCTCACAGAAGCTCCAGTGATGGTAAGCCCAGATTTTTCAAAAGATTTTCTGACTTTCTCTTTTGCATCTCAAGATACTATAGAAGTTGTTCTTTTACAGAAAAATGCAGAAGGATTAGAATAGCCTATTGCTTTCTTAGTAAGACCTTGAGAGATTTAGAATAGAAATATAGCATATTGGAGAAACAGGCCTATGCATTGGTCAAGGCTTTGAAATTTTTTAGAATTTACATTCTGCATTCTAAAATCATACCTTATGTACCTAATGTTGCAGTAAAAGAGATTTTGATATAGCCTGACAGTGAAGAAAAAAGGGGACGATGGATAGTTAAAATCATGGAGTATGATGTTCAGATCATAACTACTAAGTTGGTAAAAGGACAGGGTTTGGAAAGACTTCTAGCTGATTCCAACTCGGAAGCTTTGGGCCTTCATTTGGTGGCAAATCAGCTAACACAAGTTGAGTTGCAAGTAAACAAAAATGAAGAACATATTTTGGATAAGTATGCAGAATCTTCTTGGTACATGCTGATATAGTTTACTTTCTATTACATTTGCAATGTCCTTCTCATCTAAGTAAAAAAGAAAGAAGATCATTAAAACTGAAAGCTACTAAATAATGCCTAGTAAATCAACAATTGCACTGGAAAGATCGAGGAGGGTTGTTACTCATGTTAGTTTTTCATCATTTAATTCAATAGATCTAGGATCTTAACTGAAAGAACAACATGTACAACATATCAAGCGTAGGAGACAAGAGACAAGAGACACAAACATTTCACCGGGGAAAACCAAGAAGGTGAAAAACCTTGCAACTTCCTCAGAGATAGAATAAGCACCAATACAAAGATCACAAAGATCAAACCCAAGAGATAGATGACTGCAATAGCTACTCCTCCTCCACTAGTGCGCACTTCTCCTCTCTCTCACTAATGCAAAGTGAGTGAATGAGAGAATGTGTAAAATGAGAGAGACACACTCTCTATTTATACACTACTTCACTTGTCATTTAACTCTAACTAGGTCAACCCCTGTAATACCCCAATTTTGACCCTTATGAAATATTGGCTTTTAATGTAAATATTGTATACATGCGATGTATGTTTCCCTAGCATGGAGCTCAAGGCCAAGGCCCCGCTCGTGTATGTTCGTATTTTATTTAGAATGGACAAGCATTTGATATTTTGTTACCCATGTGCTATTAAGTCATGGAATATTGTAAATGATGTAAATATTTGATATTGCAATAAAATACCAAAACTGGCTATGGGAGCAACGAATGAGAAGGGGCCATATGTATTCCACTAGGGAGTGGTGAGGGGGTTGTGGGGATGAACCATATGCTTCCAAATGTCATTGTGAGAACCCATTTGACCTTCCTTGATGACATTTATTTCTGTTGTAAGGAAGTTGTTGAAGATTTCAGTCCATGGCTTCAATCGAGCATGGGCAGCCCAGAAATTCGTATGGCAGGGTATGGGCTCTATTTTCTTGTACCACAAGTCACTCTACCTCATGGGAATGGATTTTTCCTCATTCCCATTTCATTTTTGAAGAATCCAACATCATTTTCCATCCATTATGAATTGCCAATAGTGAGAAAAAACAGAAATCGCAACTTTGCAAGAACCCATGTTTTGAAGAGCCATAAAACCCAAATTTGGTATTTGATAGTGAAATCCAATGGGGGATCCATAGATATGAACCTTGGGATGAAATTGAGAGTATTAGATACCCCGAAATACATTGGAAAACCCATCTTTTACAGCCCAGAAATGAAGTGAGGGGATTGAATTATTGGATGACAGAACTGTGAGAAATCCAAGTGTGAATGACTGAACAGAGGTTGGGTTTGCTTGATAAACCCAGTGAATGATAGAATCTCAAGGAATTAGTAGCTGGACCTTTCTATGCCCACCCTGAAGAGCACTAGAGGGAAGGGACTCCTGAGGGACTGTGCAGCAGAGAAGGGAACCTTCCTTGTGTTGGGTGTGGTAGGTATTGTGGGTGCCATAACGGTTGAGTTTAATTGAGATGCCTGTAGCTCTGTGGATGAGCTCACTGGCTTAGCATTTCCCTCCTTTGTCTTTTATATGCTTGATAAACCCAACTGTGAGTTGTATTAGCATAACTGTTGAGTGAAACCATGGCTATGAGTGAGCTTATTTAGTTCCTCCTTAGTGGATACACAACCTAGCTAGGGGTTGATCTCTCAGTTGAAAGAATACAGGCTGGAAAGAGATCTATGGTTGGGTGGAATGTTTCTCTCTCATAGCCAGTTGTTAGACAACTTCATCTCAAAGATAAGTATTCTATGTGGTTAAACTTATATGCATTCTGTGTTTTGTATGTGTTAATTATGAATGTTAATTGTTCATGTTAATGGATAGAAATGATTATCTTCATATGGTTGATATTAGATCTGTGCATAGCATTGGAATGGGATTAATTCCTTGCATGAATGAATTATCCTCTGCTTGTGATAGATATGTTGATGCATTACTCTTTGTGTGTGTGCAAATATGTTTATTTCCGCTGTTTTTATATTGAGTATGAGTTTGCACACAGAGGATTTTTAATTGTTATGAATTTATGAGTAATGTATGGGGCTGAGATTGTCAAATAAGCTCGGTAAGTTGGTCATGCTTCCTTCCTTGCATCGGATTGATGGAAGGGACATGACAGCCCCAACTTAGCCACTTAACATAATGTTGACTGGGCTGACCCCCACTAGGGTGGTCTAATAACCCTTTAACCCACATGACTCATACAGGGCCGACCCCATTAAGGTGGTCTAATAACCCATCAAATATAAGTTACGATACTGACAATATAACTTGCGACATTTGCAAGTACAACTGATGACACTTCCAATCGGAGGAGTAATACATCTCTGTTGGGGATAAAATAAAGTACAAATACAATATACAAGTGAATATCTTCCGAAGTTACAAATACATCAACACTTAATCTTAACTAGGAAGGTATTCTCTTGACACGGTTCATTAATACATATAGGCACAAGTCTTCAATTCTGGAGCTGGATCATCGTCACTGGATCACAGAGCATCATCGTCACTACTGTTGTACTTGTCATCTCAATCACTAGGCTATCTCTAAATTCTTCTTGTTATAGGAAGTTCTACAGAGCCATCCCTTTTTCATGCTGGGTGTAAGCCTATCCTCCTATAGGTCTTCATCATTTGTGCGAATGGTCTGATAGAGGTGGATTCTTAAGACTAATTATGTGCTGATGCAATACCTGACAAGAACATCCCAGGAACATTTTACATGCCTAATCACGACCGACAAGATCTCCCAGGATTGATTACATGAATCCCTTCACAATACCATTAAAGAACATCCCAGGATCAGTTTATGTGCCGCAACACGACCGGCAAGATCTCTAAAGAGCATCCAAGGACTTATTACAAGCACACAGCTCAACCTATCGGATCTCCAGGACTGATTACATGTGAATAAGAAATACCTTAAAATATTATCTCAGGAACATTTTACATTCCTAAGCATGACCGACAAGATATCTAAAGAGCATCCCAAGAATTATTACGAGCACACAGTTCAACCTATCAGATCTCTAGGACTGATTACATGCCTCCCTAGCAAAACCTCGAAAGAGCATCCCAGGACTGATTAGGAGCACACAGCTCAACCTATCGAATATCCTAGGATGTTTTACATGCTACTGCACAACCTGCCACATATCATCCATGACCTCGAAGTATCATCCTGATACTCATGATCCAACTAATCATCACCGCATGGTGCATCAACCTGATGCACGTCATCATCACATGATCATCCTGATCATCATCATAGCATCATCCTGATGCAGATCATCCATAGCATCATCCTGATGCTCATCACACATGATCATCTTAATCATCGGCACAACATCATCCTGATGCATATCATATGGAGCATCATCCCCATGCTCATCACACAACACTTACATCCACAGCCATGGGAGGATCCTCCTACCATCGTGCTTGGAATGGCTCCTGGAAATGTGTCCCATCACTTCTTCCTCAAAGTATCTTCTATCTGAGGAACACCAAGCCTCTCTCTGAAGTACACGAGCTTCACTCTGGCTAGTGGTTTGCTCAACACATCTGCAATCTTCTCATCTGTCGCAACATACAAGAGCTTCACTGCTTCTCTCTACACCATATCCGTGATATAGTGATATTTGATCTCGATATGCTTCAACCTGTCATGGATCACTGAGTTCTCAGAAAACTTCACATAAATCTGGTTGTCACAGAAAATACAGGTAGCATCCAACGAGAGATCAAATAACTCAGACAGTAGCTTCCTAATCCATACTGCCTCACAACTGGCTGAATAAGTTGCGACATAATCTACTTCGACTGTACTCAGTGCTACGCAGAACTGCTTCCTTCCAAACCAAGAGATCACACCTGATCCCATATTGAAGCAGCACCCTAAAGTGCTCTTCTTATCTACAACATTGCCTGCCCAATCTGAATCAACATAACCTTCCAGGTTAAACCTTTGATTTTCCTCATACTTGATCCCATAATCAACCGTACCCTTCAGGCACCTCAGAATATGCTTTATAGCAATCAGGTGAACATGTCTAGGATCTGTCAGAAACTGGCTCAAGGTGTTCACCGCAAAGAAAATATCAGGTCTCGTGTTTTCCAGGTACATCAAGGACCCCATCATCTGATGATACACCATGACATCAACCGGATAATATGAAGCATCACACAATAGCTTCAGGTTCGATGCCATAGGTGTGGCCATGACCTTGCAGTCCATCATCACGAACCGCTTCAGGATCTCTACTGCACACTTCCCTTGTCCAAGGAAGATTCCATCTTCACTCTGCCACACCTCCATACCTAGAAAGTAATGCATCATCCCCAAGTCCTTCATCTCAAACTCGACATCAAGCTTCCTCTTCATGTCGGCAATCAACCCATCCTCACCTGTAACAAACAGGTCATCCACATATAGTAGTAGTATCACTGGATTGCCTTCCTCAACCTTGTAGTAAAGGTTGGAATCCGCTTTACTCTTAGTAAATACCAAACTAGATAGGAAACTGTCTATCCTACCATACCAAGTCCTAGGAGCTTGCTTCAAGCCATACAAGGATTTCTTCGATCTACACACATATGAATTCCTGTCATGTGTCTCAAAACCGAGTGGCTTCTCCACATACACTTCCTCTTCGACTACACCATATCCATCTTCTGTATCTTCCACTTCATCAATGCATCTAGAGAAAGTATTGTTTTGATGGAAGTGTATCTAGCTATAGGAGCAAAAGTCTCTTCATAATCTATCCCCTCTTTCAGGGAGAAGCCACGAGCCACGAACCTTTCCTTGTATTTCTCTATGCTGCCATCTGCAGCATGCTTGATCTTATAGATCCACTTGGAAGTCACAACATACTTCCCTTCTAGTCTCGGGACCACATCCAAGACATCATTCTTTATGATCGACCGGTATTCCTCGATCATGGAATTCTTCCATTACTGCACCCCAGATCCTGGGAACTTCAGATTCTTCAATATCTTCAATAGATAGTTTTCTTTGAACTTCGTTGCTAGAACAAATGTTGTAGTCCTTCTTTTGTAGGTGATGGTACATGGGATTTCCTACAAGACAAGTTCAATTGCATGATTAGAAAATCTTATATATTTCAGAACAAATTCTTACTCATAAAGACATATGTCATACAATCATGCAATTATCTTAGCCAATGTTTCAATACAACATTTATCCATATCCCGTAACTTTCTAGATGCCTTCCATCTCCACCAGAACATTGTTAAGAGTGTGCACAACTCCCAACATGTCAGCAAAGAGGTTTCATTCTAGATAAATAGAAATGGAATGTTGTACAGTACCATAGGCCACTTACCCATTACTTGCATATTAGTAGTATCTTGTTCATTAATGCGACTTTCATAATATGCATAATATACATCCTAAATCTAGGAACATAAGTATGTACATGACTGAACAACATCATTTAAGTAATCATATATACAAGAAATGACAATTTAAATACTTATCTTTGTTTGGTTGTTGGGTGGACTCCCTCTCAATCTTTGCTTCCTTGCAGGAACTACTAGAGTGAGCTCCCTCTTGATCTTTTCTTCCTGGATTATCTGTCTTTGAACTTATATCCATCCTGGACCACTATGCATGCTTAAGTGTGCACTAGTGTCATCCTCAAGATCTCATACATAATCATACATGCATTAATATAATCTCAATACTATCAAAACATTATGATTCTAAATAATATTAAACATGTATGGTCATGATCATTTCATACACAGGTAATTTATCACAAGCATTAGTATTCAAGGTTTCAAGGAGTACTTCTTTTACTCATGCATATTCTTATTTGACTATAGGATTCTTCTGGTTTTCCATATCATCAATCAAAGTAAGAGGTATAATATGCATAAACATATGATAAACATGTATGGTCATGATCATTTCATACACAGGTAATTTATCACAAGCATTAGTATTCAAGGTTTCAGGGAGTACTTCTTTTACTCATGCATATTCTTATTTGACTATAGGATTCTTCTGGTTTTCCGTATCATCAATCAAAGTAAGAGGTATAATATGCATAAACATATGATTACTTAAACATATAACTTCATTATCAATTATACGAAAGGTATACTTATATAAGATCCTAACACAAGGTAGGATTCTAACTTGATATAGGAAAAACATACCTGGATTATCATGCTTGCTAATTATGTCTAACATACCCAAACAATGTCTCTTTGTTCTCTTAGAGACCTTGTGCTAGCAACTTGCATATCTCATAAGTTAATAATTGTAGAACCAAGTTATACATACCTCGTAAGTAGAGGTTCTATGTGATCCATGACTATGGATGAGTCTTTGTCTTCATGTTACCATGGTCATATGTTCTTGATCTAGAACTTGATTTGTCTTCCTTGATGTACCCTTCATGTTAGTGTACAACATCATCCTCATACAACACCACAGTGTATTGGTACAATCATAAGTGTCATACCCCTAATCAATGAATGTCTTCTATCATTCACATGCATTCATACTTTTACTAGGGTGATAAGACAAGTCTAACATTAATAAAGATTGTACTACCTCAATAATATGAAGACAAACATATCATAAAATTAATCATGAACATATTTCAAAACATACCTGTATCTCCTCAAGTCATACCTGTCGAGATTGCTTGTAGTCTTCTTATGTTAAACCTTAGCCTCATCTCCCTCTGGAACTGGAATATCTTCACTTATGTAGGTGTCCAAATCATTCTTTTCTAGGAATAACCCAATCCACTTTGATTTGCTGAAACTGGATTTGGAGCTGGATTAGGGTTTGTCAGAGAAACCCTAAAAAGTCAAACTTTGAATTTCAAACTTTTTATTAGATGAAAAGATGTGCCTTGCTGAGCTGATCAAGTTGGTATACTTCAATTTTGAAAACTACAAAATTTGACCTCTCAAAATTGCCTTTGAAACTTTCGGATCTTCTGGTCAAAATCGTCAACTAGGGTTTGATAATGCCCAGGGTTCTGCCTAGCCAATGGGTTCGATCTTGTGCTCTAAACTTCGATTTTTCTGAGGAGCATCCAGCCGTGGTCACAGATTTCAAAAATTCCAACTTTTGCAGAAACCCTAATTTTCCACCTTTCCGATCAAAATCCCGAACTAGGGTTTGATGATGCTCGGTGTTCTGCCCAGCCAAAAAATTCGATCTTGGTCTCTAAATTTTGATTTTGATAAGCAACATCCAGCCGAGGTCTCATATTTCAAAATTCTAACTTTCTTTGAAACCCTGATTTCCCACAACAGTGATGATCCAAAAATGAAGGTGCTCAGAATCCAATTCTGTTTGGATAGAAATATATGCCATATTGCTTCTGATGTATCTCTGAAATTTCAGATCCTTAGGGTCTGAAACTTTGTCCTGTGATAGATTGACCTGTCATCTTTATAGCGCCATATATATGACCTCAAATGGATTCTTTGAGAGAGAGATATGCCACGTTTCACAACGTGACCGGTTTATGGGATGAAACGATATAGCGAACTTGTACGGTGTGCCACATGTCACTGTTACAACTTCAGCCTTTGAAACCCACACCTGTGAAATTAAAGTCTGTGCCCTAACTGTCACCTTTTACGGAATTCCATTTGGAGCTTCCTAGCTCTAGATATGACCTTTTTTCCTAGGTCACCTGTTTAGGACTTCATTCTGGAAGAGGCAAAAACCATAACTTGTACAGATCATATCTCATAAAGTACAATGAATATGAGGCTGTCCTTTGAACACAAGCTACATGGAAATTTCATATTCCCCCTATAGAATTTTTGGATCCTTAACCTTCTCCAAAATGGATTTATAGCGAAAGTTCCACGATGACTGGTGTTTACTATACCAATCCCTAGCTTCCAATTTGTCGCAAGTGCAACAAGTGTCATAAATGCCATACCATGCCTTCCTTTAGGCTAGCTATGATACCATGTTATTTTTTCATCATTTAATTCAATAGATCTAGGATCTTAACTGAAAGAACAACATGTACAACATATCAAGCATAAGAGACCAGAGACAAGAGACACAAATCATTTCACCGGGGAAAACCAAGAAGGTGAAAAACCCCGCAACTTCCTCAGAGATAGAATAAGCACCAATACAAAGATCACAAAGATCAAACCCAAGAGATAGATGACTGCAGCAGCTACTCCTCCACTAGCGCGCACTCCTCCTCTCTCTCTCACTAGGTCGCCCCCAACTTAAGCAATTAACATAATGTTGACTAGGCCGACCCCCACTAGGGTGGTCTAATAACCCTTTAACCCACATGACTCATATAGGGCCGACCCCATCAAGGTGGTCTAATAACCCATCAAGTATAAGTTACGACACTTACAATATAACTTGCGATACTTGCAAGTATAACTGACGACACTTCCAATCGGAGGAATAATACATCTCCGTTGGGGATACAATAAAGTACAAATACAATATACAAGTGAATATCTTCCGAAGTTACAAATACATCAACAACTCAGATGTTTGGAAAAGTGAGAAATAGGATTGGTTATTCTAGAGTCACATGAAGGTGCTTGTGGGGGTCATAAGGATTGGAAAGCTACAGCTTTTAAAATCTTAAGATCAGGATACTATTGGCCTTCTTTATTTTCAGATGTATAAATGGAATTCAAAGCTTGTATACAGTGTTAGAAATTTGCAGGTAAACAAAACATTCAATCTTTACCATTAAAACCTATTGCAATGGATGATCCTTTACAATAGTGAGGATTGGATTTCATAAGTGAAATCAATCCCGCTTCAAGTGGATAGTGCAAATGGATATTAACAACCACAGATTTCTTCACCAAATGGGTAGAAGCGATTCCCACTAGGAATGCAACTAATAAAGTTATCATTAATTGCATACAAGAGAAATATTTTGAGTAGGTTTGGTTTTCCCAAAAAATTATTGACTGATAATGCTCATGCTTTTAAATATAAAGCTATGAATGATTTTTGTGAGCAAAATGGTATAGTACTTAAACATTCTACGCCCTATTACCCTTAATGAAATGCACTGGAAGAATCAACAAATAAGAATATCATTAATAGTATTAGAAAGATGTTATCTCAGAACAAAAGATCTTGTGACACTATATTGAAATATGCTCTTTGGGAAGATTGAATAACTACTAAAAAGGAAATATGATTGTCTCCTTTTCAACTGGTTTATGGTATTGATACTATTTTTCTTGTTCAGTTGGGTATTCTGGTAATGAAGCTACTTCAAGACAGTGAGGAGGAGCCAAATTACATTCAAAGAAGAATCTTTTTATTGATTGAATTGCAGCAAGAAAGGGAAGCATTGGCAGAAAGAGCACGAGATTATAGGAATAATGTTAAGGAAAAGTTTGAAAGGAGAATTAAAGAGGATACTTTTCTCCTTGGAGACATGGTACTCAGATGGGATTCCTGTAGGGATCATAAATGTCAACATGGTAAGTTTGACAATTTATGGTTGGGACCTTTCAAAATTTCCAAGATTCTGGGAAACAACCTTTGTACTGCAAAACTTGGAAGCTGAGGAACTTTCAACCCCGGTGAATGGGAGGTTCCTTAAACATTTTTACATTTACTGAAAATATAAGTCATTTTGTTCATTGTACATATTGGTGAGAATTCAATAAGACTCCATCCCAATGGAAGTGTATATAAAGTCTAGTTTTAAATTTAGAAGAATAACAAGATGTTTTCAGCTCAGACTTCAGAAGGCACTGGTCTACATGATCTTGCAACCTCACAGGGAGGATTCCATCCCCCAGCTGATGCTCGATGTTATAGCTGAAATTGTACCCCAATTTTAATCTCCATTTCTGGTTTTTCATTTTTATTATTTATTTTAGTCATACTATTTAAGTCTTTTCATTTTATTTTTGGACTGAACATTGGCTTATAAATACTTAATCTTCCTTTTAATCTTCAAATACATGATTTAATATTATTCCTAACCCTTGTATAAAGGTTTTGTGAACATTTAATAAGTGAAATGTGACTTGGTACATTCCGGCAGCGTAATCATTAGACTTCACACAAACGGGCGCTGTCAGAATCCCCAATCATTGAAGTTCATGGTCGGCGCATGTCCAGTTTCATGCACTAGCTTTTATGAAGGATTGGCCCGATATTTTGTTCAGGAAGAGAGTAACATCTATCAATCTTGATCACTCCAAAACATATGCCTTGAAAGCAGAGACGTTAACCCTAGTGCCACGTTTTCATCATTGCAGAGGATTGAGACATCTGTTCATCGGTTGAAAGGCGCTCGTTCCAAACACAGCAAGTACCTAGTGAAGCAATAAACATGAAGAAGAATGGAAAATTATGTATACTAGAACTAGTTAGCACTGAATGGGTGGAGGACTTCCTGAAATGCACAGAATTGTTCAGAAGAGCCGGTTGGTTCTCCTTTTTTGAGAAAATTATAGGTTATAAATTGGAGGTCACTCGATCCTTTGCTCAAAATTGTTCAAACTCATGTGTTGAATTCCAAAACCTAAAGATTGAATTTACTGAAGGATGGATAGCTGAAGCAATTGGTTTAACTATCGAAGGGGAACGCTGGTTCAAAGATATTCCATTCGAATTCGACCCAAGTTCATTTATGTTGCCCGGATTTGAATCTATGGATTGGAACAAGGGCATTCACCTTAGCATTGTCAAACCTGAATGGAGAGAGTTTATTGGGACTATGCAACGTTACATAACCTGTGAAAAAAGGTTTTCTACCATGTACAAATATCACTTCAGGTTCCTGATGCATTTAAATGATCAATTAAAGATGAATTTACCCTTTTACTTCTTGAAAATCCTCATCAAAATGTCTAACAAGGTAAAGGGCCATATACATCATACAAATCAATCTGTATTTCATCATGGTTTGGTCAAGTTGATAGTGTCAAAAGAGATTAAGAAGAGGAACCGTGGTTGGCAGCACTTCTTGTTTTGGTTTGGATTCGAACCCGAGAAAATCACAAATCAGGAAGAAGCTGAAAAATCAGGTAGTAAATAGGGGAATTTGCAATGAATACATCGAGTTCAAAGACAACCTAGCATCGCAAAAGGTTAAAAAGGAACATGGTTGAGGAGGTGAACTTAGTAGGAGGAGATGAATTAAGAGAAGAACCAGAAAAACCAAAGGAACCAGAATAGGAACATCTATTAGAAGGAAATTCCTTGGCATCAGGAAACAAAGAGATCACATTAGCCCCTGATACGCCTTGTGTCACCAGGCAGAAGTTAACATAAGAAGGTAGGGTTCTTTCTACAAATACTGAAGTTGTTATCAAGCCCATATATGAACTGAAATGCCATAAGTAGAGGCCCAAAACAAGGGAAAAAAATAGGTTAAGGATGAATATGAGAAGGCATTTAAATCCTAAATTGGAGAGGGAAGAAATTACAACAATTGAGGATTATTCAACTAAAGAAGAGCTCGAGGAAAATATAGAGAAGAATAATCAAAATGTGACAGAATTAATGGAAAAAAATTGTAAAGTTCATGAAGAAGAAAGGATTGCAAACTTTGAATTGGGATCGAGCTCAAGAATTGATCACTCAGAAGTTCCAACAGAGGACATGGATGTAAAAGATCCAAAGGAGTTATATGAAACACAGAAGGGTCTGCTCATTAAAAAGCTTGAAGTCCCTATAAGCTCAGATAATGAAGAAAATCCAGTACATCAAGAAGCAATCCAAATAGGTTCAGAAGTTGAAATTCTCAAGATATCATTACAACAATATAAATTCCAGAATGAATATTTAAATGATGCAAATGATAAACTCATGCAGACCAACATAAGATTAAGGGATTATTTAGAGGAAGTGAATGGTAATTATCAAGAACTAATCACAATTGCAAAGGAGGTGTTAAAAAGGAAGAAAAATGAACAGATCCAGATTGAAGATTTAACCAAGCAGAATGTAGAATTATCAAACAAGGTCCAAGTGCTAGAAGCAGAGCAGGTTCGTCTTCTCAAAAGATCTCAAGTGTTGGATGGACTCATTATTCTAGCAGAAGTAGCTCACCAAATATGAGATTAAGGATGATCATGCAGCTGTCAAGCAAAGTGTAATGACACATCTAGCTGATAGATATGGAAGTCATAGATTCTAGGAGTTAGTTTTATTATATTTAGAAACTCTTTCTTTTTGTAGACTTCTTGAACCAAATCAAATCCTTAAAGTGTGGATCTGTTAAACCACTATTGAGGACTTTTTGTAATTATAAAAGGGAGAAGGGTAGTAAGAGTATAGGTTGGATTTTTTTTTCTGGAAGGGTTAGATGCTACCAATCTATGTACCAGAGACACATATGACAAACTCTCAGTAAGTTTTGAAGATTGTATATTTTTGGAATGAAACATATAATATAAGCCATGTTCTAATCTATATTTTTTGGTTAAAGTTTATGATCAGTTTGATCACCTTGCTTATCACTTCATTTATTGATAAAGGTTTTTATCCTGAGATGCTTTTAAGTTTGTGGACTTAACTAAATCCTTTATGGACTATTTTTAATTTATGATCTTGAAATTACTATGGTTTATGCTATTGTTTTAGTCTTGAATGTTTAGATCTTCAAAGTTGATTTCTGATTTAGTTATTATATGTTGTTTATATTTCTTTACCCTATCTATACAGGATTCCTTCACAACTTAAAAGAATCAAACTATTTTTTCCAGTGTTTCCTAATGGATGTTCTAGCTTGTACCTTTGTAGTCTAGGTACAATTTCTAGTGCAAACATGTGGTCATTAAGTATTATCGGGAGATGGTTCCAATGCTGACTAAGTAATGACTTGAGGAGAATTTGAATCTTTCCAAGGGTATCGAATTCTATCTATTGTATTGTCATATGTTTTCCAGCTTACAGCTGATGAATGTATCAATATCAGTTCCTCACATCTTTTGAGTTTAATGTGTGAATTTTTATCATCTTCTTGCTAATTCTTCTCTGCAATTAACTGAGTGAAATTGTGAGGTTTGTTCAAGATTAGTGATCTACCCCTGTGGAATTTCACACATTTCCTATAATGATTACATTACATGATACAACATTTCGTTCAACCATTTTACCAAACAACTCTTTTTCATCCTATATGCTTCCGTTTCTGGCATACATATCAACAAGTGCACTCCCCACCATGTTAAATAGATTTTAGATTGACATAAAAACATTGAAATCGTCATTTTCTAGAATTAGTACTCAAATGTTCAAATTACCATGTTAAATCGCCATTGCAGATTTAGTATTTAAATTGTTATGTTTTTATATTTTATATGTTTTTAAATTGTTATGTTTTTATATTTTATATGTATTTTTGCAGTATACAGTGGAAAAAACTCTTAAGTTTCAACTGTCGAAATCGCCTCTTGCTTACTGGAACTCCCATTCAAAATAACATGGCAGAACTCTCGGCACTGCTTCATTTTATCATGCCGACATTGTTTGATAGCCATGAGCAATTCAATGAATGGTTCTCAAAATGGTACGACCTCATTCACCAACAGTTTTTTTGATAGCCAAGCATGTTATATGGTGTTGAGGGAAAGTAAATATTTCATCTCATTCTAACATTTATTATGGTTTTGATGTCTTTGGTAGCATAGAGAACCATGCAGAGCATGGAGGCAGTTTGAATGAACACCAACTGAATCGACTAGTAAGTGTTTTTTTTTCTATCTTTCTTTTCATTTTGTTATCTTTTGGTTTTGAAATTTTTAGACCTTGGACTTAGCAAAAACTCGGCCATCTTTTGAGTCTGGAGTACTCAACGACTTGGAAAAAACTCGGCTCCAAGACTTGGCACATAGGAAAAAAACTCAAAATATGGATGTTTGGCAAGTCAATGGCAAGTCTTGGCTAGTTTTGTCTAGGGTGGTGAGTTCTACTTGAGTATTCATTTCAAAGTCGACTTTGCTAAACACGTCCATACTCAGGAGTTCCAAAAAAGTCTCACAACTTTGTTACTAAACAATAGAAATTTATAGAAATATTATTGCATCATGGAGCCAAAGGCACAACTTCCTGTGAGGAGGGAAAGAGTGCCTGCTTGTGCTCCAACTTTGATATTTCTATCTTATCTCATATAGAATAAGCCTTAACCACATCCTTTTTTGCACCGAGTAGCAAGGTGCTTATGACCCAGTATGGGGGAGATGTTGTCATGTTTGTCACATTTGTCACATTATGTAACATAATGTTCCCATGTTGGCTCATAACTTATCAAAATAAAATTTAATTAGAAAAATTCATGTCGGCTCATAAAATACAAAAAAAATTAAACCAACATAGATCCATATTAAACCCAGATCTATTAAGAAACTAGAGGGATCCAATTTCTTGGTGTAAAAAGATTAAAAAAATTTACAACTCAAGCAATTGGATCCCTCTTGGTGCTTAATAGAACCGAGTTTAAGATGGATCTATGCTAATTTAGCTTTAGCCTGTCTCGAAGGAATATCATAATCTTTAACCACTGCTATACCTGTTTTTGAATGAAGACTACACCCTCTCTTCAGGTCCTTTTCTAGACCTAGATATTTGAAGTGTTCGCATTTTCTTCCTGTGCAAAAAATTCCCTCTCTGCTTGCTACTTACTGGAAGGATACACTTAATCCTCTTTCTGTCCACTATTTACTTACTTGCCTATCCATTAGCGAATTCTTAGTGGTCCTTCTCATTTTCCTCGTCACTATCCTTCCATCGAGAGAGTATGTTGGCCTCTCTCTTTGTCTGATTACTCAAAGTTCATAGGGTCATCCCTCAACCATGTTGGCATTTTGGTTTTTCATTTTTTACCCTCCAGAAACTGATTAATCCATTCCTTATTAATTTCCCTTCTTGAGTTTTTCCTTGGAAGGATTTTTTCAAGCACACCAATACATACTTTTTGACTAATCCCTTCATGACCTGATGTTTAGGTACATCATTTTTTTCATTCATGTCTTGTGACACCCTTTCTTGGACATCCTTACATTGAGTTTCGAGGCATCCTTACACTGAGTTTTGAAATTCCATATTCATGTAATTAATCATTTTCCTACCAAAGATTCCTGGAAATTCAAGGGTTACCTCTGTTGATAGACACCTTTGAAAATTTATTTCCTTACAAATTTTTAGCATAAGATATATGTTCTTTGTTGCTTGGAATGTCCCTGAAAACAAAGACATTTTTAATATAATTTTCAATACTTTTTAGAATATTATCAACTTGAAAATGGAGGGAAAATTGAAAATCCTTACCTAGACACGAGTAGATATAGAACCAAGGAGGTTGGATCAAACATTGAAATGAGGTTTCAGAAGTAATTCTAACCTCTCCCAAAACTAGTGTCCCTCTTCCATTAGTCTTTGTTCCTATCCTCAAATCCGCATATTCTTCAATGGTCAACTCTTTGATCAAGGATATACGATATAGCTTTTTGTCGACGTATTATCCAGTAAATTATCAAATCTCAACTCCAACTAACTTATCAAATCTCAACTGGTCTGCCAAAGTCCTTTGCATCTTTAAAATAAAGCAGAATTTCAAAATCTTTTTAGAGAAATATTAATTAGATTTTGAAAAAACCTTCACCACTGGAGGAATGCCATTTTTTATAACTCACAGATTTCTTGGTAGCCTATTTCCCTCTCTTTTTGACACCCTCATTGTTTAGTTTTTTTTTCCAAGGCAAACCTTATGGGGAAGCCCAAGAGATGCTTCACCACATATTTGGATGGCATTCCTAGTAAACCTGTTGGCGTAGACCATTAAAAAATCATGAAATTCGTGCACTAAATTCACTAGCAGACTTCGTCAAACACTTAGTGCACTTTGATATTAGTCTTTAACATGCATAAAAAACAACCACAATTCACTGGCATAAATCTTAATGTGATTGGTGTCAAGTGTGTTTTATATTGTTTGTAAATATGATATTAATGGTTTTGTCTTTTTGCAGGGAACATAATAAGGATACTTTAATTGAATGTGCAATGTCCCACGTGAAATGTCACGAATTTGCTGCTCATTATGGTTCACTTTTGAGCTCTTCAAGCGGCAGGATCCTATTACAGAGCATACCAGGTCTGCTTCTGGTATCGTCATTATTTTAATAATATTTGTTTCCCCTGTCTGAATGCTGGTGTTAGGAAAGTGGGAAAAAAAACATAAATTTTCAACTCTTCCTTTCAGGAACAAAACTATATCAAGAGAGACTAGTGAAGGCCCTTGCACATCATTTGCAAGTGCCATTGTTATTTCTTGACAGTAGCATTCTTGCTCCTCATGTATGTATCTTGAAACATATCCATATTTTGTATGGCATTTCGTTGTTCCATATGTTTTTTTGACAATTTTCATTTGCTCTAAATGGCTCTTTTTCCTTGTTTTTTGTTTGGTTAATGTATATGCTTTGTACGGATTTAAAGATGACATTTTGAACTCGAATTGAGGTGGAAATGCTTTCTCAGTTGAGGGTTTTGAGGCGTAGGGTTTGAGACAATAGAAGAAAGAAAGACCACAATTTAGATCAACATAAAAACATTGGTTATTAACATTTATACTCCCCTTTAATGACCCCATCACTATGACAAATCCTTTTTTTTGCTTGAGTTTCCCATCCAGGGAATCAACATGGCCTTTGAAATTGTGATATTGGACAATGAACCACATTAAAATTTAATTTTACCAACCATTGTTGCAGTGTCTTCTAATGGTGAGATTGGATTCCCAAAATCGTTTGCAGCAACATGTGTATTGTAGAAGTTGACATGCCCTCAAGCAATATGAAAGGTGGACATCACACATTTTGTGTCAATGTGTCCCTGGGGGTTAGAGTGATGCCCCTTGCATTCTTCACCTTACGATGGGGAATGTTCAGTGATTTCAATGATGACACCACGTACTGTGAATGTTTGAATAGGTATTCTTTACAGTTGGGAGACATTACCCATATCTCAGGAATGCTAGATGACTAGAAACATACTTTTTCATTTATATGAATAAAAAGTGGTATGAGAATGTCTCCTATGACAGTTTCTTTAAAGATAACTTGTTTTTTTCCAAGGAAAACCTCCCAGTAATCCCAAGGGATACTTCCTCACATTCATGGATGGCATCCCTAGTAAACTTGTTGGAATAGACTAGTGTTTCTCAACGGTGTGGATTTGAACTGGTTACCTTCCAACACCAAACTAGCCACATGCCCAATGATGTGACAACAATTGGTTGAAATAACACCTTGGGATTTAAAGTTTACTCATTTATGGAAAGACTGAAAATTATTTCCAATACAAAAACCATTGCTTGGTTTGAATCCCTTTAAATGTAGAAGTATCTAACTTGAATTTGAGTTGGTGCAGAAATGAAAAATACTAGGAGAAAAACAAAATAATTATCAATGCCATAAAAACTATACACTTGATCACAGAAATCAATCTATTATGAGATAGGTACAAATACCTGTATTACAGAAAATATGTGATATCTACATGTACCGAAGGCAAACAAGAGAATGGGTATAGTAGATATTAACAGGAAGAGAGTCAGTTCTACAACTCTTATGCTTCTTGGAGCATAAGCTAAGAATAATTTATAAAAAAAAATTGTAGTGAAGGGTGCATATTACATCCCAGATGGGGAGATGGGTAATGTAATATGACAATGATGTGGCATAATTTAGCTTAATATATATCTATTTTGCAAGGAAAACCTCATGGATCTCCCCAGTCCCCACCCCCAGCTCCTGGAATACTCAGATGGAGGGAAAATCAACTGCCAACCACAATAGCAGCTTGTAACCTAATCGTACTGAACCAAACTCGAACCTCAGAACTTGAGACCTCACAGCAATGTCTTCCTTGAAACGGTCCTTTCAAACTAATTGAGCTAACCCACTGGGTTAAGTCGACTATATGTGTGTGTGTGTGTGTGTGTTCAGTTTAAAATTATAAAAATAAATTTACTTATATATATATTTGCAACTGCCCAAACATAATAGGATTAATACCATTTCATATAGTTAATTAAACAAAACTTCTACTGCATGTTCATAGATAGATTTAAATTCAGGGCATCTGCAGATTTGGAGGACATTTGGATTTGAGAGACAGGAATCGACAAGTTCATGGCTACCTTCTCAGAACATTTTATTGAATCATATTGCATTGTATGGAGAGGTCAAATACAACTATTAGTAAAAAACAACTAGTTTAGATCCATCTTTACCCGAGTATAAGTATTGAATGAAGGTGAGTTCATTAAAAAAATTATGATTTCTTGCATTTCCTTTCATTTTCATTGGATTAGTATAATCTTGTAATGCTTTTATGGTTATGATGTTTAGCAATTTTGAAGTATGCCCTGTGGATCTAGTATATGATCAATGTTAATTATCTGCAAACGAGGGACTTAAATCCCAGTTTCTTTACAAACATAGATCCTATGTGAAATTACTTATGTAGATTTTTGTGGTTCGACATCTTTTGGGTCTCTTCAAATAGTTCCAAAAGTTAGAAGGAGCTATAGGCTTATTATGGTAGATTTTTGTGCTTATCAATGTGTTTTGAAAAATAAATTGGATTTTAAGCATGGTTGCCTTTGAATATTAGTGTATTTTTTTTAGAATTACAAATGATGCAATCTGCGTGTTTATATTCTCCTCTCCCCAATTCCGAAAGGGTTCTATCTCAATGGAAGAGCGCCTTCCTTACAAGCAAGAGGTTGGTGGTTCGATTCCTCCGTGCCCTATTGATATTGCAATATTGGTATTTTTAATAAAACATATTTTATTATGATTTATAATGGCTATAGAGGGGGTTTCAAACCATCTTTGTATGTTGCTACGACGGGGGTTCTAAACCAATTTCATATGTCACTACGAGGGGGGTTCTAAGCCACCTTCATATGTCATTACGAGGGGGATTCAAAATTGTCCTTGTATGTTACAACAAGGGGTGTTTAGAACCACCCTTGTAGGTACCTACGAGGGGAGTTTGTAACTTGCCCCAAAGGTTTGTTATAAGGAATTTTAGGGGGGGTTCTGAACCACCCCCATAGGTGTCTACGAGGGGGGTTTACAATTGCCCCTAAAAGTTACTTTTAGGGGGGGTTCCAAACTGCTCCTATAGGCCTCTACGAAAGGGGTTTCAAACTTCCTCTATAGGCCTCTACAAGGGGGGTTCAAAACCGCCCCTATAAGCCTCTATGAGGGGGGTTTTAAAATGCCCCTATAGGCCTCTACAAGGGGGGTTCCAAACCACCCCTATAGGACTATACGAGGAGGGTTCACAACCGCCCCTATACACCTCTACGAGGGGGGTTCCAAACTGCCCATATAGGTTTGTATGAGGGGGATTATGAGGGGGGTTCACAACCGCCCTCGTAGGTCTCTTTGAAGGGGGTTCAAAACCGCCCTCGTAGGTCTCTATGAAGGGGTCTACGAGGGGGGTTTAAAACTGCCTCTGTAGACCTCTACGAGGGGGGTCACAAACCACCCCCAAAAGTCACTTTTGGGGGCGGTTCCAATCTCGTCAAAAACCTCCCTTAAAGGGAAAAACTTTTAACATCGGTGCCTTTAGGGGTTTTTCCAAAACCACCCCCAAAGCCAAAACCCTCCCGTAGGTCACTTTTGGGGGCGGAATCAAACCCCCCCTAAAGGCCAAAAATGTAGTAGTGTCTACTTGTAACCACAGGTCTAGTTTTGTGGTATATGGAAAATCTAGAAAAAACATCAGATGAAGGAATGAAATATGTTGGTTGTGGAGCCAGATCTTCTAGTCTCATAGATGATATTGTATCAGCAGTGTTTGTATCCGAGTTTTATATGATATGTAGGTGGACTGTACACTCACCCCAGCGGGGGGGCATTGCCCCCCCATGGGGTTCCAGGGGGGACCATCCCCCCTGGCTGGGGGGTTCGGGGGCAGCGCCCCCGAAGAAAATTTTTGGGGCTGTTTTCGCCAGCTGTTTTGCGGGCCCATGGTTTTGGGTATCCCGTGGTATTTTCCCATTGTATTTCCCTTATAAATAAAGACATTTTAATACAGATAGTGATGATGTATTAGGTTTTATGCATTGTAAAGATCTCTGAGATCAGGAGAGAGACTGTGAAACAAAGAAGAGGAAGTGTAGCGGTTGTGCTGCAGGTTGTATCCCTTCACCTTGCTGGACGATAATAATAATAAGGACTAGCAAATTTAGTGTGGACGTAGCCCAAGTTGGGTGAACCACGATATATCTGTGTCTCTCTTGTAATGTGTATGTGTGATTATATTTGCATTTATGTTTATTGTTATTGCTCTGTGATCCTATTTTTCTAACAATTACATGACTCATTTGTCTATATTTCCTACAATATTTGCCTCCAAAACCTTAAAAAACCATTAAAAAGCCTCCAAAAGGCAAAAAAAAACCCATTTTTTCCCTCCAAGAAATGTACCTTTATTGGATATGGGGTTGATGAATTTGGTTATCGTTTATGGGATTATGAAAATAACAAAATCATCAGGAGTAGACATGTGATATTCAATGAAAAGGTCATGTATACAGATCAGTTGCAGGGAAAGAAACAGGAAAAGGAAAACACAGAGTACATAGTGCTTGATGAAATTAAAGAAAATGAAGTTCCAAAGGTGCCAGAAAATCAAGAGTAGCAGCAAGTACCTGAAACTCCTGCAACTGTAAGAAGATCTACCAGGTTAAGTAGACTCCCTGAACGATACTCTCCTTCAATGTATTATTTATTGATGATTGATTCTGGTGAACCAGAATGTTATGAAGAAGCAATGCAGGTGGAAACTAGAAAGAAGTGGGAGCAAGGCATGAATGAGGAGATGGACGCATTGGTAGGAAACCAGACCTGGGATTTGGTTTAGTTGCCTGCTGGTAAAAGAGCATTGCAAGACAAATGGATTTACAGATTGAAGGAAGAAGAAGGAGGTAAGAAGCGGTACAAGGCCAGACTTGTTGTAAAGGGGTTTGCACAGAAGAAAGGTATAGATTTTGATGAAATATTTTCTCCTGTTGTTAAGATGACTTCAATTAGGACTATCTTAAGTCTAGTGGCGGTAGAAGATTTGCATCTTGAATAGTTAGATGTAAAAACAGCCTTCATCCATGGGGATTTGGAGGAAGAAATATATATGCAGCAGCCACAAGCGTATGAGGTCAAAGGTAAGGAGGATTTGGTATGCAGGTTGAAAAAGAGCTTGTATGGCTTGAAGCAAGATCCAAGGCAATGGTATCTAAAGTTTGACAGGTTTATGACAGAACAAGGTTATAGTAGATGTCATTCTGACCACTGTGTTTATTTCAAGAAGCTAGACAATGGGAGATATATTATCTTGTTATTGTATGTGGATGACATGCTTGTTGCAGGGTCTGACATGAAGGATATAAATGTACTCAAAAGGAAGCTAGCTAATTCATTTGCGATGAAGGATTTGGGTGCTGCAAAGCAAATCCTTGGTATGAGAATAACGAGAGACAGGAAAAATCGCAAATTGACATTGTCTCAAAGTGAGTACATACAAAAGGTGTTGGAGAGGTTCAGAATGCAGAATGCAAAACCTGTAAGTACACCTTTGGCTAGCCATTTCAGTCTAAGTAAGGAAATGTGTCCCAAGACACAAGAAGAGACAGATTACATGTCCAAGATTCCCTATCAATCAGCAGTTGGCAGCTTGATGTATGCCATGGTGTGCACAAGACCAGATATTGCACATGCAGTGGGAGTTGTGAGCAGATATATGAACAATCCAGGTAAAGAACATTGGAAGGCAATACAGTGGATTCTCAGGTATTTGAGAGGTACTACCACTGAGGCATTATGTTTTGGAGGTTCAGACACTGTTCTACAGGGATATGTTGATGCAGATATGGCAGGTGACAAGGATAGTAGGAGGAGCACCACAGGGTATGTGTTTACTGTAGGTGGAACAGCAGTAAACTGGATTTCGAAACTATAGAAGGTTGTTGCGCTTTCAACAACAGAAGCAGAGTATGTTGCCATTACAGAGGCTAGTAAAGAGATGATTTGGTTGCAGAGGTTTATGGAGGAAGTGGGTAAGAAGCAGAAGGATAGCAGATTGTATAGTGACAACCAAAGTGCCATTCACCTTGCAAAGAAATCAGCATTCCATTCCAGGACTAAACATATACATCTCAAGTACCATTTCATACGCTCTGTTATGGAAGATGAACTGTTGAAGCTGGAAAAGATACATACTAGCCAGAATCCTACAGACATGTTCACAAAGGTAGTGACTAGAGAGAAACTGAGTTCGTGCTCGGTTTCAATTGGCCTTCTAGCATGAAGGTGAAGAGGAGAAATTTGCCAAGTCCAAGTCCAGCAAGTGCAGCAGCGGTGGAGTTGCTGTGATCAGTCTCCAAGTGGGAGATTGTTGGTTGTGGAGCCAGATCTTCTAGTCTCATAGATGATATTGTATCAGCCATGTTTGTACCCCAGTTTTATATGATATGTAGGTCGACTGTACACTCACCCCAGCGGGGGGGGTGTGGGGGGGCATCGCCCCCCCACGGGGTTCCAGGGGGGATGGTCCGGGGGCCAGCGGTCCCCTGGCGGAGGTTCAGGGGCAGCGCCCCCGAAGAAAATTTTTGGGGCTGTTTTCGTCAGCTGTTTTGCGGGCCCATGGTTTTGGGTATCCCGTGGTATTTTCCCATTGTATTTCCCTTATAAAATAAAGACATTGTAATACGGCTAGGTATGAGGATGTATTAGGTTTTATGCATTGTAAAAGATCTTTGAGATCAGGAGAGAGACTGTGAAACAGAGAAGAGGAAGTGCAGCGGTTGTGTTGCGGGTTGTATCCCTTCACCTTGCTGGACGGTAATAATAATAAGGACTGGCAAATTCAGTGTGGACGTAGCCCAAGTTGGGTGAACCACGATATATCTGTGTCTCTCTTGTAATGTGTATGTGTGATTATATTTGCATTTCTGTTTATTGTTATTGCTCTGCGATCCTTTTTTTCTAACAGAAATACACTATTATGATTGAGGTGGATCAAAATATGGAACCACTACAAAAGAGAAATAGTCCTAAAATATATGGTGTAGATGAAAACAAAAGAAGAATGGAAGGGGCAAAAAACATTGACTTATGGGAAAAGGGAGAACTTTTCCCATTATATCCTATAACAAATTCTCACCCAAACTTTAAAAATGTAACAGAACTAGTGAAGTTTTTTTGTAACTCAAAGAAAAGATTGCTAGGATATTGTGAAAATATAGAAGGAAATGTTAAACACCTTGAGGAAAAATTAAATAATTTGCACAAAACAATCTATGATTTGGAGTACAAAAGCTACAAGTTGGTTGAAAGCATTAATCAAATTCAGAATATGAATTTGGTTGCAAATAATGAAAATATGAGTTTACGACAAACCATCTCCTTAACCAATCAAAAGATTGTAAACAACCTTAAAGAAAACTCCAGAGTTGTCAAAGAGAGACAATGTCTTAGTTCAAGGTTTCTATTTTAACACGCAGTTTGAAAACAATCAAGAAAACACCGTTCGGATGAATAAATAGGGTTAAATTTTTAATATCATTTCTTCTTTGATATCCATGGGGAGTGCTATTAAAAAAAGGTTACATGCTATAAAATCTCTCATGAAGCCAAACAAGACAAAATAGATCGATGATAGTGAAAACTTGTCTTATATATTGAAGTCCATTTTTGTAATGTCCCCTTCTCTCATTCAATTGCAGGGAAGGAAACATTAACAACACACCGGGCTTTTGGCAGACGTAGCCCCAAAATTTATACTCCAAAAAAAATATGTGAGAATTAAAACTTCTGTGTGCAGATTCAAACTTCGATAAAACACAGCGGAATTTAACATAACAATACACATAAGCACAAACAGAAGATGATTCCATATGCAGGGATTCAATCCCATTCTTATGCTATGCACAGACTTCATTTCAATTTCAACCTCATGAATAAATAACATTCAGATTTAGCACATCGCAGAGCACATAATATATATATAAATTAAAATCACAGAGAGCACTTATCTTGCAATGCAAATGTCCAACGACTGGCTACGTGAGAGCAACGTTCCACCCAACCGTAGATCTCTGTCCAGCCTGTATTCTTTCAGCTGAGAGATCACCCCCGAGCTGGGCTGTGTATCCACTAAGGAGGAACTAGATGGCTCACTCACAATCAGGGTTTCACTCAAACAGCCATGCTAAGCCAACACACAGTTGGGTTTTTCAAGCATGCAATAGGAGATGGAGGATGATGCTAGTCCACTGAGCTCAATCCCAGAGCCACATACACTTCAAGCTGGACTCAGCAATCCCATCCTCTGTTCATACCTCCACTCTTGGATTTCTCACAACTCTGTCACAAATAACCCCAAATCCGTCACTGATTTTTTGGGCAGTTAGAACTGGGTTTTCCCATGGATTTTGGGGTAGCTATTGCTCCCAAATTCACCCGAGGGTTCATACCAATGGATCCCCCATTGGATTTCACTGTCCAATACCCAATCTGGGCATTTTTGGTCTTCCAAAATCTAGGTTCTCTCAAGGTCGCGATTTCTGGTTTTGCTCCCTGCTGGGAATTCGTTTTTGGATGGAAAAATGGTGGTGGGTTCTTCCACCATGGAATGGGGATGAGAATGAAGCAACCTCCAAGAGGTAGAGTGACTTGTGGCACAAGTAAACAGAGCCCATACCTACCCATACGAATTTCAGGGCTTCCCATGCTCCATTGAAGCCATGGTCTGACATCTCAACCACTTCCTTACAACAGGCATAAATGTCATCTAGGGAAGTCAATGGGTTCTCATAATGACATATGGTAGCCTATGGTTCACTCCCTTAGCCCCCTCACCACTCCCTAGTGGATACACGTGGCCCCTTCTCATTTGTTTCCTCCGTAGCCAGTTTTGGTATTTTATATTGCATGATGTTTATTTACATCCTTTTTACAATTTCCATGGCTTAAGAGCACATGGGCATCAAAAAATCAATGCTTTCCTTTTAAATCAAAATTTAGGCTTTCACTAGCAGGGCCTTGGCCTTGAGCTCCACGCTAGGAAAGCATACATCACATGTACACATTATTTACATTAAATGCTAATACATCCTCAGAGTCAGAATGGGATATTACAATTTTCAATAAAGATGAGATAATCTCTATGATTGGACAACCTCATTTAGGTCCCTTAGAAAAACCCTTGTTGATCAAGTGATAAATCAAATAACAGAGTCCATGAATATAGAGAAACTCCAAAGTGCTTGTGATGATACCGGGATTAGTAGACGAGGTTATCAAACACTCTTCAAATTCTTATGAGAAGGATTAATAAATGCAAGAATCACTAAAGTTGTCATTCCTCATCTTTTCCATGTAGCAAATGCTCGTACAAGAAGTAATAGAAAAATTGTTGACCTCATGGGTGACATGTATCATATAGCAAAAAATAAGGAGATAAAACAAAAGGGTGGGAAAAAAATAGTCAAAATAAATTTTTTATATTAAATCCAAAGAACAAGATATGGTTAGCTCTACAAAAAACCTTACAAGCTATGGTCAAATTCTATGATATTTCTATAGAGGAAGCAAAAGGAACATTTATTTTTTTCATTAAATTGGATGAGATCAAACTCATCAATAATGAGAAATATGAAAGAATCTATGTTACATTAATGAATAGGGCCATGGATCCTAATATTGAAGTAACTGATAAAAAATATTTTTTGGTCTAATTTGAGAATCACATATGGTGGTTGGGGTTGTTTCGCATTTCTAAGGAGACTCATGAAACATTAAAATGGTTTTTTTTATCAAACTTCAATACCCACAACAATTGCCTCACATAGAATGGGAGAAAATCTTGAATTTGATAGTTATGGTTCATATGAAGTTGAATGGCATATAGCAACTGATTTAAAAATATTAAAGTGCACGTATAATGTTGCCCATGGTGCTAATGCAAAGTATAGTTGCATTTATTGTATGCACACAAGGAAAAAAGAAAAATTACCAAGTGGTGGGTGGTCAAATGGGATTATGAGTTGTAAACAAGATATCGTTCCAAATTAAGATGAGATGGATAAAAATATGGATCCCATACTACCTATACCACTTACAATAGTAAATATATCTACACTACATGGGTTTGTGAGAATTGTTGATAAATTAGTGTACCTTTCTATTCTATTTTCTTGGAACAAGAGGCCACAAGAAATTGGTCAAACTTCAATTGAAACAATTGAGAAGGTTCTTTCTAATGCTGGTTTGCATGGAGGTAGTATAAAATTTGTAAAGATACAAAATTGTCAGGGGCTCTAGGTACTGTTCCTTCTAAACCATCCATGGGTGGGGTTAAAGAAAGACACTTTATAGCATATGTCAAACCATCAGGAAAAGGTCAGTGGAAAATTTATAAGGACCTTATTGATGCATAGGATGATCGAATTGATAATGGCATATCTGCGTTAAGAAAAAAAAATGTTTGTATGGCACTCTCTGCATTGTTTCCATTAATGGATAAGAAGAAATTTGAAAAGGGGGGTGATATGGATTTCACTAAATCAGTTACTCATTTTACAAAAGAAATGATTGAGTCATTGGGAGAAAATGAGATCACACATTACATGGTAGGTCTCATTTTTTATTCTCCCTGCATCATGTTTGATACTCTTTATTATGTCGTTTTGATTACCAAATTTAATTGATTGTTTTTATGGTGGAAACACATACTTTATGCCCATGCACCATGGTTTGCTAAGGAGTATGGTATCTTAGGAATTTGGAATACCCAAGGAATGGAAAAGTCTCATAAGAAAGCAAGGGTAGCATATCATAAAAGTACTCAACATGGAGGTGGCTCAACTCTTTTAAATCCACTTGTTCAAATGTTTCAATGCTTTTATAAACGCATCGTGTCAAGGTTTACTCATTAAGTAGACAATTATACTGAAGACTCGGTTGAAGAATGGATAAGGGATGCACATATAAGACAAAATGTGAAACATGGGAACAATCTAAACTTAGAACTGCTTGTACAGAATGGAGTTCAAAAGGAACAAGGAAGGGTAAAAAATGGGTTGTAGAAGAAGATATTGCTCAAGAATTACTTTAAATCTATATATGGTAAGTACATATTCTGTCGTGGTATGTTTGATATCTATTATGTTATTTTTAAGTGTTGAAATTGCATTTGAATACTATGTTTGATATGTATCTTATTGTTTTACGTGTCGAGCTACATTTGAATATTATTGTTTTGATCCTTGGACAGTTTCTCTTTCTTTATCCTTATGATGTATTTAATGATGGCTTTTTGGCAGAACAATGATACTAACATATGGAAAATAAGGTTCCACCTTGTTCTTTATGTTAATTTTTAGTGCAGTTGCGAGACCCATTCTCAGAGAGAATGGTATCCTAGTTAGTTAACTAGGGTTGCTAGTTATGTTAACCAGGTAGAGTAAAGAGTAAGACCCTAGAAGGTACCCTAGGGCCCCCAGTTGTCTCGTGGGGTTCTTGGTTGGGGACCAAGTAGGTCAATGCCATGGAAAAGTACTTAGCATGTGGCTAGGGCCCCTATTTGTCACTAGGGTATTCTGGTCTGGGCCAAGATAGTTTCTTGGTCACGAGGACCAAGTAGATCCTACAGGTTGACATGGAGACATCCTGGTCTAGAACCAGGAAGATTCTTGGTCTGGGACTGAAAGATCAGCTTGAGGTTGAGGACCATTCTCTTGGATAATGGAGGATCTGTTCAAGGACCATAGGGTTGATCAACATGATTCATTCTAGGACTGAAGCTTAGCTTTGGGCTGAGAGCCATTCCTTGCAAATGGAGGTTCTCGGTCAGTTACCAAGATGATGATCTGTGATGTCCTCTTCTCCTAGGTCTTCGATATGGTTGAGTTAGATGGTATTTTCAAGGTACTGGACACCCCTTGATGAAGCCACTAACATTTGACCTTAGGAATAGTATAAAGGACCACATGATCACATCATCTAGTGTACACCCTTCCTTATGCAATGATTATGAACTTTCAGGTTATATGCAACATTTGTACATTTGAGAGAGAGATGATTAGTTGTACCTTCCCTACCTTGGTTGATTTACTTTTGGTCTTATGGGTACTATGGTTTTTTTTCCACATTTGAATCCGATTCACTTGCTGAGGTTGGTTGAAGTTAGATCTGCTTGTGGGAGGATCCGATCTGTCCCTTCTAATATAATCGTGATCCCTGGAAGCTTTATTCTATCTTAGCCGAGGGTTTATTATGCCCATACCTACTATTGTGAAATCTGATATGCCTCCTTGACTGAGATCCAACCTGATTTGCTTATGTTTGAGTTTTGATTTGTTTATTGAATTTTTGTTGAGGTTAGGTCTACTGCTGAGAGATTCACTTTGTTTGAGAAAGGGTCTGATCTGGTAGAAGAAATTATATTAGGACCTCTGTGAATCAAATTTGCTTATTAATTTTATTTTTTATTTGGGTATGTTGTTATATGCTTTGCCTTTACATTGATCAGATCAGAACACTGATACTTCCCTGTGATATTTACCATGTGTTGAAATCTTGCTTGTGATTAGACCTAGGTACTGATAATTTTGGTTTGAAGTCTTGTTTATAATCCTAAGACTGTCACTGTGTTTTGATTGTGATTGGTTTTCCTTATTTAACTATAACTCAAACCTCTTTCTCTCGTTGGTGTGTACTTACCCTTTAGTAGGGTCAGTTGGTTTCTAGTGTTGGCTAGCCTCTAAGAGGCACAACCTTGTCTGAAAGTAATAATTCTGAGTATAAAACAGGAAGGTTCTACATTCCAAGTAAGTACCCTAAACTTGTCTCCTTTAATAATGTTAATGTTGATTAACTACTGTTAGTAATTACATGCTATTAAATATTACTTCAACATAGTGACCCAACTGGTAGTGTTAAAGTGGAAAAGTTGAAAGTGATGAAAATTATGTTTTGTTACTGTTGTACTATTTAGTTTCAATACTTGTTTTTTTATGAACCCATGTCTTTCCTTTGTTAGTATATTGTTGTTGGACGCATATGCTTTGTAAGTCGTCCCGTAGTATTTGTTGATCCATACTTTGTGTTATTGTTGTTTGGCGCATATGCTTTGTAAGTCGCCCGTAGTATTGTTGATCCATAGTTTGTATTGGCCCATGGTTTTGACCTATAGTATTGGTGCCTAGACTTAGTATATAAGTGTGTGTTGAGGCCTATAAAGGCACCGTGAAGTTATTTGTATTGAGCTTTCTCAAAGGAGGTTGCCCACTTGAAGTGGCCTGCGATCAATAAAAGTGATTATGAGTTATGTAATTTCTGTTATGTCATGCATTTTCATTAATTAATTGTTGCAGGCTCTTCACATCTGGTATCAGAGCACTTTCTTGGGCTCGTTGGGTGGAATTTCTGCCCAAAAAAAAAAATCGCATCTGTTGTAAGTTCGGATCTGGGAATAATCCCTATCCACTTAACTGTGGGAAGTACTTGGGCATAAGCCCTAAAACTCAATGTGAGGAGTACCACAGGAACCCCAAATTAGTTGTCCCATTGAGAGGAGCTTCCAGTGAAATGGGAAACAACCCCTACCTGATTGACTAGTTCCCACCTATGAGGTAAACCAAGAGTTGTCGTTTGTGGCAAAGCGGTTATCAGTTTTATTTGAGTTGTGGAGTGAGGGGTACTGCCCCAATACGCAAGTTGTCATACAACATTGGTGGCCAAGTGAAACCCCTGAACTGTTAGGAAGCCGCACATACCTGGGGTCCATATCTATTTTCAGCAAAACTGTTGCCGATCACTTCCGCATCGTTTCAGATCCATCCATTTCAGATCCATTCTGAAAGTCGTTCCAGATCCTGCCATTTCATATCTATTTCAGATCCATCCATTTTTTATCGATTCGGCGCCGTTTCATATCCCTCTGTTTTCGATCACTTCCGTACCATTGCAGATCTATCTGTTTTAGATCCTAATCCATTCAGCGCCATTTCAAATCCCTCTGTTTCCAATCACTTCCGCACCATTGCAGATCTATTTGTTTTAGATCCCTTCCGCGTCGTGGCAGATCCATTCTTAAAAAAAAAAATCTTGTTTTTTGACCATATCTCCCTTGTTTTCACTCTGTTTCCCTTGAAACTTCCCCAGCACCTCTGTCATCCCATTCTGCATATTTCATTCCTAAGGACCCTGTCCCAAATTCCACTTCCCAAATCCCGAAATCCAACATTTGTCTATTTTTAGGGTTTTCCATAACTTCTTCATATTTCACCCAATCGCCTTCAAATTTTACCACAGAGTCCCTTTCCTAATTCTGCTTATTTTCCCCTCTCTACCAAATTTTTTCATTCTTTCACCCTGCTTCTGAAATCCTCATTTTTTGTTTCCCTGTCCATTCGACATTGTCTAAAACCTAGTCAAACCCAAATTACCCTTCCAATTTTTTCCCAAATCCAGATTTTCCTTTACCGAAACAATTTTTGTTTTTGTTTTTCTACCCACTCAACAAAAAAACAAAAAAAACTCCTGGTTATGGTTGTTACCGGTGCAGGAGCAAAAGCCATGGAAGAAGCACTTGCAGCCATCCAAACCAAACTCCAGGATCTGGATGAAAAATTTCTCGGCCTCCATCTTGAGCATTCATCCATGAACAACAAACGACAGTCTGAGTCTTCATCAGACAATGGATTCTCTTCTTCCAGCAATTTCCGTGGGCCGAAGCTTGATTTTCCTCGCTTCAATGGTACTGATCCGACTGGAAGGATCTATCATCCAGAATAGTATTTCAGTATGCATAATACTTTTGATGTCAACAAAGCTCCACTTGCATCCTTTCATTTGGAACAAGAATCTATTCAATGGTACCGTCGGTACATCGAGGCTCATGAAGAGCCAAAATGGACAGATTTTTACCAGCTCCTTTTGCAACTATTTGGTCCTAGTGCTTTTGATGACTTCATAGGAGCGCTCACTAAACTTCACCAAATTGGCACTACGAGAGAGTACCAAACCGAATTTGAGAAACTAACCAACCACACCGAAGGATTTCCTGATGACTTCTATCGGAGTTGTTTTATCAGTGGTCTAAAGGATGTAATCCACTCTGAGGTCAAAATGTTCTGTCCCAACAAAATGATGGAAGCCCTGGGGTTGGCTAAGTTGGAAGAAGACAAGATTGCAGCCCAACAGCGCTCCAAACCCACTTTTGTTCCCTTCCGAAATATGGGTTCTCAACGACCTCCCATCCCGCTGGCTCCTCGACCAACTCCTATCAAGCATTTGTCTGAAGCCAAGATGCAGGCATGCAGAGAAAAATGGATTTGTTATAATTGTGATGAGAAATTCACTCGGGGACTTTGATGTGTTCAGCAAAAGCTCTATCTATTGGATATGGATTCTCCACCTACCTCTGAAATTGGTGAAGAAGCTCCAGATACAATGGATGCTCAGGTCGACATTCTGGAGCCGCCTATTGACCCTCCGTCTCAGGATGACCAGCCAGAGATATCTCTCCATGCTTTAGCTGGAATCACCACCCCCCAAACCATGCGGGTCAGGGGTTACTTCAAGAAGCTTCCTCTTACAATACTCATTGATTCTGGTAGCACTCATAATTTCATTGACCCTCGGATCGCCAGACAGGATGATTGTTTTATCCATCCTTGCTCCAACTTTGAAGTCATGGTTGCTAATGGGGGCACCTTACCTTGTAAAGGGAAGTGTCGTAATGTACGTATCTCTATGGGAGATTATAACCTTCACTCTAACATGTTTTCCTTGACCTTAGGCGGATGTGATGTGATTTTGGGCGCTCAATGGCTACGCACACTTAGCCCAATCTTATGGGATTTTACTGAACTTAGGATGCATTTTCCCCCAATGGACAAAAACACACATTGACAGGATTACAACCAAGGTCTCGCAGCATCATCAGTTCACATTGCATGGAAAAACACCTTAAGAAGAATTCACATGGTGTCATCTCCTAGATCCATTCCATTCGGATGCAACCATCAGCAGTCTCCATTAATCCTTTGGATCTACAACAAATTCTGGATCGATATACAGGTGTCTTTGCTGAACCAGTGGGATTTCCACCTTCAATGCCAGAGGACCATCATATTCAGCTCCTTCCTGGAAGTGTTCCTCCCAACATCAGGCCCTATCGCTACCCATTTCACCAAAAAACAGAGATTTAAATGCTCATTCGGGACTTACTGAAGCAAGGTATTATTCTCCCAAGCACTAGTTCCTTTTCTTTACCAGTTCTTCTTGTCCGCAAAAAAGATGGGTCATGGCACCTATGCATTGAATTCCAAGCACTTAATCACCTCACTATCAAGGATAAGTTTCCAATTCCTATTGTTGATGAGCTTCTTGATGAGATTCATGGTGCTCAATTTTTCTCCAAGTTGGATCTTCGTTCTGGGTATCATCAAATTCGGGTTCATGAGGATGATATCCCTAAAACATCTTTCCGCACACATGATGGCCACTATGAGTTTTTGGTCATGCCCTTTGGCATCACTAATGCTCCTTCCACATTCTAGGCCTTGATGAATAAAATATTCCAGCCCTACTTGTGGAAATTCATTCTGGTAGTCTTTGATGATATCCTCACCTATAGTAAAACATGGGTTGAACATCTCCAACATCTGGATCTTGTAATGAAACTTTTATCTGACCATCATTTCCACGCCAAATAGTCTAATTTTTTTTTGGACTGAAGGAAGTCGAATATCTCGGGCACATTATCTCAGCACTAGGGATTCGCGTGGATACTGCCAAAATCACTGCCATGAACAATTGGCCCCATCTTAAGACACTCAAGATCCTTCGTCGTTTTTTGGGGTTGACTGGATACTACCACAAGTTTGTCAAGGATTACGAGAAGATTGCAGCTCCATTAATTGCTCTATTGAAAAAGGATGCTTTTACATGGACACATGCTACTGAGTGTGCATTTTCTAGACTAAAACAAGCTATGTGTACTACACCTTTTCTAGCTATGCCTGATTTTTCCAAGCCCTTCACTATTGAGAGTGATGCTTGTGGAAATGGACTTGGTGTTGTTCTCCTTCAAGATGAACACCCCATTGTGCTCACCAGCAAATCCCTTTCAGGGAAGAATTTATCTTCCTCTACATATGAGAAGGAAATGATGGCTATTTTGCATGTAATACAGAAGTGGCAACCATACCTACTAGGCAATCATTTTTGCATCAATACTGATCACCAAAGTCTGAAATATTTCCTGGAACAACGTGTATCCTACCCAGCAAAACAAAAATGGGTTAGCAAACTCATGGGTTATGACTATGAGATCACTGACACGAAGGGTAAGGACAATATTGTGGCAGATGCTCTTTCTCGCACATTTGATGACCAAGGTTCTCTTTCAGCTATTTCTATGCCTGTTCCAAATTGGTTGCAATCTGTTCAACAAGGCTATGTCAATGACTCTTCATTATCTCAAATCATTCAATGCTTGGCCAACAACCCTTCTATTGTACCACATCACTCTTGGGATGGTGCTTCCCTGAGATACAAGGGTCGTCTGCTACTTCCCCACAGCAAAGATCTTCAACAGGTTGTCTTCTATGAACTCCATGCTTCTCTATCGGTAAGTCACTCTGGGTTCCTCAAAACGTATGAGCGGGCACGACATAACTTCTTTTGGAAGGGCATGAAAAGGACAATTCAACAGATGGTTCCTGAATGCGATACCTTCCAGCGCAGTAAGGGTTACACGACACTACTTTCGGGATTGCTCGAACCCTTGCCCATACCTACACGGATTTGGATAGATATTTCAATGGATTTCATTGAAGGGCTCCCTATATCTGGAGGGAAGACAATGATTTTTGTTGTGGTTGATCGCCTCTCCAAATATAGTCATTTTTGTGCTCTCAGCCATCCCTATACAGCCTCCTCAGTTGCTCAAATTTTTCTAGACCAAATCTTTCATCTTCATGGCATCCCTTCTTCAATTGTCTCGGATCGTAATGCGACTTTAACCAATCATTTTTGGACGGAACTATTTCGCCACACTGGAACCAAACGGAAGATGACTTCAGGGTATCACCCACAAACAGATGGTCAGACTGAAATTATCAATAAATGCTTGAAAACTTATCTTTGTTGCTTCACCTCTGAACAACAACATCAGTGGGAAAAGTGGCTCCCTCTCGCTGAATGGTGGTACAATACCTCTTACCACACTGCCTCTAAAATGACCCCCTATGAAGCAATCTATGGTTAGGAACCTCCAGTTCTTCTTCCATACACCTCTAGCAGTTCACCAGTTCAGGCAATTGACACAATCCTTCGAAAACACGATCAGATTCTTTGCATTTTGCGGGACAATATTCACATGGTAGGAAATCGCATGAAGCAACAAGCCCATCAGCACCGTTATGAGCGCACTTTTCAAGCAGGTGATATGGTTTTTCTTCATCTCCAGTCGTATAATCAATACTCCTTGAAACTCAAAGGGCATCATAAGCTCTCTCCAAAGTTCTATGGGCCATATCGGATTCTTCAGAAGATTGGGTCCATTGCTTATAAATTGGAACGTCCTCCTTCTTCCCGCATTCATCTAGTATTTCATGTCTCTTGTCTAAAGAAAGTTCTTGGCACCAACATCAGAGGACAAACTATTTTACCCGAACTGGATAATGAAGGATCCATACTTTTGGAGTCGGAGGTCGTCCTCAATCAGCGCACTCGTCAGCTTCTCTCTCGCTCTATCACATAGGTCTTAATTCAGTGGCACGGCATGCAACCAGAGGATGCTACATGGGAACCACTCCTTCATATTCAACAACAATTTCCACATCTAAAGCTTTGAGGAAAAAGATTTTTTTAAGGGGGAGGGGATGTTAGGAACCCATGTCTTTCCTTTTTTAGTATATTGTTGTTGGATGCATATGCTTTGTAAGTCGTCCTGTAGTATTTGTTGATCCATAGTTTGTGTTATTGCTGTTTGGTGCATATGCTGTGTAAGTCACCCATAGTATTGTTGATCCATAATTTGTATTGGCCCATGGTTTTGACCCATAGTATTGGTGCCTAAACTTAGTATATAATTGTGTGTTGAGGCCTATCAAGGCACCATGAAGTTATTTGTATTGAGCTTGCTCAAAGGAGGTTCCCCCCTCAAAGTGACCTGCGATCAATAAAAGTGATTCTAAGTTCTGTTAGTTCTGCTATCTCATGTATTTTCATTAATTAATTGTTGCAGGTTCTTCTGTTAGGAACCCATGTCTTTACTTTGTTAGTATATTGTTGTTGGACGCATATGCTTTGTAAGTCATCCCATAGTATTTGCTGATCAATAGTTTGTGTTATTGTTGTTGGTGCATATGCTTTGTAAGTCGCCCGTAGTATTGTTGATCCATAGTTTGTAGTGGCCCATGGTTTTGACCCATAGTATTGGTGACTAGACTTAGTATATAAGTATGTGTTGACACCTATGAAGGTACCGTGAAGTTAATTGTATTGAGCTTGCTCAAAGGAGGTTGCCCCCTCGAAGTTGCCCGTGATCAATATAAAAGTGATTCTGAGTTCTATTATTTCTGATATCTCATGTATTTGCATTAATTAATTATTGCAGGTTCTTCACATCTTCACATGTTTATTAAATGTATTTTTTGCATTAAAGTATATTGAATTTTATTCTTCTGCATAAAACCAAGCTCTACCAACCATTTAACACTTTAAGGACAAATTTTCATAGAAAATAGTCGAACAAAAGGCATGGATGACTGTTTAATTGCGGATTTCATTCACTTTTGTTGTTCGTCCTTTTTTTAATTTTATCTTATATGAGTCAAGCAACCTATATTTCAAAACATCATTACGGGGGGAACAACTATGCTATTGGTTTGTATGTGTATGTTCCATTCCAGGTACATTTACTCCTATCGTCATTATATGTTTATTCATATTTTGTTGCATTAGCTCATTTTAGACAAAAGAATGTCTTTATTTTGAGAAAATGAATCAAATTATATAATATTGCATAAATACTCTGCAGAGCTTGTACAATGGCCAGTACTAAGGGTTGCAATACTTGCATCAATGGTTGGAATTCAAAAATTATCATTGGGATGTTGTCAATAATCAACAAAAGTGTTACCCTCCATTTTGTGAATGTGTACAAGTGTGAATCTCAATCACACTCTTCAAGGGTTAATTTTTCCTTGCTAAAGTCGAATGGAATGGAAAAGTATGGTTTTTTGAATAAACAAAAATATGTGTAGATCAGGCCTAGTAAGTTGTGGTCATTTTTTGGGTTGATTGGAGCACTAGAATTTGATGATCAACAATCAGCCCTAAAAGGGTGTTCCTAGCATGCCAAATCAATCCCTTTTCATCTTCATGCTACAGAAGGGACAAAATTCAGTTCTATGTGTTTTAATAGAAGTTATGAGCATCTAACAGTCATTAATGACAACACATTTCTCTCCAAACAATCCTCGGAAGAAAATTTGGGCATGTTTTAGCCCTATCCTATCCTCCAAACAGAATTTTTGGAAAAAATTGTCTAGATAGAAAAAGATACCCCCAACTGTCACAGCTCTGTGTGCATCAATTTGATGATTCTTGTGTCCTTGTGATGTATTTCATGACAACGTTTTGGTAGAACAAAGATACTACAACATTCAACAAATAAGGTACCACCTTGTTATTTTGAGAAAAATTGTCATGGAAAATAGTTGAACTAAAGGAATGGATGAATTAAATTTATGGATGATTTTTTTAACGCAAATTGCTTTCACTTCTGTAGTTTATCCTTCTCTGATTTTATCTTATATGTGTCTAGCAGCTTATGTCTCAAACAAACATCATAGGGGAAACAACTGTTCTACCAGTTTGTATGTATATGTTCCAGGTACATTTTATCATATGTTCATTTTATGCCCATTCATATTTTGTTGCATCAGCTCAGTTTAGACAAAAAATGTCTTTATATTGACAAATTCCCCTTTTCAACATGTTTTGAGGCTTTCTCTTCATTGTAAGTCTCTCTCTTTTCATAGTGACACAAAGACTTCCACCATGCAACATGGCGTTAGCTCTTAAAACTCAAAATGGACAACAATTTGGCATATCAAATCCTTACAATATGTGATGTATCACATAGATCCATGACCTTACTTAGGTGATGTATCAAAATCTCAGAATATTCATCTCATGTGACACTTGACATATCTCAAAAATCAACCCTTGCAACAAAACCTTACAAATCCTTCCTTAAATGATGAAATCTTACAATAACATTATTTGATCAAAACTCTTACAACACCAATATTTTATAAAAATCACTCCCCTTTTTGTAGCACACCTTGTCTGGATATTAACCACATATTCTAGCTTTTCCTTGTGCCATCTAGCCTTATCAAGGAAAAACCATTAAGGAAGAAGTATACAAGTTTAATGTAATCCGTATGCAAACAGTTGGAAAAAATCCTTCCCTAAATGATGAACTCTTACAACACCATTATTTTATCAAAACTCTTACAAGAACAATATGTTATATTTCTCCTTCAAAACTCTTAAAACTCAATCCCATAGATTCTGGATTTTCCTTGTGCCAGCTAGCCTTATAATTCTCTCCTTTGTCACCTACTCATTTTACAATTCCTCAAGCTCATGCTCTGGATTCCCTTCTAGTGTCATAAACATGTCAGACAAGGTGCCAATGTCTCAATGGCTATGCCATGAATTCTCAATTGGTAGTTGGAGCCCAGAGCACTTGAAAACCTCGATAATCTTTCTTCCTTGGTAAAAACTTAAATTATTCCTTGAATGCACTATTGTAATTATTTGTTTAACTTGTATGGTGCGACCTTAGAAAAACAACACCCCTCCAACTAACATTTGAGTTTACCAAAGGCTTAACCCTTGTTCAATGTATTTACATATTTGTAGGTTGGATAGCACAAATGAATAGATTAAAATTTGGAACACATTTTTTTATTATAGTAAAAGATTGAATTTGTACAAAAAGATTCAATGTAATGAGTTTTGAATTTTTGGTATTCCCATGGCAGGTTTCCACCATTGGCCTTATTGCACACTCCTTCAACAGCTTTGGTCTGTGTTTGCATCATCCTAGCCACTGTAAAATACGAGAACAACAACCTGGGAACTCTAACAGTGATGAGGAGGGTCATAAAGAGCAGTTCTGGGTACTAGTAGTCACCTACAATAGTACAATAGTAGCAGTAACATACCTGTGGAAAAAACTATGAATTCTTGGCACACTCAAGTAAATTTGAGTAGTTGTTTGAGGAAAATCAATAGTAAGCAGCTACCAATAATTGTTGCAACAGGTTTGTGGAGGTTACTTGGAAAATATAAAGGTGTTGGTACAGCATAATTTCCAAGTAATCTGGGCGTGTCTTTGCATGAAAACACTGTGAAAATGCATGGTTCTCGGGTCTGGCATCTTTCTCTAGGAAGAAGTAGCACAAAGATGACCCCTCTTGCTTCCATCTATTGGTTTACTTCTAATCGTATTTTGTTGTTGGTGTTCGCATACTGTCCGCAAAAGAAAATAGACAAGAATATTTCAAAAAACATTATGTTGTAGAGTGGGTCAATTCATGAGGAATTTGCAGCAACTTTGAGGAGGAGATTGAATAGAAGGAACATGTTGTATCATTACTCTGGATGTTTGGGATCCTCCTACCAAACTAAAAGGATCCCACCATTTTGTAATCTTATGTACATTTCCCACTGATCTAATAAAAAATGGATCCTTTTGTTTCCAAAGTGGTTGTTTCCAAAGAGTTTCTTTGAATTTAGTTATAATTGTGATGTAAGTGAATTATTTGTTGCTAGATATTTAACTTATTTGTTTTTATTTAAATTTAAAGCTTTTGGTTTTTTGGAAACTTGGGAATCTTATTTCTTGGATCCTTATGAATTTTGATGTGATAGAGCAATAGAGCATGGTGTTCATGTGGATTATGTTGTGAGGATTTTTCCTAGTTTCACAAAGAAGCAAATCATGTATGCTTTTGGTTGATTTTCGCTGGCTGATTTTGGTTGTTTCACATGCCCAATGGTTTGATTTTTGCTTGTTTTATGGTTAAAAATTTCCTAGTTTTGAGATAAAGTGTTTTTTAATGGTGAAAGTGAGCCCAAGAGTGGCCAAAATTCCTTTTTAATGTTGTTTGAAGGGTGAAATAGGTTGTTGTACCTTCCAAGCTTCCCTGAATTGAGGTTTATGCCTTTTTTTTCTTACTATTCATGCACAGACTTCTCCCCAAGTCCCTATATTTGCTTCCCTTGTCCATATTCATGCCCATAATGCAAGTACAATGGCGTATACTAGTGTTTATGAATCAATAACAAGAAATATATGAATCAATAACATTGTAGAAAAAAATTGATAAATGCCCTATATTATTTTCTTCATGCAAGGTATATAAATATACTTTATTATGGCTCATACAAAATAAAGCCAAAGCTACAAGTTGTTAACCCTATTGCAAAATAAAACACCTTCAAGAATCAAACAAAAAATCCCAAAATCCATAACAATGTGCATAACCATTTCTCATGCTTGGGAAATCCAAGGCCAAAACCTTTATGTGTTAATTACCCTTGGAAATCCAAGGAGAACCCTTTCTCATTTGTGAACATAACAAATGGGACTTGACAATTCAATGGGCATGCACAAGGAAATAATAGTTTCTTGATAAGAATCCTTGACTATTGAATAGGGTTGTGTTGATGCCCATAAAATCTTAGCATCGATAGTAGGGATTCTCCCCACTGAATAATCCCAATTAGATTACTCACTATCTAGTATGTGGAATCCGTCCGGTTAATGGTCTGGCTACTGTAGGTGTGTTTGTTTAATTATGTATCAGTTTCGGCCTGGCCCACCATTTATATTTTATGTTTTAAAGGTATGAATATGCAAGTTCTTTATAACTAATGCATATAATTGACAGGTACAAACAACACTAGCAATGCGTAGGTTCTTACCTCCCATCTTACCGCTCCTACCTTATCAATTATCTAATCCTATTATATACTAATTTAACCTATCCTTTCAAGGAGAAAAATTGAATAAGAGTAATCATGTGAAAGTTCTTATACAAATCCAACAGATAGTTGTTCAGACAAAGTATTCACATTCACTGCAAAAAAGATACCAAAGATAGCTTTAGTTTAAATCTAAGCAATTTATTAATCTGTTTAAAACATAAACATTTGCATAGATAGAGAAATCATTCATCACTATTTGAATTAGTTGAATAATTTTAGAACGATCTCAGAGTATGAGTTACGAATGAAGGAGGAAATAGTTCCAAATTTGTCATTCCACACATTCCACACAAAATATTTATGTGCAAGCCTTTCCCAGCAAGCAGGTCCTTCTCATTAGTAGAAAAGTAATTCTCTTACAAAATGCGTCCAGCTTCTATTATGCTAGCAAAAGTCCCTTTACAATGTCCCCTCTTCCTATATTTCACTAGTACAAAATGAGAGATAAGTGACCAAGCGACCAAACAAGTTGGACACCACAATTTTTTCAAGGGATAAATGACCAAAATTGAGAAATTTTAAGTGATCTAACTATAAATGACCAATATGGTCACTGGATAAGGACTAAACTAAAATGACCAAGATAAATGACCAATTTGGTCACGGGATAAGAACTAAGCTAAAAATTACCACATAACAATTGGTCATTTTTAGTTGTCTCACTTCGACAATGGATCAAAATTACAATTTTGATAATGTATTTGTACAATTTACTAAATCTTAACACTAGGGGGTCTCTGAATCCATCTGCAGTGTTAAAATTTATTAAATTGTAACATTATAGATCATGGATTCAAAGACATGAGTGATCATGTAATTTGTGTCACTCGACGCAGACAATGTAGGTAAAAAAATGTAATTCAAGTTGTGACACAAATAATTACAAGATCATATAATGACGTATTGCAATGAATTAATTAACACCAAATTGATCATCTACATGATATGTTGACTAGAGACGTCATTATTATACTCATCATTAACATACGTCTTCATAGGAATAATTTTGTAATGGGCATGTATATCAATCAGGGTCACAGCGGCCAACTATAAATAGCTCCCACAATGGCGCCTATCATCAATTTAACTGGGTCAACTAGATTTTAAATTAATCGGCTTTCGAACAAGGAAATCAATCGATGCAAAATATATGAATATGCTACAGCTTCTTGGTCACTTAATTTCTAATTCATGAGGTAAGAATTATAAGTCTATATTTCCATCTGTAATGAGGTAAAATGGTACACGCTTTTTATCTTTATTTGCTCTAATTATAACGAGGACCCACTTCAAATTGGCGGTCACATGATGTCTTACTATCATGTCTCGTTTTCTATCTAAAATTCTTTCTATTTAACTTCAAATAAGCCCCCTTTTGGCCATGGTCCTTGTATTATCTAACCTATGTAGGGGATAAAAAAAGGATTGCAAACAAGAAATATAAGAATATGTATATATGGAAAAATAAAACATTAATATATAAAAACGCAAACAACATATGTTAATATAAAAATATTTATAATATAATATTCACTAGTACAAAATGAGAGATAAGTGACTAGGGGATGAAAAAAATTAGTCACCACAGTTTTTTCAAGGGATAAATGACTAAAATTGAGCAATTTTAAGTGAGCCCATGGGATAAAATAAAAGACTAGATAATAAGTGACTAAAATAAAAATGACTAATGTAAATGACTAATTTAGTCATGGAAATACAAATATGACTAGCTTTAGTCATTTTTAGGTGTGGTACACCGACAATGGAAAATTACAATTTTGACAATGAATTTGTACAATTTACTAAATTTTATCACAGTAGATGGATTCAGGGACCCTATTTTAGGGGGTCTCTGAATCCATCAGCGGTGTTAAAATTTAGTAAATTGTAACAGTGTAGATGGATTCATGAGAGGCCCCTTGTGTGACTCGACAACATTTTCTTCTTTCAAGACACCCGAAATTAGAAAAGTTTATGTATTTCCATGTTGGGGTTTTGGAAACTATAGGGGCCCCGACGTTATTTGACTAAAATTGCTAGGAACTCATGATCAAATCCAACCAATTTGCTCTCGAGAAAAATGTGTGAACTCATCATACCATAATATATTTTCTACAAATGATGTTATCATGGATGCAGTCGACTTGAGATAAACTAGAGTGATTATCATGACATGTGAACATGAGTCACATTCCCCATCTCCAATCATAGTGGATCAACTTCTCTTTTATCCTAATGTTTGTAGTATTCCTAAGTTGACAAGGAACATTAAAATTGCGGTTTCCACACAGGGAACATCCAAATATTTGTGTCTAGTATATGTTTTGGTGATGGCTCACATAAAACAAATTACTAATTGATATTTAAATGTTTATAATGGATTTTAAGGTAATTATGTTGATATTTATTAAGTTTTTTTTAATATGTAATTATGTATGTTTTTTAATCACTAAGTTGTCAACCCCATTGAGCCTAGTTTTATCATTCTTGGTGTGATTGAGGTTGGCCACGAGGACCATATACTATTTAAGTATGATATGATAAAATTATTCATTTTGATGTTCTAAATAAATGGTGTTTATGTTTGTAATTCATTTTAGAAGTTTATGTTTCCAACCATTTGTAACCGCCTCTACAAATGCATATATTGTTCTTGTATAGTTGTAGAGTGTCTGATGACCCCTATTATTTGGACTGTCATGTTTATGTGTGATTTCTATCTTAAGCTCAAATAGAGAATATTACTCTATATTTTAATGGTTATTCACTATTTTCATAATAAAATAGTAATATTTAATAATAATAACAATAAAATTCCATTTTCATAATAAATATTTAATAATGATAACAATAAAATAATAATAATAATAATAATAAGATGATTATCACCTAGAGAGAAAGTTAAATACATTGAACAATGTCAAGTTGAATTTTTAAAGATATGAAGTTATATTCTTACTTTTCACATTGGATTTTTAAAGAGATGATGATTTGAAATGATCTCATCTTTAATGGAGTATGGGTTGGGCTCGCTTTCTTCCAGGAACTACTAGGAGCAACCACTTTCAATGGATTTCCATCGCCAATGGCGTCCACCACCCACTGTCGTATATTTAGCAAGAATCTTTGTGGTTGTCATGATCTTCTTTGCTACATTCACAACACTTCAGAGGTCACTTCTACCATGCCAAAAGTACTTCTTTGTTGGCTTCCATTGTTCCTTGCCACCATCACTACTCAATAAAGAAACCCAAAAGGATTACAGGAAGACACCAAAGTCGATAATGTTGACACACCCTGTAAGTAGGTAGAACTAGAAATTATGTATGATGGATATGGAAGAAGTTTTGTAGTATATAGGTTTCTTCTGCATCTAGTTGCGTTCCATATTGTATTATATCATTACATAATAGTCACATTTAATTTTTATACTTGAATTACAATAGATGGGCCATAACCAGAGGGTTTATGGTTCCAATGGAGGAAGGTCTAATTATGACCTTTTGCTAATGAACCTATGAAGTTTTTAAGGGTTATTTACGTGTTAATGTTTTGGTTGTATAAGGAAGGTAGATAGTAAGTTTCCCTATTTAGAGTTATTTATTTATTTATTTTCCTTTTTTTATATGATGGTTAACTCAACCAAAAACAAAAATGCAAAAGTTGTATTTTCTCAAAAAGAAGTACAAAGAATGTTTGAAAAGGGGTTTTCAATGGTTGGGGAGGCCGAGAAGATCAAATTGTTGAATCACGAATGGAATGACTATTATTGTTTGGTTTTGATACAGTACAATAAAAAATTTAGGACGGGACGATATTACTTCAATATCGTCCCATAATTCTTCAAAACCGCTCTTACAGCTTAACATCTATCTTCGGGATTGAAGAATTGGGGAGTAGGTATAAGAATCGATGAATTCACACCCTAGTTGTAGAATGACAACTGGAGCGAGATGAGATTATTTCTTTTCATTCCATAATTCTTCAAAACCGCTCTTACAGCCCGACATCTATCTTCAAGTTTGACGAATTGGGGTGTAGGTATAAGAATCAAAGAATTCACACCCTAGTTATAGAACGACAATTGGAGCGCTTTCACATTTTTTGATAAAGAATAGGGGTAGGTTTGCACCAAATTCAGGGAGATTGCAAATGGTGCACTCCCACATGATAAAAAACAAATTTAAACATGATAAGTTTGTTCACAACTATCTTATCAATATGTATGCAAAATGTGAAGATTTTATGGTTACATGCCAAATGTTTGACAAAATGATTGAATGAAATCTTGTCTCCTGGACTTCCATGATTTCGGTATATGAGCAGGATGGGCATGGAGAATAATCCTAATGCTGGAATGGAGTCAAATGAGTTCATGTTAGGCACTTCCATTGCTTCTTGTGTCAGATTGGTGGCTCTGGAACATGAAAACAGGTACAAATGATGTATGGTAAGTGTGACAAATTGGTAGATGCACACTAAGTATCTGACAACATACCTAACACAAACATGGTCTCATGGAATATAGTGATTGCAATATTTGTTCAGCGTGGACATCGTGAGAAGGCCTTATTATTCTTCTGCCAAATGCGAGAGGAAGGTGGGAAGTCTATTCAATATACCTTTGCAAGTGTTCTCGTCACTTGTGGTACCATGGGAGATATAAAAGAGGGTAAATAGGTTCACGCCCATGGCATCTAAGTTGGGTTTGAGTCGAATGTATTTCATGGAAACGCCCTTGTTACCATGTATGCAAAATGTGGAAATATAGGGTGTGCAAAGTATTTGTATGATAGGATGCCTAAACTAGATATTGCTGTCTCACGGAATGCAAATTCATCTATGGAATGCAAAGTGACAATCCAAGCTTGCAACTCTATTGAAAGAGGACAGAACCATTTATTTCTATTACGTTTGATCAATTCCTTAAACCTTAAAAGGATTTTCTTAAGAAATTGCATGCTTCATTTTTTGTATTATTAATTTGGGTAATTGTTGATAGGTGAAAAGGATGGTGATGAGCATGTATCAACAGCCAGTGGAGCTGGTGATGCAGCTATGGATGAGCTTGAATAACAAACCCACGAGGTTTTTTCTGAGCATCTTACCACCGATGTTTTTTGTAGTATTGAATTTTTAAAGATTCGCTGTAGTGTTTGATGAATATGTGGCTTTGTATTACCATATCTGGAATCTGATATGGTTTTAGAGGGAAAAGAGCCAACCTGTAAAATCTTTAGTCAATAGGTCAGTTTTGTTCATAAAGCCCAATATATATGACAACATTATTAATGTGAGTTTCTGAGTTCATTACCAAGATGAAAGTAAGGCCTGATATTTTCATATTAATTATAATTTATATGTTTATTTATGGATCTTCTCATGTAATATTTCCTAATATCATTGTCTCTTAGTATGCATTCAACCTCTTTTCACACAACTCACGAGTCTCCCCAAATGGTTACAATGAGAAGGAGCTGAATTTAGTCAATGTCACGTCCCCTCCCATCATACCAGTGCAATGGAGAGGATCGTGATGCTAAAACTGGGCATCTAGCCCCATGAACTTTTAACTACGCATTCACATAATATAAAAAGACATATGGAATGTATAACTATAAGAAAAACACAGTGGAAATAATATCAATAACACATCCATCATACATTCACGATATTCATCAAATAAATAAATGCAAAGTTAACACAAGAGAGTACTTATCTTATAACAAGTAGTCCCAAGCAACTGGCTATGCAACTGCAACGTTCCACCCAACCATAGGCTAGTTGTGATCATCAATATCTCAACACACTGCCACCCCCGAGCTGGGCATGATCTCTACAGGGAATCAGGGAACAACAGACTCACACATAGCCAAGCATACACCAAGATGAGCCAAGCCAATCTACAATTGGGTTTATCAGGCTGCTAGGAAATGGAAAGGAAGAATTGCTAAGCTAGTGAGCTCAAGCACAGAGCCAGGGATACCTCTACAAGATCTATCTAGCTTGGCACCCACAATGCCTACACACCCCAATCAAGGAAGTATTCCCTTCACCAATGCACAGTCCCTCAAGAAATACCTTCCAATCTAGAGTGTCTAAGGTGTGCATAGAAGAGTAACTAGCCCTCTTGATCTTCTTGAGAGGTTACTCCCTCCACTAGGTTTATCAAGCCAATTCTGTCCACTACCACTCCAAGTTTCTTGCTCACAGGTTCAAATCAAAACAGGGATGCACATAACAGCAGAACCACACTTATTGGGCATGATAAAAAAAATGTTTCTTCAGTGGGATGCCCAAAGAGGGGGTTTCTACCAATTCTGAAAAAACGTGGGAAAGCCCAAAAACGAAATGGCAATTGGGGAACAACCCTGGAGAGCAGAAATCGTTTTCAGAAAAATGCCCATGGGTATTTTGGGGAAAAAACGACCTCCATCACAATCCCAAATCGTGTCCCTTCTCTCCCAGCTGTTGTATAATGAAAAAATGACTCCCAGGCATGGAAAATGCAGGAAAAATGGTGAAAAACGTGATGGGGAAAGACCCAGTAGTTCAGACTACGTGAGAGAGGAAAGACCATCTGTTCAGAATGGTTTTGGGCACCATTTTGTGGGTGTTTTCTTGCCCAAGGAGACAAAATACAATTTCCCATGTTGATGGCTTGCCCATACACGAAATTGGCTGCCATACCTCTTCATTCCCAAGGCATTAACTACCTCAACCAATTTCTGGAAGAATTAAATGATTGGGTCCATAACCCAAAATGGGTAGTTGATGGTTTATGGGTTTTCTCATTGACACATGGATTAACACCATTGGATCAAGGGTTTGAATAATTTCCCTCCCTATTCCTTGTAGAATCATGCCCCCATCTCTTTGTTTCATTGCATAGCTAGTTGTGGGTTTTTCATTAAAATTCATATTTACATGATGTCTTAATTTACATTGTGCCTATCTAGCACAAGAACCATAGGCATATATTTTTTATTGCCGATACATAAAATGCTAAATCAATGGTGGGGCCTTGGCCTTGAGCTCCTCACCATGATTAAGTAACAATATTTACATCATTTACGATTTAATGTGAAGGGGGTCAAAATGGGGACGTGACAGTGAAGAGACCAAGAAAATTTGGGTGAGTAACATCAACACTTGATATTGAAGGTACTTAGCGTGTACATGAACATATGTTCAAATTTATTGACATATTTACTGTTTTCTTATTAAAGTGAAAAGAATTTCATAACACATCAGATTATTTATGATGAAACTATTGAAGAATGACCAAGATGTGAGAGTCACTGCCACTTGTGTATAGGTTCCAATAATGAGGGCACATGTGCATAAATTTTGAATTTGAGAAACCACTCAATGAGGTAATCTACTATCAGTCTTTTATACTTAATATTGTTTCTTGGAAAAGGCATCTACTAAATATAGATGGTGATTATTTTGGGGTTTTTCCTTTTGTCGTTAAAAGCCTTTAATATTACAAAATATAAATAATAAAATATACAAAGGTTACAAGAAGGTTGGGTCTGCAGATTCTATCAGTTGCTTTCTTATCTATATATAAGAGCATATTTACCAACAATTGATTGCAGGGAGGTTTACTGACTTTAACTACTAAACCTCATACTCCTTGAGGTTTGAAAACATACAAAAACTCAAAAGAGTTGTAAAATTTCCTTTAATGTGCTGAGAAAGATGGCTGGAAGGTGGCCACAAATGCTATCTTCTTCTTACATTTCCTTGTTGATTCTTTCATTTGATTACATACATCGTAAACATAGTGTTGGAACTGGAGAAATTGGTAAAATTGGGTTGATAAATCCTCTGGTTACCTCCATCTAGGCCATTGTTGTTGCTTGGTAATCTTGCATCATTCTCACTAGGTTCTCTGTCCAATAGGAAACAATGAGTCTCACCATTGTTATCAAGTTCTTTTCAATTATTGCCACTGTTTCCTTCCAAAATTACTAGTTTGGTTGGTCAGGAGTTGGTCTTATGACTTTCAGACAAGAAACCCTCCTCTCTAAATCACCATCTTGGTATAATTTGATCTTCTCCTATTCCTTCCTAGTTCCCCCTTCACTCTTCCCAATCCACTCCCAAGATCCGAAACACTTCCTCTCCACCTCTTTCCATTACTTCACCCAATTGCTAGGTATCTTGTAGTTTCGCTAAAACCTTGCCACTAGTCAAATATCAGCTCTCTTATGTATTTTGGTCCAGATATGGATTGCACTATGTACTATTTTAGTTATATGCACCCTTAATTTCCTATGTTGTTAGATGGATGCATCATTGAAGCACTAAAATGGACAAGACATAAACATGAAGGAAACACAACACATGAGATCATGCACTGTTAGTATAGTTAATAGAGATTTCCTTAGGGTTAGTGATTAGTATTTACAGTGATCTAAATAATATATTACAAATGAAACTAGAATAATTGGATATCCCGCTTAGGATAGTCCTTATAGAAACTTGGAAGAAGATAAAGGAAAGGAGATAGAAGAAATGCAGTATGAGAAGAGAGGGATAGAAGCAGTACTAGACTTGTGAAAGAATTCTTGATATTCGATATGTATGTGTATGTATTTCTACAGTTTGTACCACCCCTTAAGACACATGAAAATAGAGAAGAGTGCTTTAATTGTTGAAGTGAGATGGTAGTGAACAATTGGATCGACCTTTGATCGGACAGTTTGATCAAGAAGCTAATTCCAGTGCCTTGTCTAGTGAGTAATGGAGACATTCACTAGATATCATTGGCTTTCACTTGATACCTATAGATCAAAGGACATGGGAACATCCACAAATCAAGCAAAAGAAACCTACAATCAAATGGTTAGAGAAAATCCCAAATTTAAATAAACATAGACAATTGTAAGACAAAACATACCACACTATTGAACTTTCACAGACATGCAATAGCAACCCAACTTGAGTAGGAAGTAGTTCCTAATTGCACAAGGAATGAAACACTAGTAATGATAAGTCGTATCACAATATCCTCCAAGACAAGCTCATCTTTGTTGTTAAGATTACCAACAAACCATAAGATCTTTTTTCTTCATTTTTGTAATAGTAAATTAAAATTACAAGTCTTTTGACATTTAGGAGCTATATGTGATTTAGTTGTTGAGCTGTCACTGTAGCATCACATGCCCTTCCTAGTGCCATGATAGGTGTTGGACATGTGGACATGTGACACAGTCCTAAAGTGGTTTTCCCTATTTTGTAGCTTGGTGGTAATAACTTTCATTGAATTATTGGGTAGATGTGAGGTTTATATAGAGAAACAAGTGAGTGTTGTATGTAATTTTATTTTTCCTATCTATTGAGTGTTGTTTAGAGGTTAAGAGACCTTCCTGTTGGTTAAAAAAATATAATGTGATGCTCAGGGATGCTATAGTTGATTATATTGTATGTAAAATACAATATATACCTGCTACTATGCATCATTTTTGGGTTTTTCGTAATGAAAGATGGTGCAAAATGTCTTATGCAATATTTTCTTTTTATATATAATAAACTTTGGTTATATCAAATTTAGTACTAAGTCGCTAACAAAACTCACTATAGTTAGTTTAGTCCCAAGCAATTTAAGACTCCTTTTGTACTCTTAATAGCATAATTTTTTGTTTCATGTTATTACAAACAACATAAATCACTTTATCTGTTGAAATCTTGACAAATATTTTCTAAAAACCAAGTTGTTGATTTGAGCTCATGTTTGGTCTGGTGCATATATTAAGCAAACCATTGTACCTAATTAATATCATTGTCACCATCTAACCATTATATTTCCTTTCTAAAAAATTTTCAACTTCTCATTTCATATCTTCATAGGTTTATTGCAATATGTCTGGAAGGTAAGAAGTTGCAATTGTCATTTTCCATCCTTAAATGGCAACGCACCAGACCAAGGCTGTTAGGAGTATGGAGCGCAATTTTCAAAAATATTTGGGGAGCAGAGTGTTCTAGGAGGGTTTTTTTGTATTATATATATTTTAATATATTTTGATGCATATATATTTTTAAAAAAACATGCAGAATGCCAAATACCTGTTATTTATGAGTTTTTTCACCATGCGGAATGTCAATACTCTAACATTAAAACATAGATCTAACCATTGAAGTGGGTAATTTACAAAAATAATTACTTGTGAATTTTTTTTGGAGAAGATAAGAATGTTAATTTAGAAAAATATAAGTACCCTAATTTAGAAAGGTAAAAGTTTAAAATATTTATCCAGAGAAGATAAGAAGGCTAAGTTAGAGGAGATAAGAATACTATCCACGAGAATATAAATAGTATTTTAAGATTCACTAGTTAGACCTGTGAAGGCATGTCAAAGCCTTAGAAGATCATGCTTGAGCATGTATTATTGGAATCATATTTTGAACTAGAATTAGTTCCTTTTGTTGATGTATATGTAACTTCGGAATGTATTTCATCCATGTATTTCATTTATATATTATTGTACTCCTATAGAGATGTGTCATTCCTCTATACGGAAGTGTCGTCATGTGTATTGACAAGTGTCGCAAGTATGTTAACTTGTTGATGGGTTATTATACCACCATGTGTGGGGTCGGCCCTGATTTATGTAATATGTGCTTGATGTACCTAGCTAGACAAGTCGGCCCCACAAGGTTATTGGGCAAACATAACAAGTATAAATAGAGATCGGGAGATCTCTATTTGTATCACTCAGAAACTCATTCTTCCTTCACTCGAAAAGTGGCGCACTTGTGAGGAGGAGGATCAACTATTAAGAGGAGTCTATATCTTGTACTTTGGTTGTACTTTGGTTGAGCTATTCCTCTATCTATCTCTGAGGAAGTTGTGGGGTTTTTCACCTTAGGGTTTTCCCCATGGAAACTCTGTGTGTCTATTGTCTCTCATGCTTTTGCTTCTTGTGATGATTGACATGCTTGTTATGATTGATATGCATTGATATACTGTACATGTTATTCTCTCAGTAAAGATCCTAGAGTATTGTGAATTAATGCTCAAAATTTAACATGGTATCAGAGCTAACCTGAGAAGAAGACATTGTGCAGTGACAGAAACCAAGGGTTTCTTGTTTATTGGGTTTCTCTCCACAGATTTTCGAAAAGCAGTATAGTAGATTGACTCTACTCATCAAGGAGAATCTATTTGTCCAATTAGAATTCAACTCTGAGCATTTTTATATTTGGCCCTAAAAATTAGGGTTTCCTCAAAAATAGGAATTTCTGAAATCAGAAGACATAGCTGGAATCGCCTTGGAAAAATCGAAGTTTAGAGCTTTGGATCGAGATCTTTGGCTGGATAAATCTATGGAAAACTCAAACCCTAATTCAGGGTCCTCCTTAGTGAATCCGAAAAGACTCAAAGGCATTTTTGAAGGGTGAAACTTTGCAGATCTCAAATTCTGAATACACCAGGATGATCATCTCAGCAAGGCGCATATTTCTATCCTTTCAGAAAGTTTAAATTCACATTTTGAATTTTTAGGGTTTCTCTAACAAACCCTAATCCGGGACCAGATCCAGTTTTCAGCAAATCAAGTGGTAAGACCTAAATATTTGCTATTTCCATTTGAAGTACTCTTTAAGATGTCTCACCACACCAAGCTTGAGGATAAGCTTGAAGGGGTTGATAACTTCCGAGCCTAGAAGTATAGGATTGGGTTAATCCTGGAAGAGAATGAGTTGGACTCATATGTAAAAGAAGACATCCCTATCCTAGAGGATGAAGAGGCTAATATATTGCATAAGAAGAACTTGGTCAAGGCAAAGAGAATCATTGCTGATTCTATTAAAGACCATCTTATTCCACATGTGTCATCCCTAAAGACACCCAAGGCTATGTTTGATTCCCTGACCAAGCTATTTGAAGGGAAGAACATAAATCGGAAGATGACTTTGCGGAATCAATTGAAAGGGGTCAAGATGTTGAATGGGGAGACCATTCAATCTTATTTCTCCAAAGTCTCTCAGATCAAGGAACAACTTGAAGCTGTAGATGAAATGGTGGAGAATGGTGAAATTGTTATGACCACTTTGAATGGCCTACCTAGGTCATGGGACTCCTTTATCCAAGGGATCTATGCAAGAAATAAATTGATCTCCTTCAGTAGACTGTGGGAGGAATGCTCTCAAGAAGAAGCAAGGCTTGTGGCACGAGAAGAAAAGATGGGGATGAAGATCAAGATCTCACAGCACACACCAAGAAAGGCAAGTTCAAGAGGGAGCCATCCCATCACAAGAAGAAATATTCTCATCCACATCACAAAGAAGAGAAAGATCTGAGGTGTTTCAATTGCAATGAGAAAGGAAATTTTGCCTCAAAATGTCCCAAGAAAAGGAAAGAAGATTCCAACAACTTCAACAAAAAGAAGAAGAACAACAAAAGAAGGTATCATGCTCATGCTGTCGAGGATGATGAAACTCCCGGGAAGAAAGCTAGAACAGAAAGCGATGATGACTCATCAAGAGAAGAAGAGTATGTTCTAATCTCTGCTCTCATAGGTACTAGCTCTCATGGTTGTAATGATTGGCTTATTGACAGTGGTGCTTCCAAACACATGACTGGGTTTAAAGAATCTTCTGTAAATCTATCTAAACATGAATCACCCCATAAAGTGAAACTTGGGGATGACTATCAATACCCTATCAAAGGAAGTGGCGAAGCCTCCTAAAACCTAGATTCTGGAAAGTCCTTGAAGATGAAAGAAGTTCTCTATGTACCTGGGCTCAACAAAAACCTACTCTCCATATCCACATTGGATGCAAAAGGTATGAGGGTTGCATTTGTGGATAGCTAAGTTCTAATGTGGCCAAAGGGAAAGACCATAGATGATGTAGTGGTGATTGGAGAGCAGGAGGGAGGATTGTATAAATTGAAGGGACAACCTGAACATGCCATGATCCATGATTCCATGGAGCCAAGTGAACTTTGGCACAGAAGACTTGCACATATGCACTACAGAGCATTACCAATTGCAAGTAAAGTTGTAGAAGGTCTTCCTGAAATCAAGACCGAGCATGAAGGTGTTTGCAAAGGATGTGCAAAAGCAAAGAACATAAAGAAGGCATTTCCAAGCAGTGAAAATAAGGCAAAAAGTATCTTGGAAATTATCCACTCCGATGTATGTGGTCCGATGTCATCCACTTCTCTGAGTGGGTATGTTTACTATGTCTCTTTCATTGATGACTTCTCCAGGAAGACTTGGGTTTACTTCTTGAAGAACAAAGATGAATTATTTGATAAGTTCAAGGAATTCAAAACCTTGATGGAGAGCCAAACTGTTAAGAATATCAAGACTTTCAGATCCAACAATGGTGGAGAATTCACTTCAGGTGACTTCAAGAAACTATGCAGTGATTCAGGGATTAAGAGGGAGTTGACTGCTCCTTACAATCCACAACAAAATGGAGTTGCAGAAAGAAAGAATAGAACAATCATGGAAGCAGCACGGGCAATGCTACATGATCAGGATCTACCTATGCATCTATGGGTAGAAGCAGCTAGGATAGTTGTATATGTGCAGAACAGAACATCCCACAAGATATTGGACAACAAAACACCAGAAGAGGTCTTCTCTGGTAAGCAACCTGAGGTCAACCATCTCAGAATATTTGGTTGTCCAGTATATACTCATGTCCCAAAGGAAAAGAGGACTAAGCTAGATCCTTCAAGAAAGAAGGGTATCTTTGTGGGTTACAGTGAAATCTCAAAGGCTTACAGAATATACTTTCCAGGGTTCAAGAAGATTGATGTCAGCAAGGATGTAACATTTGATGAAAACTCAGCATTCATCAAATCAAGGACGACACCTGTCGAAGTTTATGAAGAACCTAAGGAAACTAGATTTCAAGACACTACCATGACTGAAGCAATTCCAAATGTTGATCGTGAAATTGAAGATCCGCAACAACCTGTAGATCCACCATGTGAGAACAACTCTCACAAGAGGAAACCTGCATGGGCTAGAGAGCTCATTCAAGATGCAAAAAGATTTGGCATTCCAGAAGAAGAACACAGAGCAAAGAAAAGACCTAGATCTCATACTAGCTATGTTGCTTTACTCTGTGATATCATGAACAAAGAACCTTCCAATTACGAAGAAGCAGTGTAAAAGAAAGAATGGAAGGATGCCATGGTCGAGGAATACCAATCAATAATGAAGAATGATGTTTGGGATGTTGTCCCAAGACCTGAAGGGAAGTCTGTTGTGATTTCCAAATGGATCTACAACATCAAGCATACTGCAGATAGCAGCATAGAGAAATACAAGGCAAGATTCGTAGCTCGTGGCTTCTCTTAGAAAGAGGGAATAGATTATGAAGAAAATTTTGCTCCTATAGCCAGGTACACTTCCATCAGAACAGTACTTTCCCTGGCTGCACCAATGAAATGGAAGATACACCAAATGGATGCAAGACTGCCTTCTTGAATGGTGTAGTTGAAGAGGAAATATATGTGGAGTAGCCACTCGATTTTGAAACACATGATAGGGAGTCATATGTGTGCAGATTGAAGAAATCCTTGTATGGCTTGAAGCAAGCTCCTAGGACTTGGTATGGTAGGATGGACAGTTTCCTATCTAGTTTGGGCTTTACCAAGAGTAAAGCGGATTCCAACCTTTACTACAAGGTTGAGGAAGGAAATCCTGTGATACTACTCCTATATGTAGATGACCTGTTTGTAACAGGAGATGACAGATTGATTGCTGATACAAAGAGGAAGCTTGCTGTCGAGCTCGATATGAAGGACTTAGGGATGATGCATTATTTCCTAGGTATGGAGGTGTGGCAGAGTGCAGATGGGATCTTCCTTGGACAAGGGAAGTATGCAGTAGATATCCTGAAGAGGTTCGGGATGATGGATTGCAAGGCCATGGCCACACCTATGGCATCGAACCTGAGCTTCTGTGTGATGCTTCATCTGAGCTGGTTGATGTCTCTATGTATTGTCAGATGATTGGATCCTTGATGTACCTGACGAACACGAGACCATATATTTGCTTTGCGGTGAACACATTGAGCCAGTTCCTGACAGATCCGAGGAGTGTTCACCTGGTTGCTATAAAGCATATTCTGAGGTACCTGAAGGGTACAGTTGATTATGGGCTTAAGTATGATGCAAATCAAAAGTTTAACCTGCAGAGTTATGTTGATTCAGATTGGGCAGGAAATGTTGTAGATAGGAAGAGTACATCTGGGTGCTGCTTCAGTATGGGATCAGGTGTGATCTCTTGGTTTAGCAAGAAGCAGTCCTACGTAGCACTGAGTACAGCCGAGGCAGAGTATGTTGCAGCATGTTCAGCTAGTTGTGAAGTAGTATGGCTCCGGAAGCTACTATCTGAGGCTACTGGTATCTTCTGTGATAACCAGAGTTGTGTGAAGTTGTCTGAGAACCCGGTGTTCCACGACAAGTCAAAACACATTGAGATCAAATATCACTATATCAGGGATATGGTGCAGAGAGGAGCAGTGAAGCTCCTGTATGTTGCGACGGATGAGCATATTGCAGATGTACTGATGAAGCCACTAGCCAGAGTGAAGTTCAAGTACTTCAAAGAGAGGCTTGGTGTTCTTCAGATCGACGACACTTCGAGGAAGAAGTGATGGACACATTTGCTGAAGCCATTCCAAGCATGTTGGAAGGAGGATCCTTCACATGGTTGTGGATTTAAGCGTTGGATGATGAGCATCAGGGCGATGCTCCAGTTACTACTCTATATATGCATCAGGATGATGCTGGATATGATCATTTGGATCATTTATATGTATATGTATGTACGCATCATGTTGGATGCTGGATATGATCAGTTGGATCATTTATATGTATATGTATCTATGCATCATGTTGGATGCTGGATATGATCAGTTGGATCATTTATATGTATTTGTATATGCATCATGTTGGATGCTTGGACCATGTATTTGTATATGTATCAGGTGGATACTATGTATGATCAGGTAGATCATGTATGTTGATATATATCAGGTGGATACATTGTGTGGATCATGTATCTATGTATGTATCAGGTGGATCATGTATGGTGATATATATCAGGTAGATACTTGGTATGCATCAGGTGGATGCATTGTATGATCAGGATGATCATGAAAATGAGCTTCGGGATGTTGCTCCATATGATATGTATCAGGATGGTACAGTGATGATGATCAGTATGATCATGAGCATCAGGATGATGCTTCATGCAATGATGATCAGTTAGATCATGAGTATCAAGTTGATACTTGGAGGTCAGAGATGATATGTGGCAGGTTGTGCAAATAGCATGTAATCAGTCCTCAGAAATCCGATAGGTTCAGCTGTGTGCTCATAATCAGTCCTGGTGTTGGAGCATAGGCCGCAGCTATGATAAAGATTCAAATTTTGAGGAAAAAGCACAAGTGTCGAGAGGAAAGTGCTAATTTTGTATAAGCACCAATTTTTGGGCAGGAGCAAATAAGTGCGCAGTACGGTGCCAGATGGATGAGCTCAGCGCAGATCACGGACCGGAAATCGCGGAGCTCGCGCGCACACGTCAAAGAGAAATGAATGTGGTCGAGTAGAAAGCTCAGCTACCGCAATAAATGAAGCAACGGAGTAGAGGGCTCAGCTACCCTCATTAAGGCTAAAGTACAGAAGTTATGGTTGCTCTAACCAAGGAAGAGCAATGGACCAAAAGCATTGAAGACGAAGGACATGGAGCAATAAACGATGAAGCGGCGCCCATGCCCACAATCTGCGCCAGAAATCATGGAGCCTGCAGGAAGCGGCGACGTGACTGCAAGCGGCGCCTACAGTACACCTAGCCATGTACGCGGTTAGGGTTTTTGGGGAATACTGTTGGGAAAGGCCCACAGTTTTGTAAAGGTGCGACCCTCAGGGCCACCTATATATATGTATAATTGATAAGGGAGAAGGTTAGCTAGTTAGATGGTTAATAGTTGATTGTTTTCTACTGTGTTGTTAGAAGACAAGAGTAGGACTGGATAGCTGTGAGGCTAATACCTGAGTTGCAGACAATCTGAGTCGACGTCTGAACTATTGTAATCTCTGTTGAGGAAGAGAGTAGATCTAAGAGAAGGGCTCCCAGCTGTGTGCGTGGAGTTTCCTGGAAAGATCTAAGGCTGCAGCTGTGTGTGCGGCATTATTGTATAATTTCTCTTTGATTTAATATAAGATATACTTCCCGTGGACGTGGTTTCCCGTGGAGGTGAATTCCATAAGTCTTGCTGCTATGTTATGGTTTCACGTGAATGCATGCCTGTGTTGTTATCTGTGCTTTCATGAACGTTGCGTTATCTTTATGGATATGTTGAGTACGTTCTCGAAGCTTCCTTAGATGTTATAATTGTTAAGTGTCAAGAAATCTGTAGAACGCCGTCGCTGCGACGCCTGAGAAGTGTGTGGATGCGTCGTGGCGCAGGGCCAAAACGTTACTATATTGAATGCCGAGGGTAATCGCCTCGGGCGTCAAAGTGGAGACACCGCGCAGCTAGTCTGGTACGAGTTTTAGCGCTGTCACGCTGAGAGATCTACGGAAGAGTAAGACATTCTGCGCTGAGGATTCCCTGAGGAGGGAAGAAGATTGCATTCTTCGCGTCGCCAAGGTTAAGGAAGCCTGATTCCTTAGCCCCCCATAGCCACTTCGGGTGAGACTTCGGGCTGCTGCGCAGCTCGTTGCCGAGAGGGGTAGTGCGCCAAGGGGTGTTTGTTGCTGCGCTTCATTAAAACCCGGGTCTGTCCAAAAAGCAGCCAACACCTAGGATGAGGTATTGCTATGTAGTATGTAATCAGTCCTCAGAGATTCGATAGGTTGAGCTATGTGCTCGTAATCAGTCCTGGGATGAGGTATTACTACGGAGACATGTAATTAGTCCTGGAGATCCGATAGGTTGAGCTGTGTGCTCGTAATAAGTCTTGGGATGCTCTTTAGAGATCTTGCCGGTCGTGATGCAACACATAAATGTTCCTACGATGCTCTTTAAAGGTATTGTGAAGGGGATGCATGTAATTAGTCCTGGGAGATCTTGTAGGTCGTGCTTAGGCACATAAATGTTACTGGGATGCTCTTGTCAAGTATTGCATCATCACATAAAATTAGTCCTAAGAGACCACCTCTATCAGACCATTCGCACAGATGATGAAGACCTACAGGTAGTGGGCCTACATCCAGTATGAAAAAGGACTGGCTCTATATAACTTCCTATGGCGAGTAGATTCAGAGATTGGTTGAGATAGCAGCAGCAGTGATGATGATGATGACGATGATCCAGAGAAGAAGACTATCGAGAAATACCTTCCTAGTTAAGAGGGAGTGTTGATGTATATGTAACTTCGGAATGTATTTCATCCATGTATTTCATTTATATATTATTGTACTCCTATAGAGATGTGTCAATCCTCTATACGGAAGTGTCGTCATGTGTATTGAAAAGTGTCGCAAGTATGTTAACTTGCTGATGGGTTATTAGACCACCATGTGTGGGGTCGGCCCTGATTTATGTAATATGTGCTTGATGTACCTAGCTAGACAAGTCGGCCCCATAAGGTTATTGGGAAAACAGAACAAGTATAAATTGAGATTGGGAGATCTCTATTTGTATCACTCAGAAACTCATTCTTCCTTCACTTGAAAAGTGGCACACTTGTGAGGAGGAGGATCAGCTGCTAAGAGGAGTCTATCTCTTGTACTTTGGTTGTACTTTGGTTGAGCTATTTCTCTATCTATCTCTGAGGAACTTGTGGGGTTTTTCACCTTAGGGTTTTCCCCACGAAAATTCTGTGTGTCTATTGTCTCTCATGCTTTTGCTTCTTGTGATGATTGACATGCTTGTTATGATTGATATGCATTGATATACTGTACATGTTATTCCCTCCGTAAAGATCCTAGAGTATTGTGAATTAATGCTCAAAATTTAACACCTTTTCCCTTGGGTATTGTAACAATTCCCACTCCTTCAATTGCCTTTCCCCAAAGCAAATATAGAGATGGATGTTGTAGGATATCGACCCCTTTCCATGTCTTCTTTTCTGCTAGTAGATCTTTCAAGTGGATAAGGTCTTTTGACAATATTGTGTTCCTCAAATTTCTTCTCTCTAGTGGAGAGAATGTGGTTAGGGATTAGAATTACATTCCCCTCATCATTCAATGGCGGAAAAATATTTGAGGTTTGGATCCATTGACATACTACTTCCTTTAGACATGAAGCATAGAATGTATGGACAGGAGTACCAGTTGGAAATTCAAGAGTATATGCAACTTGTCTTACACTTTATTGTACTTTATACTTATAGGGCCCATAGTACCTTGGTGCAGTTTTTTATTACCCATTCCCTTTAAAGCACCTCCAAATATATGGTTACAATTTTACGAAAATATAATCATCAACTTCAAAATCTCTTTCACTGTGGCACTAGCCTTCCTGGGCTTTCATTCAATCTTGAGCAGTTCTGATATTCTCCTTGATTCGATGCAATCTCTGTTGACTTTTCTCAAGGAAATATCATAGAACAAGTACATGAGTGTCTTCCATGGTTCAATTAATCAGTTTAGGAGGATTCCAACTGTAGAGGGCCTCAGAGGGAGACATAACCATGGAGGTATGGTAATTGATATTGTATAATTCTCGCACAGATGTAGCCACTTAGGCTAAGAAGATTGCAGGTCTATCACATAGTTTTTATTGCTCCAAACATTTGTTCACTACCTCTGTCTGATCATCTGTATGTGGATATAGCTATTTCTAAGGGTCAACAGGGTACCCTTAATCCTAAAGAGTTATTTCCGAAAGTTGCTTATAAACTTTTGATCTCTATCACTAACAATGTACCTACAAAGTCCATGAAGCTAATCGATTCTTGTATTGGATGATGTCACTTGTGAAAGAAACTATGCTATCCTCTGTCTTTGCTTTGTCTTTATCTAGCAACATAGTGATAACTTTGGATCCTTGGCATGTTTGATAATATTATCTCTTTCCATCCCAGTTGAGTCATGGAAATAACATGTAGTTCTACCACTCGAGGTATAAAGTATTTGACAATCCCTTAATCAATATCAAAGTTAAAACCTTGTAACTTGCTTACCCACTTGGCTTGATGCTTGGATAAAGTTTTCTGGGTTAAGAAGTTCTTAAGGCTTCAGTGTCGTACTAATGATGAAGTGTTGACCCAAAAAGTACTACTTGAACTTTTTGATTGCTTGCATGATAGCCAACATTTTATTATCTTAAATACTCAAGGGTTTTAATTTTTTCTCTATTATCTTTGTGCTTTCAAAGGCAACAACCCGTTGATTCTGCATAAGTCTGACCCAATACTGGTTCTTGAAGCCTAAGTCACCTGGTTCGAGTTCGTGTTGGAATTCGACGACCTTGAAATTCGACAAAAATTCGGCAATGAAAAATTTGGTGATAAAATTCGACATTAAGTTCGAGGGACTATATATAATATATATATAATTCTAGCAACTCGTTAAACATATATGTAAAATGAAAATTGCATGCCAACATTAACATATATACTTATACTTCAAAAGGATGGTGTCTTGTTAAAAATATAGGAATTTAGGTTAGGTTTTTTGTCTTTTTTTTACCTTTTAATTTTTTTATCAAATAAATTCAATTATGTTCGCCCTTGAAATTCGCCTTGAAGTTCGCCTTGAAGTTCAAATTCGACTTGAATTTTGGCATCAAGTTCGGCTTGAAGTTCGACTTCAAAATTTGGCTTTAAGTTCGGCTTCAAGTTCGAATTTGGTTGAAGTCCGGCAAATTTGAATTTCAAGGTTGAAATTCGCCAAATGCGGTGACTAATCTTGAAGCATCAAATTCCATGAAAAATATGGAAGTGCTAAAACTGGCTTGGATGTTGTTATCTTTCTCATGGAATGAAGTGTAACTTTTGCTGCCTCTGTCCAATGGAACTGATCTTTTTGTTATATCAATAAGTGGGGCCATGAGTCCTCCAAACCATATTTTAAAAACTCACTATTGAAACTGCATAAACCCATGCATCTTCTCAACTGAATTATGTTTTTACTTTTTAGGCATGTTGGCCAATAAAGAATGGCTTGAATCTTACCATCCCCCACCTTAGGTGGTGGTCAAATGTGTGAAGTTTTCATTGCACTAGCCACACACACATAAGTGGATCAAATCCCATCTCTTGTTCTCCTAATGCCAGCCATTTATAGTTAATACAGGTAAGATGAATTGGTGAAGCCATAGGTTCTCTTTGTGCAAAGTTGCAAACCCATCTTCAAACCAGTGGTCAAATCTGTGAAGCTTGCATTGCACTCCCTATGCATACATAAGTGAATAAAGTCAACCCCGTGTTCTCCTCAACACCAACCATTTGTGGTCGATATAAATAAGATGAATTGGTGAAAGTCATGGATTTTCTCTTTGTGAAAAAAATTGGTCCTCGTGATTGGCATGTTTAGGCAATAAGGCCAATAAAATGTAATCTGTACCATGTTAATGAAACATAGCTCCTCAAGTAAAAAGAAATTACAAATACCAAACATAGACACCAACCGAAAGGGGAAAATAAATATTAAACGCCAATACGACAAGATTTAACCCAGGAATACATTGACCGAATCTGCATAGATGAATGCACTAGAGCCCTAGACCTCTAGTCAAACATTAGTAACCAAATGGAATTTCAAATAAGCATTTTCAATGGAACTGGGATGAAATGTTAGGCCATCCACCAGGATTCCATTCTCACTATTGTCTGCCCCACCAAAATAGCATAGGTTTCACAGGTATAAGGATTGGTGCAAGTATAGGGTGCCTAGACTTGGCCCCTAAGCTACCATGGAAGTACACTCTTTGCGGTACATCCCCCTGGGGCATGTCACTAGTGAAACAAATACAATGGGTATTTGAAAAAATAAAACCCGCTCCACCATGAATTTAGCAATCTGTGATTGAATGGGGAAAAAAAAACAAGGAAAGGAAATTAAATTTTAAGGGTAGTTCACCATGGGAAACACTAGGGCGGCAAGTTGATTTGTAGTAGTTGCAGAAATACATAAGCTGATGCATGTCCATTTTCTATGATGGAATGCAACCGCTGAAAATCTTTGCTTGCTAACAAAAATATTCAACTATGAGTATAGGAACACCCATTTTCTATGATGGATATGTAATTTGAGCTTCACATGTTCAGTCTTGATGGCCAGCTTCATTTCTATCAACTAGCAAGTGACTCCATCCATAAATAATATAATCAAGAACTAAGGAAAACCATACTCTAGTGGTCTCAGATGAAGCATGTTGCCTTGCGGTAGAAACATTGGATCCAGTAGGACCAACTTGCGAGATACCATCACTGAGCGTATTTCCTAAATTACAAATCAAATAACCACTTATAAATTGCTTCAATCCTTCTATGGCCCCAAGGTCTGCAATAGAATTATGAAGGTGTTCCTTCTTCAGCTGATGAAGCACTTTATCATTGTTTTTCAACTTATATGATACTATGAACTGCTTGATAAATCTCCTTTAGTCTCCATGTCCAAGGATTTCACTTCCCCCTTAGATGGGGTTGATTTATCCCTAAGGGATCATTTATCCTTGTAAAATATAACGAATGAACTATGTTTTCCAAGCCTATCAACATTAGTAGAAACACTACTATAATTTGGAATGGTGATTTTTTTTAACATTATTCAACATTTGGAATTGTGCACCTGTCACATCCTACCCGAAGCATTTGTCCACTGTAGATGTATCAGCTTGATTACAACCTGTTTCCATCTTTGACGCTGATCCCGCTAAACATGAAAGGTCCAAATGCCCAGTACATTTCAAGGAATAGGGATTCTCCATCTCCTTTGTGACAACATTTTTATCAAGAGGGTATGCAGCATGCTTGGCATTCTTCTCATCTTTGGGAGATAATTCAACGGTTGATTCTTTAACTGCAGTCTCAATACCAATATCTATGTTTAGAGCTTCCTATAGTGTTTCCTTCTGGATAGCCAAAGTAAGATTGCCAACTTCTTCAGTTGATGCTTTTTTTTATGTTTCATCACTGTCCTCTTTATTGCTCACATCATCTACACCATGAAATGGTTTAATCTTGCTTGCACTAGTATTGATAGTGACCTCGGAGCAGGTATCATTAGAAGGTGAAAGAAAACCATTCCTTCAAATTTTCATAGTAAAAACCTTCTGTAGCTGTTGATTTAGAAAATCCTACAATACTTGTTCATGATTTTGTGACTAGAGCCCCTAGGGTTCGAGCCCAGGCTCTGATACCAAAATGTAGTGCATGGTAATATTTAACTACTTAAATAACAATTACTTCTCTAATGTCACTGCTAGAATCAATGATACAATGTTAAACATGACTATTTACAGATAACTTATAAATATTAAAAGTATCTTAAAAGGGAAGAGAATCAAGGAAACGTCCTTGGAAATGGAAACATGGAAAAAATTGACTTACAAGAGTGTGCGGTAGGCCCACACCACCACCAAAAACAACAACAATGGGAAACAATGTGTGGGGGACAACTCTGCACCCAACCTACCACTCAGTCAGAGATTGAGAGCCCCTGAGCCCTTAATCAGTACAAATATTCCAAATACAATTTTCTTACCCCCCTCAGAATCAGCTAGATTTGAACTTGACTCCCCCTGAACTCCTCCTCACCACAAGCAGGTAATCCTCACAACAAACTCATGCAGTCAACCACTCTCATGCATGAATCTAATGAAGAAAAACCAAAACCTAGAGATAGAGAAGAACCCCCATGAATTACTCCCTCTTCCCTTAAAAGCCCATTTTCCATATATTAAAATAAGGTTTTTTGTATAGATGACACTTGTCAACCATGCACAAATCCCACTTTTTAGCTTAATAAATACCATTTAATCTTAAGTATGCACCTAATTATTACCCTATTTTATTAATATTTGATTATTATGCACCTTTAGTCATGCACCTATAGTTATAACTTATTTAACTAGATGGGGTATTACACAATTTACTTGTGAAGTTATAGTTCCCTATTTTATGACGTGCTTGTGTAATTGACAAAATGTTTAAATCATCAATGTCAATATAGTTGCATTTATTTATGTAAATATTGTTTGTGCATTCCCAGTAGGGCTGATCAGGAAATTGTGACTTTTAAGGACCTGAAGAACTTATGTGATCTCCTGGAAGACAAGGATGGTGGTACAAAGTGGCAAATGATGATGGAGCACTCCACACCAGAGATGACCTACGAAGCTTGGCACCATGAACCAAAGGTAATGCTCAAGGTTTTGACAATTCTTGAGTCATTTATCCTCTTTTTTGTGCATGTCCAAGACCAAGGTTCAACACTATAGAAATCATTATGTTATTTCTAATATCAAAGCACAAACTACAACAAGATTGTCATGCTTGCAACATGTCAATTGCAAATTGATCTGATATTCAAAGATATTCCTTATGTTGAAGCAATTTTAGATATTGGCACTGAGAGTGAGAAAATGTTCTTTGATTGGAAGTGATTGATTCAGGTGATAGCAGATAATACACATTTTGATAATTATATTATAATAGAGAACCTTGCTACTAATTATTGAGGCCTTTGATAAAAGATAGTACTGGTAAAGAGGCTATGGATCAATGTATTGATTTAACTTAATTGACTGCTACCATTTTCTAGTCATTAAGTTTTTCAATATTTTTTGTTGAGATTCAATTATCATTTCAGTAGGTGGAATCCACTCTTCAAGGAGCATGGTTTTTATTTTTTCATGTTATTTCTAGATTGACCCCACACAGTATCACACAAGAACAGTCTTTAAGGATGTGGTGCCAGAGATAGTAAGGAATGTTTTTTGGGATGATGAATTTCCCCGAAGTTGGGATGACATGCTCATTTATAATAAAATTATGGAGGTGTACCCACTGACAGGAACCATGATTGTCCACTAGATTAGGAAGGTAAGATACGTAATTGGCCTTTTCAAGTTTGCCCTGTTTTAGTGTCTAATATGCTGTCAGTTTTGTTATTATTCATTGTCTAAGCTATTTCAAAATTGCTCTATTTTATTTTTCTCAATTCTCTTAGATATAGTTCTAGCTTTTTCTAGGAGTTGCATTTGCACTCCCACATTGTACTTATACTGATTGTATCCTTTTAGTCCCATTGACCTACTTTTGTTGTCATTCGTTGGACATTAATAAAATTATCTTATATTATCTTATCTATGTTATCTAGTTTCTTATAATGTCAGTGGTGTTAAATCCACAACTTTCCTTTTTCTACAAGGATTGAGAATATATAATTGGTCGTAGGATTTGGGAGTCTGAAAGGACATTTTTCTGTCTGACAAAGGTACGTCTAATTAGAGTATAACTTATAATACATGTTGTATTATGGTGTTTATTTTTAGTGGTTATCTTTTATTTCATCCTGCATGATGCTGATATGCCTACTGGAATAGGAATACCTTCCTTCATGTTAATGCATGCCTTTTCATCCTGCACACAAGGTACTAATGTCTTATTTTTGCACAGAAAAAATTTCAATTTTATTAATAAAAATAAAATTATATTTGATAGATACTTTCGAGCATTTAGAGATCAGACTTCAAAATAGAGAGATTTTACATTTCTCTTCATCCTATCATTGTACAAACATACTATCCAAGAGATTTCCATTAAAAAAAACTACATGGTTTTGATATACCATATAGAAAAGTAGGTCCTCCAGATAAGTGCATCAATATGTATTAGTACTGTCATTATATAGTCTTCCATATCAGAGTCCAAGAACCAAAAATAGTATCCAAAACTGATTCAATTATTCCCGCAATCATAGACAGAAAATCACTGCACCAACTCAGAAATCCAGTTTAACAAAAAGGTCCAGGATCATGTTCTGTAAGGAAGCCTTCCTTTTGTTCACATAAATTCCAGGATCTTGGAGCCATCTGGAGACCATCTTTTGAGAGGTAGTTTGTAACCTATTCCTTTCTCTATACACATGGAAGAAAGAGTCCTCATTAATAGCAAGTTTGAAGTTTTGTAGTTCCTCATTTATAGGCCTTGAGATGAAGTTTTCATGGTACAAAGTTACAAACACCATTTAACTAGTTTATAACTTTCTATTTACTTGGGAGTTGCCCAAGACTTGCAATTTTTGTACACTCTTCTGTATAGCCAGTTTGAGGACCAAGTTTAATAACAAGAGCTCAGCCCGGTTATTAGTGCTTTTACCTAACCCTGCTTTGTATTTGATAAAATGGGAATCAGATAAGTATAACACCAGTCTTAATCATCATTTTGAGTCTCAAGATGATACACTAAATAATGTGCAAAGGATTATTTAAACTGCTTCTTCTTCTGAAGGTGTAAATGAGGACTCTGACTTAACTTATGATTCGATTGACCAAGATGACATGAGCATTGAAGAAAATCCCAGCTCATCTGGTTGTGAGTGATTTTTAGAGGAGACCTCAAAAGTGCAATATGATGATGATGCCATGATTGAAAATCGTATTGTCCAAAACCAAATATCGGTCATGTCCATGTCATCCTAGGATAGATGCTTAAATGTTCATGAAGAATTTGTTCCTATTCTGCCTAATTCTAATGTACTTTCTTCTTCAAATCAAAGCCCTTTGGTTGTATGCATGAGTGAAGATGGTCAATTTGAGCCTAAACTGTATCATGTCAATGATCCCTTTGACAAATGTCTTCTATCTTTTGAAGAGTCGGATTTGGAAATCTCATGTGATGGAAATCAACCTTCTATTTTTGAATCCACCCTCCCATCCCTGCTGGTGGAACCTTTTTCTCCTTTTTCATCTTCAAATCAAATTTTGGCATGCAAAGTTATCATTGAGGAGTCTCAAGTGGTTGATGGTAAAATGCTTCATTTCCTTTTCCAGTTGCTGTATGCATGAGTGAAGATGGTCAATCTGAGCCTAAACTGTATCATGTTGATGATCCCTTTGACAAATGTCTTCTATCTTTTGAAGAGTCAGGTTTGGAAATCTCATGTGATGCAAATAAACCTTCTATTTTTTAATACTCTCCAAGTAGGCCCTTCCTTCAACCCTTTCATTTGTCATGTAATACTTCCAAAGGGTAAGCGCTTCTCCAATAATGCTAATCCCTCCAAATGTGGAATGCCTCCTTTAATAGTGACCTTTTGATCATCTAACAAACTCCTTAACGTTCTCCAAGAAAGAATCTCATGAATTAAAGTGCAAGAGTGGTTGATGGCTGTTAAAAGTTAAAATAACTCCGTAAAGATGTGGTTGCCTTAGAACAGATGCATTGGATACCTTCTTCTATGCTCAGCATTTCCCCCTTGGACTGAGACTCCATTGTCCAGAACCAAAACGTCCTCTTAAGGTGCCTTTGACAATGTCAAATTACATGAAATAACT